>CM053625.1:324478506-324509341 GCA_028646595.1 Phalanger gymnotis | reverse complement strand
AATTCCTTTGTGCCACACACCATGATTAATTATTTATAAATATTATCTCATTTGACATATCCTAGGAGGCAGGTGCAGCTATTACCCCTAATTTACAGTTGAGGAAACTGAGGTTGAGAGGGGTTAAGTGACTTGCCCAGGATCACTTAGCTGGTGATTTGATCCCCTAATTCAGATTTAAACTCAGGTCTTCCTGACTCTAAGCCTAACACTCTCTTCATTGTACCACCTAGCTGCAATGTTGTTTCCCCAATAGAATATACATTTCTTGAGAGCAGGGATTCTTTCTTTATATTGTGCACTGGGGTCTATCATGTGCCTAAGGTGTAGTAGGTGCTAAATAAATGCTTGTTGATAGATTTATTCTTTGAATTCATCATGTTCTTCGCTTCTCGTGAAACAGCAATATTCCATTGCATCCAAACATGTCGCAGTTTCTTAAACTATCCCCCAAATGATGGGCACCTACTTAATTCTCAGTTCTTTGTTTCAACCAAAGGGTTTCTAGGAATACTTTGCCAAATGATGGAGCTTTATTTCTGCCTTTGACTGCATTGGAGCATAGTTGGATCCTTGGGTCAAGGGATATGAACAGTTCAGCCACTTGTCTCTCTTGTTTTAAGTCATTGTCTGTTCATTCTTCCTTATTAACCAAGACAAAGGATCCTTCTGACATTAAGGCTAAATAAAGGCATCAAGATGACAGAATCTCAGAGCTAGAAGAGACCTCAGAAACCATCTAACCAAAACAGAAAAAAAAGATTTCTCTTCATCATACCTATTTCTAGATTTTTTTTTAAGGTCTCTGATATGGAGGAGCTCACCACCACTCAAGACAGCACATTCCACTTTTGGATAGCTCCAGTCCTTTGGAATGTTTTCTGAATAACAAAATGGAATCTCAGTCTTGGCAGCTTTTACTCACTGTTCCTCAGGCCAAGAAAGACAAGTTCAGTTCTTCTCAATGAGACAGCCCTTCAAATACTTGAAGACTTCCATCAATAGGCTCCTAGCCCTGAGATGACTTCTATAGGTCAACTTCCCCATATTTCCCCCACATGCTGTTCATGTGCTATGATCCTAAGTTGCCCATTCACAGGACTTTTGAATTTTCACTTTTTTCTACTGGTGGCTGTTTTTGCTTCTCTGATTGTCCTTGTTGAGATGTCTGTAAGCTCTTGATCTCCTGTGTCATGTCACGCTCTGGGGAAAGGGGAATTTCATTTGGTAGTTGAAAAAACATTTCACTTCAAGTCAAGCAACTTTAGGTTTAGTGTCAGTTAAAATATTGACTAGTTGTAAGATCAGGGGCAAATAATTTATTCCTTCTGAACCTTATTTTCCCCTCATGTAAAATAGAATAATGGTGCCTTTGCCCTCAACGTTTCATAGATCTTGTGAAGAAAGGGCTCTACAAATGCTCAAATATGAGAAAACACAAACAATTGAAAGGGGTGTATTGTTCTTGCCTTCACACCATAGATGTTAGATCTTTCCTCTATGAAATTCCTGGAGGTCCACTTGGAGGCACCCTAGGTTTTAGGAGATATGACAATGGGCCTCTAACTCTGGTGAATTCTAGTCAGCTAGACAGCCTTTTAGTGTGGGCAAGGCAATAGACAAGATAGCAACCATACTAGCACCAGACTAGCTAAGCATGTTTCTCCTTATTGGAAGTAACCAAGTGTCTGCTGGAATCACTTTTACAGGATACTGCAGGGTGGACTCATTCAAATCTTAATTGGTCTAGATGGCTACTGAGGTCCTTGATAGTCCAAGGTTCTCTGGTTCTAGGATTCTACAAATGTAGAAGGGTCTTATAGAAAGTTTGCCACAAGGTGGGATAGATTTATTTTGAAGGAGTGCAATGATTTATAAAAAAGCTGTAAAAGTATGCAGCTCTTGTTACCAGTGGTAGAAGGGATAGCTTCCACAAAAATCTCATAAGACACTTGTTGTAAAGTAATAAACTAGAAAGGACTCCCTAGCTCCATGCCCAGAAGCTGGTAGCATATGAGGAAGCAAACTGGAGGGGGCAGTGAAAGTGGAGGGGGTAGCATGGACCTAGGTGGTTACCTAAGGAAGGTCACACAATCTCTTACTAAACTCTAAGCTTCTTGAGAGTAGAATTCTCTTCCAAGAAAGATGACCTTTGGAACAAAAAAGCAGAATAAAAGTATTGACCATTCAGGGAAACCCCAGACAAAATTAAGAGGTTGTAAAAAGCACCTAGTTTTCCTCAGTGAGTTTAAGCCACCCAAGCAACTGCATGGCATTCCAGAGCTCTAAAGTATCCCATAGAGGTAACTGAGGAGATGCCAGGGATTACATACCAAAGATCGTAGAAAAGAGATACCAACGGCTGGGCTTTTTAAAAAGAAGAGCAGAGAGAGAAATCCACTGCTAGTCACCCTCTCTGCTAGGAATATACCCCTCCTCACTCTTCCCTCTCAGAATCCTCTGTTTTCTTCCAACCTCAGATCAGACTCTGTCTTCTATCTATATGAAAGTTCTTTAGATCCAGTGAATCAAATTTGTAAAATGCTTGGCATAGTACCCGGCACATGTGATGTAAATGCTTGTTCCCTTATCTGCCTCTATGGGCCACTAGTTTCTTCTTTGCTTCCCTCCCCCACTCCCATTATCTTTTATCTGTTTGGGATATACATATATGTGCCTATTGTCTCCTCCAGCAAGTTTGCAATCTCCTGAGGGCCAAATCTGATATTAGAAAAAGACAGCAGGGATCACTCAGAGTTGGGTTGGGTTCATAAGGAGCAGGTCATTCCAGACCACCTTTACTTCTTTTGGAGACAGAGTAATTAGACAGGTAGGTTAGGGGAATGTGGAGACAGAGAAATCCTATGTCTTGGCAAAGCATTTGGCAAAGCTTTGGATTAGGACTCTTAGCAACCATTTGACCTTGGGTAAGTAACTTCTTTGCTCCCGGTGTCCTCCTCTCTAAAACAAGGAATCTACCTAGATTATATCCAGTATCCTTTGGGTCTCTGCATCTATGATATTATGTCCCCAAATTCTACACTTGAGCTAAAAGAAAATAAAACAACAAAGGGGCATGGTTAATTCATGTATAAAGTCTATGTGGGAGCTAAAAGAAAATAAAACAACAACAAAGGAGCATGGTTAATTCATGTGGAAAGTTTATGTGTGTGTACGTGTGTGGGGGTTTGGGCAAGCTGTGAATTCAAAATGAGAAATTGACATGGAAGCCAAAAAAAAGAACAGAGACTGGAGGTGGAAAATCATCTCATAGTGTGGGGCTTTTGTTCTGTTTTCTTCTTTTAGGATGGGCATGGCCAATGGGAAGAGTATTGGGAAGCCTGATATAGATCACCTCCACACTGGGTGATCTGATTCTGCTACCAAGATTAAAAGACAACTGAGACCTTATCTGAAATAGCATGCTGCTGGTGCAGTGAAGGGCCTTTCCTGAGTTTAGACAGTGTCTTTGGAATACTTCTCAAAGTTTTAGTCAGACCCAGAAAGTATCTAGCCTCTTGTTGAGGCCAAATATGGCTCCTTAGCATTGAAATTGAATGGAGGTCTGATGAGAGATCTCAAGATGGACCCATGTACATTGAGCTGTGGGAGGTCCTAGATTGTCATTGAAATCATAACTGTGTTATGCAGGGTGAAAGATCTGAGTCATCTCAGAACACAAAACAAAATTGTAGAATTGGGAGAGGACTTTGATAATAGAATAGGGAATGTTAGAGCTGGAACAGGCCTTTGAACGTAGAGTACTGGATGTCAGAGCTGAGTAGAGTCCTATGTCATTCAACACCGAATGCCTGAGCCAGGTTACTGTTTAGAGCACTAGTCTCTTTTTGCACAGACAGAGTTGAGAGGGGGAAGCGACTTGCCAAGGTCACATAATCACAGAAGTAAGTGCTGGAGCCAGGATTCTGTCAGAGACCAATTCCTTTGTCTCCCAGTCCAGGGTCCTTCCCATACACAACATTGACTCCAAATACTAAAAGATCATGAGAAACCTTACTATAAGTGAATGAGACTGGAGGTTAGTGATGGTGATGGAGAGAAAAAAAATTTAGGAGCTTCAAATTCCAGATGATAAGTGAAGTGGTGCTCACCTGGGCATGGAGACTCAGAGTCACCTTCTTTGAAAGTCATAAGGTTCAGGACATGCCCCTCAATGCCAGCGGCCTCTTGCCTCAATGGAGCATCCATACGTGCTCCCAAGACTTTCAGCTTTCTCTCCCAACATTTTGTTTCACAGGTTGTTAACGAGAAGAGGTATTCAATGAGGGGAAATGTGGTTTTCTTAAGTCCAGCTCAGAATACAAAGCTAGATCCAGACTGAGCTAAAGATAGCTCACCCTGCCCTTCTTTGGTGGCAACTTCTTCATTCCACCAAAATGGTGTTTCAAGGTTAGGGGCTTCTTTTATCATTTGGAGCACTTACTGAGGGAACTAGGAGCCCCCACCCAAGTGCTCTCACTACTCTTTCGTTTCTCTTTCTTAGCCTCTTCTTTTTCATCTCTCTTCTCTCTCCCCCTTCGCTCCTCTCATACCTTCCCTTTTCATTTTCTTTCTCTCACTTCCTCTTTTCCCTCTCTTGCTCTCTCCTAACTTCAGTCTCCCTCTCTTCCCTCTTCCATTCCTCTTTTCGCCCTCTCCTCTCCCTCCTTTCTCCTGCCTCTTGATAGACTCCTCTTTCTTTTTCCCCAGATTTCTCCATTTCCCTCCCCCTGAGTTCCATAGCTCTCTTAATTTTGTTTTCTCTGTCAGTTTTTTCTGTATTTATTTGTATCTGTATCTCTTATTCTCCTGTATTTCTGTCTCTGTTTCATTTTTCATTTTGTCTCTATGTGAATGGATCTCTTTTTTCTTCTCTCTGTGTTTTTGTCTGTCTCTATTTTATTCTTGTCTGTAGTTCTGTTTTTGACTTTGTGAGTGGATCTCTTTTCTCTCTGTGCTATTGTTTCTATCTCTTTGTTTTATTCTTTGTGTCTTTGGTTCTGTATGTCTCTTTACCCCTCCCTCCTTTCCTCTCTTTGCTACTCTACCTTCCCCCACCACAGAGTGAAGTCACCATATCACTTTGGTCAGTGGTGGCCATTGTCAGATGCTTTCCTACTTCTGTTGATTAATCTGGAAAAACAATCTAAGAAGAAGTGAGAGAGGGAAGAGAGATGATCCCCTTCTTTCTTCTCTTTGAAGCCAGCTTGGGTGCCAGTTCTTCTGTCTTAGATTTCTCATGAGGTCGCCAAACTCCATCACTTAGACCAGGAATCTTGTCCCACTCAAGACAGAGAAGCAGCTGGACAAGATCAGGAGGGCCGTATTGTTTATTCTTTATGGAGAGCAGTCATGTACCAGAAGGGGAGACTCTAGGAGAGATTTGTCAGAAGAAGGATGTAACTTCCTCTGTCTGTCGCTGGGGTGTTGCTAATGTTACGCTCTTTTGGTCAGTCAGGCTGGGACTTTTCTTTTTCAGTCGGTGGGCCAGGCCAGGCTCTTCACTTGCATTAAGTTGTTCCTCCAAGAAATCAGTGTTGGCAGGGTGAGAAGTATCCCAAAGCTCAGTACTGGTCCCTCTGCTGAGGAGGGGGCATCTCTTTCAGAAAAGTTTGGAAGCTGTAGGATCCCTGTCAGAACACAGGAAAGCAAGGCTCTGGGGAATGGCATTGTCTACGAACAATTACAGCTGGGATCGAGAGGCAGCTGTGGTGTCTTGGATAGAGCGCCAGGCTTGTGCCCAGAAGACCCAGGTTTAAGTCCTGCCTTTGACCCTCCTGACTGTGTGGTCCTCAGCAAATCACTTAACTCTTTGTGCCCCGGTGTAATTAGCTAAGACTCTAAGTTATAGAAGAGCTGTTGACCTCTCTCTGGGAAGGAGAGTTTCCAACCCTGGGGGACCACCCTCCCCCCACTGATGAAATCATAGATCTAGGCCAAAAAAAGTCTAGTTTGTATCCCTTTGGTCACATTGATAATCTTTGAGTACACAAAGTGGAAAGAATATTAGAGAACAGTCAACATTTGATTCGATTCAATCAATACCTTTGAAGTGTCTACTATATACAGAAAACACTGGGCTTTTCCCTGGGGGACAACTGGAAGTTTGGCTAAGACACCAGTCCTGGCTCTGCCTCTGCCTCTAGTCTATTAAAGGATGAGGCAGTGACACACACAGAGAATTCTAATGATGTAACGAGACTTGAGAAGAGGATCAGGAACAGGAAAACCTAATGCTCTATGAGTCATGGGGGGAGAGGGGGTTTGCCATCAAAGGGAAGGGACCCAGGGAATGTGGCATTGTACTTGGGCTGTGAAGGACAGATAAACACATCCTGGCAGAAGGTCTTTGCCTCCTCTGGCACTGTGTTTGGCACACAGTCAGCATTTAATAAATGCTTTTGGATTGATTGTCAGCTGCTTTCATTCAGAGATATTGATTGCTTTCATACATTGTGGTCTTTTGTCCTTATCTTTGTTCTTGTATGTCTATATTTTTCATTCCTATCTCCCTCATTTCCTTTTAAGGGGTGTCTCTTGCTTTATAAACATGTCCCAGATTCTTTTAAATCATCTTTTCATCTTTTCTTATTAAACCATAACTTTGTTCTCCATGCTTTCCTTTCCTTCTCTCAAGCTTTCCCATCACTTTGCCCTTCCTGCCTTGACATTCCATTCCCCTTTCCCCTTTCTTGTCAACCTCTTTTTTGGGAGGCTCCCTGCAGGAGAGGATGGAGTTTTGTCTTTGACTCAGGAAAAGCTGATTGTCTCTCTCACATCTACCCCTCACTAGCCAGAAGACTGTGGAAAAGTCACAAACTCTCTGAGCCTCAGTTTTCCCACTGGTAGAAATGGGGTGATAATACCTGATGCATCTAGCTTGTAGGTTTGTTGAACCCATGAGAAACTCTTGGCAAACCTTAAGATGCCACAAAGATGCCAGTCATTACTTTTCTCCCCCAAGAATAATTTTTGTATTAAAAGTATTTTTCCTCATGGTATTTTGTCCCCTAGTATTTCTGCATGATTAGAGCTTTCAAACTTATTTATTTGTGTTTTTGTTAGCTCAATCTCCATTTTGATTTTCTTGTGGAGTTTTCCTCATGAGTTAATTTCTTTGTTTTCTTCTTTTACTTTGATGTATTTTGTACATTTCTTGGCTTTCTGAAGTGATGAAGGGGAGCTAGGCCCAGACGTGACTCAGTCATCTTGATATAATTCCAGATTTCTTCTCATAAACATTTCATAGAAATGAAAAAGTAGGCTTAAGGGTCAGTGGTTACCAATGTGCCTTTGACTGTCTTTTATGAGCAGTAACACCATCTATGATTTTTTCCCCAATCATTGTATGCCATCTTCTCTCTTGAAAGTCAATCAATTTGTGCTTTCAAAATGGCGCCACCTTGGGAAGCATTTATTTTTCAAATGGTTGTTCTAGTCCAGCTCATCTCACCTTCCTGAATGACATTTTCTTTCTCTATACTGGGGACCAAATGTGGTGGTTCTGCTGTGGGTGATGACGTTGTTATATGAAGTTTGTTATAGAAATACTGACAGATAGATTTATCTCTTGTTGTCTTTCCAATTCCTCAGTAAATTCTATTGGGAAGATCTCAGTTAGTGGAGTTGCATACCCAGCTTTCTCCAGACTTGTTTTTTCCCTCCTGCCATCCTTTGATGTTCTAGGAGACAACACTGCTTGTCATGTTCCTCTGGCTTCCCCTCTAGCATTTTGCAGATGAGTTCATCTTCTAAACTGAAGTTGACCTTGGCTGCCTTGTCACTGCCCTTGGCAGTGAGATCAAGTGTTTGCTAGATGAAGCTGCTGCTGGGTTTTCATATTCTCTTCATAACAAAGATTTTTAAAACAACATTTAGTTAAACTTTTGTCAGTAATGATGGCAATTAGCACTAATGGGCTTTCCTTTATCTGCTTCCCACTTTCTGGGCATCAACATCTGGTTTGGATAGCTCATTTTATTTACATGCTTTGTCTTCTCATTTTTATCCACCCAATTTTGGGTTGATTTTGGTATTTGCTCTGTTGAGTCTCTTGTCTGCATACATAGAGAGCTGATCCTGAGAAGACATGGGTGTGACGCTTTAATGTTTGCAAAGGGCTTTCCATAT
This sequence comes from Phalanger gymnotis, assembly GCA_028646595.1. NCBI lineage: Eukaryota > Metazoa > Chordata > Mammalia > Diprotodontia > Phalangeridae > Phalanger > Phalanger gymnotis. The sequence goes on along the minus strand of CM053625.1, from coordinate 324,501,211 downwards.
ATTACTTCAGACCTTCAAGCTAAATTCTTCTTTCTGCTGGAGTCCTTTCCCAGTTCCTTCTGCTATGGTGACTTCCTCTCCCATATCGCCTTCCATCTAATTTGCATTGAACTTACATGTACCGAGGTATTTATATGTTGTCTTTCCATAAGACTGTGGTCTACTTGAGAGCAGAGGCTGTATTTGTCTTTCTTTGTGTCCTCAGTACTTAGCCTAGTGCCTGGCTCACACTAGGAGCTTGACAAATGCTTGTTGATTGAAGTGGTGGTAGCTTTGTGAATAGAATAGAAGGGCTGGATGAAGAAGATGGTGTGGAGGTAGAACTGACAACAGGAAGGGCTTAATTAATGCATGTTAACTGCATATCTCATTTGAGTCTCTCAACAAACTTATGGGTATATACCATCCATTATTTCCATGTTATAGATGGGGAAACTAACACCGAGAGAAGTTATGTGACAGCTTGAGGTGGCACAGCTTATCAGGGGCAGAATTTAAACATAGTTCTGAAGCATTCCAACACTACTCCTCCCCCTTCCAACCCTGGCATCATTTCCAGCCCAGACCAATGTTTTGACATTTAAGCTCAGATTTATGGACAGATAAATATTTTTTCTGTACATGACACAAACAGCTTCACCATCCCTTTATCCCAGCAAAGCTTCTCTCTGTGTTTCAACAACAGTCACTTCTGATTGGTGCATCTAAGCATGCCTGGTGAGCCCTCTGTGCAAACCCATGACCACTTCCATGTGAAAGATAATCTCATCAGTCCCTCTGGGTGAAGGGAATATCCTTTTCTGTCTCATTGAGGGAAGACAGTGAAGTCTCAGTGCTAGAATAAAGAACCACTGACTGGTTGGACTGATTTGTGCCAATGACTCTTCCATGGTTTAGAAATTGGCTCTATAACTCCAGAATCAGTTTTTGGAGCCATTGGTATTCATGATTCCCAAGCTGCCTGAAATTTGGCCTAATGTAGGAGAAGCAGATTAACTTGTTTCTGATATATAAAGGTCATGGGGGCACCGAAAGCTAATTGGACAATGGGCTTCCTTTGACCTTTGGTTACTGGATGGCAATTAAAAAGTCTAATTGGACTTTGCATCTATTGCTATGCATCATTTATAGATGGCATCCTTTGAGAGGGGGTCTTCTTAATGATTCACCTGAATCATAGCTTCTAACCATCTTAGATTCACAAGACATCAGTCAGAATGGACTTCTGAAGCCATCTAATTCAACCCAGAACAAAAAAAGGAAATTCCCTATACAACATACTCCACAAATGGTCAGCCAACGTTGCTTAAATATCTGTAATGGGGGAGGGGAACCCCCATCCCCCTGGGTAACCTATCCCATTTGAAGATTACTGTAAATTATAGGCATAGTCATTCAACTTTCCTAAATCAGTTCTTGTTGTTTTATAAATCTTTTCAGTGGTATTTTATTTTTTTTCCAATTATATGTTAAGACAATTTTCAACATTCATTTTTCCTGAGATTTTGAGTTCCAAATTTTTCTCCCTTCCTCTCCCCTTCCTCAAGATAGCAAGCAATCTGATATAAATCCACTTCTTTTTAACTCCGCTCCTCCACTACTTCTATTTCTGCCTTCTGGAGTAAAGCAGAACAAGGCTAATCTCCCTTTTACTGGAAAGCCCTTCAAATACTTGAAGACAGCTCTCTTGCACCCCATGATTTCTCCGTTCTCTGAGCTACACATTCTAAATTATAGAATCCTAGATTTGGAAGAAACTTTCCTAGTTAATTCGTCCAGCCTAATTAACTAACTGCTGTCCTGTGGCAGCTAGGTGGCGAAGCAGATGAAGTTCTGGGCCTGGAGTCAGGAAGCCTCATCTTCCTGAGTTCAAATCTGTCCTCAAACTATTTGAGCCTAGGCAAGTCATTCAACCCCATTTGCCTGTTTCCTCATCTTTAAAATGAGCTTTGCAAAGAGTAGAAGGGAATGGTAAATCAATCTAGTATTTCTGCCAAGAAAATCCCAAGTAGGATCACAAAAAATTGGACACAACTGAACAATGACAAAAGTCCAGCTTACTATGTCTGAGTGGATATCCCTTTATAATATCCCTCAAAAATAGCTATAAGCAACAATAGTTTTTACAATGGAAAGAAAAATGGCTACTGGCAGCAGGCAATGCTCAAACTTCACTCTTATCAGAATTGGTTCAAAGAAGGAAGAATAGACACACACATACACACACACACACACACACACACACACCTGTATAGAAATGTAACTTACCCAATAGGGAAATAAGAGGAGAAGAGGATAGGAAAAGGGGGGATGATAAAAGAGAGGGGATATAAAGAGAGGCAATTGTTAGAAACAAATAGACTTTTTTTTTAGAAAGGACAGGATAAAAGAAAGAGAGGTAAAGAAACAGAAGATAATTGGATGGAAGGAAATACACAGCTTATAAGCATAACTGTGAATGTAAATGGGATGAGCCCTTCAACAAAAGGAAGTAAATAGCAGAAGGTACACTCATGCATTGTTGGAGAAGTAGTGAACTGCCACAATCATTCTAGAGAACATTTGGGACTAGACTCAAAGGACTATAAAACTGTGCATACCCTTTGACCTAGTAACACTGCTACTAGGTCTGTATACCAAAGAGATCAAAGAAAAACAGGGCTTTATGTACAAAAATATTTATAGCAACTCTTTGTGGTGACAAAGAATTGGAAATCATGAGGATACTCATCAATTGGAAAACTCCCAATTTTTCTTTAAACTTGAAATCCACCTTGCAGTAGCTTGTGCCCAATCCAGCCCTTTGGGGCCAAGTTAAAGGACCCGAGTGCCTCTTCTACATGGTGGCTGATTGAATGACTGTATCCAAACAGGATAATTGATAGCAATCTGAGGGAAGCCTCTAGTGGACTGTTACAAGGATTTATCTTCACACTTTTTTTTGTTCAGCATTTGTCTTAGTAACTTGGATGAAATTATAAACCATGCATGTATCAGATGAGGAAAGAGCAAGAAGCTGAGGGGGGAATAGCTAATATATAGGGTAACAGAATTGGGAACCAGAAAAGTCAGGCAGTTTAGAATAGTGGGGATGATGCTAATCAGAGAAATATGATATTGACATGAAATCTGGTCCATCCAACCATCCATCTAGCCATCCATCCATCCATCCATCCATCCATGTATTTTTTACCCATTTACTTATTTATTTTTTAATATCCATTTGAAAAATTTTCAATTCCAAATTCTCTCCTTCCAATCTTCCCCACCAACATATTGAGAAGGCAAGCAATATGTTACTATTGTGCATGTGAAGTCATATAAACATTGGTTCTTGGTTTTAGGAGATCAATGAGATAAATCCAGTTTGACAGCAATTTCTGTGAAAAAAGGACTTGGATTTTAGTAGCATGTAAACTCAATATAGGTTAGCAGGATGCTTTGGTAACCAAGGAATCTGATGAAGTTTCAGGTTTCATAGAGAAATGCATAATCCTCAGAGCAAGAGAGGTAAAATTCCTGGTGCTTCTGCCCTCTGGGCATGCCACTTAAGGATGAGTGATGATGAAGTGAAGAGTGTGATAAGGAGGAGAGTGAAAGGCCTTGTGACTACATTCTAGGAGGATCGATTGATGGAACTTGAAAAGAGAAGACTTGGGGATGACATGAGAACTATTGCCAAGTATCTGAAGACTTTCTTGTGGAAGGAGGGTTAGGCTTGTCTTCTTGGTCCCAGAGGGTAGAACAAGGAAGAGTGGGTGGGAGCTGCAGGAGGTAGATTTGGGCTTCATATATGGAAATCCTTCAGATATTTAAAAAGCATGATCAGGCATCTCCATCATCCTGCAGTGTGACGTCCAATCTGCTCATCGTCCTGCTTGCCCCACCTATATGACCTCCAACTTGTCTACATCTTTCCCAAAGGACCTACTAGCTCAGCTCTGATCTGACTAGGATAGAAGACAACAGGCTTAACAATTCCTTAGTCCCGAGCCTTGCATTTATATGAATCTAACCCAGATTTATAGAGTTATTGCTTTGTGATGTCAGAAGTAGTTTGAGTGCCCTTAGCTTCTGAGATCCCTTTCATTTGGAAGATTTTCAATCTTTATCAAGGATATCAATAGACTGGATAATTTACAAAGAGCTAGAAGGAATTAGGTGAGATGTAGGAGGCAATATATGCAAATATGGAAATAAAATTTAACTAAAAATGCTAGACAGGACAATTGGGATGATCTAGACTAGCCTATTCAGGTTATAGAATGGCAAACTGAGACCCAGAATGGGGGATTTACTTGCCTAAGGTAGTACATGGTAGAACCGCATTTTGGAGCCTGGTTATCTGACTGCAAAGCCACCATTATTACCATTATGACACATTGCTCATTTGTCTCTTTGCTTACAAAGATGTCAAGCCTACCACCAGGGACTCAGATGTTTCTGACTTATAACCAGTTACAGAACAAGATATCTGAGGAAACACTTGCAGTGTCAATGTTAGTAGCATAACAGGAACATTTAAAATGAAAACAAATATCACTCCCTCCTCCCTCCTCCCCTCACCAAAACTCACCTTTTCTGTCACTTGGTGGCTTTGCCTTTCAGCACCCTTATCCTACCTGGTGTCTCATGCAAAATCCTGGTGTATTTAAAGACCTCTTTCTGAACAGCAGACTTCAAAGAACTCGATTTTCCCCAGAAATGTAACCTTCTTGAGAGCTGATTTCCAAATGTGTTAACTTTGATCTCATCTGAATTTTTCATACATGCATTGAAACCTGTTTTCCCCCTGATGTTAGCTTCATTTCTTGCCTCCTTCCTTCTTTTTAATCTCTAAACGATATAACTCCTATGATGGCTGATGGATGGGAACTCCCTCTGGCATGTACCAAGTCCTCCTTCCTGGCTATAGCAGGAAATCTTCAAAGTTGCTGTGGCTCAAGGGGTCATGCTGTAGGGATTATCCTCTGGGTGCCAAGCCAGTCTGGGCTAGCCCTTAGAACACTAGACTTGGTCTCAAAGGCCTTACTAGCTCCAAAAAACATGTTGGAGTTGATGGCCTCCCCTCTGGCTCTCTTGGCATATCCTTCAAGAGCCCAGAGTCATCTCCATGTCTTAAGGAGGCAGAGGAAGAGAACGTGATGGGAAGGAGATGGTTCATAGAATCTAAATGAAGCCAGCAAGCATTTATTAAGTTTCTCCTGTATTCTATGGGCTAAGGATGCAAAGACAAAATTGAAAACAGAAGGATCAATACATCAAGAGAGGAATGAGAGATCTGAGAAAGCAAAGCAGACTGGGCTCACTCAGCACCCTGGCCATTAACCCAATAGGACTTGAACCCCTGAGAGCATCTCAATGCCATATTCCATTGCAATGTTTGATTCATGAGGAGTAACACTGCAGAATGATCAAAAGAAGGTTATGATATGTCCTGTGCATGTGGCATAGTGATAGTGAACTGGATGGGGAAGCCTGAAGACCTGGGTTCACATCCTTCCTCTGACACTTAGTAGCTGTGACTCTGTCCAAGCTACTTCTTCTCTCTGACCTTCAATTTCTTCATCTCAAAAAATGAAAGTAAGAATAAAATTGTTCACAAACTGCACTGGTGTGGTTGCCTTATTCACCTTCAGTAGAGGAACCCTTTCATATTGTCGTTTTCTCTATTAGAATATAAGCTCCTTGAGGGCAGGGACTGCCTCATTTTGAATTGTATTCCCGGTGCCTCGCACAGCCTGGTACATAGTAAGTACTTAATAGAGGCTTTATTGATTCATGCATCAGAGGCAAACTTTAAATTGTGCTATGAATCTAAGTTATTACCTTTATACTATTTGTCAAGACTGGGAAGTTGGGGCATGATTCCAAGGGATCGTGGGGGCCTAGGGATCCTAGATGGGAAATCAGAAAGACCAGGAGTTGAAGTCAAACTCTACCACTTCCTGTCCATGCTCCCCTCCTTCAAAGCTTAGGTTACCCTTCTGTAAATGGCTGGCTGTGCTAATATTTCCTCCTCCTGTCTTGTGCAAAGTGGAAACAAATGATAAATGGAAAACTTCTTATGAGCTCCTAAATCCTATCAAAATACAGAAGCAGGGCGAGAAGTCAGATTGCAAATCCAGAATTGGAAGGACTTGTAGAAGTCATCCACTTTAATTTCTTTGTTTTACAGATGAGGAATCAGGCACAAATAGGAAAATCTGAGTCAAAAAGAGGTTTCTTGGCTCAGGCCATGCAGGGAGTAAATGATAGTGACAGAATTCTAATCCAGATCCTCTGATAATAAATCTGGTCCTTTACCCACTGCACCAATTCTGATTGGTTCTAGAGGGCAAAATTATCGTTGGCTGATAGGTTAAATGGGAGGAATTCAGAGAGACAGATTAGGTTTACATAAGACAATTTAATAATTATGGCTTTCTAAGAGGGCAGAGGACTGCCTTTATGAGTTAGTGAGCTTCCCTTACCTGAAGGTCTTTCATCAATGTCTGCATGATCTCTGATCTAGCAGTCACAGTGAATAGTCTTGCTTAGATATGAGTTGGATAACATGGCCACTGAGATTCCTTGAGACTTGGTGATCTTGTGTTTCTGAAATTCTCTGAATGCCAGCTTCTTTCAAATAAAGGTAGGGAGTTGTGTAAGAGCTCACCCAGAAGGGCCTTGGACTCACTTCATATGAGGATTTGAGGAAGGACATGAGCACGTTAGTCTGAAGGTGAGAACATTTAGAATGTGCATGCCAGCTGTCTCTGCATTTGAAGGGCTATCAGGAAGAAAGGAGATGAGCCTTCTTCTTCCTGGCTCTGGAGGGCAGAACCAGGGGCAAAGGGTGGAAGTGAAAAGAAGTCAAATTTCTCCTCAAGGCTAGAATAAACTTGCTAACAAGGAAAGTTGTCTGTCCCAAGGTGAAATGTGATGCCCAGGAAGATGATGAGTTCTCTTCCTTCGAGGGCTCCAAGCAGAGGCTGGACATTCATGAGTTGACCATGTTGAAGAAGGGAGTCTTGTCCAGTTGTGGGCTGGACTTAATGGCTTTCAAATTCTCTCCAACTCAGAGATTCTGTGGGTCTGTGCAAAACCTAATGGGAAGTCAAATCCCCTAAAGGCCTAATTCATGCTAGTGTATGGGTCATTGTATGGCCAAATAATAGTAATAGTGAGGGCAACTCATGTTTTCCTAGAATTATAAGGCTAATGAAACATTTCCCTCACAACTTCCCTGTGACATTACTATCATTTCCATTTTGCAGATGGAAAAAGTGAGGCCCAGAGAGATTAAGTGACTTTTGATTCAACAAGCATTTATTAAGGGCCTACTTTGTGCAAGGCACTACGTTAGATATTGGTGAGACAGGAACAAAAGAAAAATCCCAGCTCCTGTCTTGGCTTCAAGAAGCTCACATTCTAACAAGGAGAGTAGTAGCTTGGCGGATATTTTATTGAAATATCCAGTGCACAGATCACTGAGGCTCTCTGTTGGAAAGCCCCTTCCACCTTGACAATGAACCATTCCAAATTCAACCAGTTCCAAAGCTATGCATCATCTACTGTCATATCCCTTGCATTTCTTCGTTTTGTTTATCAGAATAGCAGAAGGCAGAGCTGGATCTTATTGGCTAAAACAAGAGACAAGAAGATGTACTTGAACAAAGATCACTAATGAACAGTGAGAGGAGGGGAAAGAGGGAAAAAGACAAGACAGAGACACTGATGATGGAGAGGCAAAAAAGTGGGGAGGGGAGAGCAGGCCTTCTGTGCCTCAGGGTAAGCCAGGTAAGAGTGTTATAATGTTCTACCTCTGCTCCCAGGACACTTTCTTTGTGCTTCATTCTTATCCTGGGTTCTAAAGCAATTAAGAGGATATATTGATAGGTCCTTATTACTTACTAAAATGACACTTCTCATCTGTTAATAAATTCAATCTGAGATCCTGGCCCAGCTCATTAAATATTTTATTTATTAAACTGGAGATAGCTATTTCCACAAGCTCTTATACTGCTAGGTAGTGTAACGGATAGAGGACTGAACATGGAGTTAGGAAGACACCTGAGTTCACATCCAGCATCAGATAATTACTGGCTTATGACCTTGAGCAAGTCATTTAATCTCTGTGTGTCTCATTTTCTTTAACTGCAAAATGGAGATAATGATACCTGTATTTCACAGGATTGTTGTAAAGATCAAATGAGGCAATATTTGTAAAGCATAACATACTGCCTGACACCTAATACATGATTAATATTTGCTTTTTCCCTTCCTCCTTCCTCCGTATCTCTATATCAACCTCCTGGCTCCAATTTCCTAGGTTTAAATAAACATAAATTTTATAAGTACTAGAGAAGCTAGGGGATGCAGCGAATAGAGCATTGGACTTGGAGTCAGGAAGATCTGAGTTAAAATTTAGCCTCAGACACATATTAACTGTGCGACTCTTGGTAAGTCGCTTAACATCTATCTGCCTCAGCTTCCTCATCTGTAAAGCGGGATGTAATTATAGCATCCACTTTTAAGAATTCTCATGTGGAGATGAGTTGTTGAATGGACAATGAGACAAGATTTGGAAAGTTTTTGAAATCCTCGAAACTCTATATAAATACTAGTTAATAGCTATTATTATCTACAATTTACTAACAATGACAAATAAAACAAAGACATAAGTCATTATTGACTATGTGTCAGTTGTATGTAACAATCAAACAAAACCAAAATTTATTTACTATGTATCACAAAAAACTATTTACTATGTGTCTCTTTCCTATGTGACAAAGACCATTGGTATAACTTCTTAATCCTGGAAACATAGTCCCACCATTCAGTTCTCCTTGAATAGAAGCCAAAGTCTCAAAAGAATTGTCTTTGTAATGTTTCTTCAAAACATAACAGTTCTCTCACGAAAGAAATTGTCTCTATCCTCTTTCTATACTTTCCTTGGTTTGTCTTCAGTTATTATGTTTACTGATCTCTACAGCCCAACAGATAAACTCTCAGTCTCCTCATATATATCTCATAGAATGAGAACTAAACCATAATTGTCCAAAGTTCCATTGCCTCTTAAATATGTTGTAATAACTATCAAAGTTATTGTTATATGGATATAGGAAATATATATAAAATAAATGTATGATGATGTTTTGGGGAGACACTAATAGCTGGGGGACTTGGAAAGGACTCATGTAGAGTTTGAACCAGTATTTGAGAGAATCTAGGGAATCTAAGAGGTAGAGGTGAGGAGGAAGTGTTACAGGTGTGAGGGACAGGCAGAACAAAGACCCAGAGGGAATGTGGAGTGTTGGTTGAGAGAAACAATAATAAGGTTAGTTTGGCTGGACCAAACTGTTAATGAAAGTAATGTATAAAATTGGACATGTAGATTGGAGGCAGATTTTAAAGAGCTCGAATGCTAGACAAGCAAAGGAGTTAATATTTTTATCTGGGACTTTTGAGTCGGGAAGTGTTTTAGAAAGTTTAGATTGTCAGCTGTCTAGAAGATGGATTGGAGAAAGGGAAAACTTGAGGGAGGGAGACCAATGAGGAGGCTATTTCAATAATCCTGGCCAGAGTTCATGAGGGACTGAACCAATGAGGTGATTGTGTGACAGCAGAGAAATAGACTCAAGGGGAGATGTTGTCATGTATGATTGACATGATTTGGCAACTGACTCAATATATGAAGTGAGATAATGAAGAGCTGAGGATGATCTTGAGGTCATGACATGGGTAGCCAGATGGATGGTGGTGGCCTAGATACAGACAGGGACATTCAGAGGAAGTGATGGGGTTGGGGTGAAACTTACTCACCTTCCAGGAACTTCTCCTTCCTTCTACCTCAGTCACTTGCAAAAATAGCCATACTCTTGATCCATCTCTATGTTCAACACTATCTCTATGTTCAACAATTTCAAAACCCTCTTATCTGACCATAAGATATTGGCTTTTCACCTCCCCCTTTTCCTTCCTGTTCAAAATCTTACTCTTTCTCCACACCACGATATCCGATTGTTTGCCTTCCTCAGTCCTCTCCCAGGCCATCTGCCTAGACACTTTCTCTTCTTCTCACCAGCTTGACCCCTTGGTGAATCAATTCCATTCTATACTGTCCTCCTCTCTTGAATCGCTAGGTCCTTTATCATCACTGAATACACCCAGCTAAACCTCTGACCTGGGTCACTATCCACAGCCTTCAGTCCTATACATGTGCTGAACAAAGGTGGAGAAAATGACAAACCTTTCTGACTGGGTCCCCTATAAATTTATGTTACACAACCTCAACTAGGCTCTCACTGCTGTTAGGCAGTTCTACAATACCTCACTTACCAATTCACTATCCTACTCCCCAGAGTGGCTCTTTCAAACCTCTCAAACCTCCCATGGCTACCTCTCCCCACACACTTTCAGCTGAGAATCTTGCTGCATTCAGTACAAAAATAAGGGCATTTGCTGTGAACTCCCTTACCTCCTATAACTCAGATGCCTTCTGCCACCATCTTTTCCTTCACCCCTCTGTCACATGATGAGGTGGCCTTATTCCTTATCAAGGCTAACTCCTCTACTTGCTCAAGTGATCGCATTCTGTTCCCTCTTCTCCGTCAGGTTTTCCCCTCTGTCAGCCCCACTCTTTCACTTATTTTCTCTCCTCATCTACTATTAATTCCCTATTTCCTACAAACATGGCCTTGTCTCTCACATCCTGAAAAAAGTCCTCTTTATCTTTCCCTCCTTGCTAACTATTACTCCCATAACTTCTGCCCTTTGTAGCCAAACTGCTCAAAAAGGCTAGCTTGAGTGAATAATTTATTTCATTGATTATAAGTACCCAAATTAACTATGAAGGATGTATGAAGATGCTATCTGCATCCAAGCAAAGAACTGACAAATAGAAGTATGTATAGAACAATTTAAATTGCACATATACATGCACAGACATATATGTGTATATATACATACATTATATATATATATCTCAATGTAGCTATCCTGCCCCAAATTTTCTTCTGACTCTCAATCTTTCATATCCGACTGCATTCAGACATCCCAGATTAGATGTACAATAGACATCTTAAACTCACTATGTCTAAAATGGAATTCATTTTCTTTCCCCCAAGTCATCTCCCCCTTATTTCTTCCCCATCACTGTAGGGGGCAACACCATCCTCCCAGTCCCTCGCACTAGGAGTCATCCTCAAGTACTCACTATCCCTTCCCCATATTCAATCTGTTGCCAAAGCCTGTTGACCTCTCCTTTGCAACATCTCTCAAAAATGTCCCCTCCTCTCTGTCACTGCCACCACCCAGGTGCATGCCCTCATCAGCTCATGCTGGGAATATTCCAATAGTCTACTGGTGGATCTACCTGACTCAAGTCTCTCCTCACTCCAGTCCATCCTTCGTTCAGTCACCATAGTGCAGGTCTGATTATGTCACCACCTCCCTCCCCACTCAAGAAACTCTCTTGTCTTCCCTTAGCTTCCTGATCAAACACAAAATTCTCTGACATTCAAATCCCTTCATAACCTTTTCTCTTCCTACATTTTTAGTCTTCTTACGTCCTGACTGATTCTCTTTGATCTAGTGACATTGGACTTCTGGCTGTTCCATCCCCAAGATGCTCCACCTACTGGCTCTGTCTTTTATGCCTGGCATATTCTCCTTTGTACGCTCCGACCACTGACCTCCCTGGCTTCCTTTAAGTCCCACCACAACCTCTACTTTCTATAGGAAGCCTGCTTCAACCACTTTTAATTTTAGTGCCTTCCCTCTGTTAATTATTTCCTTTTTATCTTGCTTTGTTTCTATTTGTTTGCTTGTTGTCTACCCACTAGACTGTAAGCTCCTTGAGGGTTGGGGCTCTATTTTAGTTTTCCCACTGTTTAATGCAGCACCTGTCGTGTACTCAATGCTTAATAAATGTTTATTGATTGATTGGCTTCTACTTTGGATATTCCAAGTTTGAGATACATATGGGATATACAATGGAACATTTGGAAATTTGGAAATCCAGGAATGAAATTCAAGAGGAGATTAAACCTGGATACATTCATCTGGGAATAATCAGGGCAAGAATTTATTATACCCATTTTGCAGATGAAGAAGTGGAGGCTCAGAAACTACCATGGTTGTACTGCTTATGATGTCAGAGGCTGGAACTCAACATCTTCTCATACCAATGTTCCTTCTATGATGCCACCCAATTTCTCTTAGTGATTGATTTAGTAATTATGACTCTCTTGCTTACAGGAAAAATTAAGGAAATAGCTTCTGACCAGTCAGACAGAGTTATCCTTCCACTTTATTTCAATGTACAGAATACACACACACATACACACACACACCTATTTACACACACAAATACACTTTTTGGGTAAATGCATAGGGATGCATATCTCCTCCTTCAGCCAAGGGAAGGGCCTTGGATCTTGCCCCTTTTAGTGGGCATGTCTCAGACACACATAATGATTCTTCTTAGCCACATGAAGTTTTTATAAGCCATTGCCATCATCCTTACTGAGACAACTCTTACTTGATACTGCAAGCATCCTAGAGTGCCACACTTGGAGTCAGGGAGACCTGAGTTCAAATTCTGCCTTAGATACCTCCTGGAAGTATGACCCTGTGAAATTCCCTTAAACTTTCTTTGTCTCAGTTTCCTCATATATTAAATGAGGGTTTCCACTCAGTGACCTCTAAGGTCCTTTATATCTCCAAAACTATGATCCAAGGGTCAAAGGCTACACGGAGAGAAGTGTAGTATATGCAGTCAGTGACAGTTCTTTTGGCCTCTGCTTGGATAAACGTCATCTGGAGTCCCAATTTTACTCCTGTGCACAGCATTCTAAGAAGGTCTTTGATAAGCTACTGAGTGCTGAGAACGGTGGGCAAGAACACAAAGGGCCTTATCCATATTCATATGAGAACCTGGGGTTGTTTGGTCTCGGGGGGAGGGGTAATAGATGTCTTCACATATATGAAGCATCATTACGTGGAATAGAGATTAGATTTATTCTTCTAGGCCCCAGAGGGCAGAACCAGGAGCAATGAATGGGAATTGCAGAGAAGCCAATTTTAGCTTAATGTAAGTGCAAACTTCTAACAATTAGAGCTCCATGAAGGGAAATAGTCTGCTTTGGGAGGCACTGAGTTTTCCTTCATTCAGCTCCTCTGACTGTCTGTCTGTCTCTCCCTATCTCCATCTCTCTGTTCTTCATCTATGGTCTCTGAATCTTCTCATTCCAAGTGAATCCTTGACTGTGTTTTTCTAACCAAACATGATCAAGTCTGTTTTCAGCCAAGCCAAGCTCTCTTTCTCTCAGCCCAAACTCTCATCAGTGACAAGCCAGTCCCTTCCTCCTAAACACACCTGGAGAGGAGCAAGCACAAACTCACCCGTGGCTTGGGTGCCTTTCTATGCTGCTCTGAAACCTCTTTGGAGATTGACACATGCCACAATAACTTCACGGGATTTAGACTTGCTGCTACCAACTTGTGCATATTCCTGTGAACTCTGGCTTGTTTTGGTGGGATATCTCATCTATTTTCTGACATCTTGACTTGCCCCCCACCCTCTTTCTCCAGGATCATCTTTTTTTTTGGTCCCAAGAGTGCCATTTATGATAGATAAAGTTCCCGTTCTGACCCTCTCTCTACTCCTGCCAGAGAGGGTCGTTACCTGGTGATCCCAAATAGTAGCCCATCTAGGTGAAATTCATCCAGATGGATAATAGAGTTTCCCATTCCCCAGAGGTCCATGGTGAGGGGAGTTGGATGAGATTTAAAGAAAGGCCATGTTTGCCCTTGAATGCATTCTCTGGCTAGAGACTTTTGTCATGGGCTGAATAAATAAACTCAGTGTAATGAGCAGAAGAAACATATTCAATAAAGGGCTGTAATTTTCCCAAGGATGTAAGTGGGCAGCTAGAAATAATTTCATAGCAAATCTCCAGAAATATGTAATCTTAACAAAGACAGAGTTATAGAGTGACTCACCTAGAAACGATGTAATTATTTCCACTATTAAAAATGTCATGTGGAGAAATGTATATTTCGAGACCTGCAGAGTTAAAGAGAAACTTCCCAATGCATACCAGAGAAGATATAGAAGTCCTATAATTTAAATATGCTCAGCCCAAAATGGAAAGGGGTGTGGAAAAGAAACTGGAGGACAGAAGGATAAGTGAATTTTAAAATCTCAACATAATTTTTAATGCCTTATATTTTTCCCTTTGCAAAGTGAATTTTAGAATCAAAGTTAGTAGCCAACTGTGAAAGTAATGAGTAAGTCCTAGGAAATTAATGATTATAGCAACTTGGGATAGGAGGATCTATGAACTATAAACCCATAGTGGATTAGAGTGGGATGGGCCCTTAAAAGGCAGCACGAAACACGTTCAAGCTGGAAGTGACCTCAGGATGTAGGACACAGAATATTAAAACTGGGAATGAGAACAGAGAAAATAGAGAGCTGGAAGTGACCTTAGATTATAGGGCAGAAAACTGAATATGGAAGAGATCTCAGCAAGTAGAATGCAAAATTTCAGAGATTCGATTCAGTTTAATCCAATTGATTGGTTCATTGGTTGGTGTCCTTCATTCTCAGAGAGGACCAAAATGACATCACTATGCTAGAGTCAAGTTTCAATGTGTCCGACTGGCTGATCAGACCAATGGGAGCTCAGAATGCTTTACCACATGTGAGCACAAATTGTCTGTGTGAACATTTGGGGTGGATTATATAAATCTGCACATCCTGCACTTCCTTTGAGCTGTTTCCATTCTGCTTTTCTCATAGAGCAGAGCACCTTCTCTGATGTGGGCATGCCATACTGAGAGGTCCTGTGCCAGTGTCTCCCATGTCACACAATCAATTCCAAAGTTCTTAAGAGAATCCTTGAGAGTGTCCTTGTATCACTTCTTCTGACCACCGGGTGAATACTTGTCCTGTGTGAGTTCTCCATAAAATAATCTTTTTGCAAGTGTATGTTTTACATTTGAACAAAGTAGCCAGCCCCTCAGAGTTGCATTCTCTGAAGCAGAGTTTGAATTCTTGGCAGTTTAGTTTGAGAAAGGACTTCAGTGTCTGGTACCTTGTCCTGCCCGGTGATCTTCAGAATCTTCCCAAGACAATTCAAATGGAAGCCATTCAGTTTCCTGGCATTGCGTTTGTATATTGCCCAGGTTTCACGGGTGTACAACGATGAGGTCAGCACCATGGCTTTGTAGACCTTCAGTTTGGTAGTCAGTCTAATACCTCTTCTCCCCCATGCTTTTTTTCAGAGCCTTCCAAACACTGAGCTACTTCACTTACCTTGTCAGTATTAAAGACCTACTAGGTGCCAGGCACTGTGGGAAGCGCTGGGGATACAAATAAGAAAAAAGATATAGTCCTTGCCTTCAAGGAGTTTACAATCTTATGGGGGAAGAAAATACACAAAAGTAAGCTGGGAAGCAGGAGGTGAGAAGGACAGAGAAGATCCATGGACTTGCTGTTTTGTGGAGGTGACATCAAGAGAAGTAGCTGATGGAAAATGGAGTTACTTGGAAGTTTTTGAGTCCTCTATAAAGGAAAGCTTTGGGAGGAAACCTCTGTTCTCCAGCCCTGCCCTGCCCCTGCCCCAGTCAGAAGGGGGAACCAACTGAAGGAGAGTTAAGAGCATCAAAACCTGAGTCAGTCTTCATAATGAGGAGATTACAGGTGATAAGCTTATCCTGGGGACAGGGGAGAGAGGAAGGGAGGGGTTGGAGAGGGTGTGTGGTTCCATGAAATTGAAGCTAAGCAGAGAAGATGATAAAAAATATTGATGAGAAGGATCTTGGAGACAATCTAGTCCAGTCCTCTCATGAGGCAAAAGAATCTCAGAGAGGGTGACTCACTTGCTCAAGACCACACAGCTAATTAGTGCCAGAATGAATTGCATTTGGCTCTCAGCCTATTAATCTTTGTCTCACTTCACACTTCCGTTCAAATGATGCCCTTTCCTTGTCAACATAACTGGCCAATGAACATGATGTCCTATTCAATAGGCTGGACACAATAGTCTGTACAAGAAGAGAATCTAGTTTACTTCAAAGAAAAGTAACATGGAACCTCAGATCTAGAATGCTGATGACTTGAATGTATTTCTGTGTGATCAGCAGATAGCTATTTTATGGCTCATTTCAATTTTATCTGTCCCTGAATTGCTGAAGGCTTTCCTAACTTGCTAACACTAAGGCCCCTGCTACAGTCACCACCTTCAGAGAAAGAGGGGAGATCTGAGTTCAAATCTGGCCTCAGATACTCACTAGCTGTGTGACCCTGGGCAAGTCACTTAACCCTATTTGCCTCAGTTTCCTCATCCATAAAATGGGCTGGAAAAGGAAATGGCAAACTGCTCTAATATCTTCGCCAAGAAAACTCCAAATGGGTCATGAAGTGTCAGACATGATTGACATGACTGAGCAACAATAAAAGCTTGTTGACTTGACTATCTCTTCTTGATCCTCTGCATTTCCCTAATACAGCTTAAAACAACAGCCTGTTGGAAAGGGTGGTCTCTGCTGCTGGAGAAAGCTGGGCTTGATGGATCACTTGAATTCCAGACTTTGGAGTAACAATAAGCTCAGTACTAGTGAAGATGATCATTTCGAAATACAGTTAATCCCAGCTCTCACATCCTCTTTCTTAGGTTCCCACCTCTGCATCTTTGCACTGGCTGCCTCCTACAACTGGAATGCTCTCCCTCCCCACCTCAAGCTTTTTGCTTGTCTGGCTTTCATCTCAGTTCAAAGCTCACATTCCACAGGTAGCCTTTCATTCATCCCATCTCCACTAGGGCTTTCCATCTACTCTATTTGTAATGTATATGTACCTATCAATGTCCATTGCCTATGGTCTCTCCTATCTCTGATATTCTATGGTATGAGGTACCTACCAGCTGAGGTCCTTTCTAGCTCGGGCATGCTGTACTCTATGTTTTAGGTCCATCTCAACTCTGACATTTTATATTCTAAGTTTTCAGTTGTCATTGACTAATAACCCATGTTCCAAGTTCTTTCTAACATTGATATTCCATGTTCTATATCTAATGCCCTTTCACCTCTGACATTGGATGTTATATTTTCTAAGATCCTTCTCAGTTCTGACAGACTCCGGGATGGGGCAAGTCACTTAACCTCTGTCTGCCTTGGTTTCTTCATCAGCAAAATGTGGGTAGTAATAGCACTTTACCTACGGGGTTGTTGGGAGAATCAAGTGAGATAATATTTATAAAGCACTTTGCAAACTTTAAAGTGTTACAGAAATGCTAGCTGTATTTATTGCTAGTGTTATTATCTTAAGCTATTCCACCTTAAAGTCCTCCCCAGTTCAGACATTCTATGCATCTGTGTTCTTGGCAAGAGGAAAAATGCCTCCTTAAGAAGCTAAGTGTCTAGTTATACTACCACATCTCTCCCAACATTTCCTGTCACACCACACAGGTGGAGGTGCCCAGTGGATGGGACATCGGGCAGGGTAAGATTTATTTTCCAAATGGCTTTAATAGGTGCCGTGCTCCCTTTGAGCCCCATTTCCTTCTAGGCCTTTCTCTGGGGCTCATTCACAGATTTAAAAAATCAAGCTTTATGCCAGAAGGCCATACACCTCACTCTTCTGGTGAGAGAATTCTCTTTCCTTTACTCTTCCAAGAATCACTGAGGGCTGTGCTGCTGGCGAGCCTCTCCAAGAAGGGATTTATTAAGCCCACTCGGATTTTTCACTGAATTTGCAAACACTCTTAATTGGTCCCTAAGAAGTTTTTAGGAGGACTATTAGTCTCTTCAAAATTCTTCTCTTAGATGAAGACCTTGGCAATAAGGAGTTCTACTCATTAATAGGTTTCTACAGTATGCAGTTTCAATGCATGGGAACCATCCTGGAGGCTGGCACTAGAGAGGAATTCAAAATCTCTCAGGTCCCAGAAAACTTCTATTGCCAGCCTATCTGCACCTGTGGGCAGTGAGGCAGGTCAGTGCATTGTGGTTCAGTGTTATGTCCTGGGCCCCCCTCCCCTCCCCTCCCCTCCTCTCCCCTCCCTTCCCAAACACTGAGCTAGCTCTGACAATGTGTACCTCTTATTAATGTGTACATCCCTGGAAGGTACACTACCAAGGTAAGTGAACTTCTCCACAGCGTTCAAAACTTCTCATCTTCTCTCCTTCTCTCTCCTGCACCATCACAAAGGCCTCCTCAAAGCTCTGTGCCTCATTTCTATCCATGCTCTAGTCTATCCCCTGAATGCTAGCCACATTGAAAGTCACTGAGAATCTATTTGACAGGATCACTCTCCTGCTCAAGTGACACAAACCTCGCTGTGGCCTCTCGGACAAAGTCCGCCTCTTCTAGGGGCTTAAAGGCTGTCACAATGCGGCTTTCATCTGTGTCTCCAGGATATTTGTACATTAAGTCACCTCATGTTAACAAACATTTATTAAACACCTACTATGTGCCAAGCACTGGGGATATGAAGAAAGGGAAAAGCTGGACTCTGCCATCAAGGAGTGCATAGTCTAATGGGGGAGGCAACATGCAACAACAAGAAACAAACAGTTATGTAAATATAAATAGGTGTGCTCATGAGTGTGTGTACATACACACACATACACATGCACACAATCTCAGAGGGAAAATGCTATCATTAAAGAGGATCAAGAAAGGCTTTCTGTAGAAGGTGAGGTCTGAGCTGGAATTTGAAGGAAGCCAGACAACGCAGGATGTGGAGCTAAGGAGGGAGAGAAATCTGGGCATGAGGATTAGCCAGTGACAAGACATGGAGGTGCCAGGTAGAATGTCCTTTTCAAGGATGAGCAGGGAGGCCAGCGTCACTAGATCCCCAAATATAATGTAATGATTATGATGATGAAATCATAATAATTAAGATTTATATAGTACCCACTATGTGCCAAGTACTGTGCCAAGCACTTTACAAATATTATTTCAAATGATCCTCATGACGACACTTTGAGGTACGAGCTATTTTTTATTCCCATTATATAGTTGAGGAAACTGAGATAAACAGAAGCGGTTTCCCCAATGTCACACTGCTGGTTAGTGTTGGAGGCCATGTTTGAACTCAGAACTTCCTGATTCCTGG
This sequence comes from Phalanger gymnotis, assembly GCA_028646595.1. NCBI lineage: Eukaryota > Metazoa > Chordata > Mammalia > Diprotodontia > Phalangeridae > Phalanger > Phalanger gymnotis. Next base: position 324,482,099 of record CM053625.1, on the reverse strand, counting down.
TCTAGCACTCTAGCTGCCCCAAGTATAGGGTGGAGGATGGGCTGAAGAGCAAGGGTGTAAGATGTGAGCAGTTTGGAAAATTAAGGAGTCAAGTAGTAAAGGATTGTAAAAGCCAGAGGATTTTCTCTTTCCATATGTTTTTGTTGTTCCCCATCACGCACTCAATGCTTTAGCCAAATGGATCTACAGGATCGTCACTGATGCTGCCAATGTTGTCACCTCTGTGCCCAACATTCCAACCCTATGCACAAATGCCTGGGTGCCAGGCTTGGCCCTGCTCAGCAGCAGCCACTGCAGTGGACTTTTTCATCAGAGTGCTGCCTGACTGGAAGGAAAGTCTTTCCAGCAGGACTTGGAATGTGTGTGTGTGTGTGTGTGTGTGTGTGTGTGTGTGTGTGTGTGTGTGTGTGTGTGTGTACTTTATAGTGCACTGCCTTTTGCTGACTGCTGGTTTTTTAACCCTCCAAATCCCACCTTTTCATGTTCTGACAGACTGTCAAGATGTTTACTTCTCCGCAAGTCCTGAGTACCTCTCGTTTGCCATTTTTAGCTTTGAATTCTGGGATAGGACAAGGACCTTAGAAATCCCCTACTCTAATTTTCCCAGATGCCGGTATAAACTGCTGTCTCCCTGTTGCAAATTCATATTTATTTATTTTTTTCCTTTTTCTAAAAAATATTTATTTTTAGTTTTTAATATCCACTTCGATAAGATTTTGATTTCCAAATTTTCTCCCTAATTCTCCCCTCCCCCACCCCAAGATGGCATGTAATTTGATATAGGCTCTACATATACATTCATATTGAATCTATTTTTACATTGGTTGTGTTGTAAAGAAGAATTAGAACCAACAGGAGAAATCACAAGACAGAAGAAACAAACAAAAAACAAAACAAAGAGAGAGCAAATAATATGCTTCAATATGCATTCTGACTCCACAGTTCTTTTTCTAGATGTGGTCAGCATTTTCCATCAAGAGTCCTTTGAAGTTGTCTTGGATCTTTGCATTGCTAAGCAGAGATAAGTCTATCAAAGTTAGTCATCGCACATTGTGGCTGTTACTGTGTACATTGTTCTCCTGGTTCCGTTCAATTCCCTCAGCACCAGTTCATTCAAGTCTTTCTAGGTTTTTCTGAACTCTGCCTGCTCATCATTTTTTACACAGCACAATAGTATTCTAATACAGTCACATACCACGACTTGTTCAGCCATTCTCCAACTGATGGGCATCCCCTCAATTTGTAATTCTTTGCCACCACAGAAAGAGCTGCCATAAATAATTTTGTACATGTAGGCCCTTTTCCCATTTGTATGATCTCTTTGGCATACAGACCTAGAAGTGGTATTGCTGGCTCAAAGGGTATGCACACTTTTATAGCCTTTTGGGCATAATTTCAAATTGCTCTCCGGAATGGTTGGATCAGTTCAAAACTTGGCCAACAATGCATTAGTTTTCCAATTTTCCCATTTCTTCTCCAGCATTTATAATTTTCCTGTTTTGTCATGTTAGCCAATCTGACAGGTGAGATGGGTACCTCATAGGTGATAGGTACCTCAGAGTTGTTTTGATTTGCATTTCTCTGATCAATAGTGATTTAGAGTATTTTTTCACAACTATAGATAGCTTTAATTTCTTCCTCTGAAAACTTCCTGTTCCTATCCTTTGACCATTTATCAACTGGGGAATGACTTATATTCTTATAAATTTGACATACTTCTCTCTATATCTTAGAAATGAGGCCTTTATCAGAGATACTGGTTGTAAAAATTCTTTCCCAGTTTTCTAATTCCCTCCTAATCTTGGTTGCATTGGCTTTGTTTGTGCAAAAGCTTTTTAATGTATTATAATCAAAATTATTAAATTTTCATTTCATAGTGTTCTCTATCTCTTGTTTGGTCATAAATTCTTCCATTCTTCATAATTTTGACAGGTAAACTATTCCTTGCTCTTCCAGTTTGCTTATAGTGTCAGCCTTTATATCTAAATTGTGTACCCATTTGCAAATTTATATTTTAAAAAAAAGCAACTTTAACCAAGGATGATGGGACACAGGAGTTCCTCAAAGCACATGCATGACACAGATACAGGAACACAGAGGAAGCTATTGAGGAGCCTTTACAGGGATGGACTAATGCCACAAAGCTTTCTCCCCTGGATCTTGGGACCGTGTTTTTCCAACTGATGTAACCATGCCACTTCAGCATGCTGGGTAAGACGCAGCAACAGATCAGAGGTTCAGAGTCTGATGGTTGTAATTTATCATCTCCAGTCAGACTCAGGGTATGAGAGAAGAGAGTGGCTGGTGCCCTCATTAGAGAGATAGAGACCCAACAGGTTCTGAAGATCGTCTTGTCATACTACCCACATTGCTCTATGCACTCCAGACCCCCAGGCATTGTAATCTGACTTATTGATTTAATTTAAGGACCCCTGAAGCTTGCCATCTCCTTGGGAACAGTACTCTTGGGACTTCTGGGACATTTCATATACCTCACAGTGGAATTTTTGTGGGTTATATCCTCCAGATTGAGTGTGTGCTCCTTGGATGTGTAGGCTGTATAGCTTTTGCTACCTATCTCTGCAGCACTTTGCATGGTGTTTGGCGCTCTGTCTTTCTACATCTCTACCCCTACCCTGCCTTCATTCTGTCCTCTGGAGCCAAGGACACCAAGCCTAATTCTCCTTCCCCATGACAGCTCTCAAATACATGATGACTATTAATGCTTCTTGTTTCTGGCATTTTCTCTTCTCCAACTTGAACATTAATCAATCAGACTACAAGTATTTACTAATCACTTACTATGTGCCAGGGACTATGTGAGGTTCTGGGGAGTTAGAGAGAGAAATGAAACAGTCCCTGTCCTCAAAGAGCTTCCATTCTTTCGGGAAAACACTGGGCACAAATATAATCAGTCACCTCACAAGTGGCTTCTGAATTCCTTCACCTAATAGCCAAGAGTTGTAGCTGTCTTCCTTTTGATGTATTGAGCTTTGTACCTCCGTGCCTAGCACACACTGTGTTAAGTTAAATTCAGACATTTTGGTAGCTCAGAGATGCACCCCATCTGCAGGGATCCAGTTATTCAATGATCCCATTGACCCTAATTATCTTAGATTACACATATGACAGTCTGCAAACAGGATCAGCCAGTTATTATTGGGAGGAATCAATATGGCCTGGGATCAGGAGCTCAGTTCTGGCCTTTGTTAAGATTCTGGGTAGATGAAGAGGCAGAAGTCTTGTCCTTAATAATTTTTCTTTGTCTGGGAAAGTCACTAGATTGGCTCAGGCTCCCTCTAAGCTCTGTTCTGAGCCACGAGCAGGAACTGTGGCCCACTGGGAGCCTTGTCAACTTCTCCTCTTGGGTTGAAAGCTGATGTTATGAGGCACAAGTTATCTTCATCATCAGGCATTTCCAGAGAAACAACTAACTGATTTAGTTATTTAATGAACTCCCAAGGCAGGTCATGCGATTGACATAGGACCTGCTGGTCCTATATCTGACAGTCCAAGTCTGTAGAACTGAGATTATTGATGGAGCCTGGGCAGACTGAGGAGGCAGCTTTCAAAGCTCCAGGCTGGTCCCAGGC
>CM053625.1:324458753-324478006 GCA_028646595.1 Phalanger gymnotis | reverse complement strand
CTATTTGTACTACACTACAGTTTCTCACTAGCTTTAGTAATAACATTCAATTTTTAAGTAGATTTAAATTCAATAGTCTATGGTAATGCTGCCATGTAACCACTGTGAAGTATTTATCCATTAGAGACTGATTCTTGTGTCCTTATTAGAATGTTTAAAACTTTTAGGTGCAGAGGACTAAGCCAAATTTCATTTTTTCAAGTCATGAATTGAAAATTGAAAATTCAATTCATTATTTGTCTCTGCAAATGATTTATATTTCTTTAGTTTGGGCATTTTGATATGTAGCAGAGTCAAAGTGATTCAGTAGGAATGGGGACAGCAAGAGGAGTGGCTCTGCATATTTCCAAGTTAGTTTCTTCAAGTTAATATGAGCATGGCTTATACTATCACAGAAAGAGCTCTGGAATATGAATTAGAAGTGTTTGCATCTATTCTTATTCCTGGCACAGAGATTCTGTGTGACCTTGGGTAAGCTCCTTTTCCTATTCGATCGCATGGACCCCATGTACTAACAAAACTACTTTTTTTTCAGCATTAAGAAAGATAATAATAAACAGCCAGAATCCCTACACTAAAAGGATGCTCTTCTAGAATACAAGATGAGTATGACAAGTTCAGTTATATTTCTGTCAATTCAATAAGCTTTTATTAAGCACCTACTACATGGAAACCACTGTACTAGAAACCACTATGTACTAGAGAGGGACAGATAATAATACAAAGAGCCTCTCCACTCAAGGAATTTACATTTTGCTCCGGGAATCAGTATGTAAACAGGTAAAGTTTATAGAATGTAATGGGAAAGGAAACTCACAGCCAAAAGGGTCCAAGTTTCCTGTGGGATGGGACACCTGCATGAGATTTGAAGGAATCTAAAAAGGCTCAAAGTGGAGGCAGGAAGGGGGCACATTCCGAGGATGGGGGGAAAGCAAGGAGGCAATAGAATGACCAGTCTGGGGAACAGAGAAGATGCAATGGGAAGAGGGCTATGATTGGATTAAAGACAGGAAAGGAAAAGGGCAGCAAGAACTAAGTAGGGGTAAGAAGACTTAGTCAGAGATAAGGGAGAAAGGGGCAGAAACATGTCACAGGTGAAAGGTGCTTGGTTTGGAGGCAGGAAAACAAAGCTCATAATTTGGCTTCACTACATATTACCTATCACTTGATCTGGGCAATATTGTTCTCAAGTTTTCACAGCCAAGTGCCTGGCTATGTACTTTTTACTAGTACATAGTAAACACTCAATGAGGCTTTTTGCCTCACTACCTCATTGTTGACAGTACAGAAGGTAGTTGACAATACCTTCCTGTTCCCAGCTGCATTGAAGCTTTTCTGGTCACAGCTTCTAGAAATATTTCCTAGTCTTCTCAAGCAACTTGTCTGTGAGCTTACGTGTGTAGACACCCAAACGAATCCTCTCCTTTCTTCTTCTGCTGTCCTTTTTGGTCAGTTGGCTCTCAAATTAAAAACAATACATTACCTTTTGTTCCACTATTTGCTTGCCCATGGTCATGGTTCTGCTGTCTAGCTTTCTCCTCTATCCCATAAACATCTATCCTGAATTCTGCAGAGATAGCTTCAGACTCTTAACCCTGGCCAGTGTGACAATGGTCAGTGATACATGGCAAGGAAAGTTCAGCCTAGATAATATCCAGACATCACTCCAGCTGAGATATTTCATTTCATTCATTCATTTGGGAGGGGTTTACCTGACAAATTCTGAAATATGTTCTCAGTTCCATGGTCCATTCCACAATTGATGTCCTACATTCTAAGATTTGCCTGCCCAATTCCACATCCAGATCTATGTTCTATATTCTGAAAGGCAGCATGGCAGAATGCATAGGGTACTGAACTCAGTCAGGAATACCTGCCTCTGAAACTTACTTATGTGGCTATAGACAAGTTACTTAACCTCTCTGTGATTCAGTTTCCTCATCTATAAAATTAAAGGGTTGGAATTGATATGTCTAAAGTAACTTCCAGCTCTAAGTTTGTGATCTGATGTTCAAACAACCAATCAACAATCTCTGGGGTATGTTCTGTGCTGCTTCTCAGCTCTGTGATTTAAAGATTCAGATTTTATGAAACATAGATTCCGCAATGCATTTAAAAATGTTCTTGGTGAATTCTCTGCAGGGATATATAGATTCTTAAATATCGCCTTTGAAAATTTTCTTTTTGTGTTATAGATACATGCCATTACTCATTGGCCTGTATTAAGTAGTAATCTGAGAGCTGAGTGGGAAGGCAATTGCCCTGTAATGTTCCAAGAGGATTAGGGAATTCTTGGCTGAGGGTTATGTCTTCCACTGCATTGCAGATCTTTGTTAAAGGTCTGCTTGGTGAGTGGCAGGCTGCTCAAAGCAGTAGAGACAGGAGTTGGATTGGATCCTCATCCTGGGCCCTAGAAAAGCAGCTTTACAGTTGGAGGGGCAGGGTGGGGGGGAACAAACATGCAAAAATCCCAATAGAATCCAAACTGGTGCAAGATCAGCTTTGGGTTTTTTAAAGGTGGCACGATAATATGCCTATTGGGAAAAATAAAAGAAAGTTTCCTCCTCTTAATTGAAAGATCTGTTAGAGCAGTTCATACATGACTATCAAAGAGAGACAGCCATGCTGTGGGATATCTAACATGGAAACACTGTTGACTCAGTTGATAGTAATAGCTAGCGTTTTATAGCATTTTAAGGTTTGCAAAGTGCTTTACAAATATTATCTCATGACAACCCTGCTCTTATGAAAGCTATGTGCTATTATTATCCCCATTTTATAGATAAAGAAACTGAGGCAAGCAGAGGTCAAGTTGCTTGTTCAGGATCACACAAGTTGAAAATGCCTGAGGCCAAATTTGAAGCAAGGTCTACCTGCCATCCTGGGACAGCTAGATGGACAGTGGATAGAGGGCTGAGCCTAGAGTCAGGAAGACCATCTTCCTGAGTGCAGATCTGGCCTCAGACACTAGCTGCCCATGGGCAAATCACTTAACACTGTTTGCCTCAGTTTCCTTACCTGGAAAATGAGCTGGAGAAGGAATAGCTAGCCACTCCAATATCTCTGCCAAGAGAACCCCAAATGGAGTTATGAAGACTTGGACATGAGTGAAAATTATTGAACTTTCTGACTCCGGAACTAGTGCTTCTATCCACTGCTTGGCTTTTCCTCCACTGAAAGGGTACATAGAAGAAACACCTTAGAGAAAAATTCAAAATATTATTCAAACTCTTAATTCATTTCCATAAGCATTTATCAAGTAGAGACACTATGTTGGGTTCTTCAGAAATAAAGATAAATATTAAACAGTCCCTACCTTCCAGGAGCTTATAAATCTACTGGGAAGAATATGTATACAAATGAGTCAATGTAAAGCATAGACAAGGCAATTTTAGGGACAGGGTTAGAGAACTAACTCCTGGGAGAAATGAAACATTAAGGCAACAAGGAATTCTTAGAAGTAGAGGTGAGGAGGAAGAGAATCCTGGGGGTGGGGTGGGGTCAGCCTGTGCAAAGTCATGGAGATGAAGGTCAAATGTCATGTACAGGGTATGGTGAACAGCTCATTTTTTTTGGGAAAGTAGAATTCATGGTGGAACCTAATGGGTAATCAGTCTGGGCAAAGGGATTGGAGTTTGATTGTGAAGAACTTAAATGAGTGTTTTGTCCTAGAGACAACTGGGAGTTAGTGAAGCTTCTTGAGCAGGGGAGTTATGATTTTGGAATGACACTTTGGCAATGGTGTGGAGGTTGGACTGCAGAGAGGAGAGATCAAAGGCAGAGAAATCAATCAGATGAGTCCAGGTGAGAAAGAATTAAGGCCTGACTTACTGAGCTTTATTAGCTTCTTCATCTGTTATCTCACTGTGATATGATAGTGATGCCAGTGGATTGGCAGCTTTGGCAGATCCTGAGGGCTGGAAGGGCTCCAAATATTAGTCCAATGACACATCATCTCCCTTTTTCTAAGGGCCAGCCCAATGAAGTACCAAGAGGCTTGCCTCCAGAATGGTGCCAAAAGAAGGCCAATCTTTCTGTCCCTAGAAATACACAGAGACCAACGACTGAGAGGAGTTTGGGAGAAGGGGACTTCCACATTACTGATGGAATCACAATCTTTGGAAGTATCCCAGCATCTGAAAATTAAAAAGATAATACAATTGTCAGTATCACTTTACAATTCCAAAGAATTTTCACAAGTCTTATATTCTCACATTTGGTCCTCTTACTAACCCTATCCAGGAGATAAAGCAGGGATTATCACCCCAATTTTACAGTTGAGGAAACAGAAGCTCAGAGAGGGGGAAATGATTTGGCCAAGGCTGTGCAACACAAGGTGTCTGACAAGAGAGTCCTCTTTGGTCCAAACCAAGCTGCCTTTTGTCTGCATTACAAAACGGAAGGAATGCAACATTGCTGACTTGAGAAAAAGCTTCTTTTATGTGGCATTAACTTTTAATGGAATTTAAATTTGGCCTAAATAATTCATTTAAAGTGAAACACACATACATTGTTCCCTGTAGTCTTAAAGATTGCTTTCTGAATGTCTAAAGTTCAGGTTTTTTGGATTGTTAACATTAGGGAACATGAAGCTTTACTGATGATTAGGAAAGATGAGGAGGAAGACACTGAGGATAATCATTGCCTTGGTCACCTGCTGTGAGGAAGGAAGCCTGGTTTTCTTTCCTGGCTCTATCCCTAACTCACTGTATAAATATGGGTAACTTACATTCCTGAACTTCAGTTTCCTATTCTGTGTCACAGAGTCTCACAGGTGAAAGGTCCCTCAGAGTCATCTCTTCCAAAGTCTGTCTGAGTAAGAATTATTTTTACAGCCCCCCCCAAGGGGTCATCTAGCCTCTGCTTAAAGACTCCTAATTGAAGGAGAAGCCACTCCCTCCCCAGGTAGCCTCTTCCATTTCTGGAAAGTTCCGTTCGCTATCTATCTTTCCTTTATATTGATCCAAAAATTGCTTCTTTACATACTTTAGCCCCTAGTTCTGCCCTCTAAGTTGAACAGGATGCTTGATCTCTTTTCTACCTAATAGCCCTATAGGTATTTGGAGGCAAGATCAGATCTCCAAGCCTCTCTACTGCAGGGAACCTCCTTCCAAGTTTCCATTGAACCATTAACAATTGTATATTGGGCCCAAGCATTGAACCATTTCTTAATCCATCTAATTGTAGTATCACTTCTCATGGCCTATCTATAGCCTGAGAGATTTTGTCAAATACTTAACTCAATTCTAGGTATGTCATATACCAATAGTGTCTTCCATTTTAGTAACCCTGCCAAAAAAAGAAAATGAGATGAATCTAGCAAGAACTGACAGGTCTTGCTTCAATGGGACTCTAACAAAGAGATTTTTCCCCATCTCTTCCCTCCCATAGCCTTTCTTGTCAGATTATCTGCCATCTACTTCCATGTATCTGGGAGGTACATATGTGTTTGTGTGTTTTCTCTACCATTAGCATTCTAGCTCATTGAAGACAAGGACTCTTTCGGCTTTTCTTTGCATTACTTCCACTTTGCAGGGTGTGACACATAGTGAGCACTTAACAAATGTTTGCTGATCAGTTAATAGAGATCAATCAATTAAAGTCACGTTTAATGAACATTTTCTCTTCTGTCTGCATTCTAGTTGGGCCTTTACTAATAAAGCTAAAATGTTCTCGGCAGCCGAACTCAAAGGCCCACAATGTGATGACCTTGTTCTCTGCTCTGTTTTGAAGATCAGGACAGTTTCATTTCTCTCCTTGCAGCATCTCCCCGACTTTCCAACACTTTTATTGGGTCACTTGGATTGTCTTAGCAAGTCCCAGCCGCCAGTTCCTTTGCTCTATTTTGATTCAGCTCATTCAAACCCAGCAATTGAACTCATGGGTAGCTGCTAGTTGTCAATCTTGGACTTTAACTTCTTTTTTAACTATTACTGCCCTATTGGCATAAATATCATTGTCTTTGGCAGAGATAACAGGCAAAAAAGACCCAAACAGAAATGACTTCAGCCTTCTCTTCTTTGTTATAATTGTCTCATTCACACCATGCTTTCTTTGATTCTTTCCCTGACACTGATGTAGCTCAATTAAAAAAAATCTTTCCCCATTGACCATCACCTACCTTAAAAAATACAGACAGTAATCAAGAGCAGCCAATTCATGCATGAGCACATATAATCGGATGAACAAATTGGTGAGTTCAATGGGACACTAAAACTTTTATGAGCTAGGTCTAACCTTTATCAAGCTTATAGCCTAGTATAGTTACTATTGGCTTTGACTCAAAACCAACCATGAATTAGTTCATTAAATATAGGAGTCTGGTGGAAATAGAATATTAGACAGATACATTTTGACATGATGTAAGGAGGTCAGGAAAATTGGCCAATAATCTTTAACCAACTCATGTTAGGGCATTGGGTAACAACATGCGTGCACTGAAGACTGAAAAGGATAGGTGCTAAATAGAAATGAGAGGGTGAAATGATTGGAATTTGACTTTGGCTTTGGGTATTCCCAACTGAAGAAAGTCTATCTACAGTTACATATTAGCACCTCCTCTCTAACTCATAGTCCTAGAATGTTATCTGGAAGCACCACGAGATTGTGAACTTGCTCAAATCCATATACCAAGCATGTGTCAGAAGCAGAATTTGAACTTGTATTTCTATTAGCCATGCTTAGCTGAAGATAGTCCTGTTTATCCACTGAGTTGATTTAGAATTTTAAAATGTAGAAAGCTGTCACATACAATAATGATTTTATTCTCATGACCACGTCCTAAAATAGATAATGACAAAATCATTGGCTCTTGGTTTAGGTGACAGAGCCAGGTCTCCAAGCTAGGTCTTTCATCTCTATGCTCAGTGCTTTTGTCCTGCAAGAGGCCATTGACAAAAAGCTTCTTTTTCTTAGGCTGTGTAAGATGAATGGGTCTCTAAGCTTTGAGAAAGGAGGGGGAAATCTGTGCTGATATCTTACTAAATTCTGAGTTAAGAGAACAAAATGTTGCTACTTGAGACATCTCATTTCCTGTTTTATTTCTACCTTCACAGAAAAGGCTCAATCAGAACAACTTTCCCAGAAACAGGACAGGAAAGAGAAGCCTAAATGATAGTACTTCAGTACTCCTCACAGGGTCATCCTGGGCTTCTGAGAAGAACAATAGCTTATACTTCTCAAGCCCTTTAAGTAATTTCCTTACAACAACCCCATTGAGTAGGGAATGTAATAATGATTAAGCCCATTTCATAGAAGAAATAGGCACAAAGCCTAAGAAAAAGGAAATGACTTACCCAGAATCATACAGCGAGGGAGGGACAGTGCCTGCAGTCATCTAGAAGTATCATGACTACTAACAGAAAGCAGGGAAGTCACCTTTTGTTCCTTGCTCGTGGCCTCAGACTAGCCTTTGATGATTTACTTTCCTCATCGGGGCTATCCAGTCATAGCTATTTCCAGTACCTGAGTCACAGAGTTTGGAGCTGTCCACAGCTGAAGCTCATCATCAGAGCAAGAAAACTGAGTGAGTATTCCCCACATCACTCATCCAGGCTTTTCATCACAGAATTGCACTGGTGAGACAGAGCTCAGTGGCCCCCAACCTCAACCAATACCAGAAGAAGAATCTCTTCTACCATATTGGTTGTTGCTGTTCAGTCCTTCCATCATATACAACTCTGTGACCTCGTGGTCCATACTCTCCATGGGGTTTCTTGGTTTTCCAGTTTCTTCCCCAGTAGATTAAAGCAAACAAAAGTTAAATGACTTGCCTAGGGTCACATAGCTAGCAAGTGTCTCAGGCAGGATTTGAACTCAGGTCTTATTGACTTGAGTCCTAGTGCTCTATCCACTGAGCCACTTAACTGCCTCTTTCCTCACAATATACCAACAAGTCATCATCCAGCCTCTGCCTGGTAGATCTCCAAGGAGGGAGAGCCCACTAGTTCCCCAGGCAGCTAATTCCGTTTGGGAATAATAGCTCTAATCATTGCTTTGTCAGATTCCAAATTTAGAACATGAAGACACTTTAGAGACCATTGAATCCAAACCCCACTTTTGTGGATGAGGAAACTGGCCCTGTGAGACGGTGAAAGTCTTTCCCAGGATCCTGAGGTCTTCCTGATGCCACATTCAATACTTTATTCATAGTACCACAAGGATGAAGGGCTTCCTTCATGATCACAAGAATGCAAGCTAAAGTCCTGCCTCTGACATACATGGTCAGGGGAACCATTGACAAATCACTTGACTTCTCACTTTTCTAGGCAAGTTCCTGAGACTCAGAGTTTCAGGGAAGGTACTGCCCTGTTCTGTTAGAAGGAGTTCACCTCCCTGTGATCTCCCTCTATCCCTGAGGGATAGAAGTGATGAAATCATAAGTACAAGCCTTCTTCCTGATTGCTAAGATTTTTTTCTCCTTAAAATTGAGCTTAATTTACCTGACTCGAGTAGTTCTCTCAATTTCTGTTCATTTCTTCTGAATTTGGCCTCTGTGGCTAAATATAACCTGTATGAATTCCCTTACATAGAACAGCCCTTCAGATATTGGAAGACAACTTTTTTTTTACATATATTCAGTTCCTAGAGTGTTGGACCTGGAGTGATGAAGACTTGAGTTCCAATCCAGCCTCAGACACTTTCTAGCTATGTGGCTCAGAGTCAGCCACTGAACCCTGGTTTCCTCATCTGCAAACTTGGGATAATAATAGTTATGTGGATCTAATGAGATATTTGTGAAGTGCTTTGTAAAAGCTTAAATGCTAGCAGTCATTATTGTCATTGTTACTAGATGATAAGTAGCCATCAACATAAGGCCCTAGACGATCTTGCCTGGTCTTCTCTGACTTTTCTCCAGCTGTTGAATGCCATTCTCAAAATATAGAGTGTAGAAGTGAATGCAATACTCCTTACATGATATGAGCAAGGCAGAGTATAGCAGGACTCTCACCTCCTTGTTCTTGGAAAGCGATATTTTCTTTTTTGGAGGGAAGAAGGTAGGGCAATTGGAGTTAAGTGACTTGTCCAAGGTCACATAGCTAGTAAGTGTCAAGTGTCTGAGGCTAGATTTGAACTCAGGTCCTCCTAACTCCAGAGTTGGTGCTCTACTCATTGTGCCACCTAGCTGTTCCAAGGCAATCTTTTCGTAATGGAGCCCAGGATATTATTCCCTTCTTTGGCAGTCATCATGCTATGGGCCCAGAAAGAGCCTCAAGTCTACTGGAAGCTACAGATTTGTTTGAAGACAATATGCTCTCTACTCCCATCCATTTATCATGATTGAATTGAATCTCAAAAGGAAACTGGCATGTTCTCCCTATTGAGAGTAAGTGGCACAAGAATTGTTTGTGCTCCAACTCACCCCTTATTAGATACTTGTTAGTTTGTTGGAGTGCCAGCCTGAACTCACTGCTTCCTAGTTAGCCCTTGGGGCACCTGGGTGCCTGTTGCCAACCTAGCCTACTCATTATATGGATGTGACTCTCTATGGGCCACTATTGGCTTGGCATTTAGTGCTCACAACTCTGACAGCAGCATTCATGATCAGTTTCATCTGCCCTCTCAAACACAGAATCAGCATGTTTTCAGTGCCTGTCTCCTTTGCTTGAAATGCTTCCTCTCCTTATTTCCACCTCCTGGATTCCCCAGCTTTCTTTAAGTAGGAGTGAAAATTTTATCTTTTCCAGGAAGCCTTTCCCATCCCTCTTAATCCTCATGCCTTCCCTCTGGTAATTATTTCCTACTTATCCTGTATATGGTTTGTTTGCACATAGTTGGTTGCTCATTGACTCCTCCATTAGACTGTGAGCTCCTTGAGGACAAAGATTGTCAGTCAATAAACATTTATTAAGCACCTACTATATGCCTCATACTAGGGATACAAAGAATGGCTAAAAGGTTTTGCTTAGTACATATTTATTGCTTTTTTGCTTAGTAAATGTTTATTGACTGACTGAATGACTTTATCTCTCTAAACTTCCCAGGCCTGACCAGGTCTATCCTATTGGTACTGGCAGCTGTGTGCCCTCAGTTGGTATCAGGAAGAATCCTTAGCTTCAGCTCCTCATCTGGGTACCCAAAGTGAGACCATGGGAAAAATACAAACTTTGCATACTTTTGATGGTCTTTCTAACCTAAATTCACCTGGATACGAATGTGGGGGTGAGGAAGGAGCATATACCCTCCATAACTATTTGCAGATGAGTCACATGAGTCTCAATGTGTGGCATTTTGGTGAAGTCACTGGATTTGGAGACCACAGAACTAGGTTTGAATTCCAGATCTTCTACTTAACTAGATAAATGTTGACTTAGAGACATATAGAAACAATCTTGCTAGCCGCTACTGTGGCTGTGTAAAACCAACAACAAACAGCACATGGAAGGCCTCTAACACAAGTTCCTTTGATCTGCTTTACTAAGGAAAGCAACATTAAAGTGTAAACCATCTTACTTTAATCTAACATACAAATGTAACTAACTTAGTTCAGGAGGAAAAGCCAGCAACCTGCACTTCGGAGCAAGTACAAACAAATTACAAACATACACAATATAAACAGACCAAATCACAATTTATAGTTACCAGGAAAGCATCAACATCTGGGTTCACAAGCCAGGGAGTTTTTAACAATGACTTACCCAGTCACAAGCCACTCTTCCACTGACTGAGAGCCCCAAGGGACTACGCCAACCTCTGGGTTTATATATCTTGTTCAGGGTCAAATGGCGTCACAAGTGTGACTCAAACCCATGTGACCTAAAAGCATCACAAACATGTCACTCAAACTCATATAAACTAGGCTTTCCCTTGAGGCGAGGAGGTCATCAAAGACTCCTAATTTAATCAAGGAAACAAAGGCCAAACTCTTCAAGGGCACTTGATTAAATAAGTGCTAAAAGCCCACTTTAATTACCGACACAAGGCAGTGAGATGAGTCTTAATCCTCCCTCAAACATATATTAGTTGTGCGACCCTGGACAAGTCACTTGCCTTCTCCTAGCCTCAGCTTCTTCATCTGTAAAATGGTACACAAGTTAGAGATAATGAATTATCAAGCACTTTGCAAACTTTAAAGCATGATGTAAATGCTACCTAATGTTGTTAATAGTGCTGTCCACGTCCCTTCTTCTCACTGGGCTACAGTTCTCTCTATGAAATGAAGTGTTTAAATTAGATGACTTCATGACTCTCAGATCTGAAATATCATTATTACCATAATTATAATCAAGAAGAAAATTACAGAAATTGCTATAGGGAGCCAAACCTTCAGTGCATTCAGTCGATCACCACTTGAAGGTTTATGAAAAAAGGCATGGGCAGGGATTGCACGGGGTGATAGGGCATGGGTCAATTGGGGTGTGCCCCAATGGAAGAAGTCTCTAGGTCAGTGAGATGATGGCCCCACTGAAGAACTATCAGAATAAACAGCCAAGTCTCACAACCACAGAATATATAGTGTGCTCCTGACAATTTTCTATGGCTATAAATGATGGAATACCATAATCTTGAACAAAATTCAAATTGTATCTTCAACTCAACACATATGAAACTGAACTATCTCTCCCCCTCTGCCTATACCCCACAATGCCTCTTCTCTTCTAGATTTCTTCATTACAATTGACAGCATTGCCATCCTCTTAGTCATTTAGGCATGATCCTTAGCTCCTCACCATCGCTCACTCCCATGTCCAATCTATTGCCAAAGCCTGTTAACTCTACCTTTGAAAAGTCTCTTGATTATGCCCCCTTTCTCTCCACTCTTATTATTACTGCTCTGTTGCAGGCCCTCATCTCCTCACACTCAAACTATTACAATAGCGTACTCATTGGTCTGCCTGCTAAAAGTCTCTCTCCAATCCAATACATCTTTCATTCAGCCACCAAAGTAATTTTTCTAAAGTAGAGGTACAACAATGTCACCTTCACTTCCACTCTGGTTGCTCCCTGTCACTTCCAGGATGAAATAGATAACTCTCTAATTCATATTCACAGCCCTTCATAACCTAGTCCCTTCCCTCACCTTTTAAGTCTCCTTGTACCTTTCACTGCCCCTCCTCAATATCCTTTGATCCAATGACACTGCCCTCCATGCTATTTCTTGAAAAAGACACTACATCTCTTGGCTCTGGGCATTTTCTCTGGTTGTCCTACTTGCCTGGAATACTCTTTCTCCTCATCTCTGCCTCCTGGATTCCTTCAAGTTCCAGCTCAAACCCCACCTTCTCCAGGAAGCCTTTTCCAAACTCTCTTAATTTTAGTGACTTTTCTTTTTTGATTCTTTCCTATTTATCCTGACTATAGCATGTTTGTCTGTGGCTGCTTACATTTCATCTTCACCATTAGATTGTGAGCCCTTTGAACTCAGAGACTGTATTTTGCATTTCTTTGTGTCCCCAGTACTTAGCACAGTGCTCGGCAGATAGTAGGTGCTTATTAATTGCATAATGACTGTATGTCTGACTGAAAGACATAAACAAGGCTCAGGCTGGCTATAGCCTCTTATCAGTGTTGACCTAGGTAAAAAAAAATCATGAAGACCATGTGTGATTGGAAAAGGAGCTGGACCAGTTGCCATTCAGTGGGAGCAAGAGGGAGTCAATGATGTAAGGTCAAAAGAGCCAGAAGAATGTCTCTAGCGTGTTAGGCAGATTCTGTTGGGAGGACTTTTTGGAAGAGGATGACAAATCCCATGAGATAATAAGACAAATGAAAATAGTGGAGAGTGTACTCACTCACTCAAGACAAAATGACATATGCAAACAATGGCTCTTATCCTGAGTTGCTCTGGGGCCAGGTAGAACTGTTGTGCTTGAGTGCCCATTGATCTCCTCTACTCCAATCGAATGTCAAAATGCCACATATACCAGTGCACCAGGTGATACCTAGGCACGAAAAGGGTGCAGTGATGTGCATTCCTGTTGGTTCTTTTTGTTAGTGGCATACATTCAAAAGGATATGTTGTACATGTTGCTTCCTGACCCCCCTCCCCAGTACATTCTCTAATCTTGGAGCAAAAGTACACTTCCATTTTGTCTTTGCCCCCCCCCACCCCCTAGGTCAGTGCCTGGAAATCAGTAGGGGCTTAATAAATGCTTCTTTTTGATTATTTTATTGTTATGAGGGCTAAGGAGATAGAGACAATGGATGGACATGACATGGGCAAAGGGGTCAAAGAGAGGGTAGGATGGCAGGCACATTGTCCATTTGCTCTAAAGGGCAGAACAAGGGCCATAGATGGAAATTGCAAAAAAGGTTAATTTAGTCTTGATATCAGAGAAACTTGCTAACAGTTAGAACTCGGCCAAAGTGGAATGGCCTTTCTAAGGAAGTAGTGGGTTCCCCCTGGCTGGTGGTCTTTAGGGGGAGGCTGGGAATATCATAGTGGGGATTTCTTTTCGGGGATGTTGGAGTACACAGCTTCAGAGCCAAGTGTCAGCTAGTACTCCTGGTGATGATGATGACAAGAGATGATGAAAGTACTGTTAGAGTCCCAAGGACTTTCCTTAGTTACTTTCCTCCCCTTCCCTTCCCACCAATGAAATGTTAAAAGTGACTATTTTGAAAGACTGAAAAAAATGGACAAAAAGCCAATCTTGGGAGAGTCATTGGAAGCAAATCCAGGTTAGATCCTTCCTTTCTGAGTCACCACCCAGCTCTCTCCCACTTCACAATCCTTTCCTGAATGGCTAATAAGACAGAGTGTCCAAGCTGAGGCATTGCTAGCTCTGAATCATTCATCACCATAAACTCTAAGAGAAATGGAAAGGTCAGGAGCAGGCAGGAAGAAGTAGGAGTTAAGGTCTGGGCTACAGTCTCACTCAGTTCTCTTGAAATTCTTGACAGTGAAATCCAAGAGAGAAGCATTAAGAAACTAAAAACCCAGCTAGGACACCCAGGGTTGGTATTGTTCATAATCTTGACCAATTTCAATAGGTTCGAACATCCCATCTCTAAATTTCAGCAAGCCAACCCCTTGAAGGTTAGAGAGGAATTGTACCTGACACACTCTGGATCAACATGATTGGGAACCAGGCTCCTAGAGATCTGCTGTTAGAGAGTGTAGTCACATTAGCAAGTGTGTTATGGAGAGTGAAACTTATGCTGACCTCCTAGGTTAGAAGCTCCTGGAGCAGGGACTGGATTAAACAAACAAATAACTGAGAAAATTGTAGGAATTGGGTGAACCACACTGACTCTGTCTTGTGACTCAATTCTGAATCTAGCTCAGTTCCCTTTCTATTTAGTTGTGGGCCTAGTCTGATTCCTGGCTTGGGAGAAAACTTTATTCAATTGCGGTAATTGTGAGAAATTTTCATTGTATAGTTTGAACCTAGCCCTGTGAGGATGGGAAGTTGCTCTACTTCTATCTGTTGCTTAGAAACTCTCAACTAAGCACCTAGGTTATACTGACCAGAAAACCAGTCAGGTTCGAAGAATGATGCAAAGAATTTTCTCACAATTATGCATCTCAAGCGACCTATATGGCTTATTGAAAACTGACCCCATACTGGGCCAATACAGGGCCAATCAGTCACTGTTTCCTTGTTCCTCAGATTGAATACAGACTCTTGGCAGGGAATGAGGTACCTCTTTTTCTGATTTCAGGGAATTGCACTTATTTACTCTTCCTCTCCCAGTGCTCAAAACTCATTCATCTTACTCTCAACTTGGAAAACCTGTAATCTTTCCTCCAATTAGAAATCAAATTACTTAATCTTGTATCATGGTTTATATCACATTGATTGTTTTCTTTAATGCATAAAAATCTGTCTCCTCCTGTATTAGGGGTCCAGGGCTGAGCTGAGGAGACCTGGCCCTGATTTGTTGTGCAATTCGCATGCATTGCTTAATAAATGATATGCTAAGAAGCTCAAACCTTTCTTTCCTCAGCTATTTCAGATTTCATTGACCATGTAAGCTTAAATACCTAGAAATCAGCTACATTTAAATATAAAAATAAATACATAAGAAAATATTTATTAAATATCCATTATGTGCCAGGAACTGTGCCAGGTTCTTTGACCCTGTTGTCCTCAGTTCCTCATCTGCAAAATGAGCTGTAAAAGGAAATGGCAAACCATTCCAGGATCTTTGCCAAGAAAGCCCCAGAATGGGGTCATGAAGAGTCAGACAAGGCTGAAATGACTCAACCACATCAAAATTAGGATGTTATCCAGTAAAATATTTTCAGCCAGCACAATCGTTTCATGTCAATGCCCAACATGTATGTATAGGCACAGATACAATCCAACGAGGCTTCAGAGGCTTTGGTCTCCCATTCTGCTGGCCTCCTTCTCAGCCAGGGACTGGTTCATGAGGCACATGTTTGTTTTTTTTTTCTCTGAACTCTCTTGCAGAAGAGTGCTGGTGACATATTTTTTCTCTTCTTTTATCAAGTGTCCAGAGGATTCTGTCTTCATGTAGCAACCATCTGTGTCTACTCTCTGCCTCCCCCTGGGTCTTCTTTGTCAGACTTGGCAAGGTCATCAATTTATATCCTTTGCAGAGGTTTTGTGATACAATAGGGGAGAGCAAAGGACTAGGAGCTGTCCAAGGAGGTCACATAAACAAGAATTTCTTAGGCATTTGCTATGTACCTGGAAGCAAGGGCCTACACTAGTGCTTTATTGTGTTGTATGGGTGACCCTGGCTTCTGGAGGCTCTGACTAAATTCTGGCAGGTCCTACCAAGATCACATGGGTCCCACCAATGACTGTGGCAGTCATTGTAGTGTTAGCCAACCCAGCCATATAGAGAGAGGCTCATTGTTTTCTTTAAGCTTTATGAAGTCTAGGACTTCTCTAAATTTAGAGAATCTATTCTAATCCCTAGAAGTTTGAGTAAATGAGTAAAGGAATAAATGAAAAACATGTGTTGAGTGCTTACTATGTGCCATATCCCACATGCAATAAGCACTTAATAAATGTGATAAATAAAATTGAATTGATCTGGATCCACATTCACCCCCTGCCACCAACCAGCTGCGTGATGCCCTGCTAGGTATATTATCTTCTTGTGTTTCATTTTCCCCATGAGTAAAATCAAGAGATTAGACTATGAATTTCTAAGTCTGGTCTTATTTCTAAAGCTCAATGGGTCAATTATTTCAATTTCAGCCTCACAACTTGTTGTGTGACTTCTCTTAAGTTAAATCCCTTTACTTTCATGAGCCTCAGTTTTCTTATCTGTAAAATGGAGAAGTTATAACCGACTTATGGGAGTCATCATGAGGATTCATGAGATCAGGTACATGAAAGTGCAAAGTCCCACCAAATTCCTAGAATGGTTTCCTGTTCATGTGTTTTGTGGGAAGGATGTAGGAGGGAAAGCAGGGATCACTAGGGACCAGATCTAACAATAAATTTTATGCAAGGCATTTGACTGAGGCTTGGAAACCAGGTGGAGAAATGGGCGCTGAGTGAGAGTACAGAGACATGGCTTCATTTCTCTCCATTTCTTCCTTCTATTGGTCTTGCGTGTGTGTCTTCTCTGCCATCAGAATGAGAGTCACTTTGGGGGCAGGACTAGCATGTTTTTCATTTAGGCAAGCCCATAGCAATTACATAGAAAATGCTTTCCATGGAGGCAGAGTAGGAAGAATTTGGAGCCAAAGGACCTGTTTCTGCCATGTACTGGCTGTATGACCTTGGGGAAGTCTTTTTCCCTCTTTGGTCTTCAGTTTGGTTTTCTGTCAAATGAGAGGATTGGGTGAGATGATCTCTAAGATACTTTCTATCTCAGTCCCTATGATCCTATGCCTAAGGACCAAGTGAGAAAATGCCTTAAGAAGGTTCCTCGAACAGTTCCTCATCTGTAAAATGGGGTTAATGATAGCACCTACCCCCCAGGGCTGTTATGAGGATTAAGTGAGACAGTAATTGTGAAGTACTTAGCACAGTGCCTGGAACATTGTAAGTGCGATATAAACACTAGCTATCATTATTATTATTGAACAGAAGCATAAAAGGTCATGGCCAGCCTCAGAGGCAAAGCCTGTCTTGACCATCATCTACCTGTAAGCCTGAGAGTGTTTGTTTTTCAAAAAGTGACGGTTTTTATTGACATTTTATGATTTTAAATATCAGATGGGAGGGAGGATTGTAGTATGTCTCCATAGTTATATAATGATTGAAAGAGTCATGGAGAGCTATTAAATGCTAGTTATCACCATTGTCCAAATGCATTCTCGATCTCCTGAAGACAGCCCTGAAGCCAGCATCTTGAGGAGTAGACGACTGAAAAATGAATAACGCTATTTGCTGTGTGGAGCCCATAATGGAAAGGAGGGAAGGGAGAATATGTCCATAATTAATATGAGCATCAATCTCTTGGATATGTTTTA
The DNA here is from genome assembly GCA_028646595.1 of Phalanger gymnotis. NCBI lineage: Eukaryota > Metazoa > Chordata > Mammalia > Diprotodontia > Phalangeridae > Phalanger > Phalanger gymnotis. Next base: position 324,460,665 of record CM053625.1, on the reverse strand, counting down.
GCAGAAGCCAATTCTTGCTGAAATCCTTTTATTCGCTCAGCCTCCGGAAATAGCATTGAGGGGGAAGGAGAGGAAATAATGACAGGACTGCTCAAGATACATGCACCTGGCTTCTGTTAAAAGATCTGTGCATCCACAAGGATGAGTGACAGCCCTGAAAGGCAGACATTGAGTGACCTGTCTGACGGAAACATCCAGAGGAAGCTGGGAGACAATGAAGACAGACGAAGTCTGCCTCAAATAACTGCAGTACGCACCTAGCCCAGATGTGTCCAGTGACTTAGATTGGATTTAGTCAATTGAACAAACATTTATTGAGCACCTACTATGTGCCAGGAACACCATCAGACACTGTGGATACAAATATAAAAGTGAGATAGACTCTTCCTTCAAGATGCTTACATTTTACTAGCATTAATGCAGCAAATCTGTTGGGTAGTAATAACAAGTAACATTTATCTAGTATTTTAATTTCACAAAGCATATACCCTGTGAGGTAGGTGCTATTGCTATGTCCACTGACAAAGATTGTGATTGGCTCAGGCATACGCCTAGTGAGTGGCTGAGCCAAGACTGAAATTCAGGTGTTCCTGACTCCAAGCCTAGCACTGCGTCTACCATGTCACTTAGTTACCTAGAAAAGTACTGATTTTGCTGGCCAGATAAGGAAGCTCGGGTCTAAGCATTTGCAAGAATGATGAACCATAGAGCAGTAGCATATAGGAGCCTTCCCAGTATCACTGGAAACGCTGATTTGATGATCATTCCCCGCGCATACATTGGAAAGCTGGTGTGAGGGTGCAGAACGGGGTCCCTGCATAGAAAACAGAGCAGATGGAAAGATTCCCATATGTCTAGTTCCTAATGTGGATGTCTAGACTGAAAGAAGCACAATCTGGGGCCATAGATAGAGAGAACAGAAGAGAGGAATTGGCTAACCCCTGATGGTGCCCACTGACTTTGCCCAGAGGTGGCTCTGGCTCTTGTCAATCACTTGGGAGTCAGTACAGTGACGCAGATGGAGAAATGGGTCAAGAAACCAAGACCATAAAGTTAAATACTGCCTCTGCCAGTCCCCAGCTTGGGCAAGTCACTTATCTTCCATGGACCTCCATTTCTTCCCCTATAAAATGATAATAATGATCTTTAATCAATTTCCCAGGGTTTGGGGGGGAAGTCCTTTGGAAGTCTTGAAATGCTACAGAAAAATGAACTGATGTTATAGCTAAGATGAGGGAGGAGCAGTGAATACTGTACACATCTTTCCTGCTGTTGGTATTTCTGGTAACTTCACTAACTTTGCTGATGGAAAGCTGAGGATCTGAGCAACTTCTATGGGTAGTATCCATGGGCAGGTCACCTCTATGCCCCAGGCGCCAGACACTGGATTCTCTCTATAGCAGGTGGCCTGATACGCTTTCAGGAGCCATTCCTTGGGCCATGGAACATGAGAGCTGAGTGGGGCCTTCCTGAGAGCTCATCCAGGCTAACCCCCTTCTTTGATACAGAGGAAAACTGAAGTCTAAAGACACTGGACTTACCCAATCTTGTCTATTCGATCTGCACACCATCTCTCACTTATGTCTCCATCTCTACATTTACAAAGTTACCCCCTCATTCAGGCTCTCATCACCTTTGTCTGGAGCACAGTAACAGCCTCCTTACTGCTCTGCCTCACTCAAATCTTTCTCTTCTCCATAGTCTTTGCACAGTTGACAAAATGATTTGGGGGGTGGTTAAAGTTCATGTTTAAACTTGCTGAATAAACTGCAATACCCCTTTCTTCCCCCAAGGGTAACATAGAACCTCCTCTTTGGGCCATGGAAAGCTTTCCCAATCTCATTCAAATCAATCTTTCCAGGCTTATTAGCTATTACTTCCCTTCACATACTCTTTAGTCTAGACTGCCTGC
>CM053625.1:324433010-324458253 GCA_028646595.1 Phalanger gymnotis | reverse complement strand
TCTGGGTGTACAGCCGAGGAGCTCATTAGAGCGGCTGGCCCAGCACTCCTACTGTGGCTCAGAGCTCTGAGGGAGAAGGCTAACTTTTGAGCTTATATATCCTGTTTGGGGCCTGGAGGGCCCTGACCTCACCCGGGCTGGGAGTGGAGAAGTTCCCCGCCCCCAATATCACATCAGATACAAATAAATGGATTCCAATTGTCTCTGGTACTGAGAAATACAAAAACATCCCACTTTATCTGCCCCATCCAAACAAAGGCCAGAATCATTAAAGGATAACAGCAAAAAGTCCCACCTTAATTATTATTACAAGAACCTAGTACAACACCCTTCATTTTATAGGGAAAGAAACTGAGGCCCATAGAGGGAAACTAATGAGCTCAAGTTTACACAGCAGAAGAATGAGATTGAAACTTAGGTCTTTTGGCTCCCAAATCAGAGCTCATCCCACCACTAAGCTTCAAAGGTAACAGAGACTATATTTGATTGACCAGTCATTTGCCAAAACGTATGCACTGATGAGCCCTTATGAAGCCTCTGATGCTTACTAGCCATGTGGCCTTGGGCAAGTCACAGCTTTCCCTATGGGTAAAATGAGGGAGTTGGGCCAGATGGATGGAAGGTCTCTTGTTGCTCTTAGTCTGTGATTCTATGATCCCATAATTTATCCTTCTCTTCCCAATTTCTTCCTTCCTCCTTCCACATCCTTTTCCTGCAAACCTTGATTAATTATCTTATCGGTACATGTAATATATATGTGTGTCTATAATATATGAATATATACTATATAATATGTACTACATTCTCATAATATATAATGTATACATATGTGTAGGCACCTGAACAGGATTTTCTCAACCCCATCCCTGACCAAGAGTCTTTATCCTGATTGTACATGTAGATACCCCAGTGAAGGGGAATCCAGAGGCTCCTTGGAGCTGTCCAGTCACTTGTGTATGGCTTCTGCCTTCATCTCTCCCTATCCACTTGTCCTGTTTCATTTAGTAAAAGGCATAACCTTCTTGAGTTCCAGTGGCCTTGAGGTGAAGGTCCACCATTTACTAGCTCTTCTTTCAGCCTCATTCCCTATCTACGCATTGAGGACAATATTTCTCTTACCAGTATCTTTGGAGATTTCAAAAAAATGGTGATTTTAAAGGGCTTTTTAAAATGAAAAGTTTTCCATCACAGTAAAGAAGTCTCATCTCCATTTACCATTCGGCCTCTGTCTTTTTCTCTCCCCTTCAGCAGTCTGAAATCTTTCCACAGGGTCTGTCATCATCACCTACATATGGGGCTAAGGTTGGCACTCATCTGAGATCTGCTTCTAAGGAGACCCAACATTTCAGATACGATTGGTTTACCCTGAGGCACCACAGCATCTGCTTCTCTAGCCATTCTGGCCAGAAATTTCAGTCTTAGGCAAATATCCATTGCCAACCACTGAAGGAAAGAGTCTTAATTGTTTAGAAAACAGAATGAATTCTTTCCCCACATTTATTACCCTCTTAAATCTCTTTCAAGAATGAGCAGATTAGACCAATCAATCAATCAAGCAACTTATTACTGGACTCCAATTCCATACTCAGAAACACAAAAGGATGAACAGATGGTCTCTGGCTGGCCCTTACTTGAAGAGTGAATTCCTTGGTGTTGGAGGCCCTGCCCTAATTGGCACAGCTAAGTCAGGAGGGAACATGACATTCCTAGTGAGGGATCATCCTACTTGTACATCACCACCAGCTATAGTTGGGGAAGCCATGGCCATAAAAGCCAGAAACTGAGGAGACAAGTTGAGGCAGACAAATGAGCAGCTCCTGGACACTTCCTGGCTCTCACCTTCTGAGCTGGTGATGATTTCTGAATTCTGATGCTAGACACAGGTTTGTCTCTTCAGCATCGCCACTCTTTGGCTCTCATTTTGGATTTTGTTGTGCTGTGCTGAAGAGATCCTGATAGATGCCTGGCTTGGCATTTTGGTCCACACTTGTTTGTCTCTCAATTTGTATCCCTCACTCTCACCTCTCCCTCCCCCAAGCATTGATAACCTTTCCCTAGCTCCTGGCATTGTCCCCAGCTCCACTGGCATGTGTCACCTGGGCCTGAACACCTTGGCTTGGCTGTGCTATAGAAAATGATGAATTTCAATATGTTTTAATTTCAAATCCATTTCATAGTTTTTAATTCCAGAAAGCTCTACGGTGCTTTGAGAAGACAGTGACATAGTGAGTGACTCCAAGTGCCCATAGATCCAGGCCTAGTCTTTGTTCTGAGCTCTAGACCTTTACAATGAACTTCCTATTGGATATTTCAAACTGAATTTCTTGTTGGCATCTCAAAATCAAAATATTCAAGATAGACCTCATCATGTTATGTTTAGCCATTCTTGACTCTTTGTACACCCATGGATTTGTCCACAGTTTAAAAAAATGATTTATTTATTAATTCATTCATCTATCTATCTATCTATCTATCTATCTATCTATCTATCTATCTATCTATCTATCTACCTATCTATCTATCTACCTATTCATTTATTCATTCATCTATTTATTTATCTATATGTCTATCTACCCATTCATCCACCTATCCATTCATTCATTCATTCATTTGTTTATTTATTTATTGGCAAAAATACAGAGTGGCTTGTCATTCCCTTCTCCAGTGTGTTCCAGTTTTACAGATGAGAAACTAAGACAAATTGGGGTTAAGTGACTTACCCAGGATCACATGATTAATAAATATCTGAGGCCAGATTTCAACTAAGATCTTCCTGACTCCAGACCCAGTGCTATCCACTGCATATAGCTGCCCCAGAGCTCCTTGTCCTCAAACTCTCCTTCCTCCCCAGCTTTTCTATTAGTGTTGAGGGCTTTACCCCATGGGATGTTCAGGATGACTAGCACCTCTGGTGTGAGGGGTTGCTGAACCCTTCTCAGGGCTGCTTATCCATCTTTAGTATCCACCTGATTCACCCAATTCTCACCTGTGGCTCCAAGAACCTGCATCATGGGCAGTGGCCACACCCTGGTAAACCATCTTGGCAGACGGGCTCAGCATGAAGGTAACTGACAAGCCTCAAATCCATCAGTGAATTAGGGGGATGCCTACTGCAAGCATGTGAAGAGTCTCCTGGGCAGAATGGGTGGATGAGAATGATTTGTTCCAATGTCCAAGAAGGCAGCTAAAGCAGTCACTGTGGAATGATTCAAGTTTGGTCAGGCATTGGAGACACCAAAGTTATTCACTGCACCCCGAGCCATCACCAGGTTGCTTGGTTTTTGTCCTACCACTGGTCTCTGATGTCTTAGGAAGAGAAAAGCTGATGACTTTGTGCAACACTGACTCACTTAGGTCTGATTCATGCACAAGTCAAGACATTACCCCATGATATCATTGGTCCTCTTCAAAAATGAAGAACAAGAAACAAATTAGTGTTGAGGGCTTACCATTTTTCCAAGTCACCTAAGCTTAACCATTTTTGCTCCCTTAGTGAAATCCTTATCTCCTCATTCTCCTTTATATCCTATATCTAGTTCATTACCAAATATTATCATTACTACCTTCCCAATATTTCTTGCATCCTCTCCTTTCTCTGCACTCAGCCTGCAACTTGGCACATGTTCTCATTGCTTCTCATTTGAAATATTGCAATAACCACCATTAGTCTTCCCACGTCAAGTCTTTCCTCACTTCAATGCATCCTCTATGGATCCAACAAAGTGATTTTCCTAAGGCACAGGTCTTACTATATAATCCCTTTCTCTCTCCCCCCATACCCAGTAAACTCCAAAGAATCTCTATTAAATCTGGAATCAAATGTGAATTTCTCTGTTTGGCATTGAAAGCTTACCTTCCACCCTCATTATTTATCATTTCCTTTAATAAGACTGACCTTACTCAGAATTCGGTCTCCCACCTCGATGCCTTTGCATTGGCTGTACTCATGCTGATGATGCTCTACCCTCCCATCTCTTTTACCTTAAAAACCATGATTTTCTTCCAGCCTCAGCTCAAGTACTACCCACCATGGCAGACTTTTTCCAGTCTCCATGGCTAGTTGATAGTGGGTTCTTGTTCAATATTACCTTATTTTCTGTATCATATATTGTACATGCCATACATGTAGCTGTTTTCTCCATGATTAGAATCTGGTCTCCTTGAGGGCAGGGCCCTTTTCCCCCTCCACTTTTGTCTTCATTTTCCTGCTGATTAGTATAGTTTCTTGTGCATAAAATGAACCTGAAGCCCTCCTTCTAGGTCATTCTTGATTGTGACTTGTCAGAATCATGGCCTTCTTGCCAGTCCTCACCTTGAAGTTCCCATGTGTCCAGTCACTCTAGGGACTCCATTCTGTCATTTTCAGTAGAAGGAAAGCTCCTTGAGGGCAGGGCCTATTTGTTGGTTTATTTGATTGTGTCCTGATCTCCTCAGTCCTTAGCATGGCACCGGTGATCAAATGCTTGGAGGACTGGGTTCTCTGGACGCCTTCTCCTTCCACCATACCTTTATTGGAGTGATAGCCCCCAAATTAGAGGAGGTTGGCAAGAGCTTCTTTTTGTGTCTCTGTTGTAACAATCTGCTAGCAGCTGCTGTAGGGGTGTAATACACACCAACAACCAGCACACAGAAAGCTGCCAATGCAGATTCTTTTGATCTGCTTTACTAAGGAAAGCAACATTATGGGGTTAACAATCTTGCTTTAATTCAACATACAAATATCATTCACCCAGCTCAGGGAGAGAAGCCAGCACTCTGAGCTTCAGAGCACTACAAACAAATTACAGACATCAACAGACAGACCTTGTCTGATTCAAATCTCAACGTACAGTTACCAGAGTTTAACAAAGTCCCAACATCCCGGTTTACAAGCTGGAGGACTCAACTATAGCTGGCTGGAGTTTTCACATCAGCACTCAGCCAAGAGGGAGAGCCCTAAGCAAATAGCTCTGTTCTCTCTCTTTATACACTCTTTGATCATCACCAAACATCATCTGAGTGACCAGAACTTAGGCTCCTACTACGGCTCTGGTCTTAGCAACTCCCCTTAGGACCCTTAGGGCTTCACACCCACATAGGCTTAGTATCTAGTAGATAAGCGTTTGGGCCTGGGCCTTTGTACCTAGTAAGGCTCAATAAAAGACATTTAATTAATCATTTTAAAACAGTAAGAAAGTCCCACCTTAGTTACCAATGCAGTATCCTAAGAAGAAGCCTATGGATTTCATTTTGTCCCCATTTCTAAGCTCCTTATTTTGGCCTCTTCTCACTCAGCCTGCAAAATCACCCAATCTGGAAAGGCAAACTTCATTAATGGGATTAATTTTCCTGAAGATTAATTAAGATGAGAGGGAGATCAAATTCCACCCTGAGTTCTCAGGCAGATTCCTCCCACGGGAAATAAGGGGCTTTTATCCACTGTGGCTCTTCATGTTGGTCACAAGCGGCTGCTTGCCAGTTGGAAGAGTATCCTCATGGGTACTCACTGCTAGGGCCAGAAAATATCCCTCCCCTTCCCCATTCCTTACATAGTATCTAGAAAGACCATAGACCAAAAAATGTAAATTTGGTCATGGCCAATTTTAGGGTCCTGAAACCCTGATGCCAAACCACTACGCCTGATGACCAAAGAGAGACTGAGTTTATAGAGCCAGTGGAGGCAGTATTGGAGAGTGGACTGAGCTTTGTATCTGTATTTAGAGGGCCTGTGTAACCTTGGGCAAGTCACTTAACCTCTGTCTCACTTGTAAAGTGAGGGGGGTTGGACTAGGTGATCTGAGGTCCCTTTCAGTTCTAGATCTATGATCTCATTCTTGGTCTCTCTGACCCTCTATGTGTCTCTCTCTGGGTTACCTTAGCACTCAACGCCCCCTTTTTTGGCCTCTGTGGAGTTTGAACTAGATTATTTCCAGGGTATATTCCAGCTTTCCACAGCCCAAGTCCAATCAGGAATGAGGTTAGGCGGGGCAACTCATCAGGGCATCTCTTTGAGGTGTTCTCTATCCTCAGTAAATCAGCAGAGCTGTATCCTCCATTGGACCCAGTGGGTTTCCCTGGATCCAGAGTCAGCAATCTTGGGTTCAAATCTGCCTCTGCTAATTCTCCATGGCAAATCACTAAACGTATCCAGGTCTCAGTTTGCTGATCTGTATAATGAGGGCATTGAACTCAACTATCTCTAAGAGCCGCTCCTGATCTACTGATCCATGAACTTAAGATCTTGCCACACTTCTATATGTAATCACCTGCACCAAACTCTGACCCATGCTAGGTTGGGCCACAATTTCAGTGGGTCCAATTTGTTCCCCAAATTGCAGATTTTTGTCAACCAATCAATAAACAGCACCTGCTCTGTGTCAGGTACTGTGCAAGATGTCTTAAGGTGAAACATGAAATAGTCTTCACCTTCATGGAGCTCATATTCTATCATATATGTACATATATACATATGTACATACATACATACATACATGCTGGCAGCACCAGAGATCTGACAAAAGTAGCTACTGCATTAGGAGAAAAAAGAGGATATTTTGACAAGCACTTGCCTTCTGTATATGAGAAGTGAAGGAAGAGATCTTTAATTAATAAGAAATAAGATGATCACCTAGAAGGAAGTAAAGACACACTGGTTGAATGAGCTGCATTAAGTGTGAAAGGATTGAGCACCCACTTGAAATTCCTTTTCCTGGAGCTCTGCTAATGCAGAGACAAGGAAGGTGTACCTGTCATATTGGGGGCATAGAACCATCCTGAGGTTAATGGGCCTGAGTCGCAGTCAGGTGCTGTATCATCCAAGGCAACAGATAAGGTTGTGATGGTTCAAGACAGTGGCCAGGGGTTAGTGGTGAGACTGGCATTTCCTGTTGTCATCTTCTAACTGTTGCTTCCCCAGAATGCCCACAAAACTACTTGACAAAACTCCCCTGCCTGGGAACAGCTCGTGGGTCTCATCCATCTTGCTGTCCATTGCTGGGATGTTGAGCCAGGCTTTTTTTTCCTTCCAGAGCTTCTATAAAGCATTCTGACATTACTATGGTTCAAAAGTTCAGATTTGTGTTATAAATTGGCAGCCTAATGAGGTCAGTCAGGCCATGCAGCTTTTCAAGATTGCCTTTGATGGTCCAATTACCAATCTCATCTCATGGGGTCTATTTCCAAGTTGTATTATGGGATCTCAGAATTACAGAATTATAGTGACCCAACTTCAGGGACCACCTGATATAACCCATAACTGAATAGAAATCCCCACTATAGCACACCTGATGTATACTCACCCAGCCTCTGCTTGGAGACTCCAGTAAGTGGACTTACAATTTCACAAGGCAGCCCATAATATCCTGGGACATCTCTGTTGGGAATTTCCTTGAAATCAAGCCTAAATCTTCCGTTTTATAATTTGGTCTAAATGTTCTTGGTTTATCCTCTGTGATCAAGTAGAAATAGTTTCTTCTCTGCTATGAAAGCTTGATGGAGGCTCTCATGTTTCCCCTGAGATATTTCTTCTCTAGGCTACACATTTCCAAGTATTTCACCCTTCATATGGCCTTGGACACCAAATCAAAGACTGTCACCATCTTAGCTCCCCTCCATAGATACCCTCCAACTAAATCTAGGGACTGGAAACTCCAAGGCTTAATGGCTTAAACTGCATTAAGACTTTTGGGATTCCCAGTATAAAGACTGGATCATACATAATGGAAAATCCACTAGATCTGGTGCCAGAAGATCTGGCTTCAAGCTCTGCCTCCCCCACTGATTAGCTGCATGATATTGTCATGTGACTTCTTTTCTCTGAATCTCAGTTCCCTTTATTGTAAAGTGAGGATAATAATACTGTGAAACAGTATGTGTCAATAGAAATGAAGTACAATAGAATTCCATGCAGTGGGAAATACATTGAACTATTGAAAAGGGTCCTGGGTTCAAATCCTGACTTGGCTGCTTATTTTCTGTGTGACCTTAGTCATATCATCGATCCATTTTAGGGCTTAGTCTCCTTTTGGGTAAAATGAGGGGATTTGTTGAGGACCTTAATTCTAGCTCCAAAATCCTTTGCTCACCTCAGTCAATAAACATTTCTTAAATGCCCACAATGAGCCGGGCATTATTCTAAGTGCTGGGGATGCAAAGAAAGTCAAAGGACAGCTTTTGCCCTTGAAGAATTCACAATCTAGGGAAAACAACAAGCAAATAAATATTTACAAACAAGCTTCAGGGAGGGAAAACAGAAATAATTAACAGAAGGAAGGCACTGGAATTAAGAAGCATGGGAGAGACTTCTTTAGAAGGAGAGATTTTAGCTGAGACTTGAAGGAAGCCAGGGCAGCAAAGATGGAGATGAGGAAGGAAATCATTCCAGACATGAGAGAAAGCCAGAGAAAATGCCTGGAGCTGAGAGATGGAGTGTCTTATTTGTGGAATGGCTAGGAGGCCAGTGTCACTGGATTGAAGAGTCTAAGGGGGGCAGCTGTAAAATTTAAGAAGACTGGAAAAGTGAGAGGAAGCCAGGTCATATAGGGCTTTGAATGCCAAGTGGGGGATTTTTTATTTGATCCTAGAGGTGATAGGAAGCCATTAGAGTTTAGTGAGTATGGGGGGAGAGCAACATGGCCAAACTTTGCTTATTACTTCTCTTGAAATGTGGTTAGCCTGTGAATCATTAACTCATCTGATTAGAGTTGAATCATTAATGAAGCCAAAGGAAGACTGGGTCACTTCAGCAAAAGGCCCTTCCATGATTAACTCCACTCCTAACTCTTCTGTTGTCTTGCCATCCCCCACCTTTTCCTTTCTCCCACCCTCTCTTTCTTCAGTTGTGGAACCCCGAATCATGAACCATGATAAAATCAACTCTGCCATTTCCTCTGTATGAGCAGGTCAGTCTACAGCCTACACTCTAACTACCCATCCTGTAACTTTCCTGATCAATGTTCCCTTCCCTGGGTCTCACTTAAATCTGGGTGATAGTTCTCCCATTGGAATAGAAATTCCTTGAGGACAGGGACTTTCTTTATTTCCTATATTTGAATCACAACTCTTAGTAAAATGCATTGTTTTAAGTAATTGCTTAATAAATGTTTTTTACATTCATTCACACTTTCATTCACTCATTCTTCTACTCATTCATTCACTCTCACTTTCTTCCACATATTAATTCCCTCACTCACTCATTCACTCATTCTTCCAGTCATTCATCCATTCACTCACACTTCCACTCACTCACACATTTTTATTCATTCATTCACTCAAGCATTCATTCCCAGGGCTTATCCATTCACTCAGGACCACTACCTCCCAAATTCACATTTCTCTCTCATCCTACATAGTCACCAATAATTTGCTAAGCCTTGTCAATTCTACTTCCACAGGCTCTCTCACACAAGTCTTCTCCTGTCTATTCGTGACTATTACCTTCATTCAGGCTTTCATTACTTCACACCTGGACTTAGCCACCAATCCATTCTTCATAGCTACCAAGATGATTCTTCTAAAGTGCAGATATGTTCAATAAATTCTACTAGTCCCTGTTTGTTACCTCTAGAATTAAATGCCAACATCTCTTTGGCATTTAAAACCTGGAACAACTGAGCTGCAACCTACCTTTTCAGACTTAGTATGAATCACCCCTATCATTCACTCTGTGTTCAAGCTTCACTGCCTTGTTTGCTGTTCCTCACACACAATACTCCATCTTCTCCCTTGGACCCTTTGCCAATCTGGCCCTGATGCCTGGAAGGGACTCTGTCTTTACTCCTCCTGCCTAGAATCCCTAGATTCTGATCAAATGCCATCTTTTGCATAGGACCTCTCTTGGTCCAGTCCCTCTATCAGCTTCTAGTGCCTCCCTCAAAGCTACCCCATATTCATCTTTTTATCTTTTATACACATTCATGTAGAGGGAGATTGGATTAAAGTATATCCCATGATGCTTGTAGAGGAATGAACTGGTGCTCTGTGCCCCTGTACACATATATGTAAATATTATCTCTTGAAGAATATAATCTACTGGGAGGGGGGCAGGAGGTGTTTGACTTTTGTCTTTGTCTCCTCCCCACTCAGCATAGAGACTGGGTTATAGTGGGTGCTCACAAAGAGTTTTTTGACCAATTGATCAGTCAGAAGGTATATTGAGAAGAGAGTCCAGATGAGTCACTGCAGTCCAACTTTCTCCTAGAAAACAAATGAATGAGAGCAGCCCTTAGATTTGGCCCCAGGTAAAATCCTGGTGAAGATGCATTTATTTATCTGCTCTGACTCTGATGGGCATTGTTTTTTGTCATTGGCATAACTCTAAGCTATAAAAATGCAAATGGCCTTAATTCTCCAGACTGGAGATAGAATTCCACCCTTGGTTTTTCAGATTCATTTCTGTGGGTGGCACATTGCCCAGGGAAGTGCTGGGCCTATATCTTAAAAGAATTATATACAAAAATAAATAATTTAATTAAGATAAAATTTAAAAAGAGGTAGGATGGGGTGGGGTGTAAATCTGTGAGCAAGAGGACATATGGCAGTCCCATTGTGGACCAAACTTGGGAAAGCTGTGAACTGTGCATTTCCATTCTGTCTGCTCGCATTTGGAAATTCAGCTACATGGAGCCTTTGGAGGGGTTGACAAATTACCCTATTGCTGGCTGAAGTTGGGATGGCTTTTGAAAGTCTCTCTACTCAAAGTCTAATAATGATCTCAGAGGGTGCTTTGGGCCCTGCCCCTTAAAACTAGCATCGAATGGCTCTCCATAAACTTCTAGTTTCAGGATTTGTGATGGGTTGAATAATTCCCTATAGGATTTCCATTTCAGAAGGCCCTTATGAGGACCATTAGTCATAATGTCTGCCTTCTCCCACTAGGCCCTGGAGGATCTCGCCTCATTGAGTCTCTAGGGTCTGGTGTGGCTTAGAGACAACTATTGTCTGCCAAGAGAAATGCTGAGGAGTCAGTGGGGAGCTGTCCACATGCTGCTGGCTTAAGAGAAGGCAAGGATAGAGTCACAGGGGACACATACACACACGCACATACACACACTCGCACACATACACACACTCTCCAACTCCTTTCCTTCACCCAGCACTAGATCATCCTGCTTGACTCTTAGAACCCCTCTTCTCTCTCTCTCCCTGTTTTTGTTCACTCTATGAAGTCTCTGATCTTGGTAAGCACATCTGGTTTTGCTCAGGACCCCATTTCCAAAGCCTAGACTTGGTCCTTATATCACTGAGAATGGATCCCCACTGCATGAAAACCTTCTGATCATAGCTTCCCAGTCCTCCAGCTTGGGAAGCCTCCATGTCCAGGCTTTTAGGCCACTGTAATCTGATTCTAGCTACTGCTGGGGACCAGGACAGTTGGTGCATATGGATACAAGATCCAATCTCAGCTAATCTCGGATCTTTGTAAGTATCCCTCATCTTCGTAGGTATTCCTCTTTGGACCTTAGTTTTTTTTTCCCATAAAATGAGGTGCCTTGATTAGATGACCTTTCATGTCTCCCCAAGTCTGATAATCCCTGTTTTGTGTTTAAGGTCTCTTCCTGCCTTGACATCCTGTGTTCTAGATTCTAAAGTCCCCCTCTCCCCACTTTGCTCTTATTCTTTTCTAACCTCTTTTCCCCCTCTGACATTCTCTGTGCCCTGTTTTAGGATACTGTTAACACAGATATCCTGTATCAATGTTCTAAAGTTCCTCTGAGTTTTGACATGTATGTTCTAAGTAACTCCCAGCTCTGACATCCTTGTTCTGAGGCTCTTCCCAGCTCTGTAGTTCTCTGTTCTCAGGTGCTTTCTAGCTCTAGCATTTTCTGTTGTAAGGTCCCTCCAGATTCTGGCTGTCTCTATTCTGTGTTCTAACGTCCTTCTCAGTGCCTGTATTCTGTATTTTATGTTCTAAGGTCCCTCTCAGATCCCATATAATTTTCCACTGTAAGGTCCCTCCAGACTCTGACCTTCTCTAGAGAGTCTCGGTCCTGAGGTAATTTCCAGTTTGACAGTCTCTTTCTCTATGTATGACTGCATCTTCTATGGCCCGTGACCCTGGGGCTTAACTCACAATATCTAGGGCTCCTTGGGACTCTTGGGAAAATGTGGGGATTGCTGTCAAGCATCCTGGCACTTGATCCAGACACATCAGGTTATCCTCAAATATTTTGGTCTCAGGACCCCTTTATACTCTTAAAAATTGTTAAAGACCCCAAAGAGCTTTTGTTTATGTGTGGTATAGCTGTTAATATTTATTATATTAGAAATGAAAACACCTTAATATTATTGCAAAAATAGTTTGACCCTGGGGACCATGTGAGGAAGTCTCAAGGACCCCAAGAGTGCCCAGACCACACTTGGGGAGGGCATGCTCCTTGAGCTTAAATTATCATGAATCCTTTAACCAACAGGGGTGGGCAACATGTGGCCTTCTAGGTCCTCAGGTGTGACCCTTTGACAGAATTCAAACTTCTCAGAACAAATCCCTTAAATAAAAGGATTTATTCTTTAAAACTTGGACTCAGTCAAAAGGCCACACCCAAGGACCTAGAGGGCCATGTGTGGCCCCAAGACTGCAGGTTCCCTACCCCTGACCTAGACCCTGAGCACGCAGGAGACAAATGAATAAGGGCATGGTGAGGAATAGGAGGCACTACCAAAATTATCAATGCTTCCAGCTCCATGGCATTTTAAAATTTGCAAGAGACCTTCATCTTAGCAGGCCTGGGAGGTGTATAGCTTGAAGATAGGCTTACAGGACCATAGATATAGAGCTGGAGGAGACCTCATTGGCCATCAGGTGACCAAAAATTCAATCCTGCCTCTGACTAGCACTGGCTGTGTGACTGGGGAGAAGTCACTTAACCTCCTAGTGCCTGAAGAGTAGAGAAGGTGATGACTTTCATTAGGAGAGAAAGGTATTTCACTGGGGAGATTTATACAAACACACACACACACACACATACACACCTCTATGCAATACAAAACATGCATATGAGCATATGCATATTCAAAGGGCTGGAGGAAGGTTCAGAAGCTTGGTCTTCTAGATCACAATCTTAACATTAAGGCTCCTGCCAGCCATGACATCCCAAATGGACAAATTCCCTCTCATCACACAGAACCATGCATGACAATCGGCTGCCAAGCAGTCTTCAGTTGACAGACTTCATTTCGAACATTAGACACGTTGACTTCCTTGGCCTGGCACTGGGGGAAAATGAGCATCTTGAAAGCCCCTGTTGGATAAGGTTTGGCTACATCAGATGTGTTTTTTCTGGGCCAGACAGAATGATTGAAACTATGAAAAACACAAATTGAATTCTGTCCAAAATCCGAAGTCATTTCATTGACCAAACGAATTCTGTCAAGGCCTCTGATGCTTTCCTTCTTCCCCCAATGAAACTATTCTGTTAACATAGTGTATTCATTCAATGTGGCTCTGCAGTGACTTCAGAGAGAGGTCCTTTAGAGAGGCTTCAGCACACAGGGAGCTGGGGGAAAGTGTGGGCAACAAAGGAAAGTCTTGGGGAGGAGGGAAGGGTGGGGAAGGAAGCAAAGTGGGACAGGGCAATATAACTGCAGCCTTCACTCAGGGTCTCTGCTCTGCCTGCTTGGGGCAGCCATCAAAAGCAAATACCCCAAATTAACAAATAAAGGCTGAATCTAGTCAAGTGAAAAGGAGCAGGAGAATGGATGTTGGCAGGCACCACCTTTTATTGGGGTGGGGAGGGGTACTGGGGTTAGCTCTGAGCCCCGGATAGTCTGTACCACACCAAACCAAAAACAAGAACAAAACAAACACAAAGTCCTTGTCCTCTGAGAGAAGGAAGTAGAAAGAGTTTGGCTGGAGAATCTGTCTCCTGACCCTCTTCTAAAGACATGACCTAATGTGGGTCTTTGTACTATGTTTCACCAATCTAATTGGGAAGGAGTATGCCTAAGGTCACACTCATAACCAGGTTCAGGGGCAGGATTCAAAACTAGGGCCATTAACCCCAGGTCTAGGGCTCTTTCCACAAAGCTAGGTTGCTCCCTAGGTGTTACTGGGTAAAAGGCCAAGGATGTGAAAGGATGATTCCCACATTGGACACTTAATAGCTGTGCAACCCCGGGCAAGTCGCCAACCTTCTCTGTACTTGTTTCCTCATCTGTAAAATAAAAAGTTAGACTTAATCTCCCAACTGGGATCCTGGAGGTAGCCAGGTACCATCATTGGTAGGTCTGCAATATGGAAGAACTGAGTTCAAATCCAGCTTCAGATATGTCTTAGCTGTGAATCCCTAGGCAAGTCACCTAACCTGTCTACCTCAGTTTACTCATATGTAAAAAGGGAGAATAATAGCACTTAGCTCCCTGGTTTTGTGAGGGTCAAATGAGATATTTGTAAAGTGCTTAAACCAGTGCCTGGCACATAAGAAGCACTTAGTAAATACTTGTTTTCTTCCTTCTTTTTAGGCAGGTTGAGTGTGGAGGAAGGTAGGAAGAGTGCTGCCCTCTCAGCTCCCCTTCAGTTAGCATGTCTTAGCTCCTCTCATGGGTCCAAAGCTATCCAGGCAGTCAGTGGCCCAGCTGAGATTCCAGCCCATGCTTTCTGAATTTCTCTCCCTACCTCTTTTGGCACAAAGGTAGTTTAAAATAGCAGTTTAAAGTCAGAATAAAAAGGAAAGGTGGCTAGAACAGCCTTCAGGGGCTGTGAAGAGATAAAAGGCTTGGGAAACCCAGAATGTGGGAGGGCCTAAGGCCAGGAACAAACTTCCAAAGAGGTCAGAGACATCTCAATGAGCACCTTCCAGCTGAGTCTGGCTGACCGCCGGCTGGGGACAGCATGGGGGCATGCTCAAGCCACTGTGAGTCATGCCCGAGAATTCTTCTGGTTTGAAGATCCAGGATTCTAATTAGACAGTGGTTCATCAGTTAATTCTAAAGATGATTTCAAAAACAATTTGGATTCACTCAAACTCACAGACACTAAGGAACACAGGAAAATGGACTCAAAGTTGGAATAGGCCTTAAAAGCCAATCAGTCCAGCGGTCTCATTTCACAGACAGGGAAATTGAGGCTCTTTGGCTCATCTGAGGTCTCATAGGTGATTGACCAGAAATCACAATTTCTTTCTGCTTCACCATGAAAGTAAGGGCTGTTGCCATTATGATCATTTAGAGGAGCTTCTCAGAATTAGAGATTTTTTTCCCCAGGCTGTAAAATACCCACAGAGTGACTTGTTCAATGTCACAGAGCCAGTAAATGTGTTAGGTAGGATTTCAATACTGACTTCAGTCTTGACTCTGTGTCACCATGGAAGCAGACTTCTTTAGCGGTAACAGCCTGGGCCTGTAATGAGAGGACCCAGCTCCGATTCTCACCTGTACGACTTGCTACCTGTGTGACCTTAGACAAGTCCCTTCCCTGTTGGGTTGCTGAGACTGTCACTGAAGACACTGTTTATTATGCTGCCTTGTACAAGTAGACCTGTTCTAAGTCCCATATCACCATCCTGACCATTCATTTCATAAATGGCCATCTACTCTAAATCATGCCTTACATGAGGGCAAGGTCCAGCTTCCATTAGAATAAATGAATGAACAAAATATAGATACAAAAGGCTTTAGGGAGTTTTCTTCTACGTCAGACATTGCGTTAAGCTCCAAGGATACAAAGAGAGACAAAAACTCAGTCTCTGCCCTCGAGGAGCTCCCATGGTAAAGGGGGAGACAACACACAAGCAAACGTACATACAAGGTACATACAGTGTAAATCAGAGGTGCCAATGAGGTCTGACCAAGTCTCCTAATGGGGCGGGCTCTGAAAACAGAGACTGTGTGTCCAATCCAGGCCCTTTCTAAGCCATATCCCATGAGGGATTGTTAATAGTGTTTGAAGGTTCAATCCATGCAGGTAAAAGAATAAGTATTTATATAATGCCTACTATGCTTGAAGTGTATTTATGACATTCATTTCTTATGGCAACTCTGGGAAGTGGGTACCTTTTCAGAGGCCACGAAGTGGATCAAAGGATAAGCCAGTCCTTCCCCTCCTGGGAACTTCCTCATTTCCTGTAACCATTCACCGTCATCATTTCCCAAGGCGTCCACAGCCAAGGATGTCCCAGGAGGTCTACATGGCTAACAAAGACTGTGTCCCAACTCTGGCCTCAATCATTCTCTGGGAGCTGACTTGAGCACCACATAGGGTCTGTATGTGGGAGGAATAGAGGAATAGAGCGGGGCATCTTGATGCAGTGATTAGGATGGCTCATGATGGTTGTCCTTTAAAAGCTGCCGATGTGCATCCATTCCTTGGTTTCTGATAAATAGCCCACATACTGTAGATTTGGCAAAGGAAGTCAAAGCAGAGGGAGACTCCTAGGGTGCATTTCTTAGGGTTATAGTGAAAAAGATAAAATGAACATAATTATTTAGTGCCTGGCGTCTCTCCTCCCCGAGATATGTGAAAGTGTCTCAATATGGCCCCTATTCGCCGCATCTTGGTCTAATGCTCGGCATGGGGGGAGGTTGCTAACAGACACTTTTTGCTTCTGTGAATTTATATGATCCCATCATTGCAATATCAGTGTTGAGTGGAAAGAGACCTAGAGCTATCTAGTCCAGCTCCTCTATTTTACAGATGGGCACACTGAGACCTGAGGAGGTTAAATCACTTGCCTAGGGTCACACAGGATTAGGGTTGCAGTTGGCAGAGTCAAGATTTCAGCCTCCATCCTCTGACTCCCAATGAAGCTTTCTCTCCATGGCACCCCACCATCTCCAGTGGTGATTCTCTGCAGAGCTGATCTTCCAGTCTAATCGGGATCACTGATGAAGTGCCCAGGATGTGCCCTTAATGGGTCTGAGATCTGGATTTGGAGGCTCCCTGCAATGAGACAGAATGCATGGCTCTCATGCCTGTCCACTCCATTCACCCCCTCTCCTCCCTTTCAGCACTTTCATTGAAGGGGGTCTGTGTACCATCTTGGAGACCCGTCTCATGTTCTCCTGAGGGGTCCAGTGGATTGCGCAGGGTGGCCATCAGCTGGCCCTTGTCCTTGATATATAACGTGCCTATCTTTGATTTCAATCCTACATTTTGTTGACTGCATAATTTCCTTCAACTTTTCATCAATACTACTTATTTATCACATGTTGCATCTTGCTCATCTTCCACCATGTCCATGTACAGGGTCCTATGGTTCTGCTCATATAGGGGGGAGTGGGGGAGAGGAAGAGAGAGGGAGAAAGTGAGGCACAGAGAGGGGAGAGGAGGGGGAGAGAGAGAGTCAGAGAAAGAGCAAGAGAGAGAGGGAGAGATGAAAAGGGGAAAGGAGGAGAGAGAGGGAGGAAAGTTAGAGGGAGGAGAAAGAGGGCAGAGAGACAGAGGGAGAGACAAAGAGAGAGAGGAGAGAGGGAGAGATAGAAAGGGAGGAGAAGAGAGGAGGAGGAAAGATAGAGAGGGAGAGAGAGGAGGCAGAGAGAGTGAGGGAGGGGAGAGAGAGGGAGAGAAAAAGAGGGAGAGAGAGACAGAGAGAAAGACAGAGACAGAGAGACAGAGAAAGAGAGACATACAGAGATGGAGACAGAGACAGATAGAGGCAGAGAGACAGAGACAGACAGACAGAGACAGAGAGTGACAGAGACAGAGACACAGAGAGACAGAGATAAGAGGGTAAGAGAGACAGAGGAGGGAGAAGGAGGAAGGAACAGACAGAGATAGGCACACAAGCACACAGACAGACAAGGACACAGACAGAGGAGAGACACATAGAGAGGAGACAAAGAAAAAAGAAAAGAAAGACAATCAAAGAAAAGGAAAAAAAACAGCTCCAATCTACCTCCTGGCACCTTTCCCTCATCACTCCTGGTTCTGCCCTCTGGGCCTAAGCAGAACAAGGCTGATCCCTCCTCATCTGACAGCCCTTCAGACACCTGAGCACTATGAGAATCCTACTCTCACCCTCTCTTCTCCAGGCTCGAGCTCCCGGATCCCTACAATTAATCAGAAGTTAGGATGGCCTGGAGGGTCTTCGTCACCCCTCCCAATAAGAGACAGTGCTACACTATAGGTAGAGTGCTGGACACAGACCTGGAAGACCTGAATATGAAACCCTCCTTAAAGACTTACTAGCTACGGAAACCTGCCAAATTACTCAGCCTCTCAGCTTGTTTCCTAATCTGTAAAATGGGATAACAGCTCTGCTTACCTCACAGCTTTTTGGTGAGATTCAAATGAAATAATATAAATTAGGCACTTGGCAAAATTCCAAAGTGCTATAGAAATCAGAATTATTCTTATTTTTGCCCTCCTCTGAACATCCTCCTGCTTATTAATCAGTAGACATTCATTAGGTGCCTACCATGTTCCAGGCATTGTGTTAAGTGCAGGGGATACAAAAAGAAGCAAAAGACAGTCCCTGACCTCAAGGAGCTCACAATCTAACGTGGGAGATAATAAGCAAACACATAAAAAACCCAGTCAAATACAGGATAAGTAGGAAATAATTATCAGAAGGAAGGTGCTGGAATAAAAAAGGGATGGGAAATGCTTCCTGTGGGAGGGGGGATTTTAGTTGGGACTTAAAAGGAAACCTGTGGTTGCCATTGGCTTTTTTCCAAAATGAAGGATGAATAACAATGAAGGACACCAAGGAGGTCTGTATTGGAGCAGAGGAGACACAGCGTTCCAGGCATTCTTTACATCCTTCCCACACTGAGGTACCCAGAGCTGGCCCCAGGCCCCCGATGGGGGCTCATCACTTTCCAAGCCTCAGATGCAACACTCCTCTGTGTTGCTTCTCGCAGTTATTGCCCCATCACACTGGAGACTTGTATACAGCTTTCGGTGCATTACAACTATCATCCTATGGGCTGCCCCTCAGGAAGCAAGGGGCTCTCCTTCCTTGGAAGTCCTTAGCAGAGACTGAATGCTGACTGTGGTGGGGGCAAGGCGGGGGGGGGGGATGCACTGGGTGATTTGTAGAGGGGACTTTTGTTAACGTGGGAGGATGTGAATCAGATAACCTCGGATTATTCTCTTCTAACAAATTCTGGGGTTTGTGAAATAGTGATAATAGGGAGCTCATACAGCTCAGAGTTGACAAGAACCACTAAGACTATCTTGTGCAATCCTCTCATCTGACTAAGGCCTAAGTGGAGGAGATGACTGCATTGGTCACAGAGGAAATACATTCCAGAGCCCAGATTTAAATTCAGGCCCTTGAACTCAAAATCCAGGGCTCCATCCCGTATCTTTTCAATACTTGCATCCTTGATCTCCTAGAGTAGGTAAGAGGCAAGCACAATGTAAACCTTGAAGTGCTATGGAAATGTAAAAACAACCTTGAGATATCATTTTACACCTATCAGATTGGCTAAAGTGACTGAAGGGGAAAGCAACAAATGTTGGAGGGGATGTGGAAAAATTGGGACACCAATTCATTGTTGGTGGAATTGTGAACTGATACAACCATTTTGTAGAGCTATCTGAAATTATGCCCAAAGAGTTATTAAACTGCCTAGATCCTCTGAGCCAGCAATACCACTAACTTGGTCTATTTCCAAAGATGATTAGGGAAAAAGGAAAAAAATATAGATGTTCTAAGATGCCTATAGACCTCTTTTTGTGGTGGCAAAGAACTGGAAATTGTAAGGATGCCCATCAATAAGGGAATGTCTAAACAAGTTGGGGTATATGATTGTGATGGAATACTACTGTGGTATTAGAAATAATGAGCTCAATGATCTTAGAAAAATATGGAAAGACTTGCACTAAATAATGAAGAGTGAAATGAGCAGAACCAAGAGAACATTGTATACAGTAACAGTAATATTATTTTAAGAACAACTTTGAGCGACTGAATCATTTTGACTATTAAAAATACTCAGATTAATTATAAAGGACATATGAAGCAAGACAATATCTGCATCCAGGGAAAGAAGTGATAAATAGAAGCATGTATAGAATGATTTTTCACACCCACCTACCCACACCCTCTGTACAGGTACATATGTATACATACATACATATATACATATTTACATCTAATGGTAGCCATCTCTAGGATGGGAGGGAGGAGGAAGAAAAAAAGGAAAAAAGAAATAAAGATATTTATATGATAACTTTATTATATTTTTAAAAGGAACAGCAAGTTATATGTAATAGATTTGCAGATTTATGTGCAATCATTTTAAAAATTATACTGTTACAGAAATGTGTGCTTTATCACATAATTTAAAAATATAATAAAATAAAATAAACAAGGCTGCCTCATCCCCTACTTAGTATGTGCTTCTGGGCAAATACCAAATTCCACGAGCCTCACTTTGGTTTTGTCTTTGTATCTCCAGCCCCTAGAACATTGCCTGGCATGTAGTAGGGTTTTAATATGTTTTCGACTGATGGGTTGATTTTATAGCGAGATAAATGAGGGCTAGGTGAGATTAGGGAACCCACAGTATGCCGCATTGGTAAGAAAAGGCAGAGGTGGAATGGAAAGTGAGGCCAGCTATCAGTGGCTGACCATAATACATTGACCTTTTGTGGAAGAGCCAGGAGCCAGGACTGTATCACAGAGCAGGACGATCCTGAACTTGTAAGTCATTTGATCAGGAAAAGGTAGCTAGAGCTACAGATAAAGCCAATTATTCAGAAAGACAGTGACTGGTACATATTAAGCACTTAATAAAGGCTTGTTGACTAGTAGATTAGAAGGAGAGGGATGGGCAGGAAGAATCCTGTTAGGATGTCATTACAATGTTCCTTTATTACCACTTCCCCAGAAGGGTGTTCACCAATGGGGAGAATGAATGAACAAATTGTGGCAGATTATCAATGGGATATTATCTGCACCCTAAGAAATGATGAACACTAAGCATTCAGAGAAGCAAAGGAAATCTTTGATGGATTGAGGGAGAATGATGCCAGAAGAATCTGGAAGACAGTGAAAACAGTGGTCTGCTATCCATTTTTATTATTAAATGCTTCCTGATGCATAGTTTATTGTATGTGTCAAGCTCTGACTCTCCTAAAGCACCTTCCTCTCAGGGTTGTTGAGAGGATAAAATGGGATATTTATAAAAGACAGCACAGTGCCTGGCGCAGAGTGGTTGCTCAATAAATGTTTGTTCTCCCACCTTCCTTCTTTTCTTTTTTTTAATTATTTTCAATTCATGGAACAAAGCAAGCATTTTTGTAAGCCTGCCCTCTTAGGAGATTTGAAGCTTTGTTTTTTCCTTCCTTCCTTCCTTCCATCCGTCCTTCCTTCCTTCCTTCCTTCCTTCCTTCCTTCCTTCCTTCCTTTTATTTACAAATAAAAGCAAACCTTGTTTGGGAGAGAGATGATGTCATTGAACTAGCAGTTTTGGTAAATAGACTTCAAAATAATGAAGGCAGCCCATCAGCCTTTAGCAAATGTACCTTCATCTCTCTGTCACTCTTTGAATAAACCTGTCAGATCTAATGGCTGCCTGGTGAGTTTTGTCAATGCCAAGCTTAGCACCCAGAGGCCCAAGGGAGAGAGCCACCACTTAGGCTGCCTATCAAATCATATTTTCTCATCATTTGATGGCTAAGATGTAGACTATTTTCTTAAGTGGCAATTCAAAAGACCTTACATTAGCCATCATTTAAGATGGGAAATATAGCCAGTTGATTCACTGGCTCTCCATATCATAAGGCCACAGATTTAGCATTAGAAGGCACTTTTGGAGTCATGTAATCCACCCCCTCACTTAATGGAGGAGGAAGCTAAGACCCATAAAGGTTATGTGGCTTTCTCAAGGTCACAAGGTGGTATAGGGAAGAGAGCAGATTCAATCCTGGGTCCTCTGAGTTTAAATCAAACTCTCTTTTAACTACATTATGCTGCCTACCAGAGAAATGTGTGGATGGCAGGTAGGCCAGATTAGATGACTGGGCCCCAGAGGCTAGAGAAGTCTGCCACAGTTGAGTACAAGTAGAAAGTCCAATCAACACACATTTATTATACACCTACCAGGTACCAGGTATTATATAAAGAACTGTGGAAACAAAGAAATGCAAAAGAAATAAACACACATAAACACACAAAACAGTCCCTACTCTCAAGGATTCCCTAGCTTAATGGAGGATAATACATGTAAATAACTATATACAAAGAGGATATCCATAGGATAATTTGAAGACAATATTGGAGGGAAGGCACCAAACAAAAGGAGGAAGAGGAAAGGTTTCTTGCTGAAGGTGGAATACTATCTGAGTCTTGAAGGAAGCCAAGAGATGGAAAGTAGGAGAGAAAGAGAGATCCAGGTATGGGAAAGTCCAAGTATCAGATGTCTAGAAAATCTCTAGGTAGTGGAGTTAATAGAATATGGCAGCAGACAATAGGTTACTTTCTAGGTGAATAGTGGTTGGGAATTAGGAAGAACTGGTGGTGATGGTTTGGGCTGAGGAGAATGCTGTGATCAGCATCAGGGGATTCTGGCTGAAGCCTAAGCTCAGATCAGGAAAGGCTAGTATCTGAGAATTGAGAACCACTATTCGATGGGATTGGGAGTACAGACTGGATTCCAGATTTGAGAACTGGGAAGGACAAGGCAGACTCATAACCTGGGAGGAGCTGAATTACAAGATGAGCACTTAAGATGTGACAGCTGTCTTCAACCATTTGAAGGACTGTCACGGGGAAGAGGAATTCAAATTTTTGTGTTTGGCCCAGGACACCAAAGTAGATGACATGGGAGGGGCTGGGAGAAAGTTGAAGCGAGGTGGTTTTAAGGTTGTTGTATGGAAAACATTCCCAATAAACAGAGTTATCTGAAAGCATAATGGGACTAGTTTATAAGGTAATGAGTTACCTGTCAACAAAGGTCTCCAAGTCAATGTTGGATGGCCACTTGTTGGTAAGAGGATTTCTCTTTAGCCATAATTTGAGTGAGATAATTTCTGAGGTCCTTTCTACCTTTGTAATTCTGGTCCCAGGGGCTCATTGGGGATGATCCCAAGAGGTGAGGGTGAGGAGCAGGAAGTAGTCTACCTCAGAGGAATGGGCTACCTGGGAGCCCTACTGAAAGTTCTGAAACATCATGATGTAGATGGTTAACTCAGCCTTGAGGTTTGAGTCCTGCTCTTCTCAAAGACTTTCTCTGCCCAGGGAGTGTTGGCTTCCCCAGGGCTAGCCACCCACAAGTTAAAGAGTTTTCTTTCACACAGCTTGGGGGGTGGTCTGTAAAAATAATGTGAGCTGAAGTTTTATGTGGAAGAGCACTTCAAATCATGGCCATGCCTGCCACTATATTTAGCATTTAAACAGCATCTGTGCCTCTGGACGGGAGGGCTTTTGAACTGCTTTTCAAAGCATTTACTGTAAGGAGTAGGCGGGAGCTGGAGGAGAAGCACTGATTAGGAAGCAGTTTTCATTTGGTCTGTGGGTTACATTATCCTGTCCTTTGGTGATTTAAGATCAAGGAATCACAGGCTTCAAGAAGCTGGAGGGGACCATACATAGGAATCTAGTTCAATTCACTTACTTGAACAAGAAGGAAACTGAGGCCCAGAGAGGAAAAGATCCTAGCCCTGGGTCACCCTTCATAAGGCCAGGCTCTCCGGGCCCATAGTCCAGTCATCTATGTGCCTTCAGGAAGCCACAGCACATGCAACTCAGAAGTGGGCATCATTCAAAACACAAATGCTTTCAAAGGAGACCACTGCTACCAGGTTTGTATTAAAACCTCATTTCCAGTGACTACAACTCAATTTTCACTTGTTTTGATGTAAAACAGTCTCCTCTAGTCAAGGTCTATTACGTGACTCTGGGGAAATGAAAACACCCTGGGTAATGATTAGCAACAGCCAGTGATGGCAGGGGCAAACCAGCCAGCTCATGGCCCTTCCAGATCTTATCTTCTTGGGCACATGGTCCATCTGATAGATGAGCACTTCCTAATGAAATGTCTACTCTGTGCCCAGGGTAGCTAGGTGTTACAGTGGATAGAGCACTGGGCCTGGAGTCAAGAAGACTCATTTTCTTGAGTGCAAATCTTTCCTCTGACGTTTGCTAGCTGTGTGACCCTGGGTAAGTCACTTAACCCTGTTTGCCTCAGTTCCCTTATCTGTAAACTGAGCTAGAGAAGGAAATGGTAAGCACTTCAGTATCTTTGCCTAGAAAACCTTAAAATGGGTTCATGAAGAATCACACATAACTGAAACAATTGAACAACAATAACTCTGCACCCTGTATCATGCTAGGACATTACCAATATGAGTTTCAGGGTTGGGGAAGCCTTAGTCCCCACTAGGTCCAAGTCCCATATTATAAAAAAGAATCAGCAGAAAGGGGAAGATAATTGCCCATGATCTCATGGAGAGTAAGTGTCAGTCAATCAATCAAACAAACAAACACACATTGAGTATCTACTACGGCCTGGATCATTGCACCGGGTTGGGGAGTAAGGTAGAGAGGGATACAAACACAATGAATGAAACTGTGAATCCCTTCTCCCAAGGAGCTGACATTCTGAAGAGGGAGGTAATGAGCACACAGGTTTGTGTGGCAGCCCTCCTGGAAAGTTCCAGCTTTCCCTCCCTCAAAGCAGCCAATCTTCAACCTACCAGAAACAGGAACACAGACAGAATCTTCAGAAAGACAATACATAAACCTGCAAGCAAAGTATTTCAGATGTTAGGGAGGGAGGACACTAGCAGCTGGGGGTGTGGGGTGGGGCTGGGATCAGGGAAGGCTTCAGGCGGCAGGTGAAGCTTCAGCTATTTGAGGAGGCCAGGTCAGCTGATAACTGTAGTGTTTTAGGTGCTGGGGAAGGAAGGAGAGAAAAGATTTGGATCTTGCCTCTAGGAACGGTCTGAGCAAGGCAGGTCTTGGAAGGAATGAGATTCTCGCTCTCTTAGTCTCCCTGCCCCCAACTCAAATAAAGCATGTTTTTGGAGGTGAAAGTCTGTTCTTCATTTTGTGGCTCTGGGACCCTGGGTAAGTGACTGAACTTTTCAGTGTGCTAGGAAACTATCTAACATTTTAAGTCATAGGGGAAGTGATGACCTGCATTGGTGGAAGGAATTTCCTTCTTTAGGAATTTCTTCCTTATATCAATAGAATCACAGGTCTAGACTCTCTCAGTCCTTGTCTCACCACATCCCATCCCATCCCATCCCATCCCGTCCCGTCCCATCCCATCCCATCCCATCCCATTCCGTCCCGTCCCATCCCATCCCATCCCATCCCATCCCATCCCATCCCGTCCCATTCCGTCCCGTCCCGTTCCGTCCCGTCCCGTCCCGTCC
>CM053625.1:324413924-324432510 GCA_028646595.1 Phalanger gymnotis | reverse complement strand
GGGGTGGGTCATGCAGGGCTTTGAACACCAAGGAGAGGATTTATGTTTGATCCTGGAGGTGACAGAGAGAACAGGAAACAAGCAGTGGACACCTGGCTGCTAGAGGCACTGGATGGATGAGTCCAAGCCAACTGTATTCACTGGCTCCTCTTCCTCCATCTCTGGGCTGAATTAGCCTTGCCCAAGATGTGATGCCAATCAGTGATTAAATAGCTTTCCCTGCCCATTCAATAAAATCAATAAAAATACAAGACCCGAATAACATTTCATTTGTTTGAGCTGGGTCTTAAAGGTGTCAAGGGACTCTGTAGCAGAGGTGAGTAAGAAAGGCATTCAGGTATGGGGCATGGCCAGGGCAAAGGCATGTAGATAGGAGATCACAAAGTGAATAGAGCCCTGGGCCTGGAGTCAGGAAGACCTGAGTTCAAATCTGGCTGCACATACTATGTGAACTGGACAAGTCATTTCACTACTATGTGCCTCAGTTTCCTCAATCATAAAATGGGGATAACAATAGCCTCCCCCTCCCAGGGTGGTTATGAGGAACAAATGAGATGAAACTGTAATTTTCTTAGTCAAGTACTTGGCACATAGTAGGTGCTATATGAATCATTATTCCTTTCCTTACATGGAATGCTCTGTGTGAACAAAAGAGAGGCCAATTTGTTGACCGTATAGATACCACAGTAACTCAAGACCTCATAGTATCATTTCACATATCCAACTAATTTCCAGATCTCATCATTTCTTTCTCAGCAGTACCTCAATCAATCAATAAACATTTATGAAGCACCTACTATGCGCCAAGCACTATGCTAAGTCCTGGGCATACAACGAGAGCAAAAGACAGTCCATGCTTTAAAGGAGTAGTCTAATGGCAGAGAGAACATTCAAGTAAATATATACAAAGCACTAGAATTAAGAAAGATTAGGGAAGGCTTCCTGTAGAAAGTAGGATTTTAGTTGGGATTTAAAGGAAGTCAGGAGGGTCAGTGGTCAGAGCAGAGAAGGGAGAGCATTCCAGGCATGGGGATAGTCAAGAGATATTGCCCAGAACTGAGAGATGGAGCATCTTGTTCGTGGAACACCAAAGAGGCCAATGTCACTGCATCAAAGAGTACATTTTATACAAGAATGTCTAAGATGACTAGAAAAGTAGGAGGGGGCTGGGTTATGAAAAGCTTTGATTGACAAACAAAGGATTTTGTATTTGCTCCTAGAGTCAATAGGGAGTCACTGGAGTTCATTGAATAGAAGAGTGAGATGATCAGCCGTCTGCTTTATGAAAATCACTTTAGTGGCTGAACAGTGGATGGACTAGAATGAGAAGAGACTTGAGGAAGGAACCAACAGCTATTGCAATAGTCCAAGTTTGAGGTGATGAGGGCCGGCATAAGGATGGAGGTAATGTCAGAGGAGAGAAGGAGGCATATCTGAGAGATGGTGCCGAGGTGAAATTCATAGGCCTCGACACCATATTGGATATAGGAGGCGAGAGAAGGTGAGGAGTCCTAGATACTAGTTTAGGAGTCTGAAGGAGTAAGAGGATGATGTTCTTTTCTACGGTAACAGGGAAGGTAGAAGGTGGGGAGGATTTAAAGGGAAAGAAGTTCTCTTTTAGATTGAGTTTAAGATGTCTATTAGACATCCAGCTGGAGATGTCTGAAAGGCAGTTGTAAATTTGAGATTGTAGATGAGCAAAGAGATTGAGGCACAAACGGTAGGTTTGAGAATTATTGGTAATGAAAGCTGTGGGAGTAGATGACATCACCAAAGTAGAGGGAGAAGAGAAGAGAGCCCAGGACAGAACCCCAAGAGACACCTATGGTGAAAGGATGTAATTTGGAAGAAGATCCAGCACAGGAGATAGAGGAGTAGTTGGCTGGATATGAGGAGAACCAGGAGAAAGAGGTGTCCCAAAAACCTAGAGAGGAGAGAGGATCAAGGAAGAGAGAAGGATCAACAGCATGCAAGGCTGCAGAGAGGTCAAGAAGAATAAGGACTGACGAAAAGGCCGTTGGATTTGGCAACTAAGAGATCACTGGTAAATTTTGAGAGTGTAGTCTCAGTAGAATGATAAGGTAAAAGTCATATTACAAAGGGTTAAGAAGAGAATGAGAGGAGAGAAAGTGTAAATGACCTCTTCAAGGAGTTTATCTAAAAAGAGCAGAAGAGAAATAGGATGATACTTGTCAGGGATGGAAGGATCAAATGAGGGTTTTTTTTTCGGGATGAGGGTGACATGGGCATGTTTGTAGGAGGTAGAGCCAGTAGAGAGGGAGAGATTGAAAATAAGTGAAAGAGCAGGGATGATAGAGAGGGCAGTCTGTTTCAGGAGATGGGATGGAATGGGATATCTTGAACAGGTAGAGGCTTTGATAGGAAGGAAGGCCCCTTCATCATGTGAGAGAGGGATAGAGAAGGGAAGTGGAAACAAAGCACCTGAGTAATAGATGAGTAAGAGAGGAGAAGAGGGAGCTCACAGTGAATGGCTTCAGTTGTTTTTTTTCTCTAAAATATGAGGCAAGCAAGATGGCAGAGTACAGGTAGCAAGCCAGCTGAATTCTCCCAACATTCTCCTCCAATCAGCTTTGACCTCAAATCAAATTTTGGAACAACAGAGACATAAAAAGATGTGTGACACTGGGGTGAGGACCATCCTAGAGTACACACTGCAGCTACAGGAGGTTTCAGAGCTCTCAGCCCAGAGATAGGAAGGGGCTTAGACAACTGGTCAGAAAGAGACTCTAGGGAGGTCCTTTGATGACAGTAAGTGCAGCTGGCACTGATTGGCAACTCTATTGCCCATATACAGTTCTGGGTTACAGATTCAGGGTAGAGAGGAACACATGTAGTCTGTGTAAGGGCAAATAAAGTGGGATTTTTTTTACTGTTTTTTTTTTCTTTTGGAGTGCTTTTCAGCACTAAAGCAATCAAGTGCCTTTGCTTCAGTCTTGCCTTTACTATTTGTTGCCACTTTTCTGGGAGTTAATTTACCCCATCCTTTTGCTAATGAGGTGAGGAGAGGTGTGAAGATCTCAAGAGATGTGAAGCCCTCATCCCTTAAAAAGGGTATATATACTCTGAGGGTTGCCATTAAGCTAGAACTCTTAGAACTGTGGGAAGAGAGGTTTTGCTTTAGGGGCTCACTCACTGGAAGAGTGTCATGTGATTTGACCAGACAAGACTCTGGGTAGCTGTTAAGGAGCCTCTTGGCTTTTGAAAACCCAGATTTTGGTGCTTCTCTTTCTGGTAACTACGTGTATATATATACACACACACTCTAAGGTTAGAGTTTTGTTTGGGGCTCACTCACTGGAACAGTGTCATGTGATTTGTCCAGATGAGACTCAGGATAGCCATTAAGGAGCCCCCCCA
Organism: Phalanger gymnotis; assembly: GCA_028646595.1. Taxonomy (NCBI): domain Eukaryota; kingdom Metazoa; phylum Chordata; class Mammalia; order Diprotodontia; family Phalangeridae; genus Phalanger; species Phalanger gymnotis. Next base: position 324,429,132 of record CM053625.1, on the reverse strand, counting down.
GCTTTGAAAAATCCAGATGTTGGTGCTTCTCTATCTGGTAACTGTGTATGTAATGTCTTGGTCAGACATATAGAAGTCTGTCTGTTGATTTGTGTCATTTTGCTCTGTTTATAATTTCTGCTTGTAATTTCTGTTTGTATTTACTCTGAAGTTCAGGGTACTGACTTTTCCCCCTGAACTAAGTGAATGATATATGCATGTTTGAGAAAAGTGATATTAACCCCTTAAAGTTGCTTTCCTTAGAAAAGCAGATCAAACAACCTATGCTAGCAGCCTTCTTGTGTGCTGGTGTTATTGGCCTTACACAGCCATGGTAGCAGCAAGTAGCATTATTATTGTAGTCAGTAAGGAGCAGGGCCACTGGTCACAGTTGATGGCAGAGAGAAGTGTTCGCACTTGTGGCTGAAGGAGATTAAAGGTTCTTCCTGGATAAAGACTGGAGCACCAACCAGGAGAGCAGAGACCACACCTCTCCCAGAATACACCACCAGGAGAGCAGCAAAAATTTGCAGAACCCTAGAGCTAACTTTGAAAATAGCATCACAAACAAATCTGAAATAGAACAGTCCTTCCCCATCTTCAGGTAAGCAGAGCTCAACTTTAAGGCAAAGTTCAAAGTCAAGAAATACGCTGGAAAAATGAGCAAACGCCACCACCAACAACAAAATCTTGACCAGGACAAAGCTACTATGGTAGCAGGGAAGACCAAGATACAAACTCAGAAGACAACAATGTGAAAACACTGTAAGCAAAGCCTCAAAAATGCTTATTTTACCCAAGCACAGTAAGAATTCCTAAAAGTGTTAAAGACCTCTGTCTTTATGAGTGGTGGAGGAAAGACTGGAAAAATAAATAGGAATTATGCAAGAAAATTATGAGAAGACAGTTGACAGCTTGGTAGAAGACGCACAAAAAATAGTAAAGAAAATAACACCTTAGAAGACAGAATTGGCCAAGTAAAAGAGGTACAAAAATCGCTTAAGAAAATTCCTAAAAAGCAGAATTGGGCAAATGGAAAAAGAGATACAAAATCTCACTGAAGAAAATAATACTTTATAATTCATAATCTATAATGGGTAAAATGGAAGCCAACTGTATAAGACATCAATAAACAATAAGACAAAGTCAAAAGAATTAAGAAGAAATAGAAATAAATGTGAAATATCTATTAACTTGAAAAATAGATTGAGGAGAGATAATTTAAGAATTATTGGACTATCTGAATAATAAAAATTGTTGGACCACCTGAAATCCATGATTAAAAAAAGAGCCTAGACATCATATTTCAAGAAATTATAAAGAAAACTTCGCTAATATCTTAGATCCAGAGAGTAAAATAAGAATTGAAAAAATTCGCTGATCACGTCCTGAAAGAGATCACAAAATGAAAATTCCCAGCCAAATTCCAGTTTTCTCAGATCAAAGAGAAAATATTGCAAGCACTCAGAAAGAAACAATTCAAACATCATGCTGCTGCTGTTTGTCCTTCATTCTCAAAGAGGATCATGACAGCAGTGAGGTGATGCCATAACATGCAAGTGAGGTAGGGCTGTGCAAAATCAACAGCCTCACTTTCACCTCCAGAGCCATCTTAGTCTCGTGGTAGATATAGATCAGGACAACTGGAAATGTCCCAGGATGAAGTGGGGAACTTTGGCCTTTTTAAGCTAAGGTCTTTAACAGGTCTCAGTTTGACTGAAGCAATGCCTATTCAGTGATTAATTACTAATAAGAAATGAGGCAAAGAATGACCTCAAAAAAGGAGAAGATCCAGGAATGAAAGACATCTCTGGTTTCTGGTCAAAACAGAAAATTTTGCTATTTACATTCATTCTGAGCCAATTAGGGCCCAGACAATGTCCAAGTAGGACTTGGCTTGACACCTATTCTTGGCTAATCAGTGAGAGCTAGAGTGATTTGGAGAGCTAGAGTACTTTGGGATTAAGGCTGCTCTTTAAGAGAAAATGAAAAAAAACCTTTTAGATATTAAAAATTTATATTACCTTTGGGGTATGATGCCCTATGTAGACAAAGGGAAAGAAAAAAGAAGGAAGGAAGGAAGAAAAGAAAAAAAGGAAGGAAGGAAAGAAAAATAGAAGGAAGGCAGGAAGGAAGGAAGGCAGGCAGGAAGGAAGGGAGGGAGGGAGGAAGGAAGGCAGGAAGGCAGGCAGGAAGGAAGGGAGGGAGGAAGGAAGGAAGGAAGGAAGGAAGGAAGGAAGGAAGGAAGGAAGGAAGGAAGGAAGGAAGGAAGGAAGGAAGGAAGCTGTGTTGCCAAACTGGCCAATTCCATTTTGGGCCCCAGTGGGCATCTCCTTTTATACTCACTGAGGTTGTTGTTTGTCCTTCATTCAAGCTAAAGTCTTTAGCAGGTCTCCCTTTGACTGAGGCAATACCTATTCACTGATTAAGGCTTAATAAGAAATGAGGCAAAAAATGGCCTCTTTAAAAAAAAGAGAGAACCATGACATTAGGGAGAAGACACCAAGTGAAGTGGATTTAAGTGAGGCAGGGCTGTGCAAAGTCACCAGCCTCACTTTCATCTCCAGAGCCATCTGGGTCTAGCAGTAAAATATAGATCAAGATGACTGGAGATGGAGTTTTAAAAAGATGGCTTGGAATATAACATTCCAGAAGGCAAAAGATCTATGATTACAACCAAGAGCAACCTCCCGGCAAAACTGAGTATAATCCTTTAGGGAAAAAATGGTAGACATTTAATGAAATAGAGGACTTTCAAGAATTCCTTATGAAAAGACTGGAGATGAATAGAAAATTTGATATTCAAACCTAAGACTGAAGAGAAGCATAAAAATGAAATACAAAAGAATAATCATACAGATTCAATAAAAATTAAACTATTTACATTCTTATATGGGAAGACGATAAATGTAACTCCAAAGAATTCTATTATTATGATGATTAGGGCAATTCAAAGGAGTCTGGCATCAAGGTAGTGCAATGCAGAGTTCTAGGCTCAGAATCAGGAAGACTCATTTTCCTGATTTTTTAAATCAAATCTAACCTGAGGCACTTATGAACTGTGTAACTCTGGGCAAGTTACTTAACCCTTCTTGAATCAGTTTCCTCATCTGTAAAATGAGCTGGAGAAGGAAATGGCAAAACATGCAAACATCTTTGCCAAGAAAATCCTAAATATGGTTACAAAGAATCTGATAAGACTGAACAACAACAGAGTCTACGCAGACAGAGGAGATGTGTGAGCTTGTTATGTAGGGATGATCTCAAAAAATAAAGGGGTAAGGAAGAAGAATGCATTGGGAGAAGGGGAAAGGAAAGGTAGAATGGGAAAAATTTCTGACATTAAAGAGGTGCACAAGGAACAGCTTTTATAGTAGAAAGGAAAATGGATGGGGATGGTGGGGTATATAAATCTATCTTACCCAATAGAGTAATAGGAGGGGAAAGAGATAAGAGATATAGGGTGGGGGAATACTGAAAGTAAGGTCAGATTAAGGGAGGCAGTGATCAGAAGCAAAACTGATTCTTGAGGATGTGTGTGTGTATACAGACAGCTGTCTATGTGAGTAGACCATTCCACAGGCCTGTACATAAAATGATTTTTACATAATGCAAATTTGCCCATGGAAGTACGGAAGGGGGGTAGGCAAGAAGAGGACCACATACCTGTGTAGGGAAGGCCTGATGCATGGTTCGAGGACATGTGACAGCTAGGGACAAAAAAGCAAGAAGAGAAAGAACACACAGGGGCTGAGGTCTCCACTTGGAGGGCTGGCCAGAATGAGAAGAAGAATATGTGGGGACAGACACAGACAAGAGAGGATGGATGACACACAGGGGCTAGGGACATGCATGTGGTTCCTGAGTGCAGAAAGATGAGTGAAAGACATTCCAGGATTGGTCACACAAGTGGGTTGGTAGCACAGGGCGAAGGTCTCCTCTCTTGGCACCAGAGGTCCTAATTCATGGCACCCACAGCCTCTCTGCTCCTCATCCTTTTACTTTTACTTGGAGAATTTTTAATGATTTCTTTTCCTTTTTCTTTTCTTCTTTTTTTGGTGAGGGGCAGGATTGGAAAGCCAACAGAGTGCTGAGCTAGAGGGCAGGAGTGGAGGGAGAAATTACAGCTCTGTACAGTAAAGTTAATATAGGATTTTTTTCAGAATTCTTTACACTGAAGTCCCTTAGGATAAGGGCAGAGTTGGGAAGGTGAGAAAATTGTGAGCCAGGCATCAGATCCATTGAGAAAGAAAGAAGGGTGATGTGAGCATCTGTAGGCAATAGCTATCAGGATTTTGAATGCAAATGGCATGAACCACAAAGGAAGAGAGGTTACTGAGAGATGGAAGAAGGGACAGAATCTTGAAGTGGCAAATGGGGACCAAGAGGATATTCCAACTCCTTTGGCTCAACCTGTGCATTGAGGAGAATGAGTGAAGGTGCAGTCAGTACTGGAAAGGCTAGCCAGAGAGGTCATGGTGTCAGCAGGGGAAAGCCAGTTTTCAGCATGACCTAGTAGATGGAAGAAATGGGAGAGGAAAAGATTTAAGATAAAGGTAAGTTAATTGCCTATGGAACAGGTATTCCAGAGGGCACAATGGAAGAGCTGGGTGGAGGTAGGTTTAAACTTTGGGAAGGGAGGGTTGAGGGGATAGGGAATGAGGAATAGGTTGGTAGTGGATGTGGAATGGGTTTTAGATGATAATCTCTACAGGACTTCAGAGTCATTAGCATGTGAAGGGTATGATCCAGTGTGAGAATGTTCATTGTTGAGTGCAGGAGTCACTGTTCTTCCCTCATAGGACAGGCTTAGGAGGAAATGTAAGGCTGAAGTCAAAGACAGGGCTGCTCTTCTTTGTATTGGAGGTTTTCCACATCACAATTGGGAGAATGGCCTAGCAACTGGAGGCAGGATATGCCTTATGCAGACACATATAGAAGTTGTGTGCTTGGGGCAGTTTCTCCTTGGGGAACCTAGTGTATACATAATGTCATGTCTGTTCACCTTTCTCTCCACAGAACCTCCACCTTCCTTTAAACCCTCATTACATTTCACTAGGCAATTGAAATAGCCTTCGAAATGGTCTCCCTGCCTCAAGTTTCTGCTATTCTAATATAGCCTTCACTCAACCTCAAAGGTGGTTTTCCTAAAATATAGTTCTAAGCATGCCACAATTCCACTCTCTCACTCTTCAATATACTCTAGTGGTTTCATATTATACCTAGGATCAAATAGAAAGCCATCATTTGGCATTTAACCTGCCACCTTCCTATCTTTCCAGTCTTCTTACTCCTTATTCCTCTCTATGCACTCTACATTAGATGGTGGAGCATGATGGGCAAATAAGGAAGGGGAGGTTTGCTCGGGGGTTGCTCAAGTTGCCATGTCTTCAATGGATGTAGTTGTCAAATATTCTTCTCTTGCTATGACTGAGTAAATCCTCTGTTGTCAACTCTTGAATGACATACATGTGTCTCGTTTTGTTCCAATATCAAATGTAAATTACCAGGTAACTTGTCTGAGCCAAGAGCAGTCCAGAATAAGGTCACAACCCACTCATGTCTGCTAACTTTATACCACTCACTCTGTCACCCAAAATGAAAGGGAATTGAGGGGGATGACTCTTACTCTTTGGTCATTGGCCTAGAGCAGAGTGCAGAATCTATTGTCTGAGAGGGACCTGGCAAGACCATCATCTGGTGATCAGAGTACGGATCTGCTGCTTGAGGTGGCTGCCATTCTCCCCTTGGTATCTACTTGTGCAGCTATTGCTCTGGGTGTTGGGAGTGAGGTTGGGTTATGATGATCCTGAGACACTGACAACCCGTGCAAAAGAAAGGAGGAGAGCTCAATCAGGAGAAGGGGTGGGCTGGAGAAGTGCTGAAATAGTGCTTTTTGGGGGCAACAAGTCTCATGTTCTCTCTCTCTTTCAAACTCTTTATTTATTTTAAACATTCTTTTCTTTGTAAATCTTGAGTTCCAAATTCTTTTCATCCTTCCCACTCCTCCCCCACCTACTGAGAAGGCAAGCAGTATGATATCAATTATACATGTGGAATCATTCAAAATATATTTCCACATTTGCCATATTTAAAAAATAAGGTGGGGAAATTATACTTCAGTTTGCACTCAGAATTCCCTATTTCTCTGTTTTTTCAACATGGGTCCTTTGGAATTGACTTGGATTATTGTGTGGAGCAAAGTAGCCAAGTCTTTCATGGTTGATCATCATTACAACATCACTGCTATTGTGCAAAATGATCTCCTGGTTCTTCTCACTTCATTTTTGCATCAGTTCATCTATGTCTTGCCATTTTTATCCTGAAACACTCACCCATCATTTCTTATAGCACAATAGTACTCCATCACAATCATATGCCATAATTAGTTTAGCTGTCCCCAACTGATGAGCATCCTCTCAATTTCCAATTCTTTACTACCACAAAAAAGCTGCTATATATATATATATATATATATATATATATATATATATATTTTACATATAAGGTCCTTTCCTTTTTTCTTTGATCTCTTTGGTCTATAGACTTATTAGTGGTATTGCTGGATAAAAGACTATGCACAACTTGATAGCCCTTTTGGGATAGTTCCAAATTGCCTTCCAGAATGGTTGGACTAGTTCACTACTCCACCTACAATTCATTAGTATACCTATTTTCCTTCATCCCCTCCAGCACTTGCCATTACTGATAGGTGTGAAGTGGGACCTCAAAGTTGTTTTAATTTGCATTTCTCTAATCCTTAGTGATTTAGAGTATTTTTTTACATGACCATAGATAGATTTGATTTCTTCTTCTGAAAACTGCCTTTGACCATTTATCACCCATCATTGTCTCTCATGGTGAGGGTGGGATGGAGGTGGGGAGGGTAAGGTGAAGTGAAGGGGTGGGGGGAAGACTGGAAAAGTAGGAAAAGAACAGGTGAAATGCCAAGTAAAGGCTTTCTATTTGCTCATGCATTCCATGGCATCTGCCACAACTTTCTTGAGAGTGACTTTCCTGGAGGCCACAGGCCCCTCCTCACACCCATGATCATAAGGGCTGTGGTAAATGGCAGGAGCAAGTGACATGATTTGAGAAGAATGGCAAAATCTGACTTGTGCTTTGTTTTTATTAAAGTCACTCTTGTCACCTAGGTAGAGTTGGAGATTCACAGAATCTTCAAGTTGGAAGGCACCTTTGATATCACCTAGTTCTATCCAGCCCTGAGCAAGGATAGATTGGAGGAGAAGAGGCTGGAGGTCACAAATTGGACATAGTCACCATGTCAGGGCAAGAGGTTCTGAGGCCCTGAACCAGGGCAATGGCTGAGTGAATGGAGAGAAAGAGATGGAGGAGAGATATTTCAGAGCTGGAATCCAGAGGGTGTGGTGACCCATTTAAGGCCATAGATGAAGCAGAGGGAATAGATAGATTTTTTCATGGGGATTGTCTCTCATAAAGGAGTTCCTGCTCCCTCTTGACTCTCATTAGAGTGATAGCTTGTTGGATTATCAAAGAAGGGATTCTTTTGGGGGTACAGTCTGGACAAAATGATTTCTGAAGTCAATTCCAACCCTCAGAAGCCAAACAACCCCTTTGTGTTGTCCCTGACTTCACTCAGAAGCTTCCGGTCATTCTGAACTTTCTTAGTCCTAGAAACCATTTGACATAACTATGTGACTCTCTCAAAAATGGCTTCTACCCTTGGTTTTATTGTTGGTACATACGTTTTCTTCATCCTTTTAAAAAATACATTTTATTGGTATGCTTGGTTTTTATATCATCTAAATTTCCCCTTTTATCCTTCCCTCTCCTCATCCCCAAGATCCATTATATATAACAAAGAATATTTTTAAAGAAAAAGTGGAAAAAATCAGCAAAACCAATCAATAAATGCAAAAAAATCTGTAAGTATATGCAAAGATGCATACCTATCAACCTCCATCCTCTGCAAAGGAGTTGAAGGAAATGTCTTCTCATATCTCTTCTTTGGGATCATACTTATTCTTTGCAATTTCCCAATATTCATTTCCACTGCTTTATGCTTGTTCTCCCCATTTACATTGTTGTAAATGTCATAGTAGTTATTTTCTTGGCTCAGCTTACTTCATTCACGATCAGTTTATGTAAATCCTTCTCTCTTTCTCCATATTCAGCTTTTCTTAAAGTACAATCAATATCACATTACATTCATGCCTGACAGTTTGTTTAAGAATTCCTCAATTGACAAACATGTACTTTGTTATCAGTTCTTTTCTTCCATAAAAATACTACTATAAATATTTTGGTGTATATGGGGACTTTGCTTTTATCTTTGACTTCTTTGGAGTATAAGCCTAGTAGCAGAATCTCTGGGGTAAGTGCCATAAACATTTTCGTCACTTCATTCGAATAATTTCAGATTTCTTTCCAAGATGATTGCCCTGATTTATGAGTCCATTAATGTTCCCATTTCCCCCCACTCCCCACCCCCAATTCTTCCAACCTTGGCTCTTCTCATCCTTTGCCATCTTTGTCAATTCACAGGGAGTGAGGTGAAAACTCAGGGTTGTTTGGATTTGTATTTTTCTTGTTATTAATGATTTGGAGCATAAAAGTGCTTAGCAGAGTACATAGTAAGTATGGCATAAATATTAGCCATTGGCTATTCTTTACTATGGTTGTTAATGGTTTCTAATTCTTCTTTTGAAAAATGTTTATGTACCTTTATAAACTTATCTATCAGTTATAATTAGTTATATATAATCAACATCCATTTCCTGAAAGCTAACATACATACTTATGGTATGTATATTTCCCATATAAAATATATATAAACACATACATATCACATGCATATAGACACATATGTATGTATGTATGTATGGATAGATAGAAATAGATGTTCTTTATTTGAGAAATTTGATACTTCTAACTTTTTGAATCTATCTGAACCACGGGGTCAGTGGTCTACTCACATTCCTGGACCATCTGGACTACCTCTTAGTTGAACCACAGCATTGGGGCATGACTGGGTGGCATCAGTCGCCATTTTTCTATGCCAGCACCTGGTGCATAGCAAGTGCCAAGGGCGTGCATGTTGACTGACTGTATGGCCATAGGGTAGCCTTAGTTTCCTCATCTTTAAAATAGGGGCACCAATATCTGTAGCCTCTACTTCTCCGGCTATTGTAAGGCTCACCTGACATACCAAAGCCATAAGCACATCCAGCACCACTATTCTAAACATAACTCATTCATTCATTCTTTCCTCCTTTCAACATTTGCCGTATTAACCATGACATTGCTTGCATCCTCTAGATGTATTTATTTATTTATTTTTGTAAATTAGACCTATTAAAGTTAGAGTTAGAGCTTAAAGTTACAGTTGCACTTGGTGGTATAGTAGATAAAGCATTAGGCCTGGAGTCAGGAAGACCTAAGTTTAAATCAGACTCAATGTGTGACTTGGTCTAGTCACTTAATCTCTGTCTGTGTCAGTTTCTTCATCTTTAATGGCTAATCATGGGCAGCTAGGTGGCACAGTGGATGGAGCACCGGGTATGGAGTTAGGAAGACCTGAGTTGAAACCCAACCTCAGATACTCAGTAGCTAGTGATCTTGGGCAAGTCACTTAAGTTTTCTTGCCTCAGTTTCCTCATATATCAAATGAGCTGGAGAAGGAAACAGCAAACCACTCCAACATTTCTGCCAAGAGATACTGCCACGTGGGGTCACAAGGAGTCAGACACTACTGAAACAACTGAACAACAGCATTGAGGCTAGAAATGAAACTATTTAGTAAGATGTATTTCATTCCTTTCAGGTTTATTCTTCCATTTAGCAAACAGAGCCTTCTGTAGTCAGAACTCAGAGCCGGCTACTCAGAGGTGGCAGTGGCGGTGGTGGTAGTGGTGGTATTGGTATTGGTGGTTGTGCTAGTGCTGGTGGTAATGGTGGTGCTGGTGCTGGTGGTGGTGGTGATGGTGCTGCTGCTGCTGCTGGTGATGGTGGTGATAGTGGTGGTATTGGTGGTGGTGGTTGTGCTAGTGCTGGTGGTAATGGTGGTGCTGGTGCTGGTGGTGGTGCTGCTGCTGCTGCTGCTGCTGCTGCTGGTGATGGTGGTGGTAGTGGTGGTTGAGTTGTAGTCCTCCTCCTGGGTACTAGGAGGAGATGTAAAGTTCCAAGAGTACCTGGTCCCTGCCCATGAAGCTCCCAAGCCCATTCCCGACTCTCTGTTCTTTGCCAATGGACCCAGAAGAGAGTTTTCTCTGAGGCCCTGATGAGTCAAGTAGCCTTTTATCTTCTTTCCTTTTCTCAGCCATCAGTCCCTAATCACACAGGCTGTTTTCCACCTAATTAGTGTTGGACCAACCTCAGCTTGAAAGTGTTGGTGTTGTGGGGTGAGAACACTTAATCAAATCATGCCTGATTATTCAACACCGAGCTCCAGACTCTGATTAATGAGGCAAGCTGAGCTGGGTGGGTGGCAGCCTCCTGGATTCTCTTCTGCACCATCAGCAATCTCTGTGCAGTGCTGCTTCCACCAAGGCCTTGGGCACCTCCTGAAATTCAGTTTGTTGAAGAACAAAGAGATTCTAGGACTTTTCCCCAAACAATGGTTGTTTCAGGCAAAATTCTAGTAACTTGGAGTTTTTAAGAGGAAATGAAAAACTGATTTTAGACAAGACTTAGGTCAATTAGTGAACACATGGTCCCATTTGAAAGAACATTGGACTTGAAACTGAGAGACATAGATTGGAGTTGGGTCTCTTCCCATGGGCAGAATGGGCAAATGAAACCATGAGCAAATCTCTTTCCTTTTTGTGGGCTTCTTTTCTGCCAACACAATGCTAGGAAACATCTCCTAGCAATGAGAACTGCCCCATAGTAGAAGGAACATCCTTGAGAGGTGTCCTTGTAGGCATTTAAACAGAGGCTACACAAGCATATGCCAGTTATATTGAACAAAGGAAACCTTTCTGGCATGAGTTGGACTAGGCTCTGCCAATATGACTTCCTGATCTCAACTTCTGTTATTCAGTTACTTTAAAGGGACCCAACCATGGATTGCGATTGGTATGAGATAGGTCTTTCTAACTCAGTATACAGTGTCCATTCTAATACCATGATATACCATGAAACTGATACAGACAGAGAGGTAATGCGGGTCAGTGGGAAGAATACTGGATTTGGAGTGAGAGGACCAGAGTTCAAATATCAGCTCAGCCAGTCCTCCTGTGTGTCCTTTGAAAAGTCCTTTTCCCTCTCTGGCCTATCTCCTTATCCCTAAGATGAAGGGGAATGGTGGATTAGATGATCTCCAAGATCCCTCCTAACTCAAAGTCTAGGATCATGTGGGAATTGTATAGCATGAAGGCTAATCATGCCTAGGAATAGCAGAACTTGATTGTCCAAGACGGGCAGGTAGCAATATGCTCTGGCTAGTGGAATATTCTGATTAATCAGTTGTTAAGTTGTTTTTCAGTCATATCTGACTCTTTGTGACGCCATTTGTGATTTCTTGGCACTGGAGTGGTTTGCCATTTCCTTCTCTAGCTCGTTTGACAGATGAAGAAACTGAGGCAAACAGGATCATTCAGTTAGTTAAGTGGCCGAGGCCAGATTTGAAATCAGGAGTCTTCCTGACTCCAGGCCCAGCGATTTATTCACTGTGCTACCTAGCTGCCCTCTGATAAATCAGATGTTACTAAATTTATATTCTGAAAGGAAAAGGCCTGACCGTATCCCAATCCTACTCAAGAAGCTTCATGGATCCATTACTGAGAGGCAACTAGGTGGCTCAGTGTTTAGCATGCTGAACTTGGAGTGAAGACACGAGTTTGAATCCTGCCTAAAGTCACTTGCCAGCCATGTAAGGCTGGGCAAATCACAACCTTTCTCAGCCTCAATTTTCTCAACTGCAAAATGGGGATAATAACTGCATTTACCTCCCAGGACTGGTGTGAATATCAAATAAGACAATATTTATATAGTGCTTTGCAAACCTTAAACCACTATTAAATAGAGGTTTATAGTTTTTATGATCTCATGTGATATTGTATTATATTACATTACATTATATTACATTACATTATAATATATTACATTACATTATAATATATTACATTACATTATAATATATTACATTATACCATTATACATAGAGGTCTATAGTTATCATAATTATTTCAAAGACAAAAAACAAAATCAAAATAAATAAATCTCCTTTCTTTGGCTTTTAAAGCCTTTTCACAACCTGGCTCCTGTCTGCCTTGACAACTTTATTGCACATACAACTCTGCATATAATTTATACTCTACACAAACTTACCAACTTTCTTTTTACCTATACATGCTGTCATATTTCCCATTTGCAATCCTTTGCATAGGCTGTGTCTCATACCTGGAGTGCCCTTCCCCCTCATGATACTTCCTAGATCTGTAATTTTTTTTGAGACTCTCAGCCCTACTTACAATATGAAGCCTTTCCAGATTATCCCTGATTTAGGACCCTCCCTCCTGAAATTATTTTCTATTTCGTTATTATGCATTTTGTATTTATCTGTGTACGTGATGGTTCTCCTAATGGAATATAAGCTCATTGTGGGTAGAGATTCCAGGTTTTGTATTTTGTTTTATTTTGTATTCTAGATTTTGATTCTAGTTCTGTAACCAGAGCCTCTAGAATAGTGTCTGAAATGTAGTGGCTATTCAGCAAGTTCTTGTTAATAAATGAATGAATGCATTAATGAATGAATGACCATAGTAAGAATGTCATTTTTAAAACATCTGAAAACAAGTAAATATACTCAACATTAGAACAAAGCCCAATACCTTTGATCTTTCTTGGCAGGCTTAGAAGGTGATTTGGTATTTGGTGGATCCTTAGGGGCCATTCTTATGTAGAGGGAATTCTAATATATGCAAATGAAGAAAACTTTTATTCCACTTGAAATTGTGTTGCCAATGTCCACTGTGTTGAAGACACTGATGGGTGCAAGAAAAGATGAAGATAAATGAGCCATGACTGCTGTTTTGAAGGAACTTTGAGCCTATATGAGAGAAAACTGACATAAAAAATTACTATAATGCAAATTAGAATATGATGGAGTGCTTATAGATAGAATCACCAGAGAAACTGAAAGGTCTCAACTAGGTCTCCTCCAAAAGAGAAGGGCACCCTCAGATTTAATTGAGGATTAAATAAAAGACCTTTTATTCCTTTCTTCATTCGAAGGAAAAAGCTTTGGCTAAGGCCAGAGGAGAGAAAAGCTTTGTTGTCCATGATGAAGGAAAAAGGTATGAGCTGAAAGCATAACTGAAAGAAAAGAGGAGCCTTGCTTAGCCATGGGGCAAAGGAAAGGTCCTCCACCTCATCTGAACTTCAGAGTAAAGGAAACTTAGAACACAATTTCTGAGATCTCAGAAAAAAAGTAGTTAACAAAAAAAGAACTTTTATGATGCCAGAGATGACCCAGACACAAACTACCAAGAAAGGAATAATTTGAAACAATCAAAACTTCAAGGAAAACAAAACAGCTTGCTGACAAGAACAATTAGAATTCTTTAAAGAAATGATGCAAAATTTTAAAACATATATTACAAAAAATAGGAGGTATGGAGGAGAGCTTGGGCAAAGGATCAACAGTTTAACATAAGAGGCAAAAAATCTTCCTATAATAACAAATTTACCAGAAATCAGAGTAAAGCAAAGAGGAATTAATATTAAGATACAGCAAGAATTCTCAAATGAAAATATTAAGAAATAAAGGAAACTGTAAGATATTTTATATTTAAAAATTAACCTGGGAAAGAGCAAGGAGAGATAACAAAAATCATTGGATTTCCCAAAATCCATCATTAAAAAAACTGGATCTTTATTTCAAGAAATCACTAAAGAAACTGATTAGACATATTAGAGCAAGATGATAATATGAAAATAGAAAGAATCCACTGATTACTTCCTGAAAGATTCTCCAAAATGAAAACTTCCAGATATGGCATTGCCTAGGTTCAGAGCTTTTCCAGGGGTAGGGAACCTGTGGCCTGGGGGCTGCCCTTGTTAATCTAGACAAAAAACCCAATACTGCAAGTAGTTAGGATGAAAAAAAAATTCATATATTGAAGAACTATAATCAGATTCCCACAAGATTTAGCAGCTATTACTAAGGGAGCTGAGAAAATGGAATGAGATATTAGAAAACACAAAGGATAGAAGTCTATAATAAAAAATAACTTACTGATAAAAACTGACTGTAGTCCTACAAGGAAAAAAATCTTTCTATGAAATAAAAAACAATAACTTGCAAACATTCCTGATTGAGGGGAAAAAACCAAGAAGATCCAAGAAGGAACTTTGAAATATATGGGAGTCAAAAGAAAAATTAAAAGGTAATATTAGTGAAAAATCAGACAAGATTTTATAAGTATGAACTATTTATGTTTTAATGGAAAGTGTGATGTTAAAATGTTCTTTCAGATGCTAATGTCACAAGAGATCCTAAAGATAGTCAATTGAGACAGAAGGTCTATAAATAGCTGTCTTATGTTTTTAAAATGCAGAAAAAAAGAAGGGGGGACACATTAGGGTAAATAAGAGGAATGATGAGAGCAATTGTTAGGAAGGAAGCAAAGAAGGAAGGAGACATGGATTCGTGTGATGGGCACTGTGCCAAGCACATTATAAATATTATCTTATTTGAGTATCACAACAACTTTGGGAGATAAGTGCTATAATTAACATTATTTTACAGTTGAGGAAACTAAGGCACATAGAGGTTAAATGAGTTTATTAGGGTCACAAAAAGTCTTTGAGGCTGAATTTAACTCAGGTCATAATAACTCTAAGTCCAGCACTCCTAGACACCTAGCTGCCTAACATTATGTGTACATTAATAGAAATGATTTTGTTTTCAAGTAAAATTATGTACAAACACGGAAGGATTTGGGAGGGAGCTGCTGTTGAACTTCACTTCCATCTAAACTAATTGAAAGAGGATAAAATATGCACACACATAAAATTTGGTGTAGAAATACATCCAATCTAATAGGGATGCAGATATGAACAGGAAGAGAGAAAAGGGTAGGCTTAGTCATGATCCTTAATCTTAAGCTTGGATAGGGGTGAGTGAAGAGAAGGTCAAAAGAAAAATAAAAAAAGAAAAAGTAACAACTTGAAATAAAAAGAGCAAGGAGTGTAGAGAATAAAAGTGAAGGGTAGGGGCGGAGCCAAGATGGCGACTGGAAAG
>CM053625.1:324389982-324413424 GCA_028646595.1 Phalanger gymnotis | reverse complement strand
AAGGCATCTAGAATAATCCCTTTCTTTTATAACTGAGGAAATTGAGGCCCACGGAGGTTTAAATGGCTTGCTCAAGAACATATAAAGAGTGAGTGCCAAACAAAAGATTTGAACCCAGGACCTTGGACTTGAAAAACAAGAGCCTAGTGAAATGCCAGCTCCTTCAAGAAGCCTTCCCGGATTCTCAAGCTGGAATCCATTCACCTATCATCTGATTTCATAGCACATTCAAAGGATCATAGAGCCTTAAGCTGAATGGGCAATTGGAAGTCATGTAGTCCAATTCCCTCATTTTACAGGTGAGGAAACAGCCCAGAGGAGCAAAAGTGAGAACCTAAGGTCACCCAGAAAATACGTAGCAGAGCAGGGATTTGAACCCAGGTCCTCTGACTCCTCTCATATGCTTCTTGTCTAATTTGCATCGGATTTTCACACATGCCTTAAATCCCCATGCTGTCTTAAGAGCTCCCAGCGGGCAGGGGGCTGCTTCTTGCTCAGTATGGCACTGCCCTCAGCACCTAACCAAGCGAGCAGTTGGCAAGCGCTTATTGAATAGTTACTGGATGAATGAAGGCATCTTGGCTCCAATTCCTCCCTCTTAAAGAGACTACTGAAAGCTGCATATGCCCCAGTGATCGTCTTTCCACTCACTTCCAGGAGGTGAGTGGAGACCCTCTCCTGCAAGGTCTGTGGGCAGCCTCAGTGGCTGTCTTCTGTCTCCCACCCATACACTCTCTCTTCAGTATGATGGTGGCTCCAGGTGCATTTGGGGCTATAAAAAGAGGAACAAAAATATGAACCACACTGTCTTGGCCTTTTGTTTTCAAACCATGGGCAATTATGAAGGTGAAAAGGTGATTACATAGGATGAGTCTGGGAGATAAGCCAAGTCCTTTCCGCTGGGATCTTTTTGGAAGCTGTAGCAATGGTGGAGAAAGCAGACACGTGCTTCCTTTGGACTATGCTCATAAGCAACAATAAAAAAATGAGACTAATTTGCATTGATGGGATACTGGAATGTTTTAAAAGTGCCTTCCTCAAAACGATCGTGTGAATTAAGCAGTTCAATAGTTAACATCCTCATCTTATAGAGGAGGAAACCAAACGTCTGAGAGGAACCATGGGTTGCCAATGTCAGTGATTTGGGGGATTGTACCACGCACCCTGGGCTCACTCTCTCAAATCCCATTTACACTGGCAGATCAGGTTTCCAGCAGATGACTACATCTCCCTCAAGATTCTGGAAGGGTTAGAGGTTTCTTTCTAATGCTTTAGCTCACTCCTTGCCTCCCATGAACACTGATTTTCAGTTGAAAACAATTAGCCTGCCAGACCTAATGAGCTTTTATTTTTCAAATAAAATTTTATTTTCTAATTAACAAGCATTTATTTTTTTCTCCCTCCCTCCCCCCACACACTGAAAACAAAGAAAAAAAATACACTCATAAGAAATATGCGCAATCAACAAAGCAAATTCCTGTATTGTGTATGTCTAATGTGTATTTCACTCTTATATTTAGTCCATCACCTATCAATAAGCACCTGGCATTCTTCCTTGCTGGTCATGCCATATTTAATTGGGAAATATTTAACAAAACAGATAAAGATACAATAAAACATAGATCAAAATACATCTTAAAATGAAGTCAAACTGTGGCCCACAGGGATACTTATATACAGTTGAGTGCTTCCCCCCCCCATTTCTAGTTGAGTTTGAACCCACTGCTTTAAGAAATGATTATGGGGATGGATTCAGAGAAACCTGGGAAGACTTATATGAGCTGATACAGAGTGAAGTAAGCAGAATCAGGAGAACATTTTATATCATTAACCATAACATTGTACAAATAAAACACTCTGAATGATTTAATTAGCTTTTAGAAATGAGTATTTATTAAGGTGCCAGGTATAGCTATTAATGAGGCAGCTACGTGGTGCAGTGGATAGAGTGCTGAGTCTGGAGTCAGGAAGATTCACCATCCTGAGTTCAAATCTTGCTTCAGACACTAGCTGTGTAACCCTGGGCAAGCCACTTAATCCTGTTTGCCTCAGTCTCCTCATCTGTAAAATGAGCTGGGGAAGGAAATGGAAAATCACTCCAGTATCTTTGCCAAAAAAAACAAAACAAAACAAAACCAAATGGGGTCACGAAGAGTCAGACCCGACTGAAATGACAGAATAACAACATATTAGGAACAATTAGTACAATATGTCCCCCCCCCCAATTTTCCCACAATTCCATACAGAATCTGTGAGAATTTGGGCTGGCTAAGCTTAGAGAACACACATGGCAAAAGGATAACTCCTGTCATGGGTTTCCCCCAAATCCTCTTCTTTGGTGGAGGCCTCGTGGCATTTCCCATTAGATATGGTGTAGCTTACTGCTCATATCCTCTTAGAGTCCTGAAGTTGCCTTCTCTCAGTGTGTCAAATGGGTCCTTGGCTCCAAATGCACACGCTGCCTTCAGTCACAGTTGTTCCATGGACCTCCTAGGATGCTGATGGAAAGTCTAGTGCTTCCAATGTTGTTAAGTTCCTAAGGTCATTTTCTAGCTAAATGGTGGGGCCAATATGGACTCTCCCTTCCTCCCAATAATTGTCTCTCAAAGGCTTAGCTAGAGATGCTGGCCCAGTAGATTGCCAGGTTGCTTCTGGTATGCCAGATTCAGAACTAGTTTGCTATTTTTATCTAATTCCCACAAGACATCACTGCCTCTTCAACCAATCCTAATATATTTCCTGTGTAGTGTTATCTCATTCTATCCAATGGTTCAAGCTTTCACTCCTTCAAAACTGATTAAGGAGTTTTCACACCAGTTTTATTGCCTTTGGTTGATTGATCCAGTTGGCATCTGAGCTTTGTATACATCTAGTTTGTAATCTGATTGACTGATTCAATGGAGAAGTCTGGGTCCTCTGTATTCAACTGGAATGGGGTAGACATTTACTTTTATAGCACCATAGATTTAGAAGGGGAAGGAATCATCTAGTCCAATCTAGAATTTTACTAATGAGGAAATGGAGGCCCAATGACTTACCCAAGGTCATGCATCTAGACAAATGGTACTGCTAGTCCTTTATCCCAGGTCTTGTAAATGTCAGTTCCCTGTCCTTTTCACCCCCAGGAGAAATCTGACAATTTGATTATGGTGTAGAGGTGGCACTAATGAGTTTTATCATGCTGTTTATTTTTGCCCAATTTCCCTACCTCCTGGGCATAGCAGGGCATGAGCACACAGTGGATGTTCAATTTATTTCCATCTATTGAAATGTGGCCAATCCTATGTGAAATGCTAAGGAACAGATAGAGCTCAAGTTTTATCAGGGGAGACCAGACAAGCACGTGGACAATCAACCCATTAATAAGCTAATAAGGGATAAAAGTATCAAAGAAGGATCAAAGGAAACCACAGACTGAAGGTAGAATCGCCACCGTCCTTCAGGAATGGATAACACAAGAGAACAATGTGCATGTCTTAGATGTGGAAAAGCAGATGAGCCTGAAAGGCAATCCTACTTAGGCCAAGCACAAAGGTTAGCCAGCTTCTAGTCAGCCTCCTGCCTTCCTGTTAAGAATCAGTAAATTATTACCAAGCTTGCAAGACTAGCAGACATCCAGTCAAGGTCTTCAGTTTATCAGTAGGGAGACTCAGGCCTACAAAGGCATAGTGACTGGCTCAAGGCCACCCAGTAGAGCTGGCAGGTAAACCAAGGTCCCTTACTTGCCAGTCTCTCACCAAGTGCAATGAGTGCAACAGTCTGGCTGCTGGTGCCACCTAAATGTAAAGGGCTGCTAGGCCTGGGAGTCTGGCTTGTGAACAGGGAGATGGGAAGCTCAGTAATGTTTTGGTTTTACCAGGGCAACCAACATAGTGAAGGGTCCATAGAGTAACTCCTAGATAAGAGTCAGCTGAAGGAACTGGGTCTGTTTAGCTTGGAGGATCTGATAACTGTATTAAGGTGACTCATGGTGACAGCAGTTATCTTGTGTCACTTTGGGCTTGGGATCATTTTTATTTTTCTTGGCCCCAGAGGACAGAGGCAAAAAGGAATTAGGTTCAATATAATGAAAAACTTTCTAAGACAGAAAAGAGAAGAGAATAAGTGCCTACTACATGTCAGGCTCCATGCTAAGCACTTTACAAATATTATCTCTTTTGCCCTTTACAACAACGTAGGTGCTACTATTGTCCCCATTTTACAGTTGAACAAACTGAGTCTGTCAGGTTAAAGGTCACACAGCTAGTAAGTGTCTGAGGACAAATTAATACTCCAATCTTCCTGACTCCAGGCCCTTCAGTCTGTCTACTATATAACCTAACTCTGCTATGTGGTATGAGTTGTCTGAGGAAGTGGTGAGCTTCCCATCCTAACAGAGACTGTCTAGCTACTTGTTGGCAGTTCTGGGAAGGGCATTTTTATTCAGGTGTGGGCTGCACTAGATGGTCACTTAGGTCCCTTCCAGCCCTGAGATTCTGTGACTTCGGGTCGATAGATCTAGAAAGTTAATCAATAAACACTTATGGAAGGCTCAAATTTGCTTCTGTGTAAATTCTCGCCCATGGTGACCTTATGGCTGACAGTTTGGAAAGGGCCCTGAGCTCCATAGCTCTGTCTTCCTCCCTCTGGGGAGGTTAGAAGCTGTCCCCAGGCTTTGTTCAGATTCAGTTTATTCCTTCTTTCTTTTCCTTCTTGATTTGGATTGCTTTTTATAAATGCGCCAAGTGCCATCAAAAACTGTCACCCAGAGCTGCCACCCGAACTGTCAGGAGGCATCAGGAAGAGAAGAGAGAACAAGCAATGAGAGGGGGTTGTGGGAGTGTTGCATTTTCAGATATTGTTTGTTTTTCTCCAGAAGGTTCTAGACCTTAAGGCTTCAGTTGACCTTGTAGCTAAGGGAAGAGGAGAATGGGAGGCTGCTACCAGATGGAGGCAGCAAATGTCCCTATGATATCCTTCCTTTTCTTCCAAGTATCTTCTCTCCTGGGACTCCTGTCACCATGCTTGAAATCCTGCCATTATTATTCCTTTGGTCTAAGGCCCAAGAGATTTCCTTGCTAGGGCACTGAGGGGGAGAGAGAAAGAGAGAGAGAGACAGAGACAGACAGAGACAGACAGACAGAGACAGAGAGAGATAGTTCAGGAGCTGAGACCACAGAATGGGGGAGGGGAGATACCAGGCAGAAGGAAGATGACACAGAGAGGGAGATGAAGGAACATGGAAAATCAAGACAGGCTTCAACATCACAGCATATTTCCTGGACCTGATGGATTAAGGATGCTCCTTCTAAGTTTTCTCTCAGATACTTAATTCAATTCAATACAAAATGGATTTATTAAGAATTTACTATATGCCACGCTTATGCTAGGCAGGTAGATGCCAAGATGAAGAGCCAGGAGTGACAGAACATTGTCTCTTTGTAATACCAACTAATCAAGAAATCAATCAATGGGAGGATGTTAGAGCTGGGGCAGCTTCAAACCAGAAGATGTGAGGGCTAGGAGGGACTTAGCATTTCTTTTTAAGGAGAAAGAAACTGAGTCCCAGAGAAGGGCCTAGATTTGCAAAAGGCATATGATTTCACAGCACTGGCCTCCTGCCTCCTGGGCCAGGTCTTTTTTTTTTTTTATTCCATGGCTCCAAGGGACATTTTCCCTAAAAAACTGGTTTGCTCCAGGAAAATCATGTGCTTTTTTTG
The DNA here is from genome assembly GCA_028646595.1 of Phalanger gymnotis. Classification (NCBI taxonomy): domain Eukaryota; kingdom Metazoa; phylum Chordata; class Mammalia; order Diprotodontia; family Phalangeridae; genus Phalanger; species Phalanger gymnotis. The sequence goes on along the minus strand of CM053625.1, from coordinate 324,407,725 downwards.
GAGTGTGACTGATGGTAGGATGTGCCCCCAGGGCCTGGCATCTCTATTTTTCATACACTGAGTGAGAAATATTCATTCTTTTGAGGTGTAATGTATTTGGCAGCAGGTTAAAAGACCCTCAGGGCTATGACGTAAGCCTTTGGGAAGGCCCAAGGCTAGTCCTGGTACCTGTGACACAGGTTGCTGCTGAAGACCAACCTCTGACAATCCAGATGTGGGCTCAGGAACAGTTATCTCTCTGCAAGGAGAGCAGAACCTTCTAAAGAGGCTGCTTTGAGGGAATTCACATGCTTCAAGATCCACACTGTTTGTATCTTTTGGAAAATTAGTCTTACTGTTGTCATTCGAGGACACTTGTCTTGGGGAGCAGAGTATATGAGTTCTAGGCCTGATTCTACTTCTTGGGAAATTTGTGTGTTGTATTGGCCAAGATGGCAGAGTACGGGCCAGGACACAGCTGAACTTTGTCAACATTCCCCTCCAAATAATTTTAAAATAATGTCTCAAATAGAATTTTGGAGTTGCAGAGGCAACAAAAGGTCAGAGGGAGACATTTTTTCTTCTTAAGACAATTTAGGAGGTTTGAAGGAAAGGTTCGTAACATAATGGTGGGTGCAGGCCTAGAGCACATCGGGGATATCGGTGGTGGGTCTTGACAGCAGCAACAGCAACCACCTTAGGATATCTCAGTTCAGAAACAGTAAGGGGGTTTGGCAACTGATCAGAAAGAGATTACAGGTGTAATCTTTGCTGGCATTGGGCGTAGCTGGTGTTGATGGGCGATTCTATTATTTATATTCAGTTCTGGGTCACAGTTTCAGAATGGAGAGGAGTGCTTGTGATCAGTCAAAAGGAAGCAGAGCCTCTAGTCACAGTTTCAAGGCCAAGAAGAGCTTGACAAGTACTTGCGACTGCAGTTGGGCAGGAGGTGTTCCTAGGTAAAGACCAGAATACTAACCAGGAGAGCAGTGACTATTCCTTTTCTTTTATCCCATTTCCTTGGAAGGACTGAAAACTTGCAGTCTCCCAGAAGTAGCTCTGAAAAGAGTAGCATGAAAAAGCCTGAAGTTTGAGAGGATGACTACCAATAGCTACAAGCAAAACCTCAAAGCAAAATGTTAACTGGACCCAGGGCCAGCAAGATTTCCTAGAAGAGTTAAAGAAAGAGATAAGAGTGGTAGAGGAAAAAATGGGAGTGATGAAAGAAGATTATGAAAAGAAAATTAACAGCTTGGTAAAAAAGGAACAAAAATTTTGAAGAAAATAACGCCATAAAAACTGGAATTGGCCAAATAGTGAAAGAGATACAAAAACTCACTTAAAAGAAATTCTTAAAAAGTAGATTGGGAAAATGGAACCTAATGACTCCATGAGGCTTCAAGAAACAATGAAAAAACTAGAAGAAATTGTGAAAGATCTCATTTGAAAAACTGCCATGGGAAATGGAGGAGAAAATATAAGAATTATTGGACTACCTGCAAGTCATAATAAAAAAGAGCCAAGACATCATATTTCAAGAAATTATCAAGGAAAACTGTCCTAACATTGTAGAATGTAAAGGTGAAATGAAAGTTGAAAGAATCCACCAATCACCCCCTGAAAGAGATCCTAAAATGAAAATTCTTAAGGATATTGAAGCTAAATTCCAGAGCTATCAGGTCAATGAGAAAGGATTGCAAGCAGTCAAAAAGTAACAGTTAAAATAGCATGCAGTCACAGGCAGGATCACACAAGGTTTAGCAGCTTCCATATAAAAAAAAAAGCAGAAGTCTTAGAATATGATAATCTGGAGGGCAAAGGAGCTAGCATTACAACCAAAAATCACTTACCTAGCAAAAGTGAGTGTAATCCTTTAGGGCGAAAAGTTATACTTAATGACATAGAGGACTTTCAAGTATTTCTGATGAAAAGACCAGAGTTCAATAGAAAATGTGACATTCAAACAGAAGACTCAAGAGAATCATAAGAAGGTAAACAGGAAAGAGTACACATAAGGGACTTAATAAAACTAAACTTTTTATATTCCTATATGGGAAGATGATAAATGTAACTTCTAAGAACTTTATCATTACTGGGGCAGTGAGAAGATGTCTACATGGACAGAAGATATGGGTATGAGTTGTTTATGTTGGGATGATTTCCAAAAATGTAGAGGTAAGGAAAAGGGATACACTGGGGGAAGGGGGAAATTCTCACATAAAAGAGTCATGCAAGGAAGAGTTTTATAGTGGAGGGGCAAATGAGGGGCGGGGGTGGGGGTGGGGTGGAAGGCAATGCTTGCAGCTCCCTCTCTTCAGAATTGCTTCAAAGAGAGAAGAATACACACACACACACACACACACACACACACACACACTCAATTGGGTATAGAAATCTATCTTATATAATAGAAGATAAGAGGGGAAGGGGATAAGAGATATGAGGGGTGATAAAAGGGCAGTCAGATTAAGGGAGGCAGCAGTCAGAAGCAAAATAGATTTTTTGGGAGGGACAGATCCTTATGTGAACTGATGTAAAGTGAAGTGAGCAGAACCAGGAGGAACTTGTACACAGTAAAAGCAACATTGTATGATGTTCAACAATGAATGATTTAGCTATTTCCAGCAACATAAAGATTCAAGATAATTCCAAAGGATTTATGGTGGAAAATACTATCCACCTCCAGAGACAGAACTAACGGAGTCTGAATGCAGATGGAAGCATATTTTTTTACATTTTTACATGTTTTCTTTGGTATGTTTTCTTTCATAAGATGACTAATAAGAAAATTTGTTTTGGGGGCAGCTAGGTGATACAGTGAATAGAGCACCAGCCCTGGAGTTAGGAAAACCTGAGTTCAAATCTGACTTCAGACACTTGACACACTAGCTGTGTGACCTTGGACAAGTCACTTAACTCCAATTGTCTTCTCTTCTCCTCTACAAAAAAGCACAAAAAATAAAATCTGTTTTGCATGAGTGCACATGTATAATCTATATCAAATTGCCTGCTATTTTGGGGAGGGGGAAGGGAAGGGGGAAGGGAGGAAATTTGGAACTTAAAATTTGAAAAAAAAAAGTTTAAAAGTGTTTTTACATATAATTGGAAAAAATATTAAAAAGAAGAGACAGAGGATAAACAGAAGAAAATAGGATGGAGGGAAATACACAGTAATAATACCTGTGAATGTGAATGGGATGAACTAACCCATTGGTTGGTGATTGGTTGGTTGCTATCCTTCATTTTTGAAGAGGACCAAAATGATATCACTACATTAGAGTCAAGTTGCAGTGTGTTAAATTGTGTCTGATCAGACCAATATAAGCTCAAAATTCTCTACCACAGGTTTGGCACAAATGTGAACATTTGGGGTGGATTCTCTAAATCTGCACATCGTGCATTTGCTTTGAGATGTTTCCATTCTGCTTTGCTCATAGAGCATAGCATCTCCTCTAATGTGGCCACACCATGATGGGCAGTCCTGTGCAAATGTCTCCCATGTCACACGATCAATTCCAAAATTCTTTTTTTTGCAGGGGGGAAGGCAGGGCAATTGGGGTTAAGTGACTTGCCTGAGGTCACACAGCTAGTAAGTGTGTCAAGTGCCTGAGGTCGGATTTGAACTCAGGTCCTCCTGATTCCAGGGCTGGTGCTCTACTAATTGCACCATCCAGCTGCCCCCAATTCCAAAATTCTTAAGAGAGACCTTGAGATTGTCATTGTATCACTTTTTCTGACCACAATGTGAGCACTTGTCCTGTGTGAATCCTCTTTAAAATAGTCTTTTTGGCAAGCATACATTTGGCATTCTAATGACCTGGGCAGCCCATCAGAGTCACATTCTGTGCAGTGGAGTTTGAATGCTTGCGAGTTTCTTGCCAGAATCTTCCTTAATAGGCTGATGATCATTCACCTGGAAGATGTTCATCTACCTGAGAGAAAGTGTGGCTTCAGAAATGTCTGAGGAATGGTCAATATGGTGTTTGCTGCCTGACAATGCAAGGAGAAATGCCAGGAACAGAACAGAACTCTGTATACAAAATGTGTAGAACTGACCAAGGCCTTTTGATACCATCAGTCATGAGGGCTAATGAAAAAAAAATTGCCAAAATTTGGTTTTCCAAAAGTTCATCAGTATTGTATGTCAATTCCATGATGGCATGCTTGACCATTTTCTGGATAATGGACAAAGCTCTTGCTCTTTCTCAGTCACCAATAAAGTGAAACAAGGCTGTGTGCTCTCTCTCATGCTTTTTACCACAGTGTTTTCAGCTGTGTTGTCAAACGCCTTCAATGAGGATGAACATGGCATCAAGGTCAGCCACCCTGCTGACGGTAAATTCTTCAACTTGAAAAGGCTACAAGCCAAGGCCAAAGTGGAGGGAGTGTTGGTGCATGATTTTTTGTTTGCAGATGATTGTTCACTCAATGCAGCCTCTGAAGCTGAGATGCAAAAAAGTATAGATAAATTCTCTGCTGCTTGTGCTCATTTTGACTAACAATTAACACCAAGAAAACACAGGTGCTCCCTCAGCCAGCACCACACCATCCATACGTGGAACCATCAGTTACAGCAAACGGGAAAGTTTTCAATGCTATGGATAGGTTCACTTACCTTGATAATGGACTTTCCAGGAATTTACATATTGGTAATGAGGTTGACACTTGCATTCCCAGAGCTAGCTCAGTGTTTAGAAGGCTCCAAAGGAAAATGTGGGAGAGAAGAGATATTAGACTGACTACCAAACTGAAGGTCTATAGAGCTGCTGTGCTGGCCTCATTGTTGTCTGCCTGTGAAACCTAGACAGCATCCCAGCGCCATGCCAGGAAACTGACTCGCTTCCATGTGAATTGTCTTAGGGAGATTCTGAAGATCACCTGGCAGGATAAGGTACAGGACCCTGAGCTAACCCATAAAATGGAAGTGCGTAGCAAAATAGATTAGGAACCAGAATCCAGTAATATATTGTGTATGAGAGACACACTTGAAAGAGAAAGACACATAAAGAAGTAAAATAAAAGGATGAACCAGAATCTATTATGCTTCAGCTGAAGTAAAAAAAAAAGAGGTAGGGGTAGTAATCATGATCTCAAACAAAGTGTGTTGGTAAGCAAAATGGGCTTCTTAGCGCTTAGTTCAACAGGTGCCCTTGAGGAGTTTGGCTTTTGTTTGCTTTGAGTGATTCAGCTATTTCATCCAATCTTGCTAAGTGCTAAGCCCCAGGCCCAAAGCCCAATTAAGTGTAAAACCTATGTGGGTGTGGATTGATGACTGAGGTGGGGCCCAAGGTGGGGCTGGCTAAGGGGAGGTGTTAACTCCAGAGCCATGCCCTGTTGGGTGTTGACCTAGTCTATGTGGATGAGAGCCTCCTAGGGTCCTAGGGGGAGGGGCCAACTTGGGAACCAATGGGCTCTGGTCATTCAGGCGGCGCTTGATGACACCAGGGGCTTGGCTGGGAGGAGGGCGTCTCAGCACCGTCCCCACGGTGGCAGCCACAAAGCGGAGGGTGGTCTTGGAACAAAGTGAGGGCGAAAAGTTCCCCCGCTGGTGCCTGGGCCTCTAGCAGCTTTTCCGTAGACCTGAGACCGAAGGAGGAGGCAAGGAGGCGCCCTGAAGGCGAGCTCCCGCTGGATCGCTAGGTCAGGGTTGGAGGCTACAAGGAGAGGCGAGCCAAGAGACAGCTACAGCCGAAGCTGAAGATAAAGCCGAAGCCGAAGCAGGAGCTGCGGAAGCAGAGCTGACCCGTGTGTGGACTGAAGAGTGCCGAGCAAGGACTTGAGGCTAGTGGGTAATCTTCTTACTGGAGAGGGGAAGCATGAATATGATTTGGTTTAATACCATCATGTTTTTCTGTGGCCTCCTGGTTACTCTTGTGAGGTGGACTTATTGGTCCTGGAAGCTTTTGATCAAAATATCAAAATGGGGAGGCTGGTTTGTGGGTCTGTTACTCTGGAGCCTGAATAAATGCTTTAATTCTTCTGCCTTCTGCTTAGAGAATTCCTTATATCCTGTGGTTCTGAACCATTCAGACATATATATGATTCTCTTTGAAATCATAAATTCTGCCTTTTTAATACACAAAGTAAAAGCAAAAACAGACTTCATTAAATGAGATAATCAGGGAAACTATATTTTGCTAAAAGATAATATAAACAATGAAGCAATATTAAAATGTTTACAGCAAGTTTGTCAAATAAAGGCTTCAGTTCTCAAGTATATAGGGAATTGAGTCTAATTTATAAAAAAAAAGAGAGCCACTCTCCAGTTGATAGTCAGAGGATGTGAATAGGCAATTTTCAGAAAAAATCAGTTACAGTAATACAAAAATGCTCCAAATCAGTATTGCTTAGAGAAATACAAATTAAAACTACTCTGAATTACCACCTCATACCTATCAGAAATGACAAATGCCAGAGAGGATGAAGGAAAAAAGGTACATAATTGAAATGTTGGTGGAGTAGTAAGCTACTCTGACCATTCTGGAGAACAATTTGGAACTGTGCCCCAAAGGCTATAAAACTGTGCATACCCTTTGATCCGCTGCTAGGCAAATATTCCAAATGGATTAAAGAGAAGGGAAAAGGAGCTATGTGTACAAAAATTTTTATAGCAGCTCTTTTTGTGGTAGAAAGCAATTGGAAATTGAGGGGATGCTTATTAACTGGCGAATAGTTAAGCAAGTTGTGGCATGTGATTGTGATGGTGATATTGGGGTATGAGAAATGATTGGTGGGGTGGTTTCAGAGAACCATGACAAGATCTATATGAATTGAGGTGAAGTGAACTGAGAAGAACCAGATCACTGTGCACAGTAACAGCAAGGTTGTAATGAGCAACTGTGAAAACCTTGGCTACTCTGATCAATACAACGATCTAAGACAATTCCAGTGGACCCAGGATGAAAAAGTGATATCCACCTGCAGAAAGAGAACTGCTGAATTCTGAGCTCAAATTGAAATATAATTTTCTTGCTTTCTTTTTTTGTATTATGTCTAATGTGGAAATATATTTTTGCATGATTTCACATAAAAAATAAAGTGAATGAAAAGTAAAAAAAAATTCTTCTCTGTGCCTCAATTTTCTCATTTGAGAAAAGGTCATGCTGCTACTTATCTCCCAAAGATTGTTGTGAGGATTAGAGTAGAGAAGTGTGAGTGGAATGTAAGAGTCATTTAGGACTAGAACCCCTAGGTTTGAAGCATGGCTCTCCTCCTACTTCTTCCTGACTATGACCAATTCATTCCCTTTCTCCTTGTTTTCCTGAACTATGAAGTAAAGGGATTGGACCAGGTCATCTAGAAGGTCCATTCCTGCTATAAATCATGTTTGTTGTTAAAAATGAGCATTTTGCTCACTGTACTAAAAACAAAAAAAAAAATGATTTGTTAACATAAAGCCTTATTGTGACTTTGTAGATTGTAGAGGAGTAGCCTTTTCCCAAGAGCCCCTGGAGTTCAATGTCAGGATTCTAAATGAATCAGGTTCTGCTATAGTCCAGAGTTAGCAAAGTAGGGCAAGCCAAGCAGCTGGGCTTTAGGGAGAGAAAGAGTATTTTTGCAAGAGAGTTCATGAAGCTATTACTAGACAGCTAGATGGCACAGCTGGGCTTAGAGTCAGGAAGACCTGAGTTCAAATCTAGCTTCAGACATTAACTGTGTGACCCTGGACAAGTTGCTTAGTTTCTGCCTCAGTTTCCCCATCTGTAAAATGAGGATGATAATAATACTGTACCTCCCAGGGTGTAATAGCAAGCCCCCTATCATACCCAGGATGGCCTGCTAGCAGATTCTTTGATCTGCTTTTAAAGGAAAAATAGCTTTTAAAGGAGTCAACAATCTTGCTTTAATCAAACATACCTACACAAACACACACATACACACACACACACACACACATATATAATCAAATATATAAAATCAAGTACATATACAATCAAATATATATATATACATATGTGTATATATAATTCACTTAATTCAGGGGAAATTTCAAGTAGAGACAAGCAGAGAAAATACTAACAGAAAATAGCACAGATCAACAGACAGGGCTTCTAATTGTTGGAGAAATTAACACAGATCAACAGGCCGATCCAACTGTCTGACTGATGTGGCTCCTTAAAGATTATAAATAATATTAAGGGTTGCTTTTTCAGTACCTTGTGAGGCCCCTCCTGAGCCTGAGGGTATGCTAGAGTCTCTCCCCTTACCTCGAAATACCACCAAACTTACTGTTACCCTGGGCCATGGAATTATTTCTCTCCCCCATCTGGGGTCATAAAAATTCTGGTCTCCCTTATCTTGTGTCATTCCTTGCCCTCTACCTGTGCCCTTATCCTGTAAGGCTAATCCTATCCCGGAATCTCCAGCTCCCGCAAGAAACCCTAAAATCATCCTACAGGCTGTATAGCATTTTGTCTATAAAAGTCTGCTCCCTTCCCTACATCAGTGCCTTTGTTTAGCTCCTTGCTAAATCTCAGGCCCACCACTTTTGCATCAAGAAAGATCCCAATGGCTACAGAGAAGGTCTAAGTGAATTCTTTCACATTTGGTAAACCAGCTCTCCCAAACTCTGGCCTCTTCATGACCAAAGCCATACATACATAATTACCAGAGAAAGAAGCACCAACATCTGGGTTTCATCTGGGGGTGGAGGAGGGAAGAAGAAAAGAAGAAGAAAAGAAGAAGAAGAAGAAAAGAAGAAGAAGAAGAAAAGAAGAAGAAGAAGAAGAAAAGAAGAAGAAGAAGAAGAAAAGAAGAAGCAGAAAAGAAGAAGAAGAGGTAGAGGAAGAGGAAGAAGAGGGAGGGAGAGTAGGAGAAGGGGGAGGGGAAGGTGGAGGGGGACTAGGGGGAGGAGGAGGGGGAGGGGGAGGAAAAAGAGGGAAGAGTGGAAAATGAAGAAGAAAATGAAAGAAAAAAGAGAAGAAAAGGAATAGAAAAGAAATGAAGATAAAAAAAAGAAAAGAAAGAAGACTGCCAACTCACTCCATTGAGTCTTCTTGTAGTGTTAAAAGCTTGAAACAGAGCATTCTTCTCTGCTGATGACTTTAGACCCTCCCAAAGCATGATTCTAGTGCTGAAAGAGTTTAGAGAGAGGAGTGAGAGGTCTTGGACTATATGGGATTCTAGGGAGCAAAGACATAACTGAGGTAGCCAGAGCTTTGGGATCTTTTCTCTTTTTTCTGTGTATAAGCATCTCTCTCTCTCTATCTCTCTCTCTCTCTCTCTCTCTCTCTCTCTCTCTCTCTCTCGCTCTCCCTCTCTGATGTTGCTTGTGTTTGAGGGCTCATGACTATGTGCTTTTGATTCATCCATGAGGAGAGCTGACTGTGCTGGTTGAGCTCCTGCTTTCGTCCCTGGGATATGGGGCACTCTCAGGGGCATCGATACGAGATCGGCTTATTATGAGTTTTGTTTGCATAGAGGGACCATGTTTTTTAAAGTTCTAGTTTTGTTTCCAGGGACACTTATATACTTGCTGAATATAATAAAAATAAATATAACCATCGAATCCCAGGATTTGAGTCTGGAAGGGACCTCAAAGATATTCTAGTTTAACATGATCATTTTACAGAAGAGGAAACTGAATTTGAGAGAGTTACTTGCCCAAGCTTGCATAGGCAGGAAGGACCAGAGGTGAAGTCAGACTGGGCCACTGCTTCTCCCACTACAGCATGGCAGCTTGAGGGATGGCTTTTTGCATATAATAAAATAAATTAAACCAAACATTTGTCACTAAATCATATTGTGGCTTCTTATTAAGAAGATTTGGAAAATATGTTTAGTCTTACACAACATTATGGAAGCGTTTTGCATAACAATACATGTATAACCTATATTTAATTGCTTGCCTTCTCAAGGAGGGTGGGTGGGGAGGGAAGAAGGGAGAGAATTTGGAACTCCAAGTTCTAAAAACAAATGTTAAAAAACTGCTTTTACATGAAACTAGGAAATAAGCTATACAGGCAATGGGGCATAGAAATGTATCTTGCCCTACAAGAAAGTAAGGGGAAAGGGGATGGGGGAGTGATAGAAGGGAAAGCAGACCGTGGAAAGGGGCAATCAGAATTTATGCCATCTTAGGGTGACGGGAGGGTAGAAATGGGGAGAAAATTTGTAACTCAAAATCTTCAGGAAATGAATGTTGAAAACTAAAGATAAATTTTTAAAAAGAAATGTAAAAAAAGATTTTAAACAGAGAATAATTATCCAAAGTCTCAACAATCCTTTGAAGTCATAAAAAGTTTTACAGCTTTTCAAGGTGCTTTTCCTCATTCATTCTTAACACACAACAAATTTGAGTGTTAGACAGGGTGGAGATTAATATATTCTCTTAGAGGGTGAGTAAACCAAGGCACCAATGGAAGACCTGAATCACGTGTCTAGGAAGTGCATGTGTTCATAGGCCTAAGAAGTGACTCTGTTGGTGTGCCAGTTGAGCCTTTGTTCAGTGATCTGTGATCGTGCTTGGACTCACTCCTTTCCAGGCTTGCTCTCCAGATTTATCTCACCCTCTTGATGCCTCACCATACCCCCAGCTCTCCTCTTTGGAAGCTCACTCCAGCCCTGGAATTTACACATTGCGAGTAGTTTCCCACTACATCCTCTCTGTCTTCGTAGTGTACCCTCTCCTCTCCAAACCTCTTTTAAAGAGGGGACCCAGGGCAGCATTGTTTCATTTCTCTCCAGATGTTAGCCCTCTGGACTTTCTCTACAAGGCCCACCTAGCCTGGGTTCCTTTTTTCTCTCCCCTTCTCACTTTTACTTTCCTTTAACATATTATCTTCCTGCATTAGAGTGTAAGCTTCTTGAGGACAGGGGCTCTTTCTTCTACTTGTCTTTCTGTCTCAGCATTTAGCACAATGATTGTTGTTGTACAGTCATGGAGTTATGTCTGACTCTTCATGACCACAGTGCATTAGGTTTTCTTGGCAAAGATTTGCCATTTCCTTCTCCAGTAGATTAAAGCAAACACAGGTTAAGTGACTTGCCTAGGGTCACACAGTTACTGAGTATCTGAGGCCAGATTTGAACTCTTCTCTTACTGACTCCAGGCCCAGTGCTCTATCCACTGAGTCATCTATCTGCCCCTAGCAAAGGCACAGTGATGGATACATAGTAAATGCTTCATACATGCTTGTTGACTGACCGACTTCCCCTTGTACTTAGGACCAGAACAATGGAAAGCAGGCCTTTCACATGATAAACCTTTATTGCTCCAGAAATGCCCTGAATAAAGCTCTTTTGGGTGTTATAGGATCATATATTTAGAGCTGAAAAGGTCCTCAGAAGTCTTTGAGTCAAATTCCTTAATTTTATAAAGAAAGAAACTGAGGAACCAAGAGAAAACAACCCACCCCAAGTCACAAAGATAGTGAGTAGATGATCCAGTATTCAATACTAGGCCCCCTGAATCCAGAGCTAATGGCCTTTCCATGACACAAAATGCCTCATTAAAAAGGTGTCTATTCTTGAAAATAGAGACAGAGGGAGCCTTAGAATTATATCCTAATACATGACACTACTTAGTCTTGTCTGGGACCAGTTCTTATTAGTAGTCATTTCTATAAGTAGTCAGGCTAAACTGCAAATGCCTACAGCTCGAAGCATTCCTTTGGCCTTTTGGAATATGCTTCAAAGAGCATACTCACCTCTTTGTGAATCCATACATTCTACATATCACCCCAAAATGCTCCAGTCCCTGGGGAAGTAATCTTTTAAACTCTGAAAGTCTTGACTCATGGCAGGACTCTCCTGACTGTTGTTTAACTGCGCTCAAACTCAACCAGCTCACTGTATCTAGGCAGCCCTAAACAATCATGCTTCATAGAGAATGTGGTCATTCACATGCCATTTTGCTATCCATTCACTTTACCATCCAGTAGGTATAAGGCCTCTCCTCCAACTCATCCATCACCCACGAATTTTCATCTTTTATTCTGGGCTTAGTAACCAAATCAACATTCCACTATGTTAAGTAATGCCTCTGAGAATCAATTTGCCAAACCTGTGGCTCCCAAAACACTTTCTGCCCTGGCTGCCTTCCTCACACGTTTTTGTATCTGTTCCTGTTAGAATATAAGCAGGGGCTTGAGAGCAGGGGCTATCAAATCACTTCTATATTCACATCTCTAGTAATTGGTACAATGTCTGGCACATAGTAATCACTTAAATGCTTTTCCATCCATCCATCCATCCCTCTTCATAGATGCGATCATGTTATTTCTATACTCAAAGGATTTACCTAACACCAAGTCCTGTAAAAAAAGAGGCGTTTGAAAAACTGCAGCTCAAAATGGGCTGAAGATGATGGGGAAAACTAAATCCAACTACATATAGGCCTTTTTTCTTTTTTTAAGTTATTTTTTGGGGGAAATAGATCATAAAAGAAGTGCTGGATGCTTTGTTTGAGGTGAATGGGAAGATGATAATGGGCAGAAGAGAAAGAAATGGTTCATTTTAATTTTACTTCCCTTTGTCTTCTGAGGAGAGAAATTTTAACAGCCTGGACAGGACAGGACACAACAAATGTTGTTAAGAGGGAATTGGTACCCAAGGATGTCTGGAGTGCTCAATAAGAGTATCACCTCTGCTATGAGGGTTTGCTCAGCCTTTTTCAGGGTTGAACCTTTGCTGTCTGTCTGATTGACCCAATTTTCACCTGTGGCTCCAGTAAGCTATAGCATGTGCAGCATCCATACCCCAGTACACTGTCTTGGCAGGTGGGCTAAATCAACAGGCCTCAAACCTGTGGGTGAGGTAGGGGGATGTCTACCTCGAGTAGATGAGAACAACTTGTTCCAACAGCCATGAAAATGGCTGAAACAGGGACTGTGGAGTACATAGAGCTTGGTCAGGAACAGAAGATCCCACAGCCATCACCAGTTGTCTCGACTTCTGTCCTGCTCCTGGACTTCGATGACTTTGGAAGAGAGAAGATGATGACTTTGTGCAACTCTGCCTCACTTAAATCCAATTCATGTACAAGATGAGACATCACCTGAGATGTCATTGGTCTCTTCAAAAGTGGTACCCAGGATAAATGCAAAGGCAGCAAGAGGGTCCTTAGATTCCTTGGTACTCCTGTCCCTTGACTTAGGTGGACTATATCCCTGGGTACTGAAAGCACTGGCAGATGTGATAGCTGAGCTTCTACAAGTGATATTGAAAAGGTCACGGAGAAAGGGAGAGGTACCTCAGGGCTGGATGAGGACTAATAGAAAATATACTATAGTCTACAAACTTTAGGCCAGTGAGCTTGACTTCAATTCCTAGGAAATTATATAATGGATTGTTAAAGAGATGGTCCAGTGGAAAACTGGAAAAGGAAGTGATGACAAGTGATCCCAAGGAGCTGGAATGATTTTCCCAACATGACAGGGAGGCTAAAATGAAAGAACAGGGGAATGGCATAGTCAGAGTTTGCCTAGATTTTCAAAAAGCATTGTTCAAAGACTTTCATAATCCCCACAAAATGGGAAGACTGGAAAATAAAGAAAAGCATGGATTAGACAACAATGCACTTATATGGATTAGAGACTGATTAAATGTCCATATCCCCAAAATACAATTATATGAATTAATTGGGGATTAAAATTTTAAATAGGGCTTATTGGGTATAGGTCAACTTGGAAAAGGGTTTCCAGCAGAGGGCTTCAGGGATCTATCTTTGGCCTTAGGTGGCACAGTAGATAGAGTGATGCACCAGGAGTCAGAAAGATTCATTTTCATGAGTTCAAATCCAGCCTCAGACACTTACTAGTTGTGTATTACTGGGCAAGTCACTTAACTCTGTTTATCTCTGTTTCCTCATCTGTAAAATGAGCTGGAAAAGGAAATAGCAAATGATTCCAGTATCTTTGCCAAGAAAACCCCGAATCACATCATAAAGAGTCAGATGCAACAGGAAAATGACTGAATAACAAAAACTTCATAGTTTCATTAACGACTCTGATACAGGTACGGATGGTGTGCTCAGCAAATTTATAAATGATGAGCAGCAGGGATAGATAACTGACAAATGGATCCTTGACAAGATGGATCATTGGCCTGAACCTAGTAAAAATGCAATAAGAACTAATATAAAGGCTAACACATGGATTAAAAAATAACTTCACAAAACAGGATAAAGAACTTAGAGTCATACAGCAGTTTATCTGACAAAGACCCACAGGTTTTAATAAATTGAAATTTAAATGAGTCATCAGTGTGAGATGGTAGCCAAGCAATTTAATTCTACATTGGGCCACATTGAGAAGCATAAATTCCAAGAATATAGTAGTAACAGCCCTTCCATACTCTGCCTTATTTAGAAAGTGTTATATTCGGTTCTGGGTGCCATGCTTTAGGAAGACCACTGATAAGCTGAAGTGTGTCGACAGGAGAGCAAGTGGGATAGTGAAGGTCCTTAAGTTCGTGGATATGAAGATGGAAGAAAATGAGAGAGAGGATAGCACTCATGGAAGACATAGTTGTATTCAAGTATTTGAAGGATTGCCAGGTAGAAGAGAGATTATACTTATCGTGTCTGATGCCAAAGGGCAGCAATATGTGCAAAGAGTAGATATTGTTGAAGTAAATTTAGGATTTATTGCAGGAGGGGGAAAAACTTGCTGAGAGATAAATTCTAAAGTAAAGCAGGCTGCCTCAGAAAGTAGTGAGCTAACTATGTTGGAGAGTTCCAACAAAGCCAAATGACCTCTTTTTTAGGGTTGTTGTAGTTTTTTTTTTTTAAGCACAAAGATTGGACTAGGTGACCACTATGATTTTTTAAAATCTGTTTCTGTGATTCAATTAATAAGCATTTATGAAGGGCATGGTACATACGCCCAATATTTGCTTATCAATGGGGAGACAAAGACAAAAGTAAAATAATCTCCACTCTTGGGCTTGGTTAACATAGCAGAGCGAAAGCAGAGACTCACCTGAGCTCTCCCAAGTTCCCCTCCAAACAATGTTAAAACAACACTGCAAAAATAATTCTATAGTAGCAAAAAAAAAAAAAAAAAAACCGCGGTGAAACAATTTCCAGCCCAAGACAACTTAGAAGGTTGGCAGAAAAGATATGTTTCACTGGAGTGAGAGTGGAGTGCAGCCCAGTGTAAGCTGGGCCTGTTCAGGATGTGCTCAATAAGCCAGAAGCAGAATTTGAGGGTGACTAAATCAGAGGTGGGGACAACTTCCAGAGCTCTCAGCCCACGAATAGTAAGGGTGTCAATCAATTGGTCAGAAGATTACAGGGGACTCTTTGCCAGCATTAGGAGCAGAACTCTGTTGCATTGACTATGCTTTTGGGTTGAAGTCTCAGGGTGAGGAGGAGCGCTATTAAGAGTGAGGACCCTAGTCACAGTTCCAGGGTGGAAAAGAGTACTTTTGTGCTCACTCACAGACCAGAGCACAGGCCAGGAAATCAGTGAACCTAGCTCTCGTTAGATCATACCCTCCTGATGGAAAACTTACAGACATTCACCACCAGCTCTGAAAACAATGCAAAAAATCTAAAACTTGAGTCAGTGTTTTCTCCTCCCCAGAAGCAGAGCCCAATATTACTTTAAAGTTAAAAGTCAAAAAATAAGCTGGAAAAATGAACAAATAACAACAAAAGACCCTGACCATAAGAAGTTACTAAGGTGAAAGGGAAGATCAAAACTCAAACTCAGAAGAAGGGACCAATGTAAAAAGAGCTACATGAAAAGCCTCAATGAAAAATGTAGATTGATCTTGGTCCTCCTGCCAAAAGAAAAAAAGAATTCCTGGAAGAGTTCTAAAAGGATTTTAAATAAGAGAGGTAGTGAGAAATTGAAAACCAAAATAAGAGTGATTCAAGAAAACCGTGAAAAATTCAATAGCTTGGTAAAAGAAACCCCCCAAATACTGACAAAAATAAAACATTAAAAACCAGAAGAAGCCAAATGCTAAAAGAGGCACAAAAAATCACAGAAGGAAATAACTCCTTAAAAAGCACAATTGACCAAAAGGAAAAGTAGATACAAAAGCTCACTGAAGAATATAATTCCTTAAAAATTAAAATTGGGCAAATGGAAGCTAATTATTCCATGAGACATCAAGAAACAACAAAACCAAATAAAATCAATGAAAAAATAGAAGAAAATGTGAAATATCTCATTCAGAATACAACTGACCTGGGAAATAGATTCTGGAGGGATACTTTAAGAATCACTGGACTACCTGGAAACTATGATGAAACAAACAGCCTAGACATAATATTTCAAGAAGATACTAAGGAAAGTTGCTCTGATATCCTAGAACAAGAATATAGAATAGAAATTGAAAGAATCTGCCGATTATTTTGTGAAAGAGATCCCCAAATGAAAACTCACAGGAATATTATAGCAAATTCCAAAGCTCCCAGCCAAGAAGAAAATATTACAAGTAGCCAGAGAGAAACAAGTCAAGTATCATGGAGCTACAGTCAGGATAACACAAGATTTAGCAGCTTCTATTTAAAGGATTTGAGCACTGGAGATATAATAGTTTGGAAGGCAAAAGTGCTAGGAGTATAACAAAGAATCATCTACACAGAATCACTGAATATAATCCTTTCCAATAATATCAGGGGTGAAGCAAGGATGCCCATTATTGCCACTGTTATTTAGTATTGTACTAGACATGCTAGCTATAGCAATAAGAAAACAAAACAAAAAAAAAAGAAATGGATGGAATAAGAATAGGCAATGAGGAAACAAAATTATCACTCTTTGCAGATGACATGATGGTATACTTGGAGAATCCCAGAGAATCTACTAAAAAACTAGATGAAATAATTAAGAACTCTAGCAAAGTTGTAGGATATAAAATAAACTTATGTAAATCATCAGCATTTCTATGCATAACCAACAAAGAGTCCAGTAGCAGAGAGAAAAATTCCATTTAAAATAACCATAGACAAAATAAAATATTTGGGAGTCTACCTGCCAAGACAAACCCACAAACTATATTAACACAATTACAAGACCCTTTTCATACAGACAGAGTCAGATCTAAACAACTGGAAAAGTACCTGCTGGTCATAGGTAGATTGAGTCCATATGATAAAAATGATAATTTCACCTACATTAATATACTTAGAATCATACCATTAAAACTAACAAAAATTATTTTATAGGGCTAGAAAAAAATAGCAAAATCCATCTTGGAAGAACAAAAGCTCAAGAACATCAAAGGAATTAATGGAAAAAATGCAAATGAAGGTGATCTAGCAAAACCAGATCTCAATATTTTTTAACAAAGTGATAATCATCAAAGTAAATTGGTACCGGATAAGAATAGAGTGGCAGATCAGTGGAATCGATTAGGTACAAATACATAGGAGGAAATGAACATAATAATCTTATGTTTGATAAAAGCAAACATCCAGGCTTTTGGAACAAGAAGGTAGTATTTGACAAAACTAGTGAAAAAACTGGCAAGCAGTTTGGCAGAAACTAAATCTAGACCTCCCACTATATAGTACCAACATATGGTCAAAGTGCATATTTAATTACGACACAAAGGACGGTACCATAAGCAAATTAAAGGAGCATGGAATAGTTTACTTGTCAGATCTCTAGATAAGGAAAACTTATGACCAAACGAGAGATAGAGAGCCTTATAGGATGAGAAATGGATAATTTAGATCTCATTAATTTTTTTTGAGGCAATTGGGGTTAAGTGATTTGTTCAAGGTCACAAAACTAGCAAGTCTCCAAGACTGGATATGAATTCAGGCCCACCTGACTCCAGAGTAGGTGGTCTATCCACTGCACCA
>CM053625.1:324373168-324389482 GCA_028646595.1 Phalanger gymnotis | reverse complement strand
GCTCTGTTTGCCTTTCAAAGGTCTTCACAGTCTAGTCTAAAACTCTCTTTCCAGCCTCACTGCCTGTTATTCCCCTTCCCACATTCCACAATCTTGCTCTTCATCCCACTGTTTCAATACCTTTCTTCTGCCTGGAATGCCTTCCCTACTTTCCTCACTGTTAGAGAATCCTTCTCTTCTTTTAAGACACAGTTCATAGAATGAGGACCCTTTCCAATTTCAGAAGCCTGGCCTGGTCTCCTGACTGCTTGGGCCTCCTTCACTAACTGCCATGAATTGGGTTGATATTTGTTTTTTACATCCCTCCAGATGCCTTTGCTGTCTCTCCCATGGGATGCAAGCTCCTGGCCAATGGGAGATCGTTTCATTCTAGGCTGTCATATCCTCACCCTTAGCACAGTGCCTGGCACATGAGTAATGCTCAATAAATATCTCTTATTTGATTCATTAATACATAGCTTTCCCATCTGTTGTGTCATCTGAGCTTCCACATGAGATAGGACAGGCAAGTCACCACAAGACTTAGAACCAGAAAAGCTTTGGAGTCCATTTTGTTCAACCTCCTCATTTTATAAATCAGGGAATTGAGGTTTGGTGATGGGAAAGGAATTTAACAAGGTCACTCAGGAATGAAGAGATTTCATTCATTTTCAGATTTCAGATTCAGCCTGACTCTTTGGGTCTCAGAGTCCCACCTTCCCACTGTGCTCAGATGCCTTCTCGGTTCTCATTTGGAATTTTTAAGTGAGACAGAGTTTGATAGAGGAGTCTAGCTTCCCTTTCAAATACAACCAGCATTCTTGACTCATCACTGGATCTTTGGGAATTGGATCAGCTTCTCCATGCATGTTCCTACATACTCTCTCCTCTTTCAAACCCCCTTTTGCATCCTTAGACCCTCACCTCAGCACAGCCTATCCATCTCACACAGAATGCCAGTGCAAACCTTTGACCGTAATGTCCACCTCTCTCCTTTTTAGAGAAAAGGGAACTAAGGCTCAGAGGGAAGTGACTTGTCCAAGGTTTCAGAACCAGGAACAGTGACTCTACTTCTAGCAGAGGAGGCAGAATTTGAACACAGACCTCTGCCTCCCAATTCAGAACTGTGTCTGCAGCAGCTCCTGCCATTCAGGAGAGAGAAGAAGTGAAGAATAGATATAAAACAGAAATTATTTAGTCTGGCCGAAATCACACATGCACATGTCCAGGTGTCCACAGTCATTAAAGATTTTATAATGTTTAATACTATTATAATTAATTTAAAATATTGTAAATATAATACAACATATTACAGATAGATAGCCTTATATAATGAGAAGGACAGTCAGCTGGGAGTCAAGAGAACTGCCTTCTGAACTTAGTTTGGACAGTTTGTATGTAGCTCCAAGGAAATCCCCTGCACGGTCTGGGCTTGTTTCCTCATCTGAAGAATGGATGAAAGGAGGCAAAATGTTCTCTGAGATGGATGCCTTCCGACAGTTGTCTCAGTACAAAAAGGAAATGGTATCTAAAGGGATGACATTTGGGGACAGCACTTCCCCAAAATCTCCCCATGGAGAGAGCGGGAATGTGCTGAGATTCAGATTGCTCTGGCTTTAGTACAGAATGAGGGCTATAAAACTGTGCATACCCTTTGACCCAGCAATACTACTTCTAGGGCTGAATCACAAAGAAATCATACAAGTGGGAAAAGGACTCACATGTACAAAAATATTAATAGCAGCTCTTTTTGTGGTTGACAAGAATGGGAAATTGAGGAGATGCCCATAAATTGGGGAATGGCCGAGCAAGTAGTGGTATATGAACGTAATGGAATGCTATTGTGCTATAAGAAATGATGAACAGGAGGACTTCAGAAAAAAAATGGAAAGACTGATGCTGAGTAAAGTTAACAAAATCAGGAGAACATTGTACACAGTACCAGCCACCAGTGCAAGGACAGATTTTGATAGACTTAGCCCTTCTCAGCAACACAAGGACCTAAAACTCTTCCAAAGGAATCATGATCGAAAATGCCATCCACATCCTGAGACTGAACTATGGAGTTGGTATGCAGAGCAAAGCAGACGATTTTCTCTTTTGTTTTGTTTTGTTTCTCATGGTTTCTCCCATTTTTTTTATAATTCATCTATGCAACATGACTAATGTGAAAGTGTATTTAATAGGAATGTATGTGTAGAGCCTATATCTGTAGCTCGCATGCCATCTTGAAGAGGGAAGGGGGAGGGAGGAGGAGAAAAGTTAAAACTTATGGAAGGGAATGTTGAAAACTGAAAGTAAATAGATTAATAAAAAAGAATGAGGCATCTAGCCATAATCTAAGGGTCTTCACTAGTGTAGAAAGGAGTATGGGAAGGGCTATGTGAGTTTGAATGTGTGTGTGTGTGTGTGTGTGTGTATGTAGAGCAAGAGGGAGAATTGCAAGGGCCAACGTCCCCCTTGTCTTTCTGTCAATAAATCAATTCCATTTTTAATTTGACCCCACGCCTGAATGACTTTTCTGCTGCCCAAAAGGCCCAGTAACACTTCGGATTGACATATGGGCTGCAGTTTGGGGGCTGAAGCCTGGGGGTGGGAGTGGAGGGTCATCTCCCCCGACACACACACACACACACACACACACACACACACACACACATGCACACACACACACACCTATGGCACTACTGATTAGAGGAAAAGGACAAAAATTATAAAACCCACTTGCATGTAGCCAGAACTCTATGCTGTTAAGAGCACTTTTGAACCTAGAACCTCATTTGCCTCAGTCTCCACAGCAGGACTAGGTAGCTCTAATCTCCCCATTTTCCAAAGAGAGCAATGAAAGTTACCCAATACATTACCCAAGGAGCTGCAAATATAACACAGGTGATCTGGTACCCAGCCCAACGATCTGCTCTTGTGTCTCCAAGGGTCTGATTCACTGATTCCAAGGAAACATCAGGACCGAATCTCTTCTGGATTCCCTTGACTTCACCAACTCTGCAGACAAAGAAGGGCAAAGCCTCAGGTTCCTAAACTATAAACCAGGGGATTGGACTCAGCAGCCTCTGAAGTCTCTTCCAACTCTCCATCTCTGATGCTAAGACCGTCAGGTCGATGCCCATTGTGCTCTGCCTGCTATCAGCCCACCTTGTGGGCTGGGGGAAGGAGGATATTGGTGAGTAGGAAGCATAATGGAGGGACCTGCCTCCACTTCATAGCACTAGCTGCTAGCCTCCAACAGACAGTCTTGTAATCCTCTGGGTAGGCAGATGTGTAGGAGCAATGTTAGAGGGGCCTCCTTTGACACTGTTGATCACCCCCTTCTCTTGGTACTCTCTCCTATCTACATCTTTGTACCACTGTTCATTCCTTGTTCTCCTGAGTGTCTGTGTACTCTATCTCTTTTGCTAGATCTTCATCCTGGTCACATACCCAGAGGTAACCTGGGCCATCTTCTCTTCTCCCTCTATATTATTTCATTTTATGGTCTCATCAGCTCCCATTGATTCAAGTATCATCTCTATGAAAGTGATTCTCAAATCTCCTTCTAGCCCTAACTTCTCTGCTGACTACAATCCTGCTTCTCCAACTGCCTGTCGAACATCTTGGACTGGATCCTGTTTAAGACATCTTCGATGCAGCATGTCTTACAACAGACTCACTACATTTCCTCTAAAATCTTCTCTCCTTCCTAACTTCCCTGTTATTGTCCAGGGCACCACAATCCTCCCAGGCTCCGCTGCCCCCCACCTCACAACATAAATGTCCTCCTGGACTCTTCACTCTCCTGAACCACCCCCATATCTAGTCAGTTATCAAGGTTTGTTTCCCTGGCTTCATAACATGTGGTCTATGTATCACCTCTGCCATGGCCTGCATCCTGGTGCAGGCTTTCATCACCCCATGCCTGAAATACAGCAATAGTCTGCTGAGTGGTCTCCTCAGCTCAAGTCTCTCCCCACTCCAATCACTCCTAAAATGCAGGCTTAACCATACCACTGCCCCTTCCATTCAATAGGCCTGAGGGGCTCTCTCTCATCTCTGGGATCAAGTGTAAATTCTTCTATTTGGCTTTCAAAGCCTTCTCTTCCCTTTACAATATTCTTATACCTTACTCCCCACTATGTTTTTTGTGATCAAATGACACAGACCTCGTGTTTGTGTATGGGGAGCTTTCAGTCTGCTAAAACCCCTAGATGCTTTTTTTTCAGATGAACATCATTTAGCCATCTAGTCATGCCTCTCTCATTCCATTCATAGGAAGGAGAGTTTTTGAATCAATCCAATTACAGTCTGCCACATCCTTAGCACAAAATGATTCTCCAAAAGCAATTTACCCTATGCAAGATTGAGATGAGGGATTATGGGAAGGATGATGTCATAATGGGAGAGGGTTATGCCAGAAGTTAAAGCAATCTCTGAGGGTGAGGAAAGATCCTTTCTAAGCTTAAAAAGCATTCATGGGCTCATAGTAAGATAGATAGATAGATAGATAGATAGATAGATAGATAGATAGATAGATAGATAGATAGATAGATGATAGATAATAGATAGATAGAAAGATAGACCATTTAAGCACTAATCATGTACCAGCCCATGTGCTTAATGCTAGGAATAGCAATAAAAGGGACATAAAGACAGTCCCAGGAACTGTATTTGTCCCCCTTGTTTTGGTTTTGTGCTGTGAAGTTTGGGTTCAGTCAAAGGGCCACACCTGAAGACCTAGAGGGCCACATGTGGCCTCGAGGCAGCAGGTTCTCCACCCCTGGCAGTGCTTATATTCTGATGGAGGAAGAGAGCACCTAAAAGAGCTGAAAAGTAGCAAAGAGGATGGGAAAGTAGAAAGGAATGGGGACAAAGTATGGACATCTGGAGACTCAGGAGCCAGATGAGAACCAATGATCATAGCTGGACTGAGAACTTCCTCAAATGGAGGCTCTGGGCAGGAACTTGTCCATTGAAAGGGACCACAGGGTGAAAGCATCATCAGGGTGAGGAGGCAGCTGGAACAAAGGTGGAAAGAGTGGAAAATCCAAAGCAGAATTGGAAGAGAAGAAAATTGACAAATGGAAGGCATCTTAGAGATGATGTCATCTAAAACTCTCCTCCAGATGAGGCCAGTGAGATCCAGGGAGGTGTCAAGTTATGCTCAAAGTCGTGCAGAGCAGAAGTGGAAGAGCTCAGATTCGAACCTCTGTTTCCAGACCAGCGAGTTCCCCAATACGTACTCAGAATTATTATCATTAAGGAGAAATGATATTTTTAATCAACAAGGAGCAGAATGCCAGGGGCCTGAGTGAACTTTTCTAACTAGTGATGTCTCCAGGAGAACTAGAAGCCTTTTACCAGGTAGGCTGGTGGAAGAACAGCTTGTTTGTACAATTCATTTCCCCAAAGTATTGGCCTTTTATCATGGCATAATATATTTAGAGCTAGAAGATTTTGATATATTTTAGAGCTTCAGAGACACTAAATCCAATCTTTTCATTCTTTTGTTGTTGTTGTTCAGTCATTTCAGTCATGTCTAACTCTTCATGACCTCATCTGGTATTTTCTTGGCAAAGATACTAGAGTGATTGGCTATTCTCTTCTCCAGATCATTTGACAGATGAAACTGAGGCAAGCCAGGTTTAAGTGGCTTGCCCAGGGTGGAATAGCTAGTAAGTGCCTGAGGCCAGATTTGAACTCAGGAAAAGGAGCCTTCCTGACTCCAGGCCTGGTGCTCTAGCAACTAAGCCACCTCACTGCCTCTCATTCTACAGATGAAGAAACAGGCAGGTGGCGGTTAAGTGACAAGACCAGAATTCCACAGCCAGTAAGTGAATTAACCAGGATTAGAATGAACCCAAGTTTTCCTGATGCCAGGTTCAGTTCATGTCACCATTGAATGACAGAGACAGTCAAGGGTATAAAATGTCAAACACTTTGGAAAGACTTGAGTTGGGTTTTGACGGATCTGGGAAGAGAGATCTTGATACGTAGGTAAGTAAAAGAGCATGAGGAAAAGATGCAAGGGCCAAAAAAAAAGATTGCATAGTTGGGGTTGGGTAAGGGAAGGGAAAGGTGGCCTGTGTAGCATGGTGAAAAAGAACACTGGAATTGGAGCCAAAGGTACAAGTTTCCATCTTGGCTCTGAACTTTCTGCCTTGGTCACATCTCTTCCCTTCTCTTGGCTTCAAGCACTTTCTTTTTAAAATGAACAAGTTGGACTTAGGAGCCTCTTCATTCCCTTCCAAAGCTAAATCAGATCTTCAGAATGTTCCCTCTGGTAAGTTCCAGAAGCCAGGCTGCAGAAGCAAACTTGGGTGGATGATGGAGAGTCCAGTTCATACTCACAGGTCCAGAAGTGATTGGTCCTTAAAGTACTGACTCCTAGATAAACTCAATAACCTTACTGTGCAGAGTCATCATTGAACTTACAAAAACAGCCATTCACTAAAAAATGAGGGTGGTAGGATAAGATTTTTAGAACTGAAAAGGATGTTGGAATCCTTTTTTCTATCATGAGGAGGTCCAGGGAGCTAAGGTGATCAAGGTCACCCAAGTAGTAATCATCAGAGATGAGATCTGAACACAGGTCCTTTTGTCATCATGGCAAATGTTCCTTCCACTGTTCCAGCCACCTTCACCTCCAATGATGGTAGAATTTGCTGAATCAGCAAAACCAGTTCATCCTCATCCTCCATCCTCCAGTTATTTTTCCAGTTGTATTTTGTGCAGCTGGTAAAACCAGCACTGTCCAAAGAGTATAGATACTAGTTAGCTTCCCCTCATAGCTGTGACCCCAAATAATTGTGCAGCCACATCCCAGAAAAGTGAGATAAACATCAGTTACCACTTTATCTGCCATTCACAACAAAGGATGAGAACAACATATCATAGAAATGCATGCAAATATCACACATTGTCAGGTATCTCCCATCAAAACTCTATTTGACTCCATTCATGGTACATCCAAATAATGTTCATGCCCTAGGTATCATGCTATAATGGAAAGAATGTTGGATAGAGAATCAAGGAAATCTAAGTTCAAATCTTTCCTCTGGCACTTGCTGAACTTTGCAAACATAGCTATTATGTGCCATATCTAAGCCTCAGTTTCCAGATTTGTAAAACGATGCTAATATTACTATAGTATCAGTCTTACAGGGTGAAGGAGAGGCTTCATATATTTGTAATAACAATGTTGCTAGCAGCTGCTGTAGGGGTGTAAGCCCCAACAAGACCAGCAACAAGAGCTGCCAGCACAGGTTCTTTTATTGTCTTTTCTAAGGAAAGCAACTTTAAGGGGTTAACAATCTCACTTTAATCAAACATACATATATCATTCAATTAGTTCAGAGGGAAAAGCCAGCACCCTGAACTTCAGAGCAAATACAAATAGAAATTACAAACATAAAATATCAACAGATCAAATAACACAATTCAACAAACAGGCTTTGCCTGATCAAGATACCACATACATAGTTACCAAAAAGAAAAATACCAACATCTGGGTTTTCTTCAAAGCCAGGGGGTAGCGGGAGGGGCTCCAGTGGCTACCCAGAGTCTCAACATCAACACTCTTCCAGTGAGTCAGAGCCCCAAACAAAACACTAACCTCTGAGTTTATATATCCTTCTTAGGGCAGGAAGGGTTCATATCTAATCACCAAAAGGGCTTGCGGTTTTGCACCTAGTAAGGCTTAATCAAAAGCATTTGATTATTTTAGCATTCTAAAAGAGAAAATAGTAAAAAAAAATCCCACCTTGTTTAACATTACAATATTATAGGTAAAGTTTTTATGTGGGCAGCAGCCATTACCAGTATTATTTATAATTACTCTCTTCTATATAGTTGTCATTAACCCTTTGCCTTCCAAAATAACCAGAACTCTTGGGCATCCATTTGTTCTGCCTTCTAGAAGTTAGGCCTGCCGTGGTGTGGCAGGGAGGTCTCATTTGGCTTTGTGGTCTATCGTGGATATCGAGGATATTTACTAAGAATATCAATAAACCATGCCCAAGTATATGCCACACCTGACCCTAGTAGCTCATTCTCCAAAGACTGAGTCCCATTTTTCTCTTGTTGCTTAAAGCACAATTTCTCACTAACTCCCTAGTTTTTCACCTGCTGTTTTAGACCCTGATTGATAAACATGTTCTGATGCAGGAATATATAAGACAAGACATTTGTTCCACTCACTGGAGCAATCTGTAAAAACAATTCTGGTTGCAAAGAGCTCGTAGAAATAAATAGCTTTTACTGCAGGGCTATAAAAATCTATATAAATTAGTGTTTGGTTTCTGGGAGAATTTAACAGCTAGCCTCAGCTTTGGGCTTTAGGCTTGAAAATTACCTTCCTTTTGCTTCCTCATGCTTCCCAGGTTGGATACTGACTGAGATGCCACACTTCAGAATCCCTGAGGTTCCTGGGTTCTGCATGTTGCAGACACCTCTTTGCTCCCCATCCCTTAACCTAGCACACCTGGCTAGTTATCTCATGCCTTCTCTCTTGTATCTCTTTTTCCTTTATTCCCATATATCCATAGTATAACCTTCAAGTACAATCCTTTTGTGTATGTGTGAGGTTTGAAGCCATTTTCTCCAGTGGAGGTTTCATTTCCAAGATATATATAAAAAAAGATTCATTTGATCAATGATCTAAGCCTATCAACAGGGATTTCTCAGGATAAGAACACCAGGCTCTCTAGCTTCTGACAAAGAGGTGATGGCCTCAAAGTGTTGAACAAAATGACTATTTGGGGGGATTGGGCTGTAGAGCCAATGGAGGACTTGATTTTGCTTGACAATGCATATTTATCACAAGAGTTTGTTTTTAGTTTTTCTTTTCCCCAAATCAGTTCAATGAAAGGGGGAGGGGGGGAGAAAAGGAAAACATATTTTAATTAATTATTGAAAGTAAAATTTATTTTGAAAAAAAGAAAAAAGGGGTTTCAAACATTTGGGTGATAACAGCTATTTTTATGATGCTAAAGAGTCATCTTTGATGATCAGTGAATACTGCTTGCATTAATTCAACAATACCTCAAGAAGCATGTGTAAAATGACTCCTTTATTCCAGGAACCTTGTCACATGCTAGAAATACAAAGAAAAATCTTAAATATTCCCTGTCATCAAGGAATTTACATCCTATTAATGATATGCAACCTTTACTTTAATATAATGCCAGCTAATTTAAAGGAGAGAGTATGTGGGGAGAGGGAGGAGGAGGAGTAGCATATTATCCTGGTGAATGACCTCCCTAGGAATTAAGGCTGTGCAGAGTCCTGGAATAATGGTGCTACCCCAATGCAGGCTCCAGTTGAATGGCAGCCTTTAAAGTTTGCCAGGTGGGAGCACCCTTCCATAAAGGATGTGCTTTCGGAATGAGAAAAGGGAATTGACACAGAGCCCGGAAGCTACTACCTGTGTCTGACAAAAAAGAGAAAGCCTCTATTCATTGCCAGGCAGAGTCTGCTGCCGATTTCCTCCCAGCCGTGAGAAGCCACATTTACATGCTTAAGGGCTTCCCAGGTTGGATACTGCAATGCCACACTTCGGAATCCCTGAGGTTCCTGGGTTTGGTCACTCTGCATGTTGCAGACACCTCTTTACTCCCCCAGATCACTGCAGCATGCTGTTATGGCAGCTCTAGGAGCATAGAGAGCACAGACATGCAAATCTGTTTTTCATGTTCTACTAACTTAGTCAACCGATGAACTGCCTCAGCCTGGCACAGGAAACATAGCAAAGAGGGTTCAAAACTTGGGCTCCTGGAGATGCTTGTGATCTTGGAAGTGGGTGACAGCATTTTTACTTAGTAATTTCTGTGTTATTGTATTTCTTTCCAAATCCATCCATCTTTCCATATTTCCAGTCATTGTTCAGAGTATCACCAAGCTTTCGGTAACCTGGTTTGCTACCCAGGGATCGTCTGTTCACTCTCCCTTACTCCACACATCCAATCAGTTCCCGAATTTTGTCATTTCAGCCTCAACACCATCTCTTCTGGATGTCCCCTTACTTCCACTCATAAAGCCCCTTCCCTAGTCATTTCCCATCACTTTTTGCTTGGACTATTGCAATGGCCTCCTAACTAAACAGCTTCAATCTCACTCCAATGGACTCCATCTTCCACACAGCAGCCAAAGTAGTTTTCCTAAAACACAAGGATTACAATGTGACCCTTCCCCCCCCTCCAATTGCACAAGTTCCAGTGCTTCCTATTAGCCCAGAGAACAAATATAAAATTCCCACTTTGTCACTTAAAGCCCTTCCCTATTTGATTCCTTCCTACCTCTCAAGGCTTTTAAACATTACTTTCCTCTACCAACTCTGTAGTCTAGTTATTACTCTCTCAGGAAGCCACATCCCACCTCTGTGCCTTTTCACTGGCTATCCCCAATGCTAGTCCTTCTTCCCTTCACCTCTTATAATTCCTGGCTTCCTTCCTTCCATCTTTCAAGACTGAGCTCAAACACCACCTTCTTCAAAGCCCTTCTCCTATAGATGGACATTCTGCTTCCTCCATTAGAATACAAGCAGAGAAGGCTTCTACTTTCTCTTTTTATCCTCAGGGATAGGCCCTGGCCAAAGAAAGGAAACAAAAGAAAACACTTCCTGTCCTCCAATAGCTTGCTTTCCACATGGTAGAAGTTATGGGCATGGCACCCCCCCCCCAATCTGGAAAATCCACTTAAATTTTTTTGTCCCTCTCTTAGTACCAGAGAAGAACTCTAAATTATTATGATATTAAAGTATAAAATATGTTCATATTATACAATGCTATACAATATTTTATGCATTTCTGAGTTTGTAAACTTTTTCTGTGTCTTCTGCTGGCCTTCATGTGTCATCTGTACGTCCTACAAAACTCCCCCCAAATTCCCATTTAATTTCTCATGCTGACCTATGATATACTGAAACCATGATGGGGAAAATCACAATGTGGAAAGGATAACTGTACATTTACATTATAAGAACAATGACTTTGGAAATATAGAACTTAAGTTCAGATCCCATATTACCTATGAGATAAGTTCTTGGATAATTTGGATAAGTTCTCCTTGTCTGAGTTCCTCATCAACAAAGTGAAGAAGCTGGATAAGATGTCCTTAAAGCTCTCTTTCAACTCCCAATCTATGATCCTAAGCAAGTATCAATATAGAGATTGAATAGAAAAGAACTTTTTTGGTGGAGTGAGAGAAGCATGGGTGGGGGGAGGATGTTAGGGGGAAAAAAAGGCCTTTTTCAGGATGTGAAATTTGTGTTGAAGTTTGAAAGAAAATAAGGATTCTAAAAGTCAGATGAGAAGAGGGAAAACATTCTAGGCATGGGCAAAATGTCCAGAGGTAAGAGTTGAAATGCCCTATGACCTTATATTCAATTTTAATTTACTTTCCTGTTGCTCTGATGTCACATGATTAACTCTGACTCATTACAAAAGACTAAGAGGTTTGTCCATGGGTTTTTTGAACTATATTTGACTACACTGTTATCTTGGAGACATCCTAGAAGCCTGGATATGACAGGAAGGTGCAACCACTGGGGTGATCTTCATCTTCTTGGAGATTTAGAGCTGGATGGCCATTTAGTCCACCTCCCACATTTTATAGATGAAGACCATGAGACACAGAGAGGTGTGTTTGGAATCAAGATGGGCTCTTAGCACTTATTCAACCAAGTGCCCTTTAAGAGTTTGGCCTTTTTTCCTTCATTAAATTAAGAGTTCTTGATGACCTCCTTGCCTCAAGGGAAAGCCTAATTTACATGGGTTTCAGTGACATGTTTGTGACATCAGAGGCTTTTAGACCACGTGGGTTTAAGTTGCATTTTTGTGACGATTTTAGGTCACGTGAGTGAGTTGCATGTGTGACTTACCTTTGATTCTGAACAAGATATATAAACCCAGAGGTTGGCTTTCTCTTTTGGAGCTCTGAGCCACAGCAGGAATGGCGCATGACTCTAGGCAAGCTGTTGTTATGAGCTCCCCAGCTTTGAAGAAAACCCAGATGTTGATGCTTCTCTGGTAACTGTATATTGTGATTTTGTCAGACAGAAGTCTATCTGTTGATCTGTGTTTATTTGCTCTGAAGCTTAGGGTGCTGGCTTTTCCCCCTGAGCTGAGTGAATGATATTTGTATGTTGGATTAAAGTAAGATTGTTAACCCCCTTAATGTTGCTTTCCTTAGTAAAGCAGATCAAAAGAACCTGGACTTGCAGCATTCTTGTTGTTGGGCTCGTGTTGGTTTTTCACCCCCCACAGCAGCAGCTAGCCAAATTGTTGAAACAAGAGGGTTAGGATTTTCCTAGAGTCACCATGGGAGTACAAAGGAAAGTAGGGACTTGAACCCAGGCTCCCTGACTCCAAATTCCACCCACCAGCACTGGACCACAGCTGTCTCTGACCTGATCCTAGCCCAATTAAATGCTCTGGCTGAAGGACTATTCCCAGTTGCTGTTCCTTTAGAAAAGACCTCACTTATGGCCTGGATGAAACAGCCTTCCCAGAGTGCATTTCTGGTCATTACAAAACTGAACGTCATCATTAAGAGTTATTTTCATTGATCTGTTCTCACACACCTTAGTGTGGTGCAGTGGATGGTGTGGGACAAGGAGGCCAGAGCCCATGGTGCCAGCACTGGTCCTGCCATTACCTTTATTTGTGACCATAGGCCTGTCCCATCTCCAGGCTTCCCTTTCCTTCTTTATGAACTAAGGAGGCAGATGAAATGTCCATGTCCTTCCTAGCTCTGACATCTTATGCCTTCTAGGATCCCTCCAGCCACTATTCTCTAAGAATAATTGCCACTTGCACAATACAGTTAGTGCTTACATGTGCCAACCCAGAGTCAATGGAGCAGAACTGACCAACCAGATCCATTAAGTGACTCTTAACACCCAAGAAGAAACTGGTGTGATGCATTACTTCAATTCCTTAGGCTTCTGCAGCAGGAAGCAGTGATACAAAAAATTTCCATTTCCACCAGACACTAGGAGCCTCCCTTAGCCTTTACAAAAATAAGATATTTGCATTAAACTCTTATCCACGATGGCCAAAGTTCTCTTAATGACCTTAGTGTTCATGCTGTATTAGTTGCACTCAGCAGTAGTACTACTGGCTGACTAAGGCCCAAGGAAAGGCAAATGTCCTATCCTGGAATCCAAGAGCCAATGCTTAAAAGCTGTTTCCTTCTTCACTGTGACCTAAACTCTCTTTTCTAACCTTCCACACCCACTGCCTTGTCCTCACCCCCCTTCATTCATAGTCATGATCCTATAACTGACCGGTTCAACCATATAAATTTTCACTTAACTCTTTTGGTTCTTGTCTTATTATTAATCTTTTCCAGACTCCTGCCCTGGATTATATTCATCACATCATCTATATTTTCCATTCATAGGCTTATAGATTTTTAGATCTTGAGTTGGAAAGTACCTTAGAGGTTACCTCATCTAACTCCCTCATTTTATGGATGAAAAAACAGGCCTAAAGAATTTAAATGACTTTTCCAAGGTTACTCAGGTTGTAAACATCAGAAAGGGGATATGAACCCAGGACCTCTGACACCAAATTCAGTTTTCTTTCCCCTGAATGGTGTTTGACATTTCCAAACCATGGTGCCTGAATACAGAATAAGTTCGTGGGATGTAACCTCAACTGCAACCTCAATGCTACATAGCAATGCTCTTATTATTCCTTGGTAACTTCTCTATCACAGGCTTCACAGTGATCAATAGCATATTATGAGTTTTTTCTGCTCTCTTCTTAAACTTTAAACCAGTCTCTGAAACCACTTCCTTCAGAAGAAGCCCGAGTCTCCTATTTAATAAGAAAACCAAGCCATGTGTTATAGGCTTTCTTTTTTCTCTTCCTGCATACCTCAAAAGCCCTTTCTTTATACCCTACCTGTGTCTCATTCCTTTCTGTGGTCTTGCTATGCCCAAAAAAGCAAGTGAGACCCGGATATAAATTTTGAAGTGGATTTATTCAAGCGCACGACTGTTCAGAGTAAAGACTCAAATCGAACAGCCCCGAGCAGGGGTAGGGTCAGGGTATTTAAAGGGAAAGGCAGTAGATTCACTCCTTGCAAAGGTCAGGTCTTCCACATGTGATCTGACTCCCTCCTCTCCCATCTCCTCGGTGAGCTCATTCTCTCTATTATTTCCTCTCCTTTTTCCCATCTTCTGTATCTTCATATCCATTGACCCCTTCTTGACTACCTTACATCTTGCTCAGGTCTCCTTCAACCCAAATCAGATCAAAACAATTTTTTAAAAAGCCTTCACTTGGCTATGCTATTCCCTCAAGGAAGCACCACACATCTCTTTTGTTTTTCATAGTCATTCTTATAGAATGAGCTGTCTGTATTCCATACCTCCATTCCTCACCTCCTACTTACTTCTTGATCAATGTCTTGCAATTTGGCATCTGATACTACTCACTTGAAATTGCTCTCTTGAGATAACTAGTGATCTTATGACCTATAAATCCAATGCTCTTATCGTGGTTTTCTTCTTTCTTTATCTCACTGTAGCTTTGGACACTGTCAACCACCCTCTTCTCCTAGAGACTCACCAGAGGGTTACCAGAGCTAGCTCAGCATTTGGGAGGCTCTTAAAGAAAGGATGAAAGTGCCTACCAAACCAATGGTTATATTGGAGATCAATATGGGCTCTTAGTACTTATCTAACCAAGTTCCCTTGAAGAGTTTTGGCCTTTATCTCCTTGATTAAGTTAGGTAATTAAGGTGGGGCTCTAGGCGGGGCCCATGAAGGGAGGTCTGATTATGTCTTCATTCCCAAGTAGGCCCAAAACCCCTAGCTATTAGGTGCTAAATTGATGTGGGTGTGAAGCCCCCAAGGTCCTAAGGCGGAGGTGCTAACTGCAGAGCCAATAGTAAGAGCTTAAGTTCTGGTCCCTCAGATAAGGTTTGATGACAGCTAAAGGGTGAATAAAAAAGGAAGACAGAGCTATTTGCTTGGGGCTCTCACTCTTGGTGGTGCACTGATGTGCAGACTTTGGGCAGCTGTAGTTAAGAGCCCTCCAGCTCGTAAATCCGGATGTTCAGACTTTGTTAAACTCTAGTGTATGAATTGAGATTTGAATCAGACAAGGTCTGTCTGTTGATGTTTGTAATTCGTTTTTATCTGCTTTGAAGTTCAGGGTGCTGGCTTTTTTCCCTGAACTAAGTCAAAGATATTTGTATGTTGGATTAAAGTAAGATTGTTAACCTCTTAATGTTGCTTTCCTTAGTAAAGTAGATCAGAAGAACCTGGGCTTGCAGCATTCTGTGAGCTGGTTGTTGTTGGTTTTACACCCCAACAGCAGCTGCTAGCTGGATTGTTGCAACAATGGTCTACAGAGCAATTGTGCTGACCTCAATGCTGTATGCCTGTGAAACCTGGACAGTATACCAGTGCCATACCAGGAAGATGAATCATTTCCATTTGAATTGTCTTAGGAAGATTTTGAAGATCACCTTGCAGGATAAGGTAGCAGACAATGAAGTTTTAAACTGCCTAGAATTCGAACTCTACTCTACAAAGTGCAACTCTTATGGGCTGGCCACATTGTTCAAATGTCAAATGTACATTTGCCTAGAAGACTTCTTTATGGAGAACTCACACAAGACAGGTGCTCACTTGAAGATCAGAAGAAACAATACAAGGACAATCTCAAGGTATCTCTGAATAACTTTGGTATTGATTGTAAGACATGGGAAACACTGGCGCAGGATCATCCTGCCTGGTATGCCCACATCAAAAAAGTTACTGTGCTATGGGGATAAGTGTAAAGATGGCCATGCAGCAGCAGCCAAAGGCCAGATTGAAAGTAGATAATGTAAATTTGTCGAGAAACTGAATAGCAATGTTGAGTGACTTCCTCCAGCTTTATTCAGCAGGTCATTGTGTTGGCAATCAAAATGGGCTCTTAGCACTGAGTTCAAGCAAGTGCCCTTGAAGAGTTTGTCCTTTGTTTCCTTGATTAGATTGGGAGTCCTTGGTGACCTCCTTGCCTCAAGGGAGGGCCTAGTTTACATGGGTTTGAGGTGCATGTTTGGGACATCAGAGGCATTTAGATCATGTGGGGTTAATCAAGTCTTTGTGACGATTTTAGGTCACGTGGGCGAGTCGCATGTATGACTCACCCTTGACCCTGAAAAAGATATAAAACCAGAGGTTGGCTTTCTCTTTCTTGCAGCTGTGAGCCATAAGAGGAGTGGCCATGACTCTGGGCCAGCCATTGTGGAGCTCCCCGGCTTGTAAACTCAGATGTTGATGCTTTTTGGTAACTTTGAATTGTGATTTGGTCTGTTTCTAATGTATCTTTGTATTTGTATTTG
>CM053625.1:324336635-324366474 GCA_028646595.1 Phalanger gymnotis | reverse complement strand
TCCTGCTCTGATCTACCACTTAATTCCTCCCACCAGGTGGGCCTGAGGCTGGAAGCAACTGCAGCTGTAATTCTGCAGCTGCCCCACCTCTGCTGTCCCCTGGCTGGTGGCTGAACCACGAAATCTATCCCCCTGTCCTCAGCAGCTTTTCCCACTAACCTTCTCTGTTGTCTTTGGTGTTTGTGGGCTGAGAAATCTGGTAACTGCTGCAGCTCACTGATTCAGGGCCCTGTTCTGCCCGGCTCCCAGTCTGGTTGCTCTGCGCAGCCCAAGCTAGGCTTTGCCACGCTCTGCTCCACTCCCCTCCCAGATCCATGCATGATAGACCTCACCCAACAACCATCCAGGCTGTCCTGGGCTGGAGCCCTGCTTCCCTCTGCTATTTTGTGGGTTCTGCCGTTCTAGAATTGGTTCAGAGTCATTTTTATAGGTTTTTGGAGGAACTTGGCAGGGAGTTCATGCTAGTCTCTGCTTTCCAGCTGTCATCTTGGCGCCAACCCCCAGGAGCTCGTGCTCAGTACTTTTTGAATGAGGCCTAGCTCTTTATGTCTTACAATAATGGCCAGTAAGAGAAATAGGAAATACTTCGCCTATGACCTCTGGAAACTATTTAAATGATGAAGATCTCAGAAAGAACATGCATATCCTTAACTTTGTTGTGACCATACATCATAGCATTTAAGACCTGCCTCTTGTGCTCAATATCTATAACTGGAAAATGATAAAATTGGGGGACAATGTTGTCCAAAGTCTCTCCAAGCTTTTATATTCCATGTTTGAGGTTTTAAAATCCCTTCTCATTTCTCTCCTCACATGTTCCAGGGGATGAGATTCCCAGGCAATCATTTTTCAGTCATGTACAACTCTTTGTGACTCCATTTGGGTTTTTCTTGACAAAAACACTAGAGCAGTTTACCATTTCCTTCTCTAGATCATTTGACAGATGAAGAAACTGAGGCAAACAGGGTTAAATGCCTTGCTCAGGGTCACACAGTTGATGCATGTCTGAGGCCAGATTCCAATTCAGGAAGGTGAGTATTCCTGACTCTAGGACCAGCCCTCTATTCACTGTGCCATCCAGCTGCCCATGTGAGATTCTCACCTCTCTCATAGTCTGTCTTCTATATTTCAAGACCTATCCCAGCTTTGACATACTAGTTTTTTCTTTATGCTAAGGTCTCTTCATTTCTAACATTCTCTGTTCTGTGTTCTAAGATGCTTCTTCATTCTATCTTCCATGTCCTCAGATCTTTCTACACACTTAAAGATGGCTCCTATGATTTTGTGTGGCCATTCACTTAGTCACTTTGCTTCCATATTTCTGATGATTAGCCTCTTTCTTCCTTCAGCTCAGCTTGCTTTCGGATGACATACAAAGGACCCATTAATACAAAAGACACACATGAATGAAATAACAGATCCTTTTGGCATTCAAAGATTGAAACAGACCTATTATATTTTCTTTATTATACTGTAGACACTCGTGGCAAATATCTATCTACTCTGCTTTATGCCTCTCTTATCTTTGTAGTTACATCTATCAAGGAATTGTGAGTGATTAGAACATGTGAATGGGGAACAAAGAGGAAGTATAATATAGTAGATATAACCTTCACTCAGATCCTGCCTCTCATACGTGTTGACAGTTTGACCTTACATGAGCTGCTCTAGGCATTCTTTATGATTCTAGGTTGTGACATAGAAGTCATTTCTTCAAATGAGAGTCACTATACCAATGAAACCTTGGTTCAATCCCTGACCTTCTGCATAGGAGACAACTTTTTGGAGGAAAGCTTTTAAAGATGTTCTTCTTAACCAAGTTAAATCTCTTAAAAAAAAAAACAAAGAAAAACAACACACCAAGACTGTATGTACTTTGGACTTTTCAGTTAGTTGTCAGAAGATGGAAATCTGGTCTGTTGAAGAAAATAATATGCAAAGTCCCACCTGTGCCCCTGTCTTATTTTCATCAGGGCTACCCTTGATATGTATGCTTTATTCTCATGAGTGTTTCAGAGATGAAAAAGTAGGAATGAGCTGAGTGAATGATGTGTCCCTGATTGCTTGTTTCTGGCAGTAATTCTTACAGTAGCAATGGTAGCAAAGATATTATTTTGCAAACTACTTGCAACCTTCCACTCTTACATATTTTAGCAAAAATGTCACAATGCTTTGAAAAATGAATTGTGTTCAGCTGAGCTCTTCCCTGTGTGTACCTGGCTTGGTTCAGCTGCTATTCCTGACAATGTTTTTGAGTTTCATTTGGTCAAAAATCCAGTGGGTGCCTCAGAGAATTGTTTTTAGCCCTGTGCTGTTTGATCTTTTTATCACTGATTTGGATAATTGCATAAATGATATACCTGCTTACCAGTTTATCATATGATATGAATCTTTAAGCAATAGCTGTTACATTAAAAGATGGAGTCAAATTCTCAAATTTAACTCAGTCAAATTTAGGAATTAAAGTAATAAATAATATTTACAGACTAGAATCTTGCACTGAATCAAATGATATTCACTTGTTTTATTTATTAATTTTAGTTTAGTTTATAACACTCAGTTTCACAAGTTTTTGAGTTCAAAATTTTCTCCACCTCTTTCTCCTCCTCCTCCCAAGATAGCATGCAATCTGATATAAGTTCTACATATACCTTCACATTAAACTTATTTTCCCAATAATCATGTTGTAAAGAAGAATTATGACCAATGAAATGTACCATGAGTAAGACATAACAAAACCAAAAATAAAATAAAATAAAAAAAGAGAGAGCAAAGAGTTTGCTTCAATCTGCATCCAGATTCCATAACTCTTTCCCTGGATGAGGATAGCCTTTTCCACCATGAGTCTTTTGGACCTGCAATGATATTTATTTTAACAAACATTTTATCTGTTCAAATCAGTCTGAATAAGCCTTCCTTAACCCCTCCCCTAACCATTTCCACAACTGAAAACACAAGAAAAACAAAACCCATCACAAATACGTAGTCAATAAAAATACATTTTTACAATGGGTATGTCCAAAAAAGGAGATAATTTTCCCTAAGCCTCCATTTCATTCTCCTCCACCAGTGTATTCTTCTTCCCCTCTCTTTCCATTCTTTTCTTTTTTAAAAAAAACTTAGTTAGATTTTTTACTTTTAGTTTACAACACTTAGTTATACATGTTCTTGAGTTTTAAATTTTCTTCCCTTCCCTCCCCTCTCCATTCCCCACCCAAAACTGCATGCAGTCCAATATAGATTCTACATAAACTTTCGCATTAAACTTATTTACAAAATAGTCAAGTTGCAAAGAAGATTTATGATCAATGGAATGAATCATGAGAGAGAAGAAACAAAAGCAAAAAAGAAGAGAAAAAAAAGAGAGCAAATAGTTTTCCTTAGTCTGCATTCAGACTCCATAGTTCTTTCTCTGGATGTAGGTAGCTCTCTCTATCATGAGTCCTTTGGATCTGTCTTTGAGCCTTGTATTGCTGAGGAGAGCCAAGTTTATCAAAGTTAGTCATCACAGAATCAATATATCTGTAGTCATGTGCAATGTTCTCCTGGTTCTGCTTCTCTCACTCAGCATCACATCATGTAGGCCTTTCCAGGTTGTTATGAAGTCCATATCTTCCCCATTTCTTATAACACAATAGTATTCCATTACATTCATATACCACAACTTGTTCAGCCATACCCCAATTCATGGGCATCCCCTTGGTTTCCAATTCTTTGCCACCACAAAAAGAGCTGCTACAAATATTTTTATACCCACAGGTCCCTTTCCCACTTTGTGATCTCTTTGGGATATAGCTCTAGGAGTGGTATTACTAGATCAAAGGCATGTACATTTTTATAGCCCTTTGGGCATAGTTCCAAACTGCTCTCCCAAATGGCTGGATCTGTTCACAACTCCACCAATAATGTATTAATTTTCCAGTTTTCCCACATCCTCTCTAGCATTTATCATTTTCCTGTTTTGTAATGTTAGCCAATCTGACAGGAGAAATGTGGTACCTAAGAGTTGTTTTGATTTGCATTTTTTTAATCAATAGTGATTTAGAATATTTTTTTTTCATATGCCTGTAGATATCTTTAATTACTTCCTCTGAAAACTGCCTGTTCGTATCCTTTGACCATTTCTTAATTGGGAAATGGCTTTTATTCCTATAAACTTGGCTCAGTTTCCTGCATATTTTAGAGATGAGGCCTTTATCAGAGACATTGATTGTAAAGATTTTCTCCCAATTTTCTGCTTCCCTCCTAATCTTTGTTGCAATGGCTTTGTTTATATGAAAACTTTTCAGTTTCACATAATCCAGATTACCCATTTTGCATTTTGCAATGCTCTCTATCTCTTGTTAGATCATGAATTCTTCCCTTTCCCATAGATCTGATAGGTAAACTATTCCCTGTGCTCCCAAATAGCTTAAAGTATCAGCCTTTATTCCTAAATCATTAACCATTTTGACTTTATTTTGGCGTACAGTGTAAGATATTGGTCTATGTGCAGGTTCTGTCATACCATTTCCCAATTTTCCCAGCGGTTTTGGTAGAATAGTGAATTCTTAGCCCAGAAGCTAGATTCTTTGGGCTTGTCAAAGAGTAGATTGCTATAGGCATTGACTTCTGCATCTTGTGTACCTAACCTATTCCACTGATATACCAGTCTGTTTCTTAGCCAGTACCAGGTAGTTTTGATGACTGCTGCTTTATAATACAGTTTGATATCTGGTATGGCTAGGCCACCTTCCCTAGCATTTCTTTCCATCAATTCCCTTGATATTCTGGACTTTTTGTTCTTCCAGATGAATTTTGTTATTATTTTATCCAGCTCTGTAAAACAATTTTTTTGTAGTTGGATTGGTATGGCACAGAATAAGTAAATTAATTTAGGTAAAATTGTCATCTTTATTATATTAGCTCAGCCTAACCACAAGCAACTAATGTTATTCCATTTATTTATATTTGACTTTATTCGTGTGAGAAGTGTTTCGTAACTCTCTTCATATAGGCCCTGGGTTTGTGTTGGCAGGTAGACCTCCAAATATTTTATAGTGTCTACAGTAACTTTGAATGGAATTTCTCTTTCTATCTCTTGCTATTGGGCTTTGTTAGTAATATACAGGAATGCGGAGGATTTATGTGGGTTTATTTTATATCCTGCAACTTTGCTAAAGTTGTTTATTATTTCAAGTAGTTTTTTACTTGAATCTCTAGGATTCTCTAAGTAAATCATCATATCATCTGCAAAAAGTGATAATTTAGTTTCTTCTTTGCCTATTCCAATTCCTTCAATTTCTTTTTCTTCTCTTAATGCTAAAGCTAACTTTTCTAGTACCAAATTGAATAATAGGGGTGATAATGGACATCCTTGTTTCACCCCTGATCTTATTGGGAATGGATCTAGCTTATCCCCATTATCTATAATGCTTACTGATGGTTTTAGGTAGATGCTATTTATAATTTTAAGGAAGACTCCATTTATTCCTATGCTTCCTAGTGTTTTAGTAGGAATGGATGTTGTTTTTTGTCAAAATCTTTTTCTGCAGCCAGCCTTGAATTCCTGGAATAAATCCTACCATAGTGTAGGATATACATAGTGTATTATTCTCAGGATAAGATGCTGCAATCTTTTTGCTAATATTTTATTTAAAATTTTTGCATCAATATTCATTAGGGTAATTGGTCTATAATTTTCTCTCTGTTTTGACTCTTCCATTCACATTTGCAGTTATGATTACAAGCTGTATCTTTTTCTCCATCCTGTTTCCCTCCCCCTGTTTATTCTCCTCCCTTCCACTCCTCAAAAGAGTTTTGCTTTTGACCACCACCTTCCTCAGTTTATCTGCCATCTTGATTTCCCTCCCTTATCTTACCCTTTTCCCCTTGCTGCTTCTTCCTTCCCTTCTGACTGCTCCCCTTTTCTTTCCCCTTTCTCGTCCTACTGACTGTAGGACAAGTTTGATTTCTATGCTTATCAGACTATGTTATTCTCTTCTTAAACCAAATCCAATGAGAGTAAAGCTCATATACTACTTTTCTCCCTCCTTTCTTTCCCTCTACTATCATATGTTTTTGTGCCTATTCATGTGGTGTAATTTACCCTTTTCTACCTACCTCCTCTTCTCCCAGGACCCTCCCTTTACATTTCTTTATGTTTTTATCATTATATCAGGTTTTTTTATACTGACACCCACAGTCTATGTGCATCCCTTTTAGTTGTCATAATAACTGTGCTGTGCTCAAGATTCACACACACACACACACACACACACACACACACACACACATATATATGTAGATATATATAAATAACATATATAAAATAATATAATCCCATATAAGTACTTAATCAATTTGCCCTTACCATTAATAAGGTTTGTGGGGGGATTTTTCCCCCTGTTTACCTTTTTATGTCACTCTTGAGTTTTGCATTTGAAGATCAAATTTTCCATTGAGTTCTGGCCTTTTCATCAGGAAGATCTGGAATTCTCTTATTTCGCTGAATGTCCATCTTGTTGCCTGAAAAATTATGCTCAGTTTTGCTGGGTAGTTGACCGTTGGTTGTAGTCAAAGCTCCTTTGCCCTTCAGAATGTCATATTCCAATTTCTCCTGCCCTTTAATGTAGAAGCTGAAAGATCCTGCATGATTCTGACTGTAATTCCATGATATTTGAATTGTTTCTTTTTGGCTGCTTGCAGTATTTTCTCCTTGACTTGATAATTCTGAAATTTGGCTATAATATTTCTTGGAATTTTCAATTTGGGAACTCTTTCAGGGGGTGATCAGTGAATTCTTTTGATTACTATTTTCCTCTCTGGTTCTAGGACCTCTGGGAAGTTCTCTTTGATGATTTCTTTGAGGATACTGTCCAGGCTCTTTTTTTTCATTGTGGCTTTCTGGCAGACCAATAATTCTTAAATTGTCTCTCCTGGATCTATTTTCCAGGTCAGTTGTTTTTCCAATCAGATATTTCATGTTTTCTTCTATTTTTTCATTCTTTACATTTTGTTTTACTACTTCTTGATGTCTCATGGAGTCATTAGCTTCCACTCGCTCAATTCTAATTTTTAATGAATTGCTGTCTTCACTTTGCTTTTGAGTCTCCTTTTCCAGTTTGTTGATTTTACCTTTCAAGGTATCATTTTCTCTATTTAGATTCTGAATCTCCTTAGCCATTTCACCAATTTTTCTTTTTAAAGATTTGATTTTATCAGCGTTTTTTTTCCCCATTTTTTTACCTCCCTAATTTGGTTTTTAAAATCCTCCTTTAGCTCTTCCAAGAATGCTTTTTTGGCTTCAGACTAGTTCGCATTCCCTTTTGAGGTATCCAATGTGGGTATAGTGTCAATGCTGTCCTTTTCCAAATTGGTATTTTGATCTTCCCTGTCTTTTGTCACAAAAGAATCAATGGTCCTCAGTTTTTTCATGTTCTTCTTCATGTTGGTTAGCTCTTTCCTGGCTTTACAGTGGATTTCTGCTTTTGGGGTTCAGGGAGCTCTGTCCCAGGTTTATTATTGTGCAAATTGTGAGCCTAGTTACTGGCTTTATGTGTTGTGGCCTTCCGTTTCCAGAGGTGTGGGGGAGGAGATGTCTGGCAGCCAGAAGTTTCTTTTTCACCTGGGGCTGCTCTCTGGTAGGGGTGGTCACAGCCATTGTCTGTGCTGTCAAACTTCCTTTGGCTGTGCAAAGGCACATCTGGGTTCCTGGTGTTGACCCTTGCTCACTCCACCCTTCTGGGACTCAGGAATTCTGTTTGGCTTCTGAAGCCTCACTTCTGTTTCCTCTATTCCAGGGTATTCCCTGAGGTATTCTCTCTGGGTCAGGGTCCATCTCCCAGTAGTTCAAGAAGGTGAGTTTCAAATCTTAGGGCTGCAAGCCTCAGGAGTGGATATTTGACGGCCTTCGGCTCTGCACTGCTGCCTCTCATCACTTCGACAGACTCCCGTCCTGTCCTGGGAGGCCTGGGGATCTCCATTGGTTTTAGGCACCCAGCTTTCTCCCAGCCTGGATCGCTGGCTGGTTTCTGCAGCTGTTTCCACTTTGGTGTGGTCTGGTGCAGTTCCTCATGCTGGGTACTATCTCAACCTACAGATCCATCCTGTCGACCTTGCAGACTCTCCTGGCTTGGAAATTTGTCCCACTCAGTCTACTAGTGGCTTCTAACTCTCTCAAATCTGATCAGATTTACTTTTTTAGAGGTATCTGAAGAATTTGTGAGAGAGCTCCAGTAAGACACTGTTTTCATGCAGCCATCTTGGCTCCACCCCTCCATTCTTTCCTTTTTAAAATAAGTTTTGATTGATATCTTCAATTTTTTATAGCACCATAGTTAATCATATATCCTTCATCCACTCCTTCTCTGAGAACCAAGCCATCCCACATAACAAAAGGTATTTTTTTAGAAAGGAAAGCAAAAGTCAGCACAACTGATACATTAAAAAATCTGAAAACATGTGCAATGTGTAACACTTGTGGACCTTCCTCTTCCATAGAACACTGTCTTGGTAGTATCTTTTCATATATTTTCATTTGAGTAGCACTTAAGCTTTATTATTTTGTTACATTTGCTATTGATATATTGATATGTAGTTGTCCTTCACATTTACATTGTTGTGGTTACAGCATATATTGTTTTCTTGGCTCTGCTGACTTCCTTTTGTGTCAGTTCATATAAGTTTTCTCATGCTTCTTTGTATTCCTCACAACAATCATTACACAGCAGAATAATATTCCATTACATTCATTTACCATAATTTATTTTGACCTTTCCCAATTGATGGACATCTATTTTGTTTCCAATTCTTAACTATCACAAAAAGTGATATTATAAATGTTGTAGTATGTGAAGATTTTTTTCCTATTATTGGCTTCATTGGAGTATATCTTTAGTTCAAAAGATATGGATATTTTAGTCACTTTATTTCCATAACTCCAAATTGCTTTCCAAAATGATATACCACTTCTCAGTTCCATTAGCAACGTACTAATGATGTGCCTATCTTCCCACAATTCCTCCAACATTGACTGTTTCTATTTTTTGTCATTTTTACCAAATTGCATGGTATGAGGTAAAACCTCAAGATTGTTTTAACTTGCATTTGTCTTATTATTAATGATTTGTAAGATTTTTTTTCACATGGTTTGAACAATTTACAATTCTTTCATGAATTGGTTTTTTATATTCTTTGACTATTCATTTATTGGAGAATGGCCATGTCCATTGGTTATATTGATTAATTGATTGTATATCTTGCATATCAAACAGCTGTCAGGGAAATTTGTCCCACTCACTTTTCCCATCTGGCCACTGTCTTTCTTATCTTAGATGCATTAATGTTGTCTCTGCAGAAGCTTTTTGGTTTCATATAATCAAACTTATCTATTTTATATTTTGTAATTAATTGCCTCTATCTCTTATTTGGTTAAGTATATATTTCTTACCTATAGTTGTTAGAGGCATATGATCTATTTCTCATTTTTTTAATATAATCTTTGATACTATGTTCACATATCACTTTACAATGTATTGTGGAGTATGGTGAGAAATATTGGTGTAAGCCTAATTTCTGCCAGACTGCTTTCCAGTTTTCCCAGGAGTTTTTATCAAATAGGCAACTTTCCCTTAGATACCTATTTTGTTAAACACTGGGTTAAGTTCTATTGCTTCTGAATATCTCTTTTCTACTCTGTTACATTGATATAGCCTTTCCATTCTTTAATCAGTGCCATATGGTTTTGATGCCTGCTGCTTTATAATAGAGTTTAAGACTTGGACATGCTATTTCCCCTTTGTCTCTACTTCTTTTCCCCATTTCTCTTGATAGTATGGCTCTTTTGTTTTTCCAAATGAATTTTGTTATTTTTTATCAAGTTCTGTAAAGTATCCCTTTGGAAATTTGATTGGTATGATA
Source organism: Phalanger gymnotis (assembly GCA_028646595.1). NCBI lineage: Eukaryota > Metazoa > Chordata > Mammalia > Diprotodontia > Phalangeridae > Phalanger > Phalanger gymnotis. Next base: position 324,356,574 of record CM053625.1, on the reverse strand, counting down.
TTAAAAGTGTAAATTAATTTTGGAAGTATTGTCATTTTCATTATATTGGTATGGCCTAAGCGTGAGCACTTACTATTCTTTCAGTTGTTTATGCTGTTCTTTATTTCTTTAAGGAGTTGAATCTATACAAGTCTTTTGTGTGCTTTGAAAGATTAAATCTCAGTTAGCTTTTTGGATTTTGTAGTTATTTTTAGTGAGATTTACCTTTGTCTCATTGTTTTTTGTACTATGTTATTAGAATATGGAAATATTGACTTTTGTGGATTTATTTTGTAGGCTGCAATTTTGCTGAACCTATTGTCTCAATTATATCTTTGCTGATTTCCTTGGGTTTTCCAAGTAAACCATCATATCATCAGGAAACAAGGATAATTTTATCTCCTCTTTACCTATCTTTTTTTTTCTTTGTCTGTCTTTATTCCTTTATTTTTTCCTCTTGTCTTATTGATATTGCTAGCATTTCCAGAAGTACATCAATTTAGCGATTCAATAACTATATCAAATAATAGTGAGGAGAGTGGATATCCTTACTTCCCTCTGTATTTATTAGAAAACATTCCAGTGTATCCCCATTTCATATAATGCTTGCTTTTGGTTTTAGATAGATATTTTTTATGATATTTTTTAAAAGTCCCTCTATGGCTATACTTTGTAAAGCTGTTTTTTTTTTTCCAGCATAAAAAAGCATTGTACTTTGTCAATGACTTTTATTACACCTTTTGACATGGTCATGTATTTTTAAATTTTGGTTTTTAATATGTTTAATTATGTTGATTATTTTCCTAATATTGAGCCATCCTAGCTTCCCTTGCATAAATCACAATTGAGCATAGTGAATGATTTCTTGGATAAAGTGGTGTAGTCTATTTGATAGGATTTTGTTTCAAATATTTGAGTCAATGTCCATTCATGATATTGGCCTGTAGTTTTCTTTGTGTGTACCTTACCTATATTTAGGTATTAGGACTATTTTTTTTTCTCATGAAAGGATTCTGGTTGGGTTCTTTCCTTTACTGTTAGATCTATTTCCATTTCTAAGATTGGGTTAAGATCTCTCTCTCTCTCTCTCTCTCTCTCTCTCTCTCTCTCTCTCTGTTTTTTTTGGATAGTTTGGGTACTTTGTTTTTTGAAAGTATTCCTCTATTTCTTTTGTGTTCTCAGTTTTGTTTTTAGCGTATGTAACTATGTATAATATGTTTGGATTATTTTGTTCCTTCTGGTTTTTACATAATCTTATCTTGTTCATTTGCTATCATATCAATTTGATTTTCTATCCTTTTCTTTTTAATCAAATGACCTAATGGTTTATGAATTTTATTATTCTTTTCAGAGAACCAGCTTTAATTTTATTCATCATTTCTATTTTTGTTTCCAATTTATATTTCCCCCTCTAATTTTAGTATCCCATTTTATGCCTATTTTAGTATTTTTACTTTTTTATTTTCTAATTTTTAAAAATTCATATTCTGTTCATTAATCTTTTCTTTTTCTATTTTGTTAATAGAGGATCATAAGGATATAGTTTCAGTCCTAACAACTCCTTTAGCTGCATCCCAGAAATTTTCATATGTTATTTCATCATTATAATTTTATTTTACATAGTAATTTATTTTTTCTCTTATTTGTTCTTTGATCCATTCATTAATTAACATTTCACTGGTAACTTTCCATTCTGCATCTTTTGTTTGTGGTCTTTAAACCAATGACTATTCTTATTGCAGTATGGTCTGCAAAGGATATAATGATTATTTCTGCTTTTTTACATGTGTTTGCTATGTCTCTGTACCCCAATAAGTGGTCAATTTTTATTTAAGTTCCACTTGGTGCAGAGAAATATTCATATATATGTATATGATCATACCACCATGCTATCTATGTCTATCTATCTCCTTTTTCTGTACCATTTAGAAGATAACATGTCTTTTAAATGTAGTGTTTTTTTTTCCAGAAATGGGTTTATCTTTCTGTTAGACTATCCAAAATTGATAGAGATATATTGAAATCTCCTTTAACTATTGCGTTACTCTGTATGTCTTCTTAAAGATCAGATAATGATTCCTTAATGGATGTGTATTCTAAGCCACTTGGAACATATAAGTTGATTACTGATATTAGGTGGTTGTCTATTATTCCATTAAGCATAATGCACTTTTTTTGCTCATACTTACAAATTATTTGGATGCTTGTTTTGTTTTGTTTGGTAGTATGATGGTAATTTCTGCTTTTTTGGATTCTCTTGATAAATAGTAAATTTTTCTACCTCCTAGGTTTTTATTTTGTATATGCCTTAGTTTTTAAAATACATTTCTTGTAAGCACAAGAAAGGTTTTATTTTCTTTTCTAGTCTACCACTCTTTTTGTTTCATTTTTGGATTGCCTAATCCATTCATATTTAAAGTTATAAGACCTAGGCTTATATTTTCCTCCACTTGTCTCTAAAATTGACTTTTTCTCAAAATATGATTTTTTTCCCTCTAAACTGATATAGACACAATATTATTTCCTTTCAGTAACTTTGCTTTAACATTTTTTTAAGCTGCTCCTCTGACTTTCTTCTTCTCATCCCTGTTCCCTTTGTCTTCTTCATTACACCCTCCCCTCTACTATTTTGTTTATTAGTTTTTCTCTCCTGCTTTTGTCTAGTTATGTATTTCCTCCCCACCCCATTTCTTCTGAATTAGTAAAATAGATTTTCCATGTCTTTTCCTCCTCTTCAGTTAATCCAGTTTATCATTTTTTTCATTTCATTTTTGTGCTCTTTTTCCCCCACGAACTGATTTCTCTCTCTTCATTATCTTCTTTGTTTACTCTAGACCACCATTCTCTGATTTGTGACTCTTATCATCTTCTTGTCTGTCTCTTCTCTCTATATTTTTCAACAATCAAATCTTCTAAGATATTCATTCTAGACTCTTCTCTCTAAACTCTTTCTGCCACTGCCTTGTAGAGTTTACATCATGGATTCCCCTTTTCCATTGCCTCATTCTTAGAACAATGCTAATGATTTCTGGTATCAGAGAAGACACTGCCCCATGGTAGTCCCCTTCCTCCAGGACCCCACTGATCTAAATCCTCTCTTGTTAATCTTGCTCCCCTCACATTTTTCTGGGAATCTCTTCCCTGTTTCCATGCTTTCCCATTCTTCTAGGTGCCAATTATCCCAAGGGGTTCCAACTCTCCCCCTCCCAAAATAAGCATCAGGAACTAAATCCTTCAGGCTTCATCCAGTACAAGGCCCTCATCTCCCTTCACCCATAAGAGAATTCATCAGTGGAATGCTCTTTTATCTCCAAAGTAACATCTCTTTCCCTTGCCCCACCTTTTCAATCTTTCCTCTTTCCTCCTCTCCAACTCCCCTGTAAGCACTTATCTTTCTGAGATCACAGAGGTTACCTTACCCTTATTTCTAGCCCTTAATTTAATTTGAGCCCTATTGCATCACTCACTCATCCCTGTGCTCCCTACTCCCCTCTCCCTTTTTGTGTACACTTCCATATTTTTATATAGTTTCCCAAAAGAGGCATTTACCGAAAGGCAGAGTATCACCAGATTCTGCCCATAATTTTCCATCTTGCCTCTTCACCGTTACCTCTAACAGATTTCTGCCTTCTCCTCTGTATCCTTGTGTACCTTTAGAAAGAAGTCACATATTTGTTTCCCTTTTGTCATACTTGCTCTTTCTGTTTGCATTTATTTACTTCTTTTGCAATTCTGTTGTTTGAAGTTTTAGAGAAGCAAAAATATCTTCAGTTCTGGTTCTTTCGTAAAAACGTTTCTAACTCTTTTTTATTATTGAACATCCACATTTTGTACTGTATGGTTAAGTTCAGATTTGCAATACAGGTCACCCTGAGATATATCCTGAGCTCTAATCTTTTCTCAACACATTCCACTCCCTCTTCCTTTTTCTATTAGGTATATAATAGTCTTGCATTATTAAAATGTCTTTTCTTTTATATTTGAAGGTCTTTTTTCCTGATGGATTGCAAAACTTGTTTTTGAATTTAATTGTTAAGTTTGACCACTATGGCATCTTGGAATTTTTAGCCTTGATTATTTTGTATTTGTTTTTGGAATAATCTGTGAATTCTTTCCACTAGAACTCCACTTTCCATGTTCAGAACTTCTGGGCAATTCTTTCCTACTGTTTCCTTCATTATGGTGTTTAGGTTTTTTGACCTGCTGTGCTCTCCTGGGAGACCTATCTTTCTTAGGTTGTCTCTGTGCATCTTGTCATCAAGATCCCTATGAAAGCATATTTGCTTTCAGTGTTACTGTTTTTTGTTTCATTTCTAGGTTGTCCTTCATGTCTGTATATTTGAATTCTTAATCTCTTGTTCTTTCTTTTCTTTCTTTGTTAAGTCTTGCCCTTGCATGTTCAAGTTTTTCTATTCTACTCATCGTTTTGGTTGTATAGGTCATAAATTCTGCTCTCATAATTTTCATTTCTCTTAAACCACTCAGAAACATCATATTGTGATTCTATGTCCTCTCAAATTCTACAAGGTCCTCTGTCTCATCAAGTATGAGATCATTTTCTCTTTTTGTTTGGAGCATGTATTCCTAGATGCCTAAATTCATTTACTAGATCTGGAGGCCTTATTTCCTTCTGTTGTTACTGTTTTTCTTCTTGCCTTATCTGTTTATGTTCGAGATCTTTGAGATTTCTTTTTCCTGAAATCTTTGGTACTTTAAGTCTTTTGTCCCCTTATTTTCCTTATCACTCACTTCCTGACTCCCTCCCCTCTGATCGTGGTTTACTTGAGGTCTGGATCACATAGTCTATGCAAAGGCACAGAGAAAGGAGAATGAATGGTAAATTCTGAGAATAGCAAGACCTTCTGTTTAGGCCATGATCATTCTTCTAGTCATTTAGGTTCACAGCTTCAGAGACATTAGTGACTCCTCTCTTTCTCATTGCCATGTTAAATCATTGCCAAGTTCAATTCTACCTTCATTGGTAGGTTTTTCACCACTTAAACCACTACTGTGCCAGTTCAGGTCCTTGTTACCTTTGCCCTGAACTATTTCAATATCCTCTTTGGCTATTGGTTCTCCTACCTCCAGTCTCTCCCCTACAGTTCCTCCTCTTCGTAGCTGGCAAGCTGATATTCTGAAGTCATAGCCAAAGTCATTTTCTAGCCAAAAAGATTCAACGGCCCCATATTTCTTCTACAATAAAGCACAGACACTATTTGTCATTTAAACTTCTCAATCTGTCTTTATATTTCCAGGTTTACCACACATTAATCAATCATCATATTAAATAGGCTTATGTAAAGTTTGTCTTTTACTGTTATCCCATCTCCTGTGTCTATGTGCTTGTGCCTTCTCTTCACCTCCTCCTCTTGGAAATTGTTTCAAGGCTCAATCTCCTCCAACAAGAGGCCTTTTCAATTCTACCAATAGGTAGTTCTTTCTCTTTCCCTCTTTGCTTTTTACTTATCTGGATAATGGTTGTTTCCTCTCAGGAAAATGTATGCTTCTTGAGGACAGGATTAGTTTTCTTTTGAATGAAGGTTTCCTTGGTGCCTCCCAAAAAGACTGGTACATCATGGGTGCATAATAAATCTTCGCTGAGTTGACTTGATTTGACTTGACCTGAGATAGTTTGTCTGAAATGATAATGCACAAAAGGAAATAATATGGAATAACCCCAGAAAAAGTCCATAGGCAGATTATGGTGGGCTTTCAATTGATAACCTGGACAGTTTGTATTGTTTTTTATCTAAAGGTAGTAGGGAGCCAATGAATTTTCTTGAGTATAATCAGATCGGTGCTTTAAGAATATTTTTATTATTAGCTGTGTGGAAGACAGATAGAAGGGAGAGACAGCAACCCCAATCCAGATGAAGAAGTTGGTAGAATAGACCAGTTAGAGGGACAGGGGACTAAGCCAAGGTGGGGTTGGATGGTTGGAGAATAAGGCACTGAAATGAGACACAGGTGGAAGTTAGAATTAATGAGAGGGCAATTGGCTAGTTGTGGTGGTGAGGGGGAGGAAAGAGTAGAGGATGCTGCCTAGGCTGTAACCCTGGGTGATACAACTGACAGAAAAAGCAAAGTTTAGAAGGGTTAGTTTAAAGGGGAAAGTGGAATAGGAATTCTGTTAGAGGGTTGTGAAGTTTGAGGTGCCTTTGGGACATCCATCTAGAGATGACTGAGAGTCAGTCAGTGATTCCAGCCTGGAGCTCAGGAGAGGCTAAGGATAGATAAGTACACCTGGACATGATCTTTATAGAGATAATAATCTGTAGGATCTGGTAAGGTCACCAAGGGAGAGGTTGGATGGAGAGGAGTGGTGAGGACATAGGCAGAACATTTAAGTGTCCCGGTAGCTAGAAGGGAAGGCATAGAGTGAGTATGATTTGCCAAAGAAGGAGGAGAAACAGTCAGTCTGGTATGAAATGGACCAAGGAAAAGTGGTGAAGATACTGAAAAAAGAAGCCAATGTGAAAGTTCAGTTATATCAAATATTATATGAAGTCAGGAAAGATGATGGCTGTAAAAAAGCCATTTCACAGTTTTAGTAAGAGATCATTGAGAGAATATAAGTGAGAGCAGAATGCTCCAGAAAGAGGACTCAGAGAGTCAGCATGGAAGACTGAGCCTGGAGGGCTCCTGCTGTCTGTCCAGCAGCTTCCTGGGATGAAGGCTCCCTGACCTGCCCACATAAATCTTGGCCCATTTGGCAGATGGGGCCCTATGGCTGAGCTGACTTACTCATCAGGCCTGTGGACAAACAATGTTGTTCAGGCACATACTCCTTTGTTCTCTCATTCAGTATTCATCAAGCAATCTCACTTCAGTTTTCCAAGTTGCTTTCCCTTAGGGGAGCGGGTACACCAGCCCAAGCCACATTATCTACAAACAGCCATGACCTAGCAAGGCTGATGCTAAAGAGAATGGATGGGAGATGCAGCAGGCTAGGCAATTCTGAAGGAATCATTGCAATCATCAAGTCTGACCCCATCATTTTATAGTGATGAGAGCCAGGGCTCTAGGAGAGGGCTGACATGGCCAAGGTCACGTAAGTAGACTAGAATCTACATCCTTTGATCTTGAAACACATGGAGGGAGAGGGGCATGATATTAGGTATTAGGGGGCAAGATGAGGGGGGTTATTTCTTCTTTGGTCTTATATCTGTTTTGATCCCTAATCAAAGTGATTTTGAGGTGAGCCAATACCTCTGCATTTATAAACCATTAGAGAAATTGTGGCCTCTAGGTGGCACAGTGGATAGAGTGCTGGCCCTGGACCCAGGAAGATCTGAGTTCAAATTTTAGCCTCAGATACATACTAGCTGTGTGACCTTAGGCAAGTCATTTAATCCTGTTTGCCTCAACTCCTCATCTGTAAATGAGCTGGAGAAGGAAATGGTAAATCATTCCAGTATCTTTGCTAAGAAAACCCTAAGTGGGGTCGCTAAGAGTTGGACAAGACTGAAATGAACAACAATAGAAACATTGTGTAGTGAGGGAACTCTGTACCTAGACTGTCTCCATCTTTGAGGGTCTATGGAGAGTCAGGCCAGAGGCTGAATTCTGGTCTTTTGTCTTTGCTTAGCCCAGCTTCACTCCTCTTTCAGTACCCTAGACACCTCCCCTCTTCCCTCACCCTCTCTCTTTCCACCCTCTTCTATTTGAGCTTCAGGAAAGGGTCTGCCCTCAGCACTACTCTCTTCTTCATGCCCTAGAGTTTTAGAGCCTGGGGATCCTCATTCATTGGGACTCTCATGTAAACCCCATGCCTCTATTGGGGGCATGAAGGACCCAGGAGACACAGAGTTTAAAGTATGAGGATCTTCTTTCTTAGATCCTTATACTGTATTGCTAACCCAGCTGTACCGAAGCACGGTTATGAGGTTTAAAATTTCTCCAGAATGTTTGAGACAAACTGGTATTATTATGTGATCTTCAAATTTTGTTCATATAAAGAAGAGTTTGATTGGGCGGTGGCTAAACCAATACGTCATATGCATGCAATGGAATATTACTGCACTGTTCAAAACAATACATGTAATAACCCAGAGAAGTCTAGGAAGATATAACGAGCTGATGCAGAGGAAGCAAGTAGAACCTGGCAACTAATGCACAGTCATGACGACAAGGGAAGCAGAAAGAACAAGAACACAAGGATCAAAATTGGACATTGAAATGATACCTAGAACACTTGGCCCAAAAGAGAGAGAAAGAAGGTACCTTTCTCCTTCTTTGCAAAGGTGGAATACTATGGCTGTAGAACATGCCATAATCTGTGAGACACCCTCACTTTACATAGGAAGAAAATGAGCCCCGGGGATTAACAGCTAGGCAGTGCCAGAACTAGGATTGGAACTCAGGTCTCCTGGTCCTTTGCCCAATATTACTCCCACTATATATTTAGGTGGTATTGTTGATAGATGGATAAATCTGCTGCCTAAGACCTAAGTTGTGCATTCCTGGACAAGTCACTTAACCTCTCTGTGCCTCAGTTTCTCCAACTGTAAAATGAGAAAGCTTGACTTGGTTGCCATCTTTAAATCAATGATACCCATGTTGTTCAATAGTTGGGTTTTTTCCAGTCATCTCTGACTTTTTATGACCCCATTTGGGGTTCTCTTGGTAAAGATACTGGAGGGGTTTGTTATTTCTTTCTCCAGCTCATTTTACAGATGAAGAAACTGAAGTAAACATAATTAAGTGGCTTACCTGGGGTCACACGTCTAGTAAGTGTCTGAGGCCAGATTTGAACTCAGGAAGATGAGTCTTCCTCACTCCAGCCTGGGCACTCTAACTACTTTACAGTATAATTTCCATGCGCCACCTTATTTGCTTCTTCAGAAACTCTTTTTTTTCCTTCCAAGATCCATCTATGTTGTTTTTTAAACTGATGCTCCCTCACCTCTATCTCCTAGCTTCCCTGGCTTCCTTCAAGACTCAGCTCAGTCCCCATCTTTTTCAAGAACTCTTCCCTACTCACTGCTCCGCCCTACAAGTACCTTCCCTCTGGAATCACCTTCTGTTTATACCTTACATACCCTGTCTGAACATAGCTTTCTCCATCTTGTCTCTCCCATTTGAATGTAAGCCCTTTGAGGGCAGGGACCATATTTTTGCCCTTCTTTGTACTCAGTGTTCACCATGGCACCTGGCACATGACAAGTGTTGGATAAAATGCATGTTGAACAACTGACTCCCTCATCTCTCACTCTGCCTCACTTTTGTTCAAAAGCAAGTCACTAAAATTTGATTGTTTGCAGAAGGAATTCTCTTCTTACCTACTAGTCTCTGGTTGTTTGAAGTTGCCAGGGCAACCAGCCTGCTGCTCCTGGTTTGAAGACATCATCAGAAGGAAAGAATAATCCATGTCTCTGTCTCTCTAAGGAGGATACTGAGAGCAAAATTCAATCACTTGATAAGCATTAAGGAAGCCACATGTGCTGGGTACTGTGTGAGGGGACAAGGACACAGGATTGGCCTCAAGCTTACATTTGATCATGAGAAAGGGGAATAACATGTATCCATACACTTACATACTCAATCTCACAAAGTCATTTTCTTTTGGTGGGGCTGGGGGGCGATAAGCTACTGTGGAGTGGCAGAGAAGGTTTCAAGCAGAAGGTGGGATCTGAGACAAGTCTTGAGGGAAACCAGGGACTTCAAGAGGCAGAAGTGGGAAGGGATTACATTCCAGGCATTGGGAATGGATAATTCAAAGGCATGGAGGTGGGAGATGTGGTGTTATATATGGGGAACAGCAAAGAGACCCATTTATTTGGACTGTAGAGTATGGTAGGGAAATAATAATAAAACCAGAAAGTTAAGCTATAGCTCAGTTATGATGGCTGTCATACAAGAGTTTGTATTTGATCCTAGAAGTCATAGGGAAACAGGGATGTTTGCTGAGCAAGAAAAGGAAATGGTTAGAGCAGTGTTTTAAGCAAATCTCTTAGGTGGGTTGTGTGGAAGATAGACCAGAGAGAGAAGGGCATGGAGATTACTAATGCCTATTGCAAGAGTCTGGAGTGAAAGGAGTTTAGGGCCTGCCCCAGGGAAGTGTCTATGGGAGAAGAGTGGAGAGGATGGACTTGAGAAATGTTGGAGAGAGATAGCCGATAAGGCAGGACAGTTTAGTGATTTGTGGGACAAATAAGAGTAAAGAACTGAGGATGAACCTCAGGCTGGGAATCCAGGTGACAATGCCCCCCAAAGAAATAGGAAGCTCAGAACAAGAGGGGCTTTATTTATTTGTTTTCTTAGTTTTTTTGTGAGGATTGGACAGTGAAGTCCAGCTTCGGACATGTTGCATTTGAGATGCCTGCAGGATAGTTGGTAGAGACAGGCAGCTGGCTGTGTGGACAGAAGCTCAGGAAAGAGATTGGAAACATCTGTTCCTTTAATACAGAAGAGAAAAATCTATTCATTTGGTGATGTGAACCATTTGAGTTTTGAGCACTGAAGCTCAGGAAAGAGATTGAAAACATCTGTTCATTTAATAACAGAAGAGAAAAATCTATTCATTTGGTGATGTGAACCGTTTGAGTTTTGAACATTGAATATTGAGAATTTTATATATGCCCCTAGCCCTAGGTCAAAATCCCAGCTTGAATTCTTTGATTTGCTCCCCAGGCTGTATCTGAGTAATGAAATCACAGAGTCACTCATCCAATGAATAGATCGCTCACTTTGGGCTTGGTACCACGAATGATCTCAGTATATGAGGCTGCTGATGGGGTAAGCAAAGCAGACTCTCCATAATTAACTTCCCAGCAGGTCAGTATAGTTCCATTAGGAATACACAACAAATTATGGGAGCTTCCTTCCTTTTGGGGTGGGGTGAAGGGTGGAATAATGAAGCTCAGCTTTGGATGTGTTGAGTTTGAGATGCCTCTGCCACAGTCAGTAGAAAAAATAGCTGGCTATGTGGGACTGAAGAGCAGGAAAGAGATTGAAAATCTCTGTTAAGGTCAGAGAACCAGCTCAGCATTTGGTGCCAGGAATTGAGGAAGGAATTCCTTTTTCTTTCTGGACTCACTTTCTTTCTTTACAAAATGAATGGTAAAATTAGATGATCCCTAAAAAAACCTGTTGCTTAAGTCCAACTTTCTAAACAGCAACAAGATTTTGTTGGTACTTACCATGTGCTAGTGCTGGGAATAGAAAGAAAATCACTAAGAAAGACAACCCTGCCTTCAAGAAGCTTAAATTTTAATGTGAGGAAGCTAACACACAAAAAGAAGTTGAAGAATGGTGGTGGGGAGAGAGGAATGGACCTGGCTCAGGAGCAAGGTAGGAAAACTCAACAAACTGGAGAGGTTAGAGGGTAGCCTGGAGAGGAAGGAAGACAGATTGGCCTAGACAGATATGCCTACAATGCTGAAATCTGAGGTTCTGGGAAGGAATCAGCTAATCTGAGGAAGGAGGCTGAAAGGCAAAGGGTACTTCCAGTTGGGCTGGGCTGAGCTTCCAGGGGGAAATAGATTTCTATGGCATAGAAAAGAAAATCTGGAGAGACAGGAGTGTAGGCTGGAGAAAAATAGAGAATAGATATTTCCCATTATTTAGAGACACTCTAAATGTTAGGGCAAGCTTGGTCACTTAGAATGACTGTTTTGGTTTTCCCAATGTTGAAATTTAGGTTTTTTACTTCATAACTGTAACAATTTTGGCCTTTCTTCATGCTTCCTGCACTGGGAGTTTTCCATTCTTAAGAACAAAAAACTGAAGGAAATAAATCAAACCTTATTCCTTGAAAAAATACTATGAGAAGCCACCAGATGTCTTAAAGCCTATGACTGGCATCTTTTGGACATGGCCAATGTGGGAACGGGCTACACCTCACTGTACATATTTATTGCAAGGGCTTTTGTTTTTGTTTTTCAATGTGAGGGGAAGGTGGGAGAGACAGAAAAGAGATTTTTGTTCATTGAAAATAAAAGGAAATGAAAATAAGAAAATAACAAAACCTAAGTCCAGGCACTAAAATTCATGTACTGTATTAAGAATAGACTGCCTTAGATCCTCATTGAGTGACCAGTGATTCTAACATAGTCATTGGGTCTCTGCTCAAAGCAAGTTATGACATAAACATGAGACAGAGAGATAGTCACACATTCACACATATGAACATAAATGTACACACAAGATATTTATCTACATCTTAAGCTTTTTTCTTACTTGGAACACATTATTCCATTCCCTCCTTTTGATTCTGGTGGGTATAGAATGGTCTTTTGTTATTTGAATTTCCTTTCCTTTGTATTTGAAGGTCTTTCTCCTGGTTGCTTATAGAGTTTGTTGTTTGTCAGGGGAATTGTCAAATTCAGTCATTATGTGTCTTGACTTTTGCAGTGCAGTTCGTTTTCCTAGAGGTAATCTGTGGATTCTTTAGATTGGCATTTTGTTTTCTATGTTTGGCTGTTCTGAACACTTTTCTGCATTATTTCTTGCATTATGTTTCTTTTTTTCTTGTAGTACTCTTCTGGGACATATATGATCCTTAAGTTTTTTCCTCTGTATCCTATCTTCAAGATAAATTTGTTTTGTTTGCATGGAGACCATACCACCATATGATTTTTATAATGCAAATAGTAACTATTTGGAGATAGCTTGGACATAAATTCACACACCGATATTTTTTAACATGCTCTTCTTTGTGAGGGACTCACTACTCCAGTACCCAGCCCATCTCCCACCAAAGCATAAGCAGAAAGAGACAAAAACAAAACTAAATTTGAACAATAGCTTCTTAACAAGCAAAATAAATATTACAGAGTTCACATGCTAAAATTCATAGAAGTTACTAAAAAGAGATTCTTCCAGAGCCTCGCTCAGAGCCTAGGGACCCTGATTTTACTCACTTCTCAAAGCCATGAATACCTGGCATGCTAGTCCATAGTAGGCAATGCTAGAAAATGAGAAGGGAGTTAGTAAGGATCTATATTGATATCCTTTGCCACAAACTTGTATAAGATCCTAGGGAAGAGACTGGAAAGTGTTGTTAAAACTCAGGTGTCATTGACTTCATGCTATAGATTCACCATGACTCAAACCCTTCGTTGTTTCCCAAGCCCAAGACCTCAGGCAGCTCTAAACCCAGTCCAGCACAAAAAAAAAAACGTCATCAGGCATATACATAATACATAGGAAATACAGATAAAAAGAAGAACTCCACCCCTGCCCCCAACCAGAATATCCCACCTCCATTCATCAAATGCATTGCTCAGCTTCACATAGATTTTATTCCCCACATTTTTGTGGACAACACTGTAGAAAAGATACTACAGGCATCTAGGTGGCATAGTCAATAGAACACTGGGCTTGAGTTCAGGAAAATCTGAGTTCAAATCCAGCCTCAAATACCTACTGGCTGTGTAACCTTGTGTGAGCTACTTAATATCAACCTGCCTCAGTTTCTTCAACTGTAAAACAGGATAATAGTCCCTACCTCACAGGACTGATATGAGGCTCAAATGAGATAAAACCTGTAAAGTAGTTAGTATAGTGACTAGCTCGGAGTAAGTGATATCTAAATGCTAACTACTACTGCTACTACTACCACCACCACCACAACTACTACTACTACTACTACTACTAGTAGTGGTGGTGGTGGTAGTAGTAGTAGTAGTAGTAGTGGTAGTAGTAGTATTTCTTAGATATCATCCCATTGGTTCCATTTCTGCAAGATTTTATTAATTGCCCTAGAATCCTTACAGTGGTCAAAGGGGATAACCTGTTTAGAACTCTGGTTTACACCTCATAAAGCCTTTCCTCACATTATTTCCATGGAGATTTTTCTAATGAGTAAGAAATAGTCAGATATTGAAATTTGGGGGAATTACTTTGAAGACTTGTAGCCATCTGGATTGGGAGAAATTTTGCCTTAGGTATCTGGGAGAGGAAAAGAGCCCCATTTCCTTGAGACCCATGGCTCATGTCCCAGATTCATGGTCCTACCTGCCTACCAGTGGGGAGAAAAGAAATTTTGAGGGCTAGAAGTTTCTAGCATCTAAAGGCCAAGCCTAGTCACACCAATGACCAGCATAGTAAGTAAATGAAGGATATAAAAAGGATGATGAATGTGTTGGGAATGGTTGAAAAAAATTAGACACACTTCTAGACCCAGATCTATCAGAGAAGGGCTTCAAGCAGCAAAGCTATTCAACCCTAGGAAAAATGTAAGGAAACAGACTCTGGTGCCTCTTAATGAGGGCAAGAAGGGGGGAAGTGAGCTCAGAGATAGAGTCTCACTTTTTATTTCACCCCCTGTTAGTGTATCATTCAAAAGAATGAACCAGTAACAGATAATATACCCAACTGGGAGCTGGGAAGGAAGAAAGGAAGGAGGAAGGGAGGGAGAGAAAGGCAAAAAAAGTATTTTTAAGCACCCACTATGTAATAGAAAAGAAGATAAGGAGGAAAGGAAAAAGGGAAGAAAGGGAAGGAAAAATAAACATTTATTAAGCACCTACTATGTGCCCAGAAGGAATGGAAAGAGGGAAGGAAGGGAAGAAAAAAAATATTGAGCACCTATTCTGTGCCAGGCACCGTACTGAATGTTTTACTTATGTTATCTCATTAAATACAACCACCCCGGGGAGACTGAGGCAGACAGAGTCCAGGCCCGGTGGACTGTACATTGGGCTATGTAGGATGAGCTTCAGGGTTATACATATAGGGGGCCCCAGTCCAGAATAGAGTGATGTGTACCAGGGGAAGGCTCCACCAAAGGAGAAAAGGACTTGAGTTATCCCTTTAGCACACATGCTGTCAATGCTTAAGCCCACTTTTCCCAGACTCTGAAGGTGCTTGTGGGAGAAAGACTGGGTTACAGACTTTGCAGGGGATGGTCGAATACCCATTCTGCTTACTCCACTACCTATCCTTTCCTAAAAGTTAATTCAGTTTGTCTGTTTGTTATCAATAGAGAGCAAACCACCCGGGGCTTGTGAGCAATTGTACTAGAATGACTCCAACCAGGCTGGTTACTGCCGGAACCCTCAGGAGAGGAGCCGGCTGCCTTCTGGGGCCCAGCCTGCCAGCTGAGTGGGAGTCGGGAGAGTGAGCCCAGAGGAATGTGGCATTCTGATTCTATGAAACCATTAACCTTCCAAGTGCTAGAGAGATGTGACTTGTTCTTTTTGTTTTTGGAGCCAATCATGTTCAAAGTTTTTTCCCTCAGGAACTACATCTCTAAGAGCTTCTCTGAAGAGTTCCCTACC
Organism: Phalanger gymnotis; assembly: GCA_028646595.1. Lineage (NCBI taxonomy): Eukaryota > Metazoa > Chordata > Mammalia > Diprotodontia > Phalangeridae > Phalanger > Phalanger gymnotis. The sequence continues at coordinate 324,341,371 of CM053625.1, read as the reverse complement.
CAACTCCACCCAAGCCCCATTAAGTGAAAAGCAGAAGAAAAAAAATAAACCAGAACAATTAGTCCTGGTCTCTCAGAGCCTGAGGATCCTTTCAGATTCTCACTTGGGCCCAAGATACCTCATACACCATCCATCTTGTTTCATAGGTTTCACAAATATCAGGGTTGGGAGCTCACAGCCAGGAGCTGTGGCCAGACAATGCAAGGCTCAGTCACCCTAGGTTATTATTTCAGAAGCCTCTCACTGCCAAGGAGAGATGTGAGAACCCCAAGTGCTATAGGGGACTTTAGCGCTCTCACTCTCTTTCTCTCTCTCTCTCTCTCTCTCTCTCTCTCTCTCTCTCTCTCTCTCTCTCTCTCTCTCTCTTTCTCTGAAAGAACCTATTGAAAAGGTTGGGGGAAAACAGATAAAAGAAAAAGAAAAAAAAAGGGGCAGCTAGGTGGCACAGCTCATAGAGCACCAGCCCTGGAGTCAGTAGGACCTGAGTTCAAAATCAGCCTCAGACACTTGACACTTACTAGCTGTGTGACCCTTGGCAAGTCATTTAAACTGTTCTAAGCTCCCTCCCTCCTCTCAATTCACTGTTCTAAGCTTCCTCCCAGCTTTCACATTCACTGTTTTAGCTCCCTCCCAGCTCTCACACTCCTTACTTGATCCCCTTCCCTGAGCTGCTTTCACTACAAATATCTTATTTTTAAATTTTAATTTAATTAAAATTTTGAATTAACAAGCACTTCCTTTCTGTACCTTTCATTCACCCCTCCAACTAAAAAGGAGAAGAAGAAGAGAAAGAAAAGATGCTTATAACAAATATTCATAATCAAGCACAACAAATCTCCATGCTTGCCATGCCCCAAAGCATGGATCTAATTCTGCATTTTAAGTCCATCATGTCTTGACTAGGAGGTGAGTAATGTGTTTGTCATCAGGTCTCTGGGGGCATGGCTTGTCATTTCTTTGACCAGAGTCTTTCAAAGTTGTACTTCTGTATAATGTTATTATAAAAATTATTCTCCTAGCTCTATTCACTTCATTCTGCATCGGTTCATAAAGGGCTTCCCAATTTCCTCTAAAACTGTTCCCTTCTTCATTTCTTTTTTTTTTCTTGTTGGTTTTTTTTTGGAGGGGGGAGGGCAGGACAATTGGGGTTAAGTGGCTTGCCCAAGGTCACACAGTTAGTAAGTGTGTCAAGTGTATGAGGCCACATTTGAACTCAGGTCTTCCTGACTCCAGGGCCTGTGCTCTACTCACTGTGCCACCTAGCTGCCTAACCGCCCCCCCCCTCCCCACTTCTTCATTTCTTATAGCACAAGACTCCACTGTTTCATAAACCATAATTTGTCTGGATATTCCCAAATGGGTAGAGATCCCTGATTTCTTTCCTCCTATGAAAAGATCATTGACATTTTTTTTTTGTCCAAATAGGTCCTTTTCCTTTTTTTGATGTCTTTGAGTAATAGGCCAAGTAGAGGTAATTCTGGGACAAAGAGTTTATAGAATACAGTGACTTTGAAGTCATTGTTCCAGATTGCTTTCCAGAATGGGTGGACAATTCACAGCTCCACCAAAAGTGCATTCATGTTTCTATTCACACCTAAACAGAGTAGACTGCTTTTCCCTTTTGGTCATTTTTGGGGCATTTAAAAAAATCTGGCTGGTGATGGATTGGATTTTTTCCTTTAAAAACTAACTATTAATACACTTTGACCAAACTTATCCACTGGGAAATGTTTATTATCATTATAAGTTTAAACTATTTGTTTATGTATCTTGAACATATTTAAATATGTATCAATATGTGTGTATAGAGACATACATACACATATATTCATACATATACTCACATCTATCCATATATAGGATACATGTAACCCACACATATTTCATATATGTGGGATATTTTGTATATATTTATCCATATATGGGCATATATATATATATATATATATATATATGTGTGTGTGTGTGTGTATTTAATTTTAAAGATTCAATACGAGAAATATAAGGATATATAGACATACAAGGAAACATTCATATATAGAGATATATATGTATGTACATATATATGAATCTATATCCATATCTAAATCTAAACATATATATATATATATATATATATATATATATACATACACATACATACACATACCTACCTATATGGATACATATTTGGGTCTTTCCCATAGATCCAGATATAAAAATTGCACCTATATCTAGACATCAATACATGAATACACACACACACACACATATATAGAGAAAGATAGATAGATAGATAGATAGATAGATAGATAGATAGATAGATAGGCATATGCATGTGCATCTATTTGTACATACAGAGTCAGTCAAAAAGCGTTTATTAAGTGACTATCATGTGCCAGACACTGTGCTAACTACTGGGGATACAAAAAAGAGGCAAAAGACAGTCCCTGCCCTCAAGAAGCTCACAATCTAATGGGAAGAAAAGTAAACAAATATGTACAAACAAGCTCTACATAGGACAAATAAGAAATAATTAACTGGAAAGGGAATAGAATTAAGAGGGGTTGGAGAAGGCTTCCTGAAGAAGGTGGGATTTTCACTGGGATTTAAAAGAAGCACGGACACATATTAATACACCATTGTTGGAGCTGTGACCTGATACAGACATTATGGGAAACATAACTGGAAAGCTCAGAGAACCTTATCAGAGAAACTGGCTGGAAAGATTTTTCCACCCACTTTCTATTCCCATGTGTACCTGTTTCCCTTCTAATTTTTGCAACACTGTTAAAATTTGCACAGTAACTTTAATGTTTTTGTATATACAAATGATCCATTTTTATCATGTGATTCTTCTGTCCCTTGTTGGTCATGACCCCTTCCTCTATCCATTGTTCAAAATGGTAATTTCTTCCTCACCACTCTAATTTGCTTTGAGGTCACTGTTTATGTCTAAGTTATTTATCCAGAGGGGCTTATCATACCATATGGTATGACCTGTTTTCCTTTACCTAATTTCTGCTATACTACATTACAGTTTGTTCAGCAGGTTACTGTCAAACAGCTACCCCGTTAGCTGGGGTTCTTTGGCTTCATCACACACTAGGCTACTAGGAATGTTGACTCCTGTATGTTTTCTGGAAAATTTATTCCACTGATGCAGCTCTCTATTTTTTAACCAGCATCAAATCATGATGATAATTAATATTTTATAGGATAGTTTGAGATTTGATACTGCTGGACCTCATTCTTTTCTTCATTTTTTATTACTTCTTTTGACATTCATGACTTTTTATTCCTCTGTATTTTTTTTATTTAAATGTATTTAATATTTTAGTTTTCAACATTGATTTCCACAAGATTCTGAGTTACAAATTTTCTTCCCATTTCTACCCTCCCCCTCATTCCAAGATGGCATATAGTCTGATGGCCTCATTCCCCAGGCGGCCTTCCCCTCTTTCACCCGACCCCCCTATCCACTTTCCCCTTACTTTCTTGTACGACAGAATAGCTTTTAAAACTTTAAGTTCCAAATTCTTTCCCCTCTAGCCCTTCCCACCCAACCTCCCTAGGAAGGCAAGCCATTCAACATAGATCACACATGTATCATTATGTAAAACACTTCCACAATACTCATGTTGTGAAAGGCTAACTATATTTCCTTCCAGCCTTTCCTGCCCCCCTTTATTTAATTTTCTCTCTTGACCCTGTCCCTTTTCAAAGTTGTTTGCTTTTGATTACCTCCTCCCCCTATCTGCCCTCCCTTCTATCATCCCCCCTTTTTATCACCTTCCCCTTACTTTCCTGTGGAGTAAGACACCCAATTGAGTGTGTATGTTATTCCCTACCCAAGTCAAATCTGCTGACAGTATGATTCACTCATTCCCCCTCACCTGTGTCCTCTTCTCTTTCAACAGAACTGCTTTTTCTTGCCACTTTTATGTGAAATAATTTACCCCTTCTATCTCTCCTTTATTCCCTCTCTCAATATGTTCCTCTCTTACCCCTTAAATTTATTTCATTTTTTTACATACTATCCCTTCATATTCAACTCATCCTGTGACCTCTGTCTTTATTCCCATCAACTCCCTTAATCCTGAGAAAGGTCATATGAATTACACACATCACCTTTCCATGTAGGAATGTAAAAATAACAGTTCAACTTTAGCAAGTCCCTTATGATTTCTCTTTCTTGTTTACCTTTTCATGCTTCTCTTGATTCTTGTATTTGAAAGTCAAATTTTCAATTCAGCTCTGGTCTTTTCATTGAGAAAGCTTGAAAGTACTATATTTTATTAAAAATCCATATTTTGTCTTGGAGTATTACACTCAGTTTTGCTGGGCAGGTGATTCTTGGTTTTAATCCCAGCTCCTTTGACCTCTGCAATATCATATTCCAAGCCCATCAATCCCTTAATGTAGAAGCTGCTAGATCTTGTGTTATCCTGATTGTGTTTCCACAATATTCAAATTGTTTCTTTCTGGCTTCTTGCAGTATTTTCTCCTTGACTTGGAAACTCTGGAATTTGGCAACAATATTCCTAGGAGTTTTCTTTTGGGGATCTTTTTCCACAGGCTATCAGTGGATTCTTTCAATTTTTATTTTACCCTCTGGTTCTAGAATATCAGGACAGTTTTCCTTGATAATTTCTTGAAAGATGATATCTAGGCTCTTTTTTTTTTGATCATGGCTTTCAAATAGTCTAATAATTTTTAAATTATGTCTCCTGGATCTATTTTCCAGGTCAGTGGTT
>CM053625.1:324306746-324336135 GCA_028646595.1 Phalanger gymnotis | reverse complement strand
TGTGATAGACCCTTTCCCAGTGACCATCCAAGCTCTCCTGGGGTGGATACTTGTTTCCCTCTGCTATTTCATGGCTTCTGTGGCTCTAGAATTTGTTCAGAGGCATTTTTACAGGTGTTTGGAGGGATTTGGAGGAGAGCCTATGCAGGTCCCTGCTTTCCAGCAGCCATCTTGGCTCCACCCCCCTTCAGATGTTTTTTGTTGGTGCTTTTTTTAGTTTGTCAAATAACCATTGGTAGTTTGATCAATAGAGTACCAAAGAAATAAATTATATTAGTTAGCATTGCCATTTGTATTGTATTGGCATGACTTACTTATGCATAATTAATATTTTCCCCAAATATTTAGGTATATCTATTTCTGTGAAGAATGTTTTGTAGTTGCAGTTACATAAATGATGGATGAGTTTTGGTAGACAGATTCCCCAATATCCATTTGTATATTTGTGCAAATATTTATATACATTACACATAAATTATATAGTTATATATAAATTGTACAGTTACACATTTTGTGCACATGAGTATTGCTAACTACGGTGGGACTTTTTTTTTTTACTGTTTTCCCTTTTGGAGCACTGAAGTAATCAAGTGCTTTTGTTTCTTTGATTAAATCCAGGAGTCTTTGATGATCTGCTTAAGGAACAAGAAAGCCTAGTTCACATAGGTTTGAGTCTCATAGTTGTGATGCCCTTTGACCTTGAACAGGGTATATAAACTCGGAGGCTAACATTTTGTTTGGGGTTCTCACTCACTGGAAGAATGTTGTGTGATTTGACCAGATGAGACTCTGGGTAGCCATTATTAAGGAGCCCCCAGCTTTGGAAAAACACAGATGTTGGTTGTTCTCTGGTAACCATGTATTGCTGTGGATAGACTGGTTTGTGTTACTTATTCTGTTTGTATAATGTGTATTTATAATTTCTGTTTGTATTTGCTCTGAAGTTCAGGGTGCTGGCTTTTCTCCCTGAGCTAAGTGAATGATATATGTATATTTGATTAAATTGAGATTGTTAACCCCTTAAGGTTGCTTTCCTTAGAAAAGTAGATCAAAGAACTTGTGCTGGCAGCTCTTCTGTGTGCTGGTGTTGCTGGTCTTACACAGCTATAGTAGTAGCCAGCTGCATTGTTGTTACAACATGGTTTGAATGGAATTTCCCTTTCTATTTCTTCCTTTGGTGGTTTGTTGATAATACACAGGGAAGCTGATGATTTGCGTGAATTCATCTTATGTGTTACAACTTTGCTGAATTTGTTGTTTCAATTAATTTAGTGACATCCAAGCACATTACCTACAAAATTTGATAATTTTATTTCTTCCTTGCCTACCTTTATTCTCTCAGTTTTTCTTTCTTGCCTTGCCATAAAATTTTTAGCCTGTGTTAAGTAGTATTGCTGACAATATGCACTTTTGTTTTCTCCCTGATCTTACTGGAAATTTCTTTAACTATTTGTCATTCTATATAATATTTGCCCTTTGTTTCATATAAATAACATTTATCATAAAAAGAAAAGTACATTTGTTCCTACTTTCTAGCTTTTTAGAAACCGTAATGTGTGTTTGAGTTTGTCAAAAGTCTCTCTAGACTCTATTACCATAGTGATGTAGCTACTATTATTTTATGTTTTAATATAGTTTATTATGTCTGTAGTTTTCCTGATATTGAATCACACCTTACACTCCTAGTATAAATCCAAACTGGCTACAGTTTGTAATCTTTTGAATAAGATATTGTAAATTATTTGCTAATACTTTACTTAGAATATTTGTGTCAATATCCATTAAGGGTGTTACTCTATGGTTTTCTTTCTCTGCTTTGTCTCTTCTCAGTTTAGGCATTGAGATCATGTTTATATAATATAAAGGGATTAGAAGGGTTCTTTATTTCCTTGTTTTTATAGTTTATGCAACATTGGCATTATTTTTTTTTGTGAGAATGCACTTAAAAATACATCTCATCCTGGATCTTCCCCCCTGTAAGGTTAATGGGGAATAAGATCTTCCCTACCTATGAATAAGCCTCATGTGGAGCCCATCAAGGTAAACTTCCTTGTGTATAGGAAGGCTTACATACCTTAAGTTAATTTCTAACTAGACATTGAGCCTAAAAGGTGAGCTTTTGCTTTGGGGGCTTGCTTATGAGAAAGATGTTGTGATTCCCTGATCAAGACTGAGTGGCTGGATGTTCAGAGTTCCCTGACTCCTCCAAGATAAAGGTTGTCTCGATTCAGTGATAGATGTAAAGCTTTGATTCAGGCAGTAGAGCCCTGTCTGTTGGTCTTTATTTCCCTTCTCTCTATTTCCTGTGGTTGTATTTTATGTGATTAAAAAAGCTGAAACAGCCGTCTTTCCTTAGTAAAGCAGATAAAAGAACTTGCACCAGCAGCCATCCTAGGTATGCCAGTGTGGCTGCCATTACAAACCTCCCCCACATTTAAGAAGTTCATTTATTGATTGCTGATTTATTTTTCTGATATTGGATAGTTTAAGTAATATTTCTTCTTCGATTAATATAGGTATTTCTTAATTTGGTAAGCCTTTACTATTTCCTCTAAGTTGTAAGTTTTGTTAATACAAATTGGGCAAAATAATTTCCTTCATTACCTCTTCAATATTGCAAATTCTTCTTTTTCACTTCTGACATAAATCATTTGTTTTTTTTTCTCTTGAAAAATTTTGATTATCTAACCTTGTCTATTATATCAGTTTTTTCCCCAAAAAAGAGCTACTAGCTTTGTCAGTTTGTTTTCTAAACTTTCAGTTTTATTAATATATTCTTTGATTTTTCACAATTTCCAATATTGTCTTTAAGTTTCTGGAATTCAGCAGCTGTCAGAATTGTACCGACAGTGGTTAATAACTAACAATATATTCATGCTTTAAACTTTGCTTTTCTGTTCGAGTCTTTGTTTCTGAAGGACCAATTTTCTGTAACTCTTCCTCTCTCCACTGCCCCTTTTCAGAGAGGAATCCTCTCCATGATACTCACCTTAGTCCTTCCCTCCATTCTGAATATATTCTGGAGAAGGATGTCTCAAGGGTGAAAACAATGCCCCTAGACAGGGAGAAGATTTAGTGGCACCCAGACCTGGAGAATCTGTGATATGTATTGCTTCTCTTTCTTGAATAAAGTCCACATCTTGCCTTTGAAAAAAATTAATAAAACGTGTTATTTATATATTCAAATGTCTATGAAGAACAAAAGAGCTGTTATTCAGTGATTTTTCAGTCATGTTTGACTCTTCCTGACCCAATTTGGGGTTTTCTTGACAGAAATACTGGAGTGGTCTGCATTTCCTTCTCTAGCTCATTTTACAGATGAGAAACTGAGGCAAATAGGGTTAAGTGAGTTGCCCAGAGTCACACAGCTAGTAAGTGTCTGAGGCCAGATTTTAACTCAGGAAGATGAGTCTTCCTTACTCCAGCCTGGTGCTTTATCCACTGTGTCACCTAGACGCCAAGAACAAAGGAGAGAAAAGATTTATGTTTTCTCTTTGGTCTATGACTCAGAACATATGCTGAATCTATGCCCAAGATGGAGTCAGCATGGGTTTATGCTAATTGGTTTAGGGCTCATTGGAAAATGACTGAGCCCTACCACTATAAGTGATGCAGACTAATTGATACTGCCCCCTAGGCACTTCTTCCCTCAGGATTTAATCTCAGGATTAATAAAATGGTTTGGAGTGTCCCAGTTCAGCACGGGCAAAATGTACTGTTTATCAGTGTTGAGATCCAGTGGATCTGAGGGTACCTAAGAGCACAGGAGGTTGAGAATGTGGACTACCTATGTAGAATAACAGAAGCTGCCACTTCAGGGTCAGTGAGAATGGACCCAAGGCTGGGATGGCTCCATTTTATGCCATGGAGACTTCAATAAACACCTCTAGCCTTGCCAGTCTTTCCCATGTAGTTATTTTAACCACCTTGTCATTTGAATCTGAGCATAGGCAATCTCTACATAGATTATTGCAATGGTTTCAATTTTGTTCTAGCTCTCTGCAGGCTAGGTTATATTTCTTCTCACTTCTGACGTTCTAGATTCTATGTTTTAAGGGCCCTCAGAGCTCTCACATTATCTTTTCACTGTTCTAAGGTCTAGCTTAGTTCTGATATTCTATATGTAATGGGTGTGTATGTGTGTGTTGTCCACATTATCTGGCTACGTGGGTCTGTATAGATCTGGCCTGTAGAGAGACATGAATAGATATCGCTAAAATTTCCTCTGCCCACCCTTCAGATTCCTGCCAGAAGGAGAACAAGACTGGGGTAACAAGACTGGCCACATCGCTCTCCTCAGAGAGGGAGTATCAGACTAGAATCATATCTGTCTTCCACCTTAAATATAATTGGTCTAGGGGAAATGATTTTTAGGTTGAAGCCACTCTCCTGATCACTATGTCTTACTGAAGAAAGAGCCCCCCAAGCAAGATTTTGAGAGACAGCTCCCTTCCCACCAAATGCTAGTTATACAAAGACACATGGTGAATTTGTGTATGTGTCAGAGACAGGCAGACAGAGACAGGGACAAACAGACAGATAGACACAGAGGCAAAGATGCAGAGACAAAGACAGAGAGATACACAGAGACAGAGGTGGAGAAATAGGAAGAGACAGACAGAGACAAGGCCCACATCCCTTATCTCAATTCATTTCATCCAAGGGGAAATTCCTTGACATCTCTAATGTGCCAGTTTGGGGGTAGGGGCTCCTTTCCATGTCAGCTTCCTCCTAGGCTCTTTCTCTCCCATCAATGACCTTTCCCTGAAAGAGAAACTGGAACCTCTTGTATCCTCTCAAAGATGAAAACGTAATACCTTGACCTCTCTTTGCCTAAGCTCCCAACAACTTGGCTCCTCATACAGACACAGAACATGGAGCAATCACTCTCCAACAAACAGGAGACTCATGCAAATAGACTTGACCCCCAAGTTACATATAGTCTACATTTTAATCTTTCTCCCACCTCTGACATTCACTGTTCTGTGTTTTCAGATCCCTCCAAACTCTGACACTATCTAGTCTAAGCTCCTTCTGACCTCTGCTATTCCACATTTTATGGTACCCTTAACTCTAACATTCTGTAGTCATTGTTCTAAGGTCCCTCCCAGCTCTTGAATTCTAGATTTTCAGTTGTTTCCAAGCTCTAACCTTTTATGTTTCATGTTCTAAGTTCCTCTCCCTTCTAGCCCCAATGTTTCATGTTCTGAGAGCTCTCCTAGTTCTTACATTCTATATTCTAAGGTACTACCAAGATCTCACATTTTGTATTCTATTTTCTAAGCCCCCTCCCAGGCCTGATATTTTATGATCTAAGTTCCCTCCAAGCTCTGACATTCTATGTTATATGTTTTAAGATTCTCCCTAGCTCTGATATCATATGCTCTAAGAGCACTGACAGCTCTCAGATTAACTGTTCCAAGGTTTAAGTTTCTCCTCCTTTTTTCCCAAAGGTTCCTCCACACTGGTTCTAATGTTTCATCTTCTAAGTTCCCTCCCAGCTGGCATTTTGTTCTAAGGATCTTCCTAGTTCTAAAAATCTTTGTTTTATCTTTTAAGCATCACCCTTCCCCCTCCCTATTTCTGAATATTTTCTGTTCCAATATCCCTCTAAGCTCCGACTTTCTGTGGTCTTCCAATTCCAAGTCAGGGTGAGTGACAGCTGCAAAGAGGAGATGGGGGTGGATGAGGTCAGGCAGAAAGGGGGTGACAAGTGGCTGTCATGGTTACAAACTCTGCCTAGACAAGAGAATCAGAGATTACACCAGGGAGACCAAGAAAGTTCATCTTATCCTGTGGCATTAAATCACTTCTACAGAGGTTCAAATATTCTGAAAAGGGACACAGGCCTGGTCTCTAAAGATGACAAAGCATATCCATTTGCAAGCTCTAGGGGAGAATCAATTTGGGAATAGCTCAGCTGCCAGACTGGGTCATTGATCTAATGTGATGCTGAGTCCTTCCTATCAAACAAAACAGCCATGCTTTACCATCAGCATGGTCTAATTAACATTTGCTATTTACTCCCCAACATCTCATTTACTCAATTGGTTTTAGGATTTAACAAGCAGAGATATTTCCGGCTGTAACAGGTTGTTATTGATTTCAACAATGCACAGAATACTTACTAACAGGCTGAGTCTTCTGCAGCTCTTATTAGCTCAGAGAAAGGTCCTCAAATGATTTGGTCCAGAGTTTAAGAAAAGCTAAGGCTGATTTCACCCTCATGTGGTCAGCATAGGAGACAGTCAAAGAGAAGCCTCCTTTTCTCCTTGGGAGAGCCATGTCTGCCCAGAGCTCTTTTCTTCTACCTGGAGCTCTTTTCTACTCTCCAAAGCCCTCACTCACGTGAGCATCTTCAATACTTTCAATGACCCCAAGCACTGATCTAGGGAGGGATAATTGGTCACATTTCACATAATTAAATGATTTGAGAGTGAGAAGAGGACTCATTATCCATCTCATCTAACCTATGCACAAAAGAAATATCCATTAGCAAATCTCCATCAAGTGGTCTTTCTTCTTCTGCTTGAAAACCTCCCAGGAGTTAACCCACAGGCAAAGAAACTATACTCATATATCACGACATACTCAGTGTTACCCAGATTCTGCACTAGGTTGCCATAACCCCAGGCTGGTGACCTTTCCACTAAGCCAGGTTGACTCCCAACAGAAGAATAGAGAGAGAACACAAAGGAAGCCAGGCATGACACTGCGGTGGATGAAAAAGACCAGGAGATTGGTCCTCAGTAGGATGTTAACAATCACAATCAAAGAAACAGAAGTTAAAACTCCAATACATTCTTTCCTTTCTCTAAATAGATATCTAGATAGATATAAGTAAGAAAACCATCAACACAAAGACCGCTAACATTTATACAGTGTTTATTATATTACTAAAAGACAGCTAGGTGGTGCAGTATATAGCATACCAGCCTAGGGTCAGGAAGACACATCTTCCTGAGTTCAAATCTGGCTTCAGACTCCTAATAGCTTGGGGACCCCAGGGAAGTCCTTTCAACCTGTTTGCCTCAGTTCCTCTTCCTTAAAATGAGATGGAAGGAAATGACAAACATCTCCAGCATCTCTTCCAAGAGAACCCCAAATGGGATCACAAATATTCAGGCACAACTGAAAATGATGCAGCAACAAACTAAGTTACTAGGCACTGCCCCAGTATATTACAAATATTATCTCATTGGATCCTCACAAAAACCCTAGAAAGTAGGTGCTAATATTATACCTATTTTTATAAATGAGGAAATCAAGGCAAACAGAAGATAAGTGACACAGATAGTGACTATCTGAGGCCATGTTTGAACTCAAATCTTCCTAATTCTAGGCCAGGCACTCTGTCCACTGCGCCACCTAGCTGACTCTAGACAGATGGTGATGTGTGTGCATATATGAATGCATACAAATATACACATATATATGGCTGTGTGTATATACACACCCATATATAAATGCCCATATATTCTCATTGAGGGCATCCATGATGGAGTTATGGGAAAGACATCAACAAGCTTTGCTAAGGAATATTGTTGAATACACTAAATCTTTACAGTCACAGAACTGACGAAAAAATATAGAGAATAAAAGGCCTTGCTGTGTTGCTTATTCAGGTGTTGTTGTTTTGATGTGTTTGTGTAAACACCAAAATGCAGTCCTAATAGATCACCTCTGACAAAGTGACTCTGAGTTGTCCTTCGAAATTCCATTAGACACCTGGAAAGACATCACAGCTGAGATGACTGCATGATGCCCCTCTGACTGACAGTGTAAAGGGAGACATGAGACAAGAAGTATACCGACCTATGGTTTTTGCCCCTGATCCTAACTTCGATACTTACTAGCAGGGTGACACTACTCAAATAATTTCACCTCTCTTGGTCTCAGCTTCCTCATTTTCAAAGTGAGTGGGTTCAACCCAATGGTTTCCAAGGTGCCTTGCATCCCTAAATCTGTGATCCTGTGGCCCGGCGAATCTGCATCGAAGAAGGAGTTCCTGTTGATGGTGAAGTCCTCCAGATGTTTGAAGAGGATGTGTAGCTGATGGCATCGAGCCCCAGAACATTCATCATAGACCTTTAAAAATCAAAGCAATTCAGGTTTTTGATTCAACAACCGTTTTCAAAAATGGAATTGACAGAGAGAGCTGAGTGGTGAATAAGACATGGTCCCAATCATCAAGAATTTATAGTTTTCTAGACTATGAGGAGTACATAAGAGGAGTAGAAAATGCCATGAGATCAGATGGCATCAAGATAAGCCATCAGCTGGAGAGATCAGGGCAAGTTCATGGTAGTATTGACCTTGATATGTGAGTAAATGAGTGGAGATGGGGTGAGAAGGAAAAGGATATTACTAGAGAAAACATGGTTTTCCAACCGTAGGGGCCAATACTACCTCCCACCCCTGAGGAGAATAATTAGGACAATTAATGAGCCACACAGAATAGAACTTTCTTGAGGAGAGTAAGGTAGAATGGTGATAAGAAAACGGACCAACTCTTCCTATTCGAGGATGGAATAGATGGGACATCCTCTGAGAACACCTCCAGCTCTGATATTCTAGGTTTAATAAATAGGAAACCATGCTGAACGAAGGCCCAAATCAGGAAGCCACCACAGCAAAGGGCTACTCAGTAGTCAAAATGAGTTTGTAACAGCCGCTGCAAAGCTGGGGAGGTCAATGTGTTACAAAGGGAAGCAAGACACTGGTGAAATGATGGATGGACTGTATCCTAGAAGTGTGAGCTTTGTTTGGTGGTGAAGGCAACCTCCTCACATTTCCATCCTCAACTGCACCAGTGTTATGGAGAGATGGGAAGGTGGGAAATCACACAGAAAGGCATGTTCATAGGAGGGCAAGAGATGCAATGTGGGGGCAAGGCTTGACTGTGGACTGGACCTGCAAATTCATTAGTAAGGAGGCATCTAATGAGGAAATGTGCTCTATAAACACAACTTGGGGCACCTGCTCTCAAACTTAAAGTCTTAGAGAGTAGTTACCAGGGGGCAATAAAAGGATAAATGAATTGTCCAAGGTCTAACAGCCAGCGTGTGTCAGAGGAAGGTCCTGAACCCAAATCTCCCTGACTCTGCAGCCAGCTCTCTAGCTACTGTACCATGGCTTCCCCTAGGCCATTTCATTAGAACATAAAGTATAGGAAGTATAGAAGTTTGAGATAAAGCTGGAAGGATAGGTTGAAACCAGATTGTGAAAAGTCTTAAGGGTTCTTTATTTTTAACAGCAATGATAATCAACATTTGTAAACCCTTGACATATATCACACCATTTGAACTACACCACAGCCCCATGAATTAGATATTCTCATTTTATAAATGAGGACACTGAGGCTTGGAAAGCTTAAGTGATTCATTTATAAACACAGATCCAAAATACCGGAGACAGTATATGAATCCTAATTTGCCTGTCTCCAAGACCGTGATTCTATCCACACAGACCAACTACTTCCATTTAATAAATGATGGGGAGTCATAAGCAAAGATAAACCATCTAGCTTTGAGTAAAAGGAACTCTCTCTCTCTCTCTCTCTCTCTCTCTCTCTCTCTCTCTCTCTCTCTCTCTCTCTTTCTCTCTCCCTCTCTCTCTCTCTCTCTTATACCCGTAGGTCATGTCTTCCCTGCACCACTCCATTCCCTGAGACATCCACAACACTTCAGTTTCTTTGGTCTTTCTGGTTAATACTTTGCTTGGCTTTGATCCTGGAGTGAATTGGAATTCAATGTTCAAATGCTATCATGGTCCCTTTCATTAACAACTGTAGCCCCAGGGTTCCATACTCTTTTTATCAACTAAGCTCCTTCCTTTATCAACTAAATGCTCTTTCTCACTTAAATCAAATTCAATTGCAAGTCATGTCATCATCTCCTTGATATCATGGTTCTCTTCCAGAACAAAGGACATACCACACAAATTGCCCTTAGCTCCAGAATGCCAAAACCATCTGGAGGTGGTCTTCCTTAGGTAGGTTTGATTTACTATTGAGGGGAGTTGAGAGTGGTAGCCTGGAATGAGCAAGTGGTCAAAGGATAAGAAGGTAAAAACAGGGGGCTGAAGATTCCTAGTTTGAGATATGAAAACAATTCTCTGTCATTTAAAAATACTAAAATTAATCTCAGGAACCTATGGAAACTTTTATTGTTATTGTTATTCAATAACCCTTCCAGAAAGCAATTTGTGGAATGGAATTCTTTGGAGGATTTGGGATGCATTGCATTGGCTAATCAAAAAAAAAACTTGCCTGTCTCACTTTTTGCTGCTGTTGCTGAAGTCAAACCTGAAGAGGAGTGCCCTTGTGACTGAGATCACTCCATTCCAAAATCATGTCATCCTGACCTTGTTTGAATAGAGGGAGGATCATAGGCTTTAGAGCTGTAAACGACATGAGAATTAGTATACTGATAAATGTTTAACAACTGGCTCTGGGAGTGATGTAGGGGGATGTACACTACATCACACTGTTCGGTTTAATCGTCTTTATTAAAGTTTTCCCGTCTCTTTCTTAAGGCTAGACAATCAACAAACCAATAAACCAAACCCTGACTTGTGGTATTTGCTGATTTCCCAGGTGCAAATGCTCATTTTGAAAATTTAACAATTGGCTCTTCCTAGTTGGTTTCAGCTGGCTCCAGCTCACTCCGAACATGAGAGGTAATTTAGTACAATGCCTTCTTCATTCCATCAAAGAGAAAATGAGACTCTGAGGGGGAAAGGATTTATTCAAAGTCAACTAGGAGTGACAGCATAGTGTGGTATAAAGAGGATTTATCTTTGAGTCAGAGGAGGTATTGATTTACAAAGTCGTCAAAGTTTTAGATTTCGAAAACCCATAAGTTGCCTCCTTGCCCAACCCACATGTGAAAACTAATTTCTTCTAGGACATAGCCCACAGCATACCCAGCCTTTGTTCTCAGATAGGAGAGCTGTCATGAATGGGAAGCTTTGCCTTGCCCGAAGCCTAAACATGCCTCTTTGCCACCTCTCCCTATGATCATTGTTTTGCCCTCCCAGGAGAACCAAGTGAATCAGTCCTCCAAAAGGGAAGGAAGAGGAAGAGAAAGGAAAGAACAAGAAGAATTAAAAGAATAAGACAGAAGAGAACAAGGAGGAGGAGGAAGGGGACAAGAAGGGGAAGCTGAGGACACAAAGGTCAAGAATGGTAGACAATAACTGAATGAGCTGGGTTCTCACTTTATGTGTAGCTCGGAACAAAGTGGGAGGGAAATTTGAAATGAGATGAGAGGTCATTCCTTGGCACATTTCAGTCTCATACCCACAACAAGCAAGATGTTTTGGACAGGCACCTTTTCTGGTTCATTGTATATGCACATCCTACATTTTTAAGGAAAATTCTTCACCAAAATACCAATAAATTCTTCTCATGGTTGGACTATCATATTTCTTCAGAGATGACCTGAAATGAGTGCTACATCAAGGATTCGTGGTGCCAAGTCCCCAGATTGAGAGTATTTCACTATTGCTGTAGAAGGCTCTATTCTGATCAATCCCTCCAAGGTCAGTTTCACTTGCCAAAAGAATGCTGTTATTTAAGCATATTGGATAGGGAGAGACATCAGTTGCTTCCTGCCTTATTAACCTGTCCCATTGGTCATTTGGAAGAAATGTGTGCTTGCAGGCAAAAGTGGTAAAAGCAATAAGGCCTGCAGTAGTGAAACCAATGGTTCAGCTTTTATGGGTTTATTAATGGCAAGAGCTCTCTGCAGCAAAGCTCATTAGTGTTGCAGTTTTGTTGCAAAAGGATGACTTATCTGGCTAAAGTTCTTCAGAGTTTGCCTGGGCATCAGGCCTTGTGGACATCTGCAGGCCCTGGATTGGAACAGATCTCAGCCCATACTTACTCTCTCCTCCCTTGCGCCTCTATCCTGACATTAGTGCCACATAGGGGACTTATACCACATTCCACAGGCTTTCTTCTAGGGTTTCCAGAACTCTGCCAAGGCTAGATTAGCTTTCAGGATTTTCAGCTCCTATTTCTCTTTCTTAATACAAGGCCTTCCCATCTTCTTTTCCAATCAGCCCTGCTGGATCTTGTGCCATTTCTTACCAGGAAGTCATCTTCAATAATATGTTGTAGCTTTTCCACGCACATTGATCATCTCTTTGTTGCCATTTTGGTCAAGAGAAGTTTGGAATTTCCTAAGACTGAACTAGTCTATAATTTGCCAACATTCAGAGCCACTAGGAGACCATAGATATCAAAAACAAAACAAAATAAAAGACATCCTAAGTTTTGTGTCACTGAGTGGCTGGGGATCCAAGAATATGGATAATTTTTCCCAACTTTACTGAAAATTACTCTTTTGATGTTCCAGCTGGGAACTGGAGTCATCCTCAACTCAGTGCTCTTCCTTGCCTTCCATATCCCATCAGTTGTCCAGTCTTGCTGCTTCTCTCCACACCTCTCACATCCATCCATTTCTTTCACTCCACTCTCATTGCCCTATCCTAGTCCATGTCCTTTGCTCACTCTACTGGACTATTTTAATGGCCTCCCAATTGGTCTCCCTGCCTCACGTGTCTCTTCTCCATAAGCCATCCTCCATATAGCTGTAAATATATGTCTTTAATGCCCAGATTGGGCTATGTCACTTCCTCTCCCCAAGAAATTTCAATGGTTCATTGTTGCCCTTAGGATCAAATACAAACTCCAATATCCAACAGTACCCCCAAAGCCATGTACCTACTCTCCGTTGTAGATATTCTACATTCTACATATTCAACCCAGCATGCTGGATTACATTCTATTTTATCTCCTACCTGGCTGCTCTGGATTAGGTTCTGATCCCATACCTGAAATTCTCATTTATCTCCTGTCCATGCCATTGAATGCCCAGCTTATATCACATCACAGCTCAAGTGTCACCTCAAAATGGAGGCTTTTCCTGATGCCCCCAATAGTTGGTGCTTTTCCACCTCCCCAAGTTTCTTTCTATTAGCCCAGAATTTTTCGTGCATACTTCTCTGTATGCCTGCCATTTTTGTTCAGCAGAACATAAGCTTCTCAGTCAGGGACCATTTCTTTTCTGTCTTTATACCCTCAGCACCTTATACAGAGTATGGCACGGACCACTGCTAAATAAATGCTTGCTGACTTGAGGCTATTATCAAGATCATAAATTTTGAGTATTAATAGAGCCAATTATTTTTCATTTTGTTCATATTGTTCCATCTTTGAGATATTTGACATAATCTCACAGTGGCTTCCAAACTGTGGACTGGCCAGCAGGGATTTCTTCCTGATGGCTAGGCTAGTCATTCTTCTGGTAGCACTTCTTCTTCTTTGAGGTCCACCACAAGTGGGACTGAGGTTGGAAACAAAAAACACTGACATGAGAAATCAAATATCATGTGTAAGGTAGAGCATGCAAATAATTAAGCAACTAGGTGGCTTAGTGGGTAGAGTGTCTGCCATGGAGTCAGGAAGACTCATCTTCCTGAGTTCAAATCTGGCCTCAGATACTTACTACCTGTGTGACCTTGGGCAAGTCACTTAACCCTGTTTGCCTTAATTTCCTCATCTGTAAAATGACCTGGAGAAGGAAATGGAAAACCACTACAGTGTCAGAAAACCTCAACTAGGGGTCATGAAGGGCACCATGATTGAAACAACTAAATAACAACAACAGAAACATGCAATAATAACTATCGAATATTGAAATATCACTTTGAGGTTTGCAGAGCTCTTTATAAATACCATCTCATTTGATCCTCACAATAGTCCTGGGAAGTAGGTGCTCTTTTCCCATTTTACAAGAAAAAACTGAGGCAGGCAGAAATGTAGTGACCTAGAGTCACACAGTTAGTAGGTGGCCAAGGGAAGATTTGACTTCAGGTCTTCCTGACTCTGAGTCCAGCATTTTCTCCACTGGGCCACCTAGGAGAGTCTGTGGGTTAGTTTGGTTATAACATAATGTAACTGATGTTAAACCAATCTGGAAAGATAGTATTTGGTCAGACAATGAAGAACTTCAAATGTCAGACAGTTTCTACTGAATTCTTGAAGAGAAATGGTTTTCAAGAAGATGAATTTGGGAGGTTGGAATCCACATTTGGTGGTTTCTATTCATTCACTCGCTAAGTATTTCATTCCAGGAACTATGCTAGCCATACAAAGAGAACAGTAAAATTCCCAGCTCCAAGGAGATTAAATTCTAGACCTATATATACAAAACAGACACAAAAAGATGCAAGAAAATGGGGGAGGGAGCTCAAAGTTGGGAAAATCAGGAGAGGGGGGTGACTGACCTCAGTCCTGAAGGAAATAAAGGTTTCCAAGAGGTGGAGGTAATAAGGGGGTACATTATACCTGTGACAAAGAGCTGGTGCAAAGCCAGAGACAGGACATTGGGTGCCATGTGTGAATAACAGCTAGAAGGTCAAATTTCCCGTACTATTATGAGAAATAATAAGGAAATATAAAGGAAACAGGGGCCATGTTATGAAATAAAGTTGGAAAGGTAGGTTGGGCCCAGTCTCCTCTATGGCAGGACCTGGTTGGATTCTTTGCTAAGCTTTGTGTAGACAACTATCATTTCCACTGCCCTTCAGTTTGATGCTTTACTTCTTCTGCCATCCTCCCCATCATGTGTTGTACATGGCCCCAGAAGGCACATGTAACTAAAACATGTTTGATGATTGACTAATTGATTGGTTAATTAATGATTCTCATTAGTCAAACCTTAGAACACCTTAGAACAAAATGGAGGCTCTATTGGCCTTCACTTATCCTAGCAACAATATATGTGATTCCAGGCCCTGAAGGATGTCTTGTATTCCTCGGGAATCAATTCTCTGAAACTGAATTCTTGCTGAGGGGGCAACCTCAGCATTGAAAAATGAGGAAGTGTGGGCCATTAATGTGAATTAAGACAATAGACTAAGCTGTGATTTATTTCACCTGTCAGAAAACCTAGGCAGCATGTTCCATTTTGAAACTGGGGACTTTTCGTTTCCGAAGGTGTTAGCCAGTATTACCATCAAAAGACTGGGTGACAGTGTGGAATAATGGAGAGCAGGTTGGATTCTGGGCCAGGTAACCTTTGATCTAATCCTGGGTAAATCGCAACTCAATTTATGACCTTGGACAAGTCCTTCCGCCTTAATGTGTATTGCAATCATAAAACAAGGAGTTTGGTCTGATCTAAGTCAGGAGAGTTAAATATTGGTGACAGCAGCTATTGAGAACAAAACTGAGGTTTTCTTTGAAGCTATATTGAGAAAAGGAGAAACAAAGAAGGACTAGGGGGAAGGAACTAGCAATGTATACTTTGGGGAAGAGAAAACTTGGGAGAGGGGCACAACAAGATGGTTGTACTCAAGTATTTTAAGGGCACTGGGAGAAGAATAAGATTTGTTCTGCTTGACAAAAGAGATCAGAACCAGAAGTGATCAGGGGAGCTGGAGAGAGGTTGTTCAATAAGATTGATTCCAGCAAAAACGTCTAAAGAATTACAGCCGTCCCATGGTAGAATGAGTTGCTTCAGGGGTAAATCTTCAAATAAAAATTAGATGACCTCTTGTTAGGTGTGTTGTAGGTATCATAGGAGCATAAAATTAGGGCTAGAACATACATTAGAAACCATAGTAGAAGCCACATGGCTATCCCTTATTTCATAGCTGAGGAAACAGAGGTCCAGAGAGGTTAATGACTCCCAAGGTCATATAGATGAGCAGAGAGAAAACTGGGATTTAAACCCTGGTTCCTCCTGGTTCAGTGGAAAGATTGAGAATTCCTTCCACTATTTCACACTGCCTCCCATCACAACTTTTAGATTGGGATGAGCTGGTTTTTTAGGACCTTTCCAATACTGAGAATAAAGTGGGTTGAGTTCTATGTCTCTGGCTTAAGCTCTCATGTATTACCTATGTATTTGTGTCTCCTTCCCCACCAAACCTTGACCTCCCCAAGTGCAAGGTCCCTCCCCCCTTTTCATTTCCCCTCATATGCTCTGCTTGGCTCTTACTCCTCCATCATCATCCTTCCCCATTTTCTCCCAGCCCCACCTCCTGTTTTTCAACTTCCTGTTCATGTATTTTCTTCCTCCACTAGATTGTAAGGCCTTTGAGGGGAGGGCCTTCCTTTCCTTTTCTTTATTTGCATTCCCAGTGCTTAGCACAATGCCCGGCATTTAGGAAATGCTTAATTTTTAAAAATATTCTATTGCAACTCACAGCTACTGAAAGTCCTTTTGCTAGAGCCCTTAAGATATTTCACTTAGGTATTATCTAGTTTTTGTTGGCTCATTTGTTAGTTCACTTGTTTGTATATTTTCATGCTGGGGCCTTTGTAAAGCCTTGAATCTATATGACATGAGACAAGAAATGGGGTATCTCAGGTACTGAGCAGCAGGTGGCTGGATCATAGCACAAGTGGAAGGAAGTAATGGGTAAGAACACTGGAAGGGTAGAGTGAAGTCTGACTGTGAAGGGTGTTAAATGCCAAGGAGTGTATATTTAATCCAAGTTGTAATAGAAGGCCACTGGAGCTTAGTAACTAAGTGGGGAGGTGACATTGGTCCCTCCCATTTTTAACATTCCATGTTCTAGATTCTAAAACCTCTCCCAGCTTTGACATTTTGTGTTCTCAGGTTTCTCTCAGTTCCAAGATTCTGTATTCTAAGATTGCTCATAGTTCTGGCATTCCATCTTTTATTTTGGGAGGGGGAAAAGTGGGGTTAAGTGACTTGTCCAAGATCACACATCTAGTAAGTATGTCGAGTGTCTGAGGCCAGATTTGAATTCAGGTCCTCCTGTTTCCAGGGCAGGTGCTCTACTCACTGCACCACCTAGCTTATCCAAGGCATTTCATCTTCTAAGGTTCCTTCAGCTTTTTGATCATCTAAGGTTCCTCCCAGGCTTGAGATCCTTTATTCTATGGTCTAAGATCTTACCTACACAGTTCTGTTTCTGAGAGGCCTAGGAAGAGGGTACGTCCAAAAGCCAGCTCTTTTCTAATTAATGACTAATATGGCAGAATGAGCTGCTTACCCTGGCCTCTGGTGGGTTGAAGGGTTTCAGAGAACGAACAGTAAACTCACTGCCCCAAGCAGCAGAGTAGAACAGCTGCATGAGAGGAGCATGGATTGATTTTAAATTTCTTATGTCAGAAATTGGAGAGAATCATCTTCACTTCCAAACAACTCTTTGTTACATTCTAAAGACCTTCACAAGTTGGAAGGAATCTTTTTTTATCAAAGGCATGATGTTCTCAGAGTGAACCGGTGGAAAGTACAATAGGAAATAAAGCAAACAAATGATTTTCCCTTTGATTTAAGTCTACCCTCCTCCTTTCCTGGTCCCCTGAACAAACTAATCATGTCTGATTGGGTCTTTGAGGGAAGATGAACTACAGTTCAGAGAGAAGGTGGAGACCTAGTTGGTACCCAAATCTTTTCAGTAAAGTAGATTTTACTTCAGCTACAAAGAGGCCAGGGGTTGGAAAAATTATCGGTGGAAAGCTAGACTGAGAGCCCAAACTGTGTGTTAATATTAGGAATGTTCTTGACTAGAGATTCAGAATGAATGTGCTGAACCCAAAACTTGCATCTAATCAACCCCCTAAAACTGAGGATAAAGGAATCACATGGACCCTGGGATACATTCCCCATCCCTCCAACCCTGGTTTAAAGCAAGTTCATTTGGTAACAAGGTGTTACACTGACAAGTCTTGGTAATGGGTTTGATTAGGGAGAGTTTGAATGACAAAGAAGGATCAGAGATGGACTCCAAGGAGGCGCACCTAGAATGGGAAAATGGCATCCTCATCCATAGAAATGGCCAAGTTGGATAGAGGCATGGACAGGATTGAATTCAGATTTGTTTTAAATATGTACAGTTTGAGATGCTTATAGGAGTCCAATTGGAGATGTCTAATAATCAATGGGTAAAGCAGACCTAGAGTTTAGGATATGAAAGCTAGGTTATCCAGATCTGAGAGTCATCTGCATAGAGGTGTTCATTGAACCCACAGTAGCTGATTAAAATCTATGTTCTAAGGTCTCTCAGAGCTCTAAACTTTTCTATTTTCTATTCTAAAGCATCACCTACCTCTGACTTTCTCTGCATTTAAAAAATGGAAAGCCATTTGAAAGTCTTGAACTGGAGAATACCTTGAATGGCCTAAGCCCAGCTGGCAGATAGCCAACTTACTGAGGTCTCTCTTCTCTGAGATCATCACAAAGATTTTCATCCTTGAGCTGCTTTCTTTCTGAAGCTGCCTCCACAGGCCTGGACAGGAAGAGATAACTAGACAATCAGGATGAGGATGGCCTGCTGACCTTGCTTCTTCAGTTAGTTCATTAATCTCCCAGTATGAATTTGGTCAGCTGAGTCACCGTGACTCACCTTGCATTTATAATGCCCATAGCAGAGTGTGCATGGCAGAGGTGACATAATCATCAGAGGAAGCTCCTGGGCATTCTTGGAAAACACTGAGGGGGCACAGTAATAAATACAAGAGCTTCCTAAGGTCACCCTGAGAGACTGTAACAAAGTCAGGAGTGGGAACTCAAATGTGCTAGTGAGGAAACCATGTCACCCTGCTCTGTGTTAGATCTCATCCTGAGCCAAGAGATGACAAAGAACACAACGAACAAAATGGTCATTTTGTCAAGCAATATGTTAAAGCATTTAATTAAAAATCAAATGTCATTGAGAATGATTATATTTCTTCATGAAAAACTACAATTCTCTTTAGATACTTTTTCAATTCTCCCCCTTTTAAACTGTGTGATCATGAACAGGTCCTCTCCTCATCAGTAAGAAAAGATCTAGGATCCTTCTGACTTGAGATCTCATGATCTCGAACCTGGACATATTGTCTGTGCAGTTCCTACCTAGATTTGCCAAGATCCTTATGGCTGGGTCCAATTCCATTGAAGAAACACTTATGATGTTTCCTCTGTGTGGCTCACTGTGCTAGTGCTGGAAATACAAAGACAACTCATGTATATGAGTATACATGTATGTGTATGTGAATGTAAGAATGCATGTTCATGGATATGCATGTATACATACATACATGTAACAATCTCTGTCTTCCAGAGCTTTTATTCTTCTCTATCACCAGCATCAAGTACAAGGATGTCTGTTATAGTTTGAATCCATGGTTTCTATCAATGTTTAGCTAGAGGGCCACAAGTCTCTCCCTGTTCCAGTTCATTTGTCCCTCAGCTATGTGATTTTCCTCAAGGGCAAGTCTGACCATGTCATTCTCCTATTAAATAAAATTCAATGGCTTCTATTGTCTCCCAGATCAAATATAAAATACTTTCTTTGGCATTTAAAGGCCTTCCTAATCTGGCCCCTCCTCCATTTCCAATTTTCTTATACCTAATTCCCCCTCTCATCCATCAACCACTCCGTGAAACAGTGACACTAGCCCCCTTGCTGCCCTTCGCAAATGATACTTCATCTCTATCTTGATGTATTTTTACTGCCTTCCCCCCTGCCTGGAATTCTCTTTCTCCACATCTCTGGCTTCTGGTTTCCCTGAAGTCTCAGATAAAATCTCAACATCTACAAGAAACCTTTCCCAATCCTTCTTAAAGCTATTGCCCCCCTCAGTTAATTAGCTCTCGATTATCCTCTATATATCTCATTTTTGCATAGTTGTTTGCATCTTGTCTTCCTCTTTAGGCTATGAGCTCCTGGACGGCAGAGGCTGTGCAGTTATGGTGGTGGTAGTTGTTGTTGTTGTGGTGGTAGTTTTTGTTGTTGTGGTGGTTCTGGTGGTGGTTGTTGTGGTAGTAGTAGTGGTGGTGGTGGTTGTTGTTATAGTGGTGGTGGTTGTGGTTACTGTTTTCCTTTCTTTGCATCCCAGTGCTATGCACAGCCCCTGGCACATGCAGGTGTTTAAGGATTGTTGTCTTGACTTCCTCCAAGAAGCCATTTCTTATTCTTCAAGTTGTTAGGCCCCTGGCCCCAAATCCCCTGGTCACATAGATGATGCTGGTGGCTCTTTGGAGTGACTTGGATTGCTTCAAAGCTAAAACTAAGAAAGGACACATAGAGACAAGGGTCTCATGTCCTTGTGCCTTTGGAAGTCAATTCCACTTCCATGCCTTCACCTTTTATAAACCAATCTTGATCTGGGCCCAAGAGTCCCAGAAAGAACCTCTCTCTGGGCTCCCAGATAGCTGTGTTTGCCCCTTACCCTAATAGTCACATCACAACAGTGGAGCAAGACAACTTTCTATGTCATGGGCCTCTACTTGACCAGAAACTCCTAGAGGGCAGGGTTCAGGTCTCATCCAAAGTCTGAATCTCCCCAGCACCCAGGGTGATGCCCTACAAGAGGCATTTAGTAAGAGACCTTTCAATTGCAGAAGCAACAAACCACTCCAGGCCAAAGAAATTGCTGCTTGAAGGCCCTGAGCAGAGGAGCCCCAAACAAATAACCTTAGTCCCCATAATGAAAGACATTTTCTCTAATGTCAGCAAAGCAGGAGGAGTATGAAAGATTGGTCTGTCATTCATCTTCATTACAGAGAATGTAGTAACAGCCTCAGATGTAGCCAACAAATTGTGCCTGCCTCCCCATAGGCACCATTGGTTCATCTCATTATATTACAAATCGCCACTGCTGAGTGAAAAAGCCCAGGGATCCTGAGGCAATCAGATGATCCTTCACTGACCATGGGAGACATGACAAGGAGGTTACAAGGAATGTGGAATGAAACCTATGATGACAATGATTGGCCGCTAAGCAAATGGGATCCTTTTTGTAGAACACTTAGCGTGGTGCCTGGCACATAGTAGGGGCTCAATAAATTCTTGTTCCCTTCACTTTCCTTTCTATCAAGATTTGTTTGCATGGAAATTAATACTACATACTGTTTAGTCTTGTCCTGAAGATTCAAAGATAGTCAAAGGGAAGATATATTTTGGAATGAAGAATGTATAGTATCAAGGCTGGGATGACCTTTTAAGCATAAACAGAGAATATTAGAACTTGGAGTGAGTAGAGAAATCTAAAATATCTTAACTGGGCAGATGACAGGCTGTCATTTTGGTCCTTTCCAAGTACAGAGAATGACAACGAATGAGCTAGAATACAGAATGTGAGAGCTGGCAGGGATGTTAGAATACAGAATATTATAGTCAAGAAGGAACTTGGAGTTCATCTAGCTGAGCCTTTCATTTTACATAATGGGGAACTGAGACACATATAAAAGAAGTTACTTGCTCCACATTGTATCATGGGCTTAGTGGAATGAGGACTCTAGTACCCATGGCTCTTGGTTCTCAGAACTGGGTTCTGCCCTCTCTGCCTCTAATTGCACCACCTTTGAATGCATCCCTGACTATGAGCTACATATATATGTATATGTATGTATGTGTGTATGTAAGTGTGTATGTATATGTGTGTGCACACAGGTGCACAACCTAATTATAAGGTCATGAGTCTGGCCCTTTGTCTCCCTTATACTAGTTAGTATAAGTGGAGTTGGGTGTATGGGTGTTCCAGGAGGAACAGCACTACTAGGATGAAGGCTCACCAAGTTCCTTTCAGGGCCACTCAACCATCTTTGGTTTCCACCTTTTACCCAACTCTCACCTGTGACTCAAAGAAGCTGTAGCACGTGTACTGGCCACACCTCAGTAAAATGATCTTGGCAGACAAACTAAACTAGGTTGAGGGTAACTGACAGGACTCAAAACCATCAGTGAGTTAAGGTGATATCTATCCCAAGCTTGAGACTTCCCCCAGTAGAATGGGCAGATGAAAACAACTTATTTCTATGGCCATGAAGGTGGCTGAAGTAGGTCCTATGACATGCTCGCAGCTTGGTCCAACGTCAAAGACGCCAAGGTCATCCATTGCCTCCTAGGCTATCGTCAGTTGTCCTGACTTTTGTCATGTCCCTGAACTCCAAGGACTCAGGAAGAGAGAGTAAGGAGAGTAAGGCTAATGATTTTTCCCAACTCTGCCTCACTTAAATTTAATTCACATGGGAGACAAGACATTTCCTATGATGTCATTGGTCCTCCTCAAAAATGAAGGACAAACAACCACTTAGTACAGGCCAGGGCTTACATTTCAGGAAATGCTGGCAAAGTGATAAGTTCAATTTAATATCTAAGAAACCCAGGAAAATGTCTCATTTATTTTTTTATTTGAGACAGTTGAGAAATAGTATGATCAGAGGGCATAGAGACTTCTGGGTGAGGCCAGTACATCAAAGAGTGAGAAATGGACAGCAGTAATTTCCTCCAAACAGATTCCCTGGAGGGATCTGCAGACTTCTTAGCTTTGTCTTACAAGTTCCTTCTGACCTGGACACTACAGCCAGAGTCCTTGGCATTGATGATCTCTTTTTTGTCCTTTCCTCAGTGGTGTTTGATATGCAATCATTTTTCTCTCATCTACAACCCTGGACATTAGACTATATCTTAACATTAACTAAGCCCCTCTTACCTCTTACAAATTTTTCCTAACCATTGGAACTATCCCCATATGAAATGGACTATCTTGGGAGGTACTGAGTTCCCCATCACTAGAAGTCTTGAAGAAGATGAATGACCATTTGTTAGTGCCTAGCTCATAGTAAGTACTTAATAAATGATTTTTAGTTGATTGTAGTAGGGATTTCAGTTCAGGTATGGGTTAGACTAGGTGCTTCTGAGGTCCCTGTAGGCTCTGCGATGCTAGAATCCTATGATGACTATAATTGAGCCTCCTTACTGGTCTCTGTGACTCCAGGCACTCCCAACTCTAAGACATTCTACATCTGCCATCCTAGAGACCTTCCTCATGCACATTCATGGCATCCCCTAGCTCAAAGGTCCCCATTATCTATAAGGTAAATTCCCAGACTCCTTAAGCTGGCATTCGAGACATTTTTTTTTCCTCTGCCTTCTATCTGGCTCTTCTGACTTTGTCATGGTTCAGTTGTTTCGGTTACGTCCAACTCTTCACGACCCAATTTGAGGTTTTCTTGGCAGAGATACAGGAGTGGTTTGTCAGTTCTTTCTCCAGCTAGTAAGTGTCTGAGGCCAGATTTGAACTCAGGAAGATGAGTCTTCCAAGCTTCAGGTTTGGTATTCTACCCACTGCAATACCTTGCTGCCCATTATTACCTCTCATGTGTTCTAGATTACTCATCTTTCCTCTGCCTCATCACACATTTTCCCACTTCCATGCTTTTTCTTACTAAATTGCCCACAAGTTTGTTCCTAGCCCATCTTTATTGAAATGATTGAAAATTTCATTGGAAGTATTTAAGAAAAGGTTAGATGACCTTCTTCTTGGTAAGTTATAGAAGGGATTCAGGTTTGTGCTGAGTTTAATGGTCCCTGTGGCCCCTTCCAACTCAGAGATGCTGTGAAATCCATCCCCTCCTTTAAGGTCCAGTGCCCCAATGACTCCCACAGGAAGGTTTCCTGGATTTCTCTGTTTCCTCTCCTCCCAAGGTGGGGATGATTTTGACTGACTCACCTACTGATTCTTCAGACACTTCATAGCACTCTGTGCTTCTCTTATGTTTGTATAGGCTGCTGTACTTTGGATGCCTTATGCCTGGATATCTTAGACTCTGCGCTGTCCTGTGGGACTTGATTGTTCCATCTATCTTTGATCTTCAGGACTAAGAGGTGGCTTTGCCAAGCAAGAAATATTGATTGAGCTCATAAAATCATAGGTCATAGCTTTAGAGCTGAAACAGACCTTCACGCCCATAGGAGCCAACTCCTTCATTTTATGAATGAGGAAATAGAGCCACAAAGGGATTAATGACTTGCCAAGAATCACAGAGCTAGGAAGTTTTGGAGGCAGGATTTGAACCCAGATCACCCTAGGTTCCAAGTCAAATCATCTGCCCATTATATCATGCTGCCCCTATAATGAAACAAAACAAAAGTCAGTGAATTAGCTGTTTGGTGAGTGATCAGAGGGATACTTTGGAATTCAGACAACAGTTACAAATGTCCTTGATCATATCTTTCTGGACCTGATGTCTTTATTGTATAACCTGTATACAAAATGGCAAAAATACAATATAAGATGCATTTTCTTGTCCAAACAAGTGAGAGGTGTCTAGGACCAGGAAGGTGATTGTTCCTCATCCTCTGCCCCGCTCAGATCTCACCTGGAGGGTAATGTGTTTAGTTCTGGGCCCCACAGCTAAGAAGGATGCTGATGAGCTGGGCAGTGTCCAAAGGAGGGCTGCCAGAATGGGGAAGGGCATTGAGTGAAGGATGGATCAGGTGGGGCAGCTCCAGGGTTGGAAGAGTTCAGACTTCCCGGTCAAAGTCTTTGGTCCAGGAGCCAAGATGATTCAAGCTGAGGAATCAAAGGCCACTACCAACATGAAAGGATCAGGAAGGCTTTCCTGGAAGAGGCAGCATTGAGTTGGGCATTAAAGGATAGATAGAAATCCAACATAAATGTGTGTGTGTGTGTATACATAGATATATGTATATATATACAGATATGAATTTTATATATGTAAATATATATGTGTGTGTGTATATATACATATACATATATATATAATATACACATATACACACAAACACACACAGACACATACACACACATACATATTGGCAGTGAGGTGGCACAGTAGATAGAGCACTGGGCCTGAAATCAGGAAGACCATCTTCTTAAGTTTAAATCTGGCCTTAGAAGCTTTCTAGCTGTGTGACCCTGGGCAAGTCACTTACTCCTGTTTGCCTGAGTTCCTCATCTGTAAAATGAGGTGGAGAAGAAAAAGGCAAACCGGAGGAGCGGTTTCTGCTTCCAGTGGCCTTTTTCTCTTCAGTGAGGTGGCCAAGTGGTGGGCACAGCATTGAAGAGATGCAGATCTTCATGAGGACCCTGACGGCAAGACCATCACGCTTAAGGTAGAACCCAGTGATGCTATCGAGAATGTCAAAGCCAAAATCCAGGACAAGGAAGGTATCCCAGCAGATCAACGTCTGATTTTTGCTGGAAAACAGCTAGAAGATGGCCGACTCTGACTACAACATACAGAAAGAGCACCTAGTGCTGCGTCTTCAAGGGAGCATCATTGAGCATTCCCTTCACCAGATGGCCCAGAAATACAAATGTGACAAGATGATCCACCCCAAGTGTTATGCCCGCCTGCACCCTCGTACTGTAAACTGCCATAAGAAGAAGAGCAGCCACACCAACAATCTGCACCCCAAGAAGAAGGTCAAATAAAGACCAGCCTCAGGACCCAGTTTTGGTTTGGCTCCTCTGGCTTATGAAGTACTCTTAAGTAGTTTGTTGTAACAAGGCCTTGTTCCTGGGTTTAATGGGGCTGTGATATTAATAAAATCCCCTTTTAGTTGAGAAGCAGGAAAAAAAAGAAAAAGGCAAACCACTCTAGTATAATTGCCTGGGAAATCCTAAATGGGGTCAAAAGAGTTGGAGACAATTGAAAATTGACTGAACTAAGAAATCCAATCAAAAATAGGGAGGAGGGAATCCAACCCTGCGGAAAAGGACAATGTAAACAAACATGTAAAGGCTATGCTGGAGAGGGAGGCAGTTGTCCAGTTTGTCTGGAGCAGAGAGTTTGGATGGGTAATGTGACCTAAGATTGGACAGGTTTCTGTGCATATGTAGGGGAAGTTAGTAGACTGGGGACAGTGGTCTTGAATGCCACGGAAAGGAGTTTGGACTTTCCTTAGGAGACAATAAGGAGCCCCTGAGAGCTTTTGATGAAAGGAGGGTCATTCCCCAAGCTGTGCTGAGAAGCCAGGTGAAAGAGATCAGATAGAGGCAGAAAGCTGAGACAAGGAGGGTCATTTGGAAGCCATTGCTATAACCCTGGTTCATGAACCAAAGGCCTGTGTTTGACTATGGGCTGGGGAAGACAGAAGAAAGTGGGAATACCCAGAGAAGCCCTGTCAGAGGCCTAGTGCTAGAAGGCTCCATTTCTAGAAATGCTCTCCCACCTTGCAGAGGTGACCCAACCCCTGACGGATGATCTGTGATTCTGCAAATCACCAGCAGTGGAGCGGCCACCTTTCACAGCTCCCTGGACACAGGAGAATAAGGAAGATGAAACTTTTTGACATGATCATACCTTTTTTTTTTTCCTGTAGTTGAATTGTGAGTGTGAATCTCAATGCCCCAGAGATGTGAGCTGGTCCATGGTGCCCAGTAGCTCACCTTTTTCTCTTCCTTCAGCTAGCAAGGCACTTCAGGGCTGTGATCTAGGGTAATATCCATTTCTCCTTTGACCCCCCCCCCCTCCCTCTGAGATAGACAGGGCCAGGGCTTTTGTCACTGATCATGGCTGAGATTCAGGAGTGCAAATGCTTTACTTAAAGTCACACAGCTAATAAATGGCAGAGCTGGGATTTGAACTCAGGCTTACCTGCTTGTAAGCTCTATGTCCTTCTCCACACCACATTGACTCCTCTAAGTGATAATCTAGTGTGGTGAAGTCCAGCGTAGGGACAGATCCTAGCAGCCTTCTCGCCTGCTACCTCCCATGCCTACTGCCTCCTCAAAGGTGGCGAAGAAGTGGAAGCCATTTCTGAAGGCCAAGCAAAGCTCCGTAAGCCAAACTGGGTTCCCACTAGAGTGCCTCTGGTGATCAGTTCCATCTTTCTCCTGGAACTGGTTTTCTAAGTCACTGGTTTGAGCAGCCTTCACTCAGTTTATGAGGAATAGAAAGTGATATTTCTTTTCCTTAAAAGGCCGCTTGTTGATATATCACATATGTATATTGCCCATATTTCCCATGTCCTTTCCTCATCCATTGCCAGATAACTATCTTTTAGAGCAAAGTATGAAGAAAGAAAAAAATGATGTTTTGTAAAACCAACCATGTCCCAAAGGTCTGATGTTATACGCAGCACCCTGTATCCATTGTCCCCCCCCTTCTATAAATGGGGTGGCCACTGGTGTCTGCTTAGACCTTTTCTTTGGGGCTGATCCTGGCCAATATATAAATGTGCTTATTTTAAGATTGGCACTTCCTGTCTATCCCAGAGAAGAATGGCTATGGCCTCTTATGAGTGGCATGAGAGTTTGATTTGACTGGATGATTCTCAGATCTATTTATCTAGACCTACTGTCTCTTCCAATCTCCCATTCTTGCATCCCCAACTGCCTATCAGAATTCTCAAATTGTATATCCCATAGACAACTTAAACTCCACATATTCAGAAATGAACTCATTATCAGCCTCTGTAAACCCTCCCCCACTCCAAACTTCTCTATAACTTTTGAGGGGGCCATCATCTTCCAAGTCAACCAGGCTCAGGAATTAGGGGTTGTCCTCAAGTCTTTACTCTCTCTTCCCCTGCTGCTCCTGTGTCCTACCTGTTACAAAGGCCCATTGATTCACATCTCTTGTATACAACCCCCTTTGTTTTCTGACATTGCCTTCACACAGGGCCAGCACCCAGCAGTCCATTCTTTGATCACTGCAATAGCCTCCACTCAGCTGTCAGACTGATGTTCCCAAAATACAGGTCTCACCATATAACACCCCAATCCAATCAAACTCCAGTGGTTTTCTATTCCTTCCAGGATCCTAAGAAATCCCTAGGCTTTTAAATCCCTAGGCACCTAGGAGATTCAATGGATAGAGTGATGGGCCTGGAATCAGAAAGACCTAGGTTCACATTCAGACCTAGACACTTACTAACTGTTTGATTTGGCCAAGTCACTTAACCTGTCTAACTTTGTTTAGTCAACTGTAAAGCACAGATAATGACAGCAGCTGCCTCCCAAGGTTTTTGTGAACATCAAGTGAGTTATCTGTATAGAGGTTAGCACAGTGCCTGGCACATATTAGATGCTTAATAAATTCTTGTTTCCTCCCTCTCTCCCTCCCTCCCTCCCTTCCTTCCTTCCTTCCCTCCCTCCCTCCTTCCTTCCTTCCTTCCTTCCTTCCTTCCTTCCTTCCTTCCTTCCTTCCTTCCTTCCTTCCTTTCTTCCTTCCTTCCTTCCTGTTTTCCTTCCTTCCTTCTTTCCTTCCTTCCTTCCTTCTTTCCTTCCTTTCTTCCTTCCTCTTCCCTAAGCTGAGGCCTTTACACCTGTCACCTGCTTTTACCTTACTCCAACATACTGTGATTCAGTAACACTAGCTTTCTTGTGGACACTCCATCTCCTAAATCTGGGCATTTTCCCTGACTATCTCCCATGCCTGAAATACTTTCCCACCTCATCTCTCCTTCCTGGCTCTGCTGGATTCTTTCAAGTCCCAACTAAAACCCCACCTTCAGCAAGAAATCTTTTCTGAAAGCCCTTAAAGTGACTGCGTTCCCTGTGATAAATTTTGATTCCTCATGTCTATAGCCTGTACAAAACTGTGCCAATGAAATTGTTTCCCCCATTAGGTGGTAAGAGCTGAACATTTTTGCCTTTCTTTGTATCTCCAGCCCTTAGCAAAGTGCCTGACACAGAGCAAGCACTTAACAAGTGATTTTTAACTTTACTTACCTTTGCTGATTGCTTCTATCATTTAGTTGATAATTCACCCTCCACCCAAAGACAGTCAGATAGCATTTATTAAGCACCTAATATCTATCAGGCAGTCTTTGCTTAGGGCAGGGGCCACAACAGCAAAGACATGGAGCTCATGTTCTAAGAGAGGAGGTATATATAAATAAATAAGTACATTTATGATAGATAAAGTAGATAGCAGATAATCTCAGTTGGAAGGAAGGAACTTGAAGCTGTGGGGGAAAACTGAGAATGGCCTCTTGCACAAGGTAGGATTTCAACTGAATTTTAAAGAAAGCCAGAGAAATTAGTAGGCAAAGGTGAAGGAGAATACTCCAGACATGGGGGATAGCCATCTGGGAAAAGTATATGCTCCATTTTCTTCTTATTTGTCATGATGTGTTCCAGAATTTTAAATCAATTAACAATCAACATTTATAAAGCACCTACTATGTGCCAGGCACCATGCTAAACAGTGAAGATATAGTTCCTATATACATTTAGAATTCACTGGAATTTTATGTAAGATACTGTTGAAGTGTATTTTCTACAATGCCAGTTCCTAGTTTTTTCCAGCAGTTGTCAAATTGGAACTGTTTTCCTTGGTAATTTATCTTTTTGAGAGTTTTTTAAATTATTGGTTATTGTGTTCAGTTATTTCTGAGTCTTTCCTCTCTAGTGTATTCCACTGATCATGTTTTCTATTTTAAGCAGTATCAGATGATGGCAATGATTGCTGCCTTATAATATAGTTTGAGGTCTGGAAGTGCTAGTCCCTCTTCATTCCTGCCAGGCTGCCATCTCCAAATGGTGTGTGCTTGGGCCACTAACCTTGTACATGCAGGATGCTCAGAGCTCCATCCTGGAACTCTTGATGGGACCCATTAGGAGATCTGGCAACTTTGGAGCCTGTGAAAAAGAAAAAAA
>CM053625.1:324262792-324306246 GCA_028646595.1 Phalanger gymnotis | reverse complement strand
CAAGTGGGCCTGGGGCCAGAAGCAACTGCAGCTGAATTTCTAAAGCTGCCCCGCCTCCATTGCCTCAGGGGTGGTAGCCGAACGGCAAACTCCATCTCGTCCCGCAGCTTTTCCCACTAACCTTCTCTGTTGTCTTTGCTGTTTGTGGGTTGTGAGGTCTGGTACATGCCACAGCTCAGTAATTCAGCATGCTAGGGCACTCTCCACTCCACTCCTGGTCTTGTCTGTCCGCGGTCTGCCACGCCGTGCCTTGCGCGCTGGGCTCTGCTTGGCTCAGCTCCGCTCCCGTCAGCTGGGAGCTGGGAGTTCCGTGTGGGACAGACCTTACCTCGAGACTATCCAGGCTGTCCTGGGCTGGAGCCCTGCTTCCATCTGCTACTTTGTGGGTTCTGCAGTTCTAGAATTGATTCAGAGCCATTTTTTATAGGTTTTTGGAGGAACTTGGTGGGGAGCTCATGCCAGTTACTGCTTTCCAGTCACCATCTTGGCTCCACCCCTAACTTTTACAAGTGAACTGTAAGTTTGGGTCACAAAATAGACAGCCAATTCTGTTTCCATATGAATCCAGGATTAAGCTTCATATTTGATAACCCAATGCTTCCACTTGGGAACCTCTTTCTCTTTGTAACTAATGGATAAATTGCATGACCTTGAAAAAGTGAATGGCTTCCTTTCTCAGAGACTCAGTTTTCCATTTGAAAAGGAATTATAATTCACTATATTTGTATAGGTGTCAAAAGAATTTGAGCATATCTTAACAAAGAGACTATCTTAAGAAAAATATTGTTGAAATAGAAGATGCTAAAGGATCATCAGAATCATCTGGTGGTTCCATGGATAGAGCACTGTGCCTGGAGTCAAGAAGACTGAGTTCAAATCCAACCTCAGACACTTCCTAGCTGTGTGAACTTGGGCAAGGCATTTAACCTCTGATTGCCTGAAAGGATGGTTCCACCTAAGAAGGAAATGGCAAACCACTCCAGTATCTTTGCCAAGAAAACCCTAAATGGGGTCCTGAAGGGCCAAACATGACAACTGAACAACAACAAAGGACTGTTGACTATGAAGAAACTTCATGTTTGTATATAAGGAAGAGCTTCTTGAAGAGAATTGGAAGGCTTGGGCCATGGAGAACTCTAACAAACAGGACTAAAAGATGAAGTTGAGTATATCTTAACAAAGAGAAAATAATTGTTACTAACCTAGTAACATGTGTCCTAGAACAGTCTCTGTTCTGGTTTTGAAGATTTCACCCACCTCTGCCATACTCTGTTCTAAGATATATGCCAAGTTTGGGATTCTGTACACTAAGGTCAGAGAATGAGATGGAGGATTTGGACTCAGGTCCTGTGAGTCCTAAGCCCATGTTCCTTTCGCTATTCCACAGTGCTTTCCAACTTTGCTGGTCTATGTTCTAAGGTCTCTTCTGGTGCAAATATTTTACCATATCTTCCGTGTTCTAAGTCCCTTCCAGGTTTTACGTTCTTTAGTGTTGTTCTAAAATCATTTTCAGAGTTAACATTCTCTTGACTATGATTTAAGCCCCTTCCCAGATCTAACCTTCATATTGCTAGCTCTGACATTCTCTGTCCCATGACCCAAAGTTTCTCACCGCTCTGACTGTCTATATTTTGGGTTCTAAGATCCATTTTAGAGCTGATCTTTTTTTTTTGGTCAATGACTTACAGATTGGCCCGGTCCCTATGTTCTCTGCTCTAAGACCCCTTGTGGCTCTGACATTGTGTTCCCTCTTTTAAGTCTATTTTGTGTACAACAGACAGATTCTCCAGATCTCCTACTGCCTTTACCCAGGAGGGAGCCAGGTATATTGTTGGAGCACTTTCGGTTTGGGAGGCAGGTTCTTGAATTCCCTTACAGTGTCAGGATAGCCAGCCTCACTCTTTGCAAATCCTCTCTGCAGAGGAATATGTCAGTAGCTCACTCTGAGGAAAGGGCCCAACAGCGAGCCAGGACTCAACTTTAAAGGGCAGCTTTGTTGTTTTACTTTTCTTTTCTAAATATTATTATATGTTTCAATTAACAAACATTTGTTTCTCACATCCCCTATTTATGAAAGACTTTAAAAAAGACCTTGTAGTAAATATGCATAGTCAAGTCAGACAGATTCCCCATTGGCCATGCCTCAAAGAGAAGGTCTCATTTTGCACTGTGAGTTCCATTACCTGAATCAGAAGATGAGCAATATTTAGGGTTAGAGTCAGAGGCTTTTAGGGTTAGAGTCTGAGGTGCTCGTTAGGGTTAGAGGCTTCACATTGAGCAGAGATCTTAAAGCTTTCAATAGTTTGTCACAATGAAAACACTGCATTCATTTTCTCTCCAGCTCTTTGTTGGACATAACCTAGAAAGTGCTAGAGAAAATCAGCTGTGAGCTAATACATTCTGCCACATGTGTAGCTAAGAACATTGTCTGTGGGCTATCACTGAGCAGCGGTATGTCGAAAGCCACTCCAGCCACGAAGGCCACACATGGCTAACCACAGGCATAGAGAGAAGCCTTTTATTAGTCACCACTAGGCATCACCATGCCCAGGCTACTCATTTGTGCTTTATGTCCACCAGACTTTCTAGGTAGCAGCGTTAGAGGCAGGAGTAGAGGCTCCAGCCGGGGGCCTGCACAAGAGCGAGAGACAAAGTCTCTGAATCCTCTCTTCCTCCGTATGTTCTGGAATGCATAAACAGGCATTACCCCTGCCAAGCCTTTCTGGGATCCCCACACGCATACCGTCCCTGCACTGGAATCCCACCCCACTGTGCCTAATCAATTGCCTCTTGGGTAGCAACTCCCCTTCCCTGGGGCTACACTAAGCCTAAAGTTTCCCTGAGTATATTCTGTCATCAGCTTCCCTCCCATCAAATCACCAAGTTATAGGTTCTAGACTTGACAAGGGCTTTCAGGAATAAGGAGACAGGATGGCATGGGGGAACAGAACACTGGCTTTGGATTCAGGACCTGGGTCAGAGTCTAGCACTGATGCTTCCTTCCCATATGACCTGGGACAAATCCTAAACCATTCTCAGCCTTTGCTTCCTGTTCTGGATCTACAAAGACAAAACCAAAGCAATTCATACTCTCAAAGAGCCTATATACTGTAGATACACGTGAGAATAGACAGATAGTAACTGCAACATAAGTGGGGAGAATAGGGAAAGGGCACGGGGGCCTCTAGCCTCCGTAGGACAGAATGCTTGAGCTGGCCTTTGAGAGAAACCTGGGGTTTGAAGAGACAGAGATGAGGAAGGAGCAAGTTCTAAGCACATAGGGCAGTTGGTGCATGGGGAATTGAGTATTAGGGAAGAGAAACAGCATAAAGGCAAATTGGGGTGGAGTAGAGAGGGAATAAAAGAAAGTGAAAATAATCTGTTTGGAGCATAGGCTGAAGCCAGGTCCTAGAGGCCCTGATGTGCCCAAGGGGGGACTTTGTATTTGTTCCTAGAGGCAAGAAGGAGGTGCTGAAACCTCTCAGACAAGGGAGAGACAAAGTGAGGCCTGGCTTCAGGACAATCACTGTGGCAGACGTGGGTAGACGGATTGGAGAAGAGGCCTAGTGCAAGAGCTTGAAGTGGGCTACAGACCATGGGAGTGGAAAATATCCCCAGGGCCTAGCTCAGCAATAGGCACATAGTAAGCACTCAAGAAATGCTCACTGAATTTGTTGGCTTTGATGAGAGGATGAAATACCATAGAGATTGAGAGTATTTCAGAATCCTTTCAATGCCACAAAGATGCCAGTGGCCCTGCCAAGGTGCCCCTGTGTTTATTACTTCTAAGGCTGCTTTGGGGTCATGCTATCCAGCTGAAAGCAGATCCAGGAGCTGGGCCAGGAGACTGCAGGGACCCTCTCCTCTGGGCTGCAACTGCTTCTACACATACTGCCTCCTTTCCCATTTGGATGGAAAGAGTTACCAGAGAGAGACAGAATCTGGTGTCTATCTGAGCCCCTGGAGCTGAGATTTCAGCCTTCATCAACCACACTTAGCAATGTTGGAAATTAGAAGGCTCTACCTGGAGGCGGGGGAGGCAGGTTTTGCTGACTTGCTAATGTGTATTTTTCCTCCATCTCATCAGGAGTGTGTGTCATCCATCACTGAAACACTTCTGGAAAGGTAAGCTGTTTGTTTTGTTTTGGTATATTGAGAGGAAAAAAGTGGCTGGTAAGCAGCCCTAATGAAACTCAATGGCTGCTTGGGGTTGGCAGCCAGCTTCCTTCTCCCTTCCCTTCTGATCTTAGAGGTCATCATGAATAACCTTTTAAAATATTTTTGCTATTGCCTCCTTTTACCATAGTAATTTCCCTTTGACTCCTTTCTCCCACTAAATCCTTCCTTGAAAGAAAGCAAATATTGAAGCAAAACAACAAAACCAAACCATACAGCACAGGTGTCTGGCAGTGGATACTATATGCTTCCTCTGCTGATGAGATGGCTGTATATCTCTCCATGGGCTGCCTGGGGACAAAGTTGTCATCTATTCTTCAAGTTGGCCTTCCCCATTTTATTACATAATTCAAGAAACAAGGGAATTAAGAAGCCAAACATTCTTCCATTACAGAGGATTGAATGCCAAAGTTGGGAATGAACTTTGACCTTAGAATGGCAGAGCTAAGAGGGAACTTAGAGTACTGGTCATAGAGTGTCAGAACATAGAGAGGCTTTAGGACATAGAACATAAAATGGCAAAGCTAGCATGCAAAGATGACCTGGAATTATGTATCACTGGTTAAGTCTGGAAATTCGGGCTCCAGAAAATCCCATTAGGGTGCACATCTTTTCTGGGTCGGACCATGATGAAGATTAGTCAGAGAATGCACTGGGATCAGTGGATCTTTCCTAGAATTCAATGATGAAGAAAAAATGAATAGTTTTCTATGGCTGAGAGAGAAATCTGCTGCAGTCTTGCCATTCAGCTTCTGCTAGTCCAATGGCTTCCAGAGGATAGGGTTTTCGTTATACTCTACCTCCCATCCTCTAAAACTGAATTATTCTTTGTTTCTAAGTTGTTTCCTGAGTTTTCCCACCACTCTGCCTTTAGCTTTGCTAACACTGCTCCCTATGCAAATGTAGCACCCCTTGCTAATTCTATCAGAATTATAGTGAGAGGGTCACCAATGCACTCCCTCTTACCTCTGACCTAGTGGGCTCTCACTCCAGGATTCTAGCTACAATGCTAGGTTGCCTTCCTATCTTGTCGTTTGCTCTTGTTGAAGGGTATTTGACTGTCGGCTTTTGGGGAGCATTTTGACTTCATCTTTGTATCCCTAATACCTAGTTCAGTGCCTGGAACATTGGACACTTAATAATTTATTGTTTGGTGGTTTATTTATTGATTAAATGTAGACAGAAGAGCACTGGACGTGTCAATGAGAAGACCAGGGATGGAGATTCAGATCTGCCACTTAGGCCACTGTCTAGACTCTTGCTCTAGGGCTCAGTTTTCTCCCCAGCAAAATGTGAGCTTTGTACTAGACGACCTCTAACCAAGTTTGCTTGTAGCTCTCCTTTCCTCTGAATTCTCATTGAAAAGCAAGAGAGGCAGTTCAGGGCTTTAATTAGGCACAGTGTTTTCAGAATAAAGAGAATCTATTGATTCCTAAACACAGTGAGTCATTATGCCTTAATTACCCTGCAAACCAAGCTTTGCAGAAGCACCCCCTGGCAGGAACATTGCCGTCTGTTTCCTTTTCATTCACCTGGCCTGGGTGCTCAGCAAACAGTAGCTGCTCCATAAACACTGGTAAAGGAGCCAATGTGAAACCTGGGACATGCATTTGCTAGTCATTATTATAGGTCCAGGTCTACAGAAGCCATCTTTCTAGCAGCAATCCCCAGCAATCCCTTTTCCTGTGATGCTGTGTGGTTATGAATCCTGCAACACTCCAGCTCTGAAGAATCATAATTGATGTTATCTTAAAGGGTGAAGTGAAAATACAGGATGGCCAGAAGCTGGTGTCACTGCATTCCCAACAATGACCTATTTCCAAGAAGGAATGGGAGGGGCATCATCCAGGAAATTCAGGACCAGAAAAGGAAAAGAAATGGTGAAGTGGAAGCAGAGAGGGATAGCCAATGGGCAGCCAGAGATCTGTACTGATACCTAAAGATGTAAAGAGGGAGAGGAATGCCTCCTGGGCACTCCAGATCCCCCAGGATCTGCCACTAGCCAGGTGCTCAAGAAATCCTAAGCACTTACTGCTTACCCTGCTATGTAATGGGTCAGGTGCTAGGCATACAAAGACAAAATGAAGTTACCCCTTCTTTCAAGGAGATGATTTTCCACTGAGGGAGACAATATCCTGATACAGTGAAAAGAGTGATGAGATTGGAGACCAAGGACCTGGGTTCAAATCCTAAGTCTGCCTCTTTCACGCATGGTACCTGTGAGATTTTGAGCAAGTATGTTAACCTCTCTAGGCCTCACTTTTCTCATCTGTAAAATGAGGTCATTGGATTAGATGGTATTTTAGGATCATTCAGGCTTTACTTCCTAAGAACCAATGACTCTTTGGTGGTTTCCCCTTGCCTACCAAATGAAGCATAAACTCCTCATCCAGATTTTCAAGGTTCTCCACAGTCTAGTTTCAACTTCGATATTCTGGACAGTCTTAAATAACTTCCTTTTCTCCTATTCTCCACTTCAGCCTTGTTTGAACTTGTCTCCAATGCCTATTTTCATTCTTTCTCCCTCCCCCTTCCCTCCTCTACTATTTCCAAACATGCACAGGTGTCAGAAACTTTTTGACTTCTTTAAGTATGATTAATGAATCAACAAGCATTTATTAAGTGCCCACCTTGAGCAGTGCTAGGAGCTGGAGACACAAATACAAAATCAAGATGAGGGAGTTGACAGCCTTCTCATGGAAGGGATTGTTCACTCCCTGGACTTTTCACAGCACTGCTTGTAAACCTTTTGCTCCTCTGTATTATGTTTTCCCTGGGGATATTAGTTCTTCTATTATATTTTGTCTTCATGAGTGCAGGGTCCTTCTATCTTCAGCACCATGGATAGAAAAGGAGCTTAGTAAGAATGGAAGGAAGGAAGGAAGGAAAGAAGAAAGGAAGGAAGGAAGGAAGGAAGGAAGGAAGGAAGGAAGGAAGGAAGGAAGGAAGGAAGGAAGGAAGGAAGGAAGGAAGGAAGGAAGGAAGGAAGGAAGGAAGGAAGGGAGGGAGGGAGGGAAGAAAAGATGGACACAGGGAAGGAAGGAAATTTGTCTTAAGCATCCTGCCTATCTAACTCACAAGAGTAAGTCAATGTTTGTCCCCAGCTTCTTTCAAGCCCTTGGCCTTGAGCAGGCTGAGGGCCACTGCTGGGGCAAAGTCCTGGCTACCCTCCCCCAAGGCTGAGCACAGAGGAACAGATTGATCTCCCACCCCATCCCCAGGGTTCAGTGAGTGGAGAGCTAAGCTGCCAAACACTCTCACTTGGTAAGCACAGAGAAGTCCATTAGTACTAAAAACATTTCTTGCATTTCCCCTGCAGAGGCAGTTGAGAGCGTGGGAGGTAAGGTGAGGTGCTCTTGCTAATTAGAGCTTGATCTGTGCTTAATTTCACTCACTAGCTACATATTTCTATAATAAAGTGAGTAAGTGTGAATGCAGATGGATTTAACAAGTAATTAGAGGCGCCCACTTAGGTGCAGAAGCTTTTCCTCAGACCTGGGTTGCAAACAGAGTGGGGAGTATTTCTGTTCTGTCCCCTCTTCTCTATTCCCAGGATCACCATCTTTGGAGAGCTCCTCCTTACCTTGATCCTGA
Organism: Phalanger gymnotis; assembly: GCA_028646595.1. Taxonomy (NCBI): domain Eukaryota; kingdom Metazoa; phylum Chordata; class Mammalia; order Diprotodontia; family Phalangeridae; genus Phalanger; species Phalanger gymnotis. The sequence continues at coordinate 324,298,476 of CM053625.1, read as the reverse complement.
ACTCTGACAACAGCTCCCTCTCTGCTCTACCTGCTCCTCCAGCCAGCCCTTCTCCCAGCCACCTGCAGACTAAGTTTCTTAGTTCTAAAGATGCTGCTTGAAGGCACTGAACAAGTTTCTCAGAAGAGAAAGGTGGGGTGGGAGGGTCCACTGCTGAGAACTCTTCAAATATCTTAAAGACTTCCACGCTTGGCACTGACATGACATTTAAGGTTTGATTTGGATATAGTAGCAATAAATCAACAAGCATTTGCTAAGCGCCTACTGCGTGCTAGGCATTGTACTGGGGATCCAAATACAAAGAATAAAACAATCCTTCCTCTCAGGCCTATTACAATGTAAGGGGCAGGAGGACATGACAAGGTCATATGTAAGAAGATATAGTATAAATAGAAAGAAAACAGATACAAAATGGTTAAAGTTAATATGACAGTTTGACCCCAGCATTTTTCTGCTTTGTTCCAGAGTAGAATTAAAAGTAATTGGTCCAGCTAGTCAGGAAAGCCATTTAGAACTATGCCCTAAAAGTTCTTAAACTGTACATCTCCTTTGGTCCAACAACATGGCTACTAGGTCTATACCCCAAAGAGATCAAAGAAAGATGGAAAGAACCCATGGGGACAAAAACACTTATAGCAGCTCTTTCATGGTAACAAAGAATTGGAAATTGAGGAGATACCTATCAACTCCCAAATGGCCGACTGACCAAATTCTGGTGTATGTAGGAGATGGAATACTATTGAGCTGTGATAAAAGATAAAGGAGAGGGTTACAGAGAAGCCTGGATTTAATATGAACTGAAGCAGAGGGAAATCAGCAGGACCAGGAAAACAATTTATGCAAGCATAGGATTGTTAAGAAAAATGAATTTAAAAGATTTAAAAAAAAATTGATCTACCCCATAATAATCATGATTACAGAGGAGGGGAAACACTTGGGAAGGGCTTGAGACATGTACGTGTTGGATGTGGCCAATGTGGCTACTTGCTTTCCTTGACTGTGTGTGTTTTCAGAAGGGTTTTTCATTTCTATTCTTTCATGATTGGGGAGATATGGAAGGAAGATAAAATGAATACTTGCTAATTGAAAGACAAAACAAAATTTTATTAGCAAATAAAACCAATGGGAGAAAATATCAGAGAAAGTGATTCTAGCTTACAATAAATACCCCCTACCATACATGGATTCAGTTGCCTCTTCTGAAGATGCCAAGCTCCCCATCACTAGCAGTTTTCATAGCATATTATTACTTTCTACTTGTGTTATAGAGGGATTTTTGTGGAGATATGGTTTAAGAAAAAAACCACAACTCTTCATATATACAGGATGGGTTCCATGATCTTTGAGGTTCCTTCCAACTCTGAGTTTCTATGATATTGATTATGCTTTCTCTCTGAATCTGTCTCTTTCTCTGTCTTTCTCTTCCCTCTCCACCCACAATACCAATGAATGTCTCCAAACTTCTAGGCAAGGCATCTGGTATCGAGAAACATATGCCATGATCTACAAAAACTTTTAGTGGCTAAATACATCTGTTTGTGAATCTTGACAATCCATATTTCAGAATACATCCTCATGACTTCTATGTAGACATGAGAAACTAGGGTCTGGACAGCTGTATATATGAGCAGATTATGTCCAAATGTTAAGATTAATAGATTAGTTTTTGGTGAAATAGTTTTTTTCTCTCTATTGGTCAGAAGAGATGACTCAGGGAAGGGATAGAGATTTCTAATCAGAGAATCATAGATTTAGAGATGGGAGGGAAGCTAGAGGTCATTGGATCTAATCCCTCATTTCATAGATGACTTATCTGAGGCTAAGACAAGTTAAATGACTTGCTCAGTCACACAGATTGTGTCTGATGCCTCATTTGAACCAAGGTCTTTCTGACTCCAAGTCTTGCCCTCTAACCACTTTGCCAATTGAAGGTAATATGAAAAAACCAAAATATATCAATAAAATTAAAAATTAAAATAAATGTATAATTTATAAGTCCTATTTTGAAATATGTATATGCCTGTATTGATTTTCTATAAAGAAGTCCTTCTGTGATGATTCGCTGGGTGTGGGGATGACCCTGAGCTAGGTAGCCCATGCTCAAACAAGGACCATGAGCCAGGAGGGCTTCACCATCAAGAGCCAATGGATGGATTGTGTGCTTGCTGCCTGAAGCTCAAGCCAACTCTCTTTGCACAGTCTGCTCCTCATACTTTTGCAAGGGGAACCATTTCTGAGCCAGAGCTCATCCCAAAGAACCTTAACAAGGTTAAGAAAATCCTTCCATGGGGATCTTAAGAGTTATAATGAAATCTCACCTCCTTAAAAAAGAGAAGCCCCCATTGAATCTCTCAAAAATCATCATGTTGACTAGTTTTCCTGATGTCCTTTGTGCTTCTATGTACATGTGTATGCATGTGTATGTGTGCACATGTCTGTCTTCAACCCAGTCAAAATGTTCTAGTGATCAAATCTAAAAACTGGTAGGAGGTATTGGTGGAAAACAGAGTAAGACTGAATCCCAAGTCACTTCTCAGAGCAGAGTCATCCTTACCAGCACAAAGGGAGCTTGACATTCACTCTGTGAACCCTGACACTGGACAACTTATCTGTAGAGGGGCTATGATTATGAGCCAGCTGCAAGACAGAGTCAGTCACTGGAGATACCTTTATATACACCAAGTAAGTAACGGACCTGGAACTTTTGGTCCACCTTCCATTCTCTAGAGATACAGTCACTGCAGCAATGAAGCTTTGCTGGAAGGCCCAAAAGCACCAGGCATTCTTCAGACAAGCTGAGGATTCCATCCAGAACTTTGTTCCTAGACATTCAAGGCAAGCTAACTCTTGACCAAATCACAGAATCCTGGAACTTCATGGTAGGAAGGAATCCCAGAGGAATCTAGTCCAACTCAGAGTGAAAGAAGAATTCTGCCAAGTGGTCATGCAGCCTCTACTTGGGCCCTTCCAAAAAGGGAGCCAACAGCTCTTAAGGCAGCTTGTTCCACTCTGAGTGTGGGGAAGGTTTTCTAGACATGAAGTCCAAATTGGCCACTAGCTTCCACCCAGTGTTTGTTGTTTGGCCCTCTGGGAACAAGCAAAGCAAGTCTAAACCAGCTTCAGTCCCACTCTAGCTTCACATAGCTTTTGAGTCTCAGTCTTCATCCTCACCTCCAGGCACATGGATTCTGCCCCTGGGCTGCTAAACTCCGATAGGTGACCTGTCAGCTCATCTTGGCAGGATCGAAACTCCATGCCATTTCCTGGTCACCATTTCCAACATCCTTTATACCTCCCTCCTCCTTTCTGATGCCCTTTCAAAGATTGTCTTACCCAATTAGAATGTCAGCTCCTTGAGGACAGGGCCTATGTCTTTTTTTTTTTTGGTTCCATTTGTGTTCCCAATGACCATATAGCATATAATAAGTGCTTGTCTGTCTGTCTATCTATCTATCTACCTTCCTGCCATTACTTACCTGTCTGTGTCTGTCTCTTGTTCTGCCTTTTGGGAACCAAAAGAACAAGTCTATTTCCTCTTGTATTCTCTGCTAGTAGTGAGGTCAGCAGGGTGACCTAGTGTATAGTTCTGAGCCTAGAGTCAGGAAGACTCTTCCTGATTTCAAGTTGGATCTCAGATACTTATTAGCTATGTGACCCTGGGCAAAACACTTAACCCTGTTTGCCTTAGTTTACTCATTTGTAAAATGAGCCAGAAAAGGCAATGGCAAACTACTCCAGTATCTTTGCCAAGAAAATCCCAAATGGGGCCATCAAGAATAAGACACGAATAAAAAACATTTCCTTTTTCCATGTGATGACCCTTGAAATATCAGAAAACAGCTATTATGTCTCTCCCTCCCAAATCTCGTCTACTCCAGGTTAGACATCCCCAATTCCTTTAACCAAGCCACATGCAGCATGGCTTCAGGTGGCACAGTGGATAGAGCCCTGGGGCTGGAGTCAGGGAAACCTGAGTTCAAACGTGACCTCAGATAGTTACTAGCTGTGTGACCCTGACCAAGACATTCAGCCTCTATTTGCCTCAGATTCCTCAACTGTAAAGTGGGGCTAATGAAAGCACAGTGGTGTCTGAGGATCAAATGAGATCATATTTGTAAAGGGCTCAGCCCACTGACTGGCATGTAGTTGGCACTATATAAGTGCTTCTTCCTTTCCACTTCACTCTGCTATCCTGGCTACCCTCAGTGGCACTCTGGAGCTTAACAATGTTTTATTTCCTAAATAGTGATGCCATGAAGGAATTAATAAGCATACAAGCATTTGTTAGACACTTATTGTGTGCAAAGCTTTGTGTTAACTGTTAGAGATGCAAATAGAAAATCAAGACTGTCCCTGCTTTCAGGGAGCTCACATCCTAATGGAATAGACAAGTCAGCTGCTAGGCTGATGGAAAGGTCCTGTGTTTCTTAGGGCACAGCAGCAAAGCAGATCTTACTGTCTCTTCCTTATTGTCACCTTGATTCATAAATCTACAGCTATTTCTGAAGATAAGCCATTTGATTGTGCCAAAGACTCTGGAGGAAAGAATTTCTTTTCTTTTTCTTTCTTTTTTTGTGGTGATGGTGTTGGTGGTGGTGATGGTAGTGTGTGTGTGTGTGTGTGTGTGTGTGTGTGTGTGTGTGTGTGTGCTTCAATAGCTGTAGCTGCTGAGAAGGTGACAGCCTTGGCACCTGCAGAAGGAGTTGCCAGGTCACCACACGCACCTCCACAAAGGTTCTTTCCTAAGATGCTGGCTGCAGGGGTTAGGCAGAGGCCTAGCTGCCTGTTGAGCTATTTGGGGATGCCCTATCTAGTTATCAGAATGGAACATGATATTTCAGATAAGGTATGAATAGAAAAAAGTACTGTATGGTCTCAATTAGTGCAAATAATGAAATCCCCTATAATGGTTGCATGTATTTAAATTTGTACTATTTGAGGTTATAATGATATAAAATAAGATGATTGGTTCCAATCCAATAGAAACATGCAGTACAAATTCAAATACCATGACCAGTTCAGAGGATCCAATCCCCTCCATATTATTGGGTGGCATTTCTCCTTTTATAGAGCGCGTGGTCACATTATTTGTTTGGTTGTCCCATCACAAGACAAAAGGCAGTGTGGTTTAGTGAGCTGAGCCAGGAAGCCCTGGTTAAAGTCCTGCCTTTGACATACACTATGTGACCATGAGCAAGTCACTGAGCCTTATAGTGCTCTGGGCAATTCTCTAAACTCTTAATCAGTGGTTGAGAGGATGCTGGCCTGCTTTGGTAGAAGGATTTTCCTCACCTAGGAATTACCCATGTCAGTGAAATCTCAAGCCCAGTACCCATCCCCACCCCCTTCCTCATCTTATCAGATATTTAGCTAGAATACAGGTAAACTATCTGTAGCACTTCTCTGATCCTTTGTCTTAATAAGCTTTTCAAAAACAGGAAATGAAATTAGTCCAACATGCCTGTGAGAGTGTGGAGATGGAGGCCTTGATGGGCTGGGACTGGGCTATTCCAGTTACCAGAAGGAATCAGAAAAGAGAGGTGATCTCAGGAGAAATTTTCTTTAGCTCCTCTACTAGTCGTTTGTAGCCACATCCACCAGGGAAAGGAGTCACATGGGGGATATGGGAGTCATTGTGGTGATGATGAGGGTAAGGGTGGAGGTGATTGTGGGAATGGGGGAATAGAAACTTCTACATGTAAGATCTTGTATCTCAAATGCAGAGTCTCTCACGGGATCCTGAGGTCCAGAGTCACCACAGGCAGTTTACAGAGCCTAGAGGTTCTGTTCCCCTTTCTGTCTCTCAACCTCCAGAGACAAAAACAAGGAATATTTTGAGCTGAGAGCTCCTGGTCTTATCCAAACTTGATGACTTACCCAACCTGAGAGTGGGGTACAGGTGCTTAATCAATGTTTTGTGTGTCCATGCATGCATGAATAAAGGAATGACAAGTCTGCAGTAGGTAAAAGGAGGGGATGATCTCACCAATATTGTTTGTGTGATCAATGGGGCTAGGGGTACTATGGAGAGATTCCATGTATGTTAATGTCATCAGACAGTACAATTCAAGGGGGGAGAGATCTCAGAGGCCACTGAGTGCAGACCATTATCTTACAGAGGAAGAAGCAAAGACATAGAGAATGAAAGCAATTTCCTCAGGGCCATCCAAGTAGGAAGGGGTAGGATCTAAACTGACGTCCTCTGCTGCCAGGTCTAGAGCACTTTCTGCCACGACACAGCTGTCCCCATCACCTTATGCTTGAAGAAGAATGTTACTGTTTTTCTTATTCCAGAATGTCTTCATATTCAATTCTGTTCACTATAATAAATGCCTATCAAGCTACAGTCATGAGTTGCCAGACTCTGGGCTTACTACTGCATAAAAGCAAAAAAGTTTTTTTTTTTTTAAATGAGATGGGAGCTCTGCTTTTGAGGATCTTATAAACTATTAGGGAGGCAGCTAGTGGGCACAGTGGGCCAACAATTCCAACCTCATTCACTGGTTGTGGGATTCCTGGGCAAGTCACTTAACCACTGTCTGCATCAGTTTCTTTATCTGGAAAATGGGAGTAATGATAGCACATCCTTCATAGAGATGTTGCAAACATTAAAATGATATATAAAGGCTGGCTATTACTAGCATTCCATGTGTTTCAAAAGACAGCACAGTTTTAAGCTTCAGTGACTCTAAGATATAGTGGGCAGTGATGGGGCAAAGGAGACAACCAAGAACAGTTTTCTAGGAGAATCTGGGAAGGAGAGAACACTTTTGGTTGCAGGAATCCAGGAAGCTTTCCTGGAGAGAAAGGCCCTAAACCAAACCAGGTAAGAAGCTAATAATTCTGAGAATCTAAGATATAATACCAAAGGTTTTTAAGTGACACCTTATTGGAGGAAGTTTCACCTCAGTTTGCAGGATGGAATGGAGTGGGAGAGACACCAAACAGAGGAAGTCAATGAGGAGGCCATGGCAATGTTCCACATGAGAGGTGACCAAGGCTTGGACTGGGGGAGACAAGAAGAAGCAGGAAGTGTTGGGCAATCTAAAATGATAAGGCATGGCAACGGTTTGAATACAGGAATGAAGGACTTTAAAATGCAAGATGTGAGGGAAGAATAAAAAGGTAAATATGCCAAGGAAAGTGTAAAGGGTTCGATAAGGTTAAACTATGAACATTTCTCCATGGGAACGTGACACTTCTAACTTTTAAGAACTACATCACTATTAGGGCAATTAGACAGATTCTCCATTGACAGAGGGTATGGGTGAGAGTTGACTATGATGGAATGATTTCAAAAAAATAAAATTAAAGACTGAGAAAGAGGGTTGCACTGGGAAAAAGGTAAAAGGAGTGGAAGAATGGGAAAATGCCTCACATAAAAGAGGCAGAAAAGGAAGAGTCTTCACAATTGAGGGGAAATAAGGGGGTGGCTGGCGATGCTTAAGCCTTACTCTCATCAGGATTGGCTCAAAGAGGGAATAACACACACAAGTGGGTATAGAAGTCTATCTTACCCTAATGTAGGAGGGGAAGGAGATATATAAAGGAGGTGGGAACTGATAGAAGGGATGGTGGATTAAGTGAGGCTGTGGTCAGAAACAAAACAGACTTTTGAGGAGGAACGGGACGGGGGGGGAAGGATAAACAGAAAATAGGATGGAAAGAAATAGAGTTAGTACTCATAACTGTGAATGTGAATGGGATGAACTCATCCATAAAATGAAAGCAGATACCAGGGTGGATTAAAAACCAGAATTCCACAATATGCCGTTTGCAAGAAATGCACTTGAAGCAGAGAGCAGAGAGACACAACAAAGTAAAGATAAGGGGCTAGGGCAGAATCTATTATGCTTCAGCTGAAATTTTAAAAAGCAAGGACAGCAATCCTAATCTCAAAGTAAAACAAAAAAAAATCCAATACTAATTAAAAGAGGGAAGTAGGGAAAGCATGTTTTGCTAAAAGGTACCATAGACAATGAAGCAATATCAATATTAAACTTTTCATGACCCCATGGATCATAGCACACCAGGCTCTTAGTCTGAGTGGCTCATTTTCTGATGTCATGAATTTTAATATTGTCCATGGTCTTTTCTTGGCAAAGATACTGGAGGAGTTTGTCGTTTCCTTCTCCAGTGGATCACCTTTTGTTAGAACTCTTCACTATGACCTAAGCACCATGACAAGGCAGTGATCCAGGAGGAGCCACACATATGATTGATATCAAATTGTTTGTCTTCTCAAGAAGAGGCAAGGAGAGGGAGGGAAGAAGAGAATTTGAAATTTAAATTAAAAAATGTTAATTTTTACATATAATTGAGAAATATTTCATTAAATAAATAAAAATATATTGAGAAAAATAGTAGAGGGATGAGGCAGAGGGAGAAATTGAGGATGACAATATTCCTAACATTGATTTGTAGATATATTATTTTGCTTCCTATTTCCATATTGTAGCTCATTTATAGAATATAATCTCCCAGAATTTAGAAATTTTCCTTCCTTCCTTCCTTCCTTCCTTCCTTCCTTCCTTCCTTCCTTCCTTTTCTTTCCTTTCTTTTTCTTCTTTTCTTTCTTTCTTCCTTTCTTTCTTTTTCTTTCTTTCTTTCTTTCTTTCTTTCTTTCTTTCTTTCTTTCCTCTCTCTCTCTCTCTCTCTCTGTCTGTCTCTTTCTTTCTTTCTTTCTTTCTTTCTTTCTTTCTTTCTTTCTTTCTTTCTTTCTTTCTTTCTTTCTTTCCTCTCTCTCTCTCTCTGTCTGTCTTTCTTTCTTTCTTTTCTCTCTCTCTCTCTCTCTGTCTCTCTCTCTCTCTTTCTTCCTTTCCTCCTTATCATAGTATCCAATACTAAGTACATGTTAAATAAATGTTTGTGGGATTGCATTCAGTGCATTCCAGGCATAAGGGACAGTATGTGCAAACCAGTCTCATAATTATCTTAGTGTATTCTGAAGGGTTCCCCGGCTTCTTGTTTCTCTTGCCTTCTTGCTATCCGATTGAGATTCACCTTTTCTTGTGCATTACATTGAAAGGAGCCTGGCCTAGCATTTAATCAGTAGTGAGAGTGTTTAAGGAAGGCAGAAGCATAATGTGGATGTAAGAGTCCTGGGGCGGGACTTGGGACACCTTAATTCTGCTTTCAAGTCTACCTTTTGCTAACTGGGTGACCCTGAAGCATCGTCTCATCCCTCTGAGCCTCATGTTTCAAACTGGGAAAGTAGGCATAGTAATTGCTGTCCAATCTACCTCCCAGGATTGTCTTTAGACTCCCACAACTAAAGGGATCAGGAAGTCTTCGGAAGTCTTAGAATGTGAAAAAAAATCCAAGGCTAATAATCATACCAGAAAAACATAGAATTGGGAAAGGAACTCAGCCATATCTAGGCTAACTCCTACCTTAGAATAACGTGACATTACATGGTATCCCATATCCCATATCCCATTCAAGCCAGTCTTTGCTTGAAGACCTCCAATGAGGGGGAACCCAAATCCTATCTCTATGGTTATGACTCCTATATCAAGATATCTTGTCCTGAGCACCAGACCTCCCATTCAACATACAAAAAGAGCACGCATTTTTGTATTTTAGGTACTTTAAGGTTTGCCAAGCACTTTACACATTAGGTTGTTTTATCTTCACAACAAGCCTGGGAGGTAAATACTATTATGATGCCTATTTTGCAGATGGGGAAACTGAGGCTGGGAGCATCCAAGTGGCTTTCCTAGGATCACACTGTAAGTATCAGAGGATGGTTTTGAAGTTAGGTCTACCTGACTACAAGGTCAGTTCTGTAGTCCCTGAAGGAAGCATGTAGACACCAACTCTATGGAAAGCTCCAATTGTCAGCAGGTTTTTCCCAACCTCAAGCCTAAGTTTTCTCTTCACAGATTCCATTTATTGCTCCTAGTTCTTCCCTCTCAGGCCAAGCAGAACAGGGCTAATCCCTAACAGAAAAGAAGGCTAGAATAGAGGCTTTAAGATAAGTAAGTGTCATGCCCACAGCCACTCAGTAATGCCAGAAATCCCTGCATGAGCTTTAACCTTGGACACTTGTTCCTTCCTGGAGAGAACAGCAGGAGAATGTGTTGTTCTGTGTGGTGATTGCACAGGAAAAAGGATGACTGGTCAACCTGTATGCTGGATGCTAGTGGGCATCACCGCTGTACTCTGTAATGCCAAGGCAGCTTGCTGAGAAAGTAGGATAGGAACAGTTGGTGTGTCAGCAAGGAATGCCACACTAATGAGTATCAGCTTGAACAACATGCAGAGGAGGTTAAAGGTAATTAAGAATTACTTTTAGCCACTCTAAGCCTGGTACAATTTTGCGTTCTATTGATGAGCCCATTAGCCAGTGAGGTGAATGCAGAGATGAGTCCTTCAGCCTCCATCCCTGTAAACTCATCTTAATGAAAGTGAAATGTAACTTTTGATAGAAGTCTAAGTACTGACTTCAGTGAGGATGGGAGTAAACTAGAAATGAGAATCCTAGAATGTCAGAGTTGAGAGACCTTAGAACACAGCAGATCAGAACTAAGAGAGACAGAGAATAATGAATAGAGGATTCAAGTATTAATAATGGGAGGTCCTTGGATTATAGAATGTGGGATATCAGAGCTGAGAAGGAGGAACCTTAGAATCTGCAAGAGTGTTAGAGCTAAGTGGGGCTGAGAACAGAGAATGGCAAGTCTGGAGGGTCCTTAGAAGACAGAATACAGAATAGCAAAGCTGAAGGGTAGAGTGATGGAAGGAACCCTGGAGTCAGCATCAGCAAGGCTAGATTTGAGTCAGAACTCAACTATTTGCTTCCCATGTGACCCTGAGTAGGTCATTTGATAGCCTCAAAGTAGCCTTTTTCTCAATTTTCATCCTTCTTTACCTCTCTGAGGTATCTGACATCATTGCCTACCCTCTAGCATTGGATCTAGCCTCCTCTCTGCTCTCTTGCGGCTCTCCTCCTACCTGTCCAAATCATTAGCCATGTCACTCTCCCTCCAAGTTCTATGACTTCTTTTTCTCCAAGATCTCTCTAATATGTACTTATCTTTCCACTTTCCCAGATATCACCTCATTTCAGACACCTGGCACTTTACATCTGAACCACAGTAGTAAACTTCTATTTGGTTTCCTTGACTTAAGTCTTCCTCTATTCCAGGACAACCTCCACTCTAAAGGACAGATATGACCATTCACCATTCTACTAATTAAACACCTGTGGCTCCCTATTCTAGGACCAAATATATACTCCTTACTTTCTCAGAATAATGTTTTTAAAAGAATAAAATAAAATGAATTAAAAAGAAGCCTTTATTGAAACACAGTGATCAAAATATTTTAAAATTCACATACTCCAGGTTAAGAAGCACTGTCATAAAGCATACTAAATCACAGCAGTCAGGGGCCTCAGAGACCACCTGTATCTTTCTACAAATGAAGAAACTGAAGGCCAAGGAAGTGAGTGATTTGCTTGAGATCATGGAGGTAATGAGCAGACATGGAATTTCAAGTCAGATATTCCTAACTCCCAGCCTCATGATCACTACACAATATGGGCTCCCTTCCCTGGTCAATATGGCTTCCAGGGTCCTCAGGACAGGCACACTGGCATCTCCAGTAAGTGAGCTGATAGAATATGGACAATGGGAGACCAGCTGGATGGTCTGTCCTTTACCTTAGTCATCAAGGACCTAATTCACCTCCAGAAAAATGTCAAGAAAGATCAATTTCTCCTTGAAGGATGATGTCTAATCTCATGAGGCTGCCTGCCCTCTCTGGCTCCCAAGGGTGTGTTTCCAAATGATATGTTGGCACATTTATTCTCACACACATACACACACATCATGTTTTTGTCTAGCCTTGAAGCAAATGTCTTTCTACTTTATATCAATTCACATGACTTCTCCTTAAAATGGTTCCTCCTCTTCTGGTGGTTAACATGAACTAAAATTCTTTTTTCTTTTTCCAATGGTTGGATCAAACAGATGCTATGCAATATGTAGAGACCTTTTGATAGAGATGGGCCCATGCACCAGGATATGGACAGAATTAAACCACGTATCACTGCAAAATTGGAAGGATCCTCAGTGGGAATGCAGGGCACCCCTTTTTTGACCAAGCAGAGGAAGAAGGCAGAGATCAGTGAAAAATATGCCTTTCCTTAATCCCTCACTCTGTATAGGCAATAGGCAGGATGTTTTGTGCATAGTAGATGGCAGAGTGGGGTGGGGAAGGGGAGGACACATATATCTTCACAGAGGAAGAGATCACACAGAGATCACTTGGCTTCCTTCCCCCTGGCCCTGTGCATTACTTGTCACCTGCACTCAGGGCCCAAAGCAGTATGTCCAGAGCAGGGAGCATTTTGCCCCTTTGTCTCTGCAGCAAGGAACAAAAGTTACATTGATGCCAGTAGAAGCTCACCAGAGCAGAATAACCTAGAACTGTGTGTGTTTTGTGTGTGTTCGTGCGTGTGTGTGTGTGTGTGAGTGTGTGTGTGTTGTATATGTGTGTGACGGTGGCAAACATGGCAGTTTGATTTGTGCATATGGCTGGCTTGGGCAGAACCACAAAAGGCTATGCCACACATTGGATATTGTCAGAGTTTAAGCTGGTGTGAGCCCCTGAGAATGCCACATGCTGTCCCCAAAGGTGCCACAGTTATACATGATGTGAACTTGAAAGTGTAAGCAAGGTTGTTGCTTCCTCCTGTAGATGAAAGCTATAAATCAGCCACTCAATAAAAAAATTGATATTAAGTAGCTACTAATGCCAGGCACTGTGGTAAGTGCTGGGGCACAAAGAAAGTCTAAAACAATCCCTGCTCTCAAAGAGCTTACATTCTAATGGAAGAGACAATACACAGACAACTACATATATATAAGATACACACGGGGTAGACAGAAGGTAGTTTCAGAGGGAAGGCACTAGAAGATGGGAGGGGGAGATAGTAATGCTCCCAGTCAGCTTGCGACTTGTAGTTAGGACTTCAGTTGGGAGCCTGACAGAAGTCAGGGAAGCCCGGAAGCAAAGACATGGAGTCATGATCAGTTCATGCAGATCTTGCCATGATTCCCTGAATTGATCACATTCACTATTTCTTTCAGCACAGTCAGATTGCATTACATTAATGTGCCTCATTTTGTATAGATGTTTTTCAGTTTATGGACATCTACCTTGTTTTCCATTCTTTGTCAAGTGTTCATTGTACATATCTTCATAGTTTTCAATGTAATCATAAGTTATGCTGATATTTTCCTCTTCTTTTTTGCCCTAAAAATTATTATTTGTTATAGGAGGTAACTCTATGGGAGGGAGAAGAGTAGGGATACTAAGGGTTATGGTAATGTTAAAAAAACACATCAAGAGAAACATTTAAAACAACAACAGAAAGAGAGAGCATGGAATCAGCTGGCATTGCTGAATCATTGAGTAGGTGGGGGGAGTAAAGTGTAAGAAGCCTGGGAATGTAAGAAGGAGCCTGTTTGTGTGGGGTTCACATTCCAAGCAAAAAAATCATATTTGGTTCTGGATGTAACTGGGAGTCCCTATAGTATACTGAATGTAGGATTAGGTGCAGGGAGTTGTGATATATATCTGTTCTTAGGAAAATCATTTTGTTGGTTGTTTGAAGGATAGATTCAAGGAGGTAGAAACTCAAGGCAGAGAGACCAACCAGTGGACTATTGCAATAATCCCTGTCCAACGTTGATATTCTGTTGAGGGAGAAAACAAGTACAATATTCAAATAACATAATATGTGTAAAGTACTTTGCAAAACTTAAAACTTGATATGTAAATCTTATTAATCATCATCATTGTCATCATTACATGCACATGTAAGTGTAACCAGGGGGTGGACAAGGCATAGACAAAACTGCCCTTCCTATTACTGGCCAATCCAAATTGTTTGACTCAACACCGAGGAGTGCCATCATTCCAACCTACTCCATATTATCTTGCCCTTTTTGCTGTGCCTTCTGGATCTCATGTTCCATAATTAACAAACTGTTTTTTACTTTAAATCTTTTCCTCTCATTCTCCCTCTTTCTTATGACCCTTTCCAAGACCTGGCTCCTCCTGGGTGACATTGCCTGCAAAGTCTTCCTTTTTGAAACTGGCTGGCATTGCTCTCACACCCTCTTGCTCTCCATTTCCACTTCCAGACTATCCCTCTACCCTTGTCAGTCTACAAGCAATCTTTCTTTGAAGTTCACTCTATCCAAATTCGTCATCCAGTCCTAGTCCTGGTGGCTATTATCTATCGATGATCATGATATTTCCTCTCCCTCCTCAGGGAGTTCAGAGTTCAGGCTCACATTCTCCCTCTCCACTCCAACTCCTGCCTGCATACAAAGGGACTCTAGCATGCATTTTTGGTTCCTCAAATACCCTCACTTTCCAGTTCCTCTATTTCCTCAGTTCCCATGACCTACTCTGCCATTCCATATCAATTACACACAGAAGGGACCATAACTTTGATCTCGCCATTTCCCACAAGTTTTCCACTTCCATTTTCAAGAACTCTGAAATATCATCAGTCTTATTTTTTGTGGTTACATTTCTCCTTATGCCTTTCTATGCCTCACTGTATTCTTTACTGTCTCATTCCTTAGTTCTTTCCCAGGCCATCACTTTTGCTCTAATTACACTCTTACTCCTTCCCAAAACTGACCATTTGGCAAATCAGCCAAATCTATACTATGTGCACCCCTTGGATTCCTTGTTCTCTTGTCCTATTGATAATGCCTTGCCAAACTCCAGTTTTGGTTTATTCCCACCATGTACTACCTTTGCTTCTACTGGGGCTGCTGAGTGGATGTCGAGGAAGTCATGAAACCAAGCTGACTGCAAACATTACAAATTTATGCTACCTGATCTTAAGGGCCTTTCCTTATTGCAAGAAAGCATTCTTCCTACACTTCTGTCATTCCCAAGTAAACTCTTTAATGTACTCACCACAATGACTCTTCCAAATCTTCTCTTCAGTCATTATGTCTTGCATCTCTCAACTGAAGGCTTCATAGCATGATCATTAAAAATTGAATGCATTTGCCTCGAGCTCCATCTTTTTTTCCTTTCTCCTCATCTCATACCAACCCCTCGCCACCCATCTTATTTTTTCCCCTTTACTAGTCTCTCTGATATAACAAAATTAGTCTAAGACCAGTCTAGAAATAATGAATGCTGACATATCAGGTCCTCAGGGTTCCAGAGGTACCAGGTCAGAGGTGAATGCTAGGCATATTGAAGCAGGGTAGATTAAAGATGGTCTGGAAGTAGTGCGGTGGGCTGAGTCCAGGATAGAAATGATGAATGCTCACCAAGCAATAAAAAGTTAGAGACGTTGAACTTGACTGAACTTTGTAAGTAAAAATGGATTTGAACCTATACTTACAGACCTTCAGTGGCTCACTACTGCCTAAAAAATAAAGTATGAATTTAAAATTCTGGCATGCAAGGCCCCTTACAACCTAGATCTAGAGTAGAACTGTCTTTCCTGCACTAACTGCCATTATACAGTACTGTGTCATAGGTGTTAGGCACTGATGTGGCCCAGTGGACAGACAGCTAGGTGTGGAGTCAGGAAGATCTGAATTCATACCTTGCCTCAGTTTTCTCAACTGTAAATTGGGATAATAATACTCCCTACCTCACACTATTGTTGTATCAAATGAGATAGTATTTATAAAGTGCTTAGAACATTGTATGGTGAATAGTAGGTGCTTAATAATACTTGTTTACTTCTCCTAGCCACGTTGGCCTGCTCCCTAATCCCAGAAATCTTTGACCTTGACATTGCTCTAACAGTCTACTGCCCTTGGAAGTTACTCTTCCTGCATTTCCAAACCCTTAAGGCCCAGATCCATTGTTGTCTACTGAATCTTCCCAGATGCTGAGCCAGCTAGAATCAGACATGCACTTAGACTTTTCCTTCTTTCTGCTGATTATGACCACTTTCTGTGTGTTCATGTGATACCACTTCTATTAGAGTGTAAGCCCCATCAAGTACCATGATTTCTCCTTTCGAGCCTCTGTGCAACTAGCATGGAGCCTTGGAAATAATGGTGATAGCAATCAATGTTATCTTTAAAATGATTTATGGTTTGCAAAGCATTATTCCTGCTATTCTGACTTTTTAGAATAAGGTAGGTAAATTATAATAAATGTGGGTAAACCTATGGACTCATTCTCAAAATCATCTCTCTTGCCTACATTCATAACTGAAGGAAACACTTCATTTCAGTTAGAGGCCAGTGAAAATAAAGATGTCATTATTTTTTTCCCATTCAAGTTCATAGACCTCCTGAAATCTATGTCATATATATGTGGACACTTTGTTGTAGAGGAAAAAAGAAGAGGGAAATGGGATCTTCAGAAGTGCCCCCCCCCACACACACTTTACTTTAAATTAAGCTGCTGTCCATGTCCACTCCAGTCAGCCTAGCTCTTGTCAGAATCTGCAAGCATACCTCAGCTGGTTTCGAGGTCAGAGGCAACATTTTACCTTCTACACTCCAAGCTCTGTGCTACCTGGGGGTGGGGCTCTTGGATCCTTCCCTCCTCTGCCACTTTTCCAAGTTCAAGTCAACATTGAATCCCTGGAATCCTGCACTGATAGCAACAGGAGACTATTTCTCCCGTGCAGTCAACTTTAATTGTTGGAACCCACTTTCCTGAGACTTACTATCCTAGATGAAACTGAGTGGGGGAAGGAAGGATCAGCATGGCCCCTTGCCATCATTTTGTAGATCTAGAAGATAATTAGGTGTCAATAACTATAATATTTCCATTGTTGGCTAAATAAACGTTGCCCTAATGGCACCTCTCAGTAAATTGTGAGATCTTTCAGGAACCACTCAGATACTGTTTATTCTTTTTTTACACATGGTCATAATAAGTTGGGTTATGTATTTTGCCATCCCATATTGCAACTGAACAAGATTGAAATACAATTACACATCATTTAAAAATCAATTGTATATTCCAAAATTAAATAATGTAGAAATCAGGACAACAGGAATTCTATGATGTCTCTGAGGTAATGACCTTCCCCTTTGGCATCACACATAATATTCCTTCTCAAGGCCCTAATTGTGGAATACATACACGTATGTATGGATATGTACATATGTATGTATATATTCATCTGTTATTGTTTTGATATCCCTCCCCTTACTAGACTCCATGAGGAGAGGGTCTATATCTATATAAATGATGTGCCCTCCCAGCCCAATGTAGTTTTCTAATGCTTATACAGCACTCTCACATTTGCAATGTTCATTACAAGTGTTTGATTGAACAACTCTATGAGGTGTCATTACTATGCCATTTTGCAGATGAGAACACTAAGTCTCAGAGAAATTAAGTGACTTCTCTGAGGTCACACAGCTAGTAAATGTGTCAGTTGCTGTTAATGGCTGCATTTCAGTTTTAATAAGCAGCACAGAAATCTAGACAGGAGCAACTTGGTCCCTACCTAAACAGGAAGAAAAACATCTAGAAACCAATGGAAATTTTCCTGTGAAAGTGCACTCCAGTGAAGCACACCATCCTTGTATACTGGGCTAGACTTCTGAGAAATGTGAAATTAAATTAATGCAATCATATGGAAGATCAGGGGCCCCAGCTCATTTGGGGAGTTATCGATCCAAGCCAGAGCAATGCCCTGAATAGATTTACCCAAACGTTAATTGTATAAATCTGCAGAGGGAAGCAGGAGGGCTGAAATTGTTCATTCTCTAATAAAAACTCTTTCTAATGAAAGTGTGTGGGAGATGGGGGGGTGGGGTAGATTCATTCTATCTTGAATAGACACCCCCACGCAAAGCAAGAAAAGCTTGCCTTCTAACTAGGAAATTAGTCAGTTGCTGGGAAGGCAGGGACAATTTTCCACCTCATTAGCAAAAAAGTTTATTTATTGTAACCACTGGAAGGATGGAGGGCTGCATTCACAGCAAATTGCACTTTCTCCTCGCCAATCTCCCTGGTGCTGGCCCTGGTGCTGAAACCATAATGCACAGATCATTACCCAGTGTGAGGTGAGGAGTCTCTATCACTTCCCCCTCCCCGCCCCTAACCAGGCTAAGCATCAGGACCAGGCAGAAAAGAGTTATATCTAACAGTGTGGGGCTGTGCCTTCTCAGAACCAGGCACACTCATCTCACTGGAGCACCCATTTCTTAGTATGGCACGTATCCAGAACCAGGCTCTGCTGTTTCAGACAAGTTAGATGAGCTGAGACTGACGATGAGGAACAAAATGATCTAAAATAAGTGTCACAAAATATAGAAACTACAAATCATCTTTCCTTTCTTAAATAGTGCCACAGCCTTTCCATTCAATTCTAGTAATCATAACAATTATAATATATACTAATATAATACATAATAATTATAACGTCTTCAGTCATGTCCCACTCTTTGTGACTCCATTTTGGCATTTTCTTGGCAAAATTTATTGCCGTTTCCTCCTCCAGTTCATTTTATATATGAGGAATCTGAGACAAAAAGGCTTAAATGACCCTCCACTGATTAGTAACTGTGTGAGGCCATTTTAAACTCAGGTCATCCTGACTCCAGGCCCAGTGCTCTTTATACTGTGCCTAGTTAGCATTCGTGTACTACTTTTAGGCTTGCAGAGGGCTTTACAAATGTTATTTCATTTGGTCAAAACTGACTATTTTCTTTCTGATCCCATGCTTCTTCACCCTAACCATCTTCTACCCTCCTTCAGATGCTTCTCCATTTTCCAAACCAGATCTCCTGACATGATTCTCAAGAGATTCTCAGCCCCCAATCCTGATCCAGGGCCATATTTCTTTGCCCCACACAACTTCTTTGATACCCTCTATGTTTGTTCTTCCCTAATTACACTGGAAGTTTAGAGTCCTCAAAGGATTTGACTCTCTCACTGTCATTTCTCTCTCTCTCTCTCTCTCTCTCTCTCTCTCTCTCTCTCTCTCTCTCTCCCAAAAGTAAACCTAAGATTCTGGATTTCTAATACCAATGCTTGTGAGTCCCCACATTGGCACTTAGGAGGCATAGTGGATAGAATACTGGGCCTAGAATTAGGAAGACCCAAGTTTGAATCTGGCTCAGATGCTTACCAGCTGTCTGACCCTGGACAGGTCATTTAACCTCTGTTTGCCTCATTTTCATCACCAGAAAAAATGAGTATAATAACAGCATTCAACTACCATGGTCCTTATGAGGATAAAATGAGATCATTGTAAAACTTCTAGCATGGTGCCTGGCACATAGTAAGTGCCACATAAATGTTAACCATTATTATCAACTAGCTTTTTAGCAAAGGCATTTGCTAAGTAAACCAGGGATTGTATGGGGTAGATTTGAGACAGAAGTCCATTCCAGATATGGAGGCCAGCTTGTATAAAGATAGAAAGATAGGACATGGAATGTTGTCTACAGTACGAAGGCCAGTTTGGCTGCACAGCAGCATTGTGTAATGTATAATAAGGCTAGAGAGTAATGTGTGGTATAATGGACTGGGATCAGGTTCTAAAAAGCTCAAAATGCCAAACATAAGAGTCTGTATCCTCAAGGTAATGGGGAATGATTGCAAATTACTGAGCTGAGAAGTGAGCTGGCCAGACTTATAATTTAGGAAAGTCATTTTGTCAGCTCTGGAAAGTATGGAATGGAGTGGGAAGTGACTAGAGGCTGGGAGATCAATTAGAAGGCTATTACTGTAGTCTAAGTGACACATGATGAGGTATTGAACCAGGAAGGTTGCTATATAAGTGGAAAGAAGGAAGTGGATAAAAAAGATGTTGTAGTGGTAGAATCATAAAGATGGCAGCTGCTTATATATGATCAGTCAGAAAGAACAAAAGGTGAAAATGACTCTGGGTTGAGAACCCAGGGAAGTGGAAGGATGATGGTATACTCAACAGAAATATGGAGGCTCAGAAGAGTGTTTAAGAAGAAACATGATGAACCCTTCTTTGGATATGTTGAGTTTGGAATATCTCTAGGACATTGTTGGAAAGATCCACTGAATAACTGGTGGTACTCTCCAAAAGTGGTCCTTTGGCCTCTAATGAAGATCTCCTGTCACAGGGAAAAACTGCTACTTCCCAAAGCAGTCTAGTCAACTTTCTAATAGCAATAATTGTTGGAATCGTGTCCTTTTGTCAAGCCAAAATCTACCTCTCTGCCCCTTTGCTCTTGATTCTGTCTCCAGGGGCCAAGAAGAACTGATCTAATCTCTATTCCACCTGTTTTAGTGGTCAAAGCATTAAAGCCCAGCCACATAATGTCCCCATCCTCAAATACTCTGGCAGTACCCAATAATAACTTTCAAAGAGGCATGTTGCCTTTGATGGCTCCTGTGTCAGAACTGCACCCCAGGAATGAAGGATATTTTAGAAAGCCTCAAGCTGGTGCCCTCCATTTGGTGGAGATGGGGTTTATTTTTAAATCTCATAGCTTATATACAAGGCCCTCCTCCAGATTTCTGACGCTTCCACAGAAGGAACTGATCTTTTTTCAACATACCTTTTGTAAGACAAGACCATTTCTCACACATTCAAAGTACCTCAGGAGAGTGGGCTGGGAATCAATTTGAGGACATAGGAAATAAAAACATTTCCAAAAGTGACTCTGTTCCATCAACCCTACTTACCAATCCTCTTTCGAAGTGCTCCCCTATAAGGAATGGTTAGTACTTGCCACTGAGTAGGCAAACCCCAGTGGGAAAAGAGCGAAAGATAATTGAAAAGATTGGGTGGGCTGGTATCTGAGCTTCTGTATGCCCCATCTATGTGGGCTTCATGTTGTGGGCTGCTGAATAAAATCATAAGGATTGGAGTAGGAAGAGGCCATCAATTTGGACTTGGGGGAGGTATTGGTCCCCAGATTTTCACCAAACCTTGAATTTTCCACATACCCATCAGCAGCTACAGGAGGAACTAATGCAGTTTACAAAGTCTATGGCCTTGTATGTGGAGTGCAAATATCCAAGAGATAAAACAGAATGGTTAGACAGTCAACATGCATTTATGCAGAACTTACTATGTGCTGGGTACTGAGATATGTTCTAGGGATGCAAAGGGAAACCATAAATGTGGTCCCTGACTTCAAGGACCTCACACTCTAATTGGGGAGATGATATGCAAACTACTACTTACATATAGGCAATATATAGGCTAAATGGGAGATAACACCAGGTGGATGGCATTGGGGAGGAGGATGGGGAGGGAATGGACTGAAAGAGGCCACTAAAGAAGGTGAGATTGAACTGAGTGCTGAAAGAAGCCAGAAAATCCAGGAGGTGGAGATGAGGGGGAATATTTCAAGCACAGGAGACATGCTCCAGTGAAAAAGCGTAAAGTTAGGAGATGGAGTGAGATGTGTGAAGTATGTGAAGTAGGGCATTACTGCTGAGTCATGGAGTGCATGAGAAGCAGTAATGTGTAAGAAGACTGGAAAGGTAGGAAGGGCCGTAGTTGGCTGGCATCACAGATGGGGATTCAGAGAAGAGAAAACACAGATTTATGGGATTACAGGATTGCACAGTGGGAAAGGATCTCAGCAGCTATAAACCCCTATACCAAAGGAGGCCCCAGTGTAATGTACCCAGTAAGCAATCATCTGGCGACTTCCGGAAGAAAAAACCCAATATGAGCTTGGATTCCACTTCTGAGTCAGCCCATCCCACTTTGGGACCCCTTTCATTCTTGGGTAGTTTTTCCTGATATCAAGCCTAGATTGACCACTTTATAACTTACACCTATTGCCCTGACCCTGGTCCCTAGAGACAAACAGCTGATCTTGAAGGCAAATATCATGTAGTCCCTGCGTCTTTTCTTCTCCAGGCTAACCAAACCCAGGTCCTTCTACCCATCCTCATGAGGCATGCACTAGAATCCCTTCACCAAGTTGACTGCCCTCTTCTGGGCACACTACATCTTTCTTTCTATGTGATTAATGAGGGCAGGGGACCAGGGACTAGCAATTCCCTCTTCTAGGAAGGTGAGTTTACACTGTATCAAGAATCTAAGTGCAGGAAATCCTGCAAATGATTTTTTAAAATAGAATTATAGGATTTATAGTTGGGAAGTTCCTTAGAGCATTTAGTTCAATGACTTTGTTTTATAGAGGGGAAAACTGGGTCTCAGAGTTGACAAATCCTATAGCTAGAAAGTGGCACCGCCTTATTCATCTGCCTACAAATCCAGTTTGCCTGACTTTACCTCATTCCCCCAAGCTTTTGTCCTTTGTTGTTGTCATTGTTGCTGGCTAGGGTTGCCTACCCCCATGGGCTGGTGCACTCATTCTGCTGATCCCCTTCCTGATGAAGCCTCTCTGCTACTGGACTGTGGGCTTGGGCAGGAGCTTTTCTTCCTGTGAACTCTTGGGGGCCATACCCCAATTTAGTCATGAATCCCAAAGCTGGAGCTCTAGAAATCAAGAACAGAAAAAAGAGAACTTCCTAGGGCTGAGGCTAGGAAAAGGCCATGTAATCAGCTTCAAAGAGATGTGTTAATAAGGAGTTTGAACAGGAGGTTTGGAGCAGCAGAGTGGATTATTGCCATGACTCACCACTGGAGCTAATTTTAGCAGCCAAATGGCTTGTTTGAAGTGCAAAGGAATTCTCCTTCACCCTGGTGCTTCCTCCAGTGCCCTGTAGCTCCTTCATTTGAAAACCCAGGTGTGCTAACTGTTCACTTGCTATGGCACTTTGCAGTTTGCCAAATGCTTCATGCCTGTGATGTCATGTATACTTCCAACAGCCCTGTGAAGTGGGCAGTGGAGTTGTTGTCATAATCCATGATTAAAAGATGTCTTTCCAGAACCCCATCTTAGTCCTTAGCACTCTCTGTCCCACTCAGTGCCCCATGGATCTGCCCATGTCTATGTGTTACCCATAATTTATGTAATCAAATGAGCAGGGGAACCCCTGACCTCCTATAGAACTTGGCCACCTGCCATGGAGCTGGAGGGACCCCACTTCAGCCCATTGGGAGCTCTCTCTCATGCTTTCTCCTGTAATATTCACATAAAGGCATAAATTGCATGCTTACCAGATTTGCAAATGATACCAGCCTGGGAAGCATCATCAATTGGATAGAAGGTAGAATCAAAATCCCCAAAGAGCTTGATAGGTGTATTGGCAATCAAGATGGGCTCTTAGCATTTATTCAGATTAGGAGTCTTCGATGACCTCCTTACCTCAAGGGAAAGCCTAGTTTACATGGGTTTCAGTAACATGTTTGTAACATCAGAGGCTTTTAGACCACATAGGTTTAAGTCACATTTTTGTGATGATTTTAGATCACGTGGGTGAGTCACATGTGTGACTCACCTTTGACCTTGAACAGGATATATAAGTGTAGAGGTTGGCTTTCTCTCTTGGAGCTCTGAGCTGCAGCAGTAGTGATGCATGACTCTGAGCCAGCCATTGTCAAGCTCCCAGCTGAACTCAGATGTTGACAACTATGACTTGTATTTGGTCTGTTTATAAATGTATGTTGGTAATTTGTTTGCCTTTGCTCTGAAGTTCAGGGTGCTGCCTTTTTCCCCTGAATTAAGTGAATGATATTTGTATGCTGGATTAAAGTAAGATTGTTAACCCCTTAACATTGCTTTCCTTAGTAAAGCAGATCAAAAGGACCTGGGTTTGCAGTGTTCTATGAGCTGGTTGTTGTTGGTTTTACATCCCCACAGCAGCTGCTAGCTGGATTGTTGAAACATGGGCTGGAATCCTGAGTGGAACCTAATGAGATGAAAGTTATTAGGGAGAAATGTAAAGTCATATGTTAAGTTTTCAAACATGATTCTATAATTACAGAAGAGGAGACCTAACTGGCTAGCAGTCTCTTTGAAAAAAAATCTAGGGAGTTTAGTGAACTGTCCCCTGAGCCATCTGAGTGATGCCAAAACAATCAGTTTAAGCATGTACTTAGAATTTTTAGGTTCATGAAGCACTTGACATATGCTCTCTAACTTAAAAAATAGTTGTTGTGAACTCTGCTGCCATAAGAGATTTGAAACTTATAGGATAAGATAATTATCCCTTGGTATCCTGCCCTGGTCATGCCTCATATGGAGAATTCAATCCAATGCTGGGTGCCATCTCTTAGACAGGAAGGAAGTCAATAAAATGGAGAGTGACTAAGAGCACAGCCAGGATGCTGAAGGTCTGGGACTACATGTGATATGAGGCTCAGTTAAAGGAAATGTGGGTGTTTAGCCTAAAGAAGCAAAGACTAAGAGCTGATATCTTAACTCTAGCATACCTCTTCTCCTCTCCTCTGACCCTGCCCCCGGCCCATTGAAGACCTTCATCACCTCGTAAATGAACTATTGCAGTAAACTGCTCGTGAGCTGGTCTGCTTCAGCGCTCTCCCTATTCTAATCCATTCTCCATTAAACCACTAAAATGATTTGCCTAAAGTACAAGTCTTACTATATCACTCCTCTACCTAAACAACTCCAGTGGCTCCCTATGACCTCTAGAATCAAATATGTTCTGATTAGCTTCTAGGGCCATTCCTAACTTGGTCCCTTCCCATTACCTTCTCAGGTTTCTTACACCTTCTACACACACTGCCACTCCCCAGGTATTTTTCAATACAGTTACACCAGCCTCCTTGATGTTCCTCATACATGATACTCCATCTTATGACTCTCAGAATTTTCTCTAGCTGTCCCCATTTCCTGGAACTC
Source organism: Phalanger gymnotis (assembly GCA_028646595.1). Classification (NCBI taxonomy): domain Eukaryota; kingdom Metazoa; phylum Chordata; class Mammalia; order Diprotodontia; family Phalangeridae; genus Phalanger; species Phalanger gymnotis. The sequence continues at coordinate 324,273,793 of CM053625.1, read as the reverse complement.
TTTCTTAACTCACTCCACCTCCTGGCTTCCCTGGCTTCCCTCAAGTGTCTGCTAAAATCTGATTCTCTGCAAGGAGGCTCTGCCAGGATTCCTTTATCTTAGTGCCTTCCTTCTGAGATGACCTTGGATTTATGCTGTCTTGTTTGCATCTTGCAGTTTTCATGTTGTTCCCCCTCCCAGACTGTGAGTTCCTTGAGGGCAGGGGTTGTTTTTGCCTTTCATTCTCTCCCTACTATTTAGCACAGGCACATAATGGACACTTAACAAAAGCTAGTTAAGCTGGCTAGTTTCTTCAAGAGATTGAAAGTCTATCCTGTGGAAAAGGATCTGGATTTTTCTGTTTGTCCCCAGAGGGCAGGGCCAGGGGAGGAGGTGAGTTCCAACTTTAGAAGCCTTCCAGGTGAGGCTAGATGACCACAGGTGGTGGCTGAAGAGGCTCCTTTCCAACTCCCAGAATAACTGCAGTTCTGAGATTGTCCTGAAATTACTTTGGATTGCTTTCTGCTGGCTTTGTGGTCCCTCACTCCCATACATGTATCCCTTCCAAAGTTAGCTTAAGTTTTAAGTAAGCTCCTTGAGGGCAGGGGCTGCCTTGCTGGATTTGTATCTCCAGGGCACCTGACATATTTGCAATGCTGGTTGTTACCTTTTGGGACCTTCAAGTTCAAGAGTGCAGGGAGCCCCCCCACCCAGTGAAGAAACCTCCTTCACCTGAGCAGATGAGATAGACACATTGGTATGCAGCAGGTATTTAATAACTGCTGGAGTGGATTCAAGAGAGACAGCATAGCATAGTGAGTAGTAATAACAAAACCTAGCATTTGTATATCCCTTTACAAATGTCATCTCATTTTATTCTCACAAAAATCCCAGATGGTGTTATTATCCTCATTTGGCAAATGAGAAAACTGAAGCAGAAAAAGCTTAAATGATTTACCCAGGGTAAGAAAACTTGTAAGTGACTGAGGTCAAATTTGAACTCAAGCTTCCTGACTCCAGACCTAGTGTTCTATCCACTATGCCATCTAGGAGTCTTTTGTTCCTTCTATTTCTGCAAAAACTATCTCTTTTTGTCATTTCCACCCATTATTTTCATGCTCCAGGGCCAGGCAAAGTATGTATAATTTGCTTCATCACAGTCCTTCAGATATTAGCTTCTAACATGAAAAAGAAGAGACAGCATGACCTGGAACCATAGGTATGACTCTTGAATCTTTGAGTCAAAGGAAGTCAGAAGAGGGGACCCAACTCTCTGATCCTGCTCTCCCTCAACTAAACCTAAGTACTTGGGATGAGGTGCCACCATCTTTTTAGTCACCCAACTTCCCAAACTCAAAGTCATGCTCAACTAGTTTCATCTCCACCATATCTACACTCTATTGGGAGAAGGCTTGGTCAGGCCCCTATCACCTCCTGCTTGAAATATAGTAGCCTCCTCCAATCCATCCAAGACAATTGTCCTGATGGGCAGGCTTCCATATGCCATTCTTCTGCTCTAAAACATTCAATGGCTCCTTATTCTTTCTGGAACAAAATATAAACTCCTCATCTGGAAATTTAGAGCCCTCCAAGGTATCCTTCTAGCCTAATGTCCTCCAAAGTCCTTTCTCATGTCTTTGATCCAGCTTGAGCACCCTGCTTGGTACTCCCGAGCTCCTGCCTGCTTCCAGTCAATGCCAGTTCCCAGGCCCATAGTTCCCTCTCTTTCTGACCTCAAACCTTCTTTCTGACTGCCCTTCAAGACAGCTCATGTGCTCAATTCTGTGCATGATGATTACTAAGCACTCTCTGCCTCCTACAATTGCTTTGCTTGAACACATCTACATAAGTCATCCCTTCCCCCTGTACAATGTAAGCCTCTTACTGTCTCTATCCTCCAGCCTAGCACAGAATAGCACTTAATCATTGTCCAGTTGATTGGGTTGGACTATGCTTTTCACAAATCATTTAACTTTATGGACCTCAGTTTAGGAAATAAGGGTAAGTTTTTTTTCTACTCCTGAGCTCACAGGGCTGTTAAAAGGCTCCAATGAGAGAATACCTATCTAGCACCTGGCCAACTTTAAAGAACCCCATAAAAACCAATTATACTGGTAGGAGAAAAAGCACAATCCACTCAGAGGCCAATAGGCTGAGTTCAAACCCAGCCCTGATACTTTCTCTGTAGGGCCATGGGCAGGTCCCTTTCCCCTCTCTGTGTTTCTCTTTACTCATTCATAAAATGAGAAAGTTGGACTAGCTCTGACAATCTATGAGGTGATGATAAGATCTGGACATAGAGAAATGGGTATCAACATGTTTCAGAGGAAAGGGCACTCACTATAGAATGAAAGGGCTAGGCTTCAAACCTAACCTCTCAAGTTCCAGCCTTGGCCAGTTGAATAACCTCTTGAAGGCTCAGTTTTCTCATCTGTAAAATGGAGGGAGCAGCAAGGTGAGCTGGTTGGCCTTTAATCCTTCTTCCACTCATATATCTATAATGTAGTCTAAATTTGTATGTGATAAGTGCTTACGAGGGTTGTATGCTATAGCAAAGATGTGGTTTTAGGCAAGGTTGAACAGAAAGATCTTCGAAGTCCCTTACCACTCTGTGATTCTTGGATTCTGCATGGAAAGTGCCATGTGATCCAAAGAAGCAAAGGTCACTTCTCATGAAGGAACCATAGGATTTGGTGTTGGCAAAGACCTGGGACTCCAACTTTGTTTTATAAAAGATAATATTGAGGTTGTAATCTTGTGGAGGCTTCATAATGAGCCATATTTGATGTAGATCTTGATAGTCAGGCAAGATGCCAATAGGCTCAGGTGAAGATGATTCTGGAGGGTCCCTCTGAGAGGGCTTTTTGTGGACCAGAAATGAGCAAAGGGATTATGAGTAGGAATATGGGGTCACCACATGGGGTTGGAGGGCCCCATTGCATTAGAACCTCCATGAAAAATAATGTTATTTGTGGACTGGATACAGTCTTCAGTTAATTTTCATGCGACAGACTCAATTTCCAAGAAAAGTAACCACTGGGCCCCTGAGTGTCAGAGAGACAACAACTTTGAATGTCTGGTTGCTGAGATGAGGTTGTACATTCTGCTCAAATTCAGGCTGCATTCATTGGGTTGGTTTAATGTGTTGAAGTCTCCATGAAGCCATTAATCCCAAAACCCCCTTCACCCATCTCCTCAGTAACCAGTTCTCTCAGATTGATTCTGTTGATGGGGAAGAAGTGAAGCCAACATCTGGCTTGCTTTATATAATTGTCTTTGTCACTGTTATGTTTATATGTGTCCTCTAAATTTATACAACCACGTGAATTCAAAAAATTCAGCTGGAAGTGCCAGTCGGGTATTCGCTGGGGCTCCCTCCTAATGAGCCTGATTTCCCCCAACCATTAGCTTTTCCATATTGGGTTATGTATTCGATAATAAACCTCTCACAACAAATGCTAAATTTAACTGCAAGTGACAAACATAGTTATTGTCCCTATTTTCCAGGCAAGTAATAACGGGGTGGGAAGTGAGGAGGAGAAGCACGCTAACCTTCATATTTGGGAATGGGGTTCCATCTTCTAAAAATTGAGGAGATAATCTATGTGCAGGTTGGGTCTTAAGAGGGAAAAGGCAGCCAAGTCTTTCTCCAAGGATCTCTCCCCACTGGTCTTTCTAGGTCTATTTTCCATCTCCCTTTTGGTTCCCATCCCTTTTTCATTTCTTTTTGGTGCCCCTCTTCACTGCCCTTTGCCCTCAATTTCTGGGACTACTTTTCTCTCCTCACCATACAAGTGACCTAGGGCTAGGATTATAGCTATCCTGTGTTTGCCTAATGGCCCTTGTAGTAATGCTCAACCTACCCAGTATCCTCCATTACTCCAAGTCATCTGTTTCTTCCTGACACCAAACAAAATATCTATTCTTTCACAGCTCTAACATCAATTTAAGAAAAGAGATCTAATAAAATAGTTTTCACACTAACACATGAATGACTTACAGTGAAGCACAATGCATTAGCCAATCTAAGATGTGCACCTATCAAATGGGAGTGCTTGCTGGTTTTTTTAACATTTAAAAATATTTTTATTTTTTTGTTAAATATTTCTCAATCACATACAAAAATGTTTAATAATCATTTTTAAAATTTTGAGTTTTAAATTTCCTTTCATGTTCCTTCCCCTTCCTTGAGATGGAAAGATTTTTGATGTTAATTATACATGTGAAGTCAGACTAAACATATTTCCATATTAGCCATGTTGCAAAAGAAAGTACGAACAAAATAAAACAAAAAAAATTTTAAAAAAAGTATGCTTCAATCTTCATGAAGAGTTCATCAGTTCTCTCTATGGGAGTGGATAGTATTTTTCATCATGGAAGAAATAATAAATAGGAGAATGTGCAGAATGGGTTTACATATATACATGTTTGTGACTAATGGTAGTGTTCTCTAGGGTGGGGGAAGAAAAATAGAAATTTATTGGATTATTATCTCGATTAGTGTAAATTTCATAGTTGATCATACTTACAATATTGCTGTTACTACGAACAATGTTTTTTCTGGTTCTTCTCACTTCACTTTGCATTAGTTCATACCAGTCTTCCCAGATTTTTCTCAAACTATCCTGGTAGACATTTTTGTAGTATTTAATCACAATCATATTTCAAAACCTGTACAACCATTCCTCAATTGGTGAGTATCCTCTCAATTTTCAATTCTTTGCCACCACAAAAAATAACTGCTGTAAACATTTTTGTACAAAAATATGCTTATCCTTTTCTTTGACCTCTGGGATACAGATCTAGTGGTACTATTGTTGGATCAAAAGGTACACACAGTTTTATAGCCCTTTGGGCATAATTCTGAATTGCTGTCCAGAATGGTTGGATAACTTCACAATTCCATCACTAGGGCATCAGGGACTCAACTTTTCCATACCCATGCTAGCATTTGTCATTGTCCTTTTCTGTCATATTAGCCAATCTGATAGATGTGAGGTAGTATCTCAGAGCTGTTTTAATTTGCATTTCTTTAATTAGTATTAATTTAGAACATTTTTATGTAACTTTTGATAGCTTTGATTTCTTCTTCTGAAAACTGTCTATTCATTGCCTTTAACCATTTGTCAACTGAGGAATGGCTCTTATTTACATAAATTTGACTAAGTTCCTCATATGTTTTAGAAATGAGTCCTTTATCAGAGAAACTTGCCATAAATGTTTTTCCCCAGTTTCCTATTTTCTTTCTAATTTTGGCTACATTAGTTTTGTTTGTGCAAAAGCTTTGTAATTTCATGTAATTTTTATTTCCTGTGATCTTCTCTATCTCTTGTTTGGTCACAAACTTTTTCCTTGTCAATAAATCTGACAAATACATTTTTCCATGCTCCCTAATTTATTTAATTACTCTTTACATCTAAATCATTTATCCATTTTTACCTTAACTTGACATATCATATGGGATGTTGGTTTCTTCCTAGTTTCTGTCAAACTGCTTTCCAGTTTTCCTAGCAATTTTTGTCAAATGATGAGCTCTTTCCCCCAAAGCTTGGATTTGGGGGTTCATCAAATACTAGATTACTATGATCATTTACTACTGTGCTTTGTGTGCCTAATCTATTCCACTGAACCACCAGTCTGTTTCTTAGCCAGTGCCAAATTGTTTTTGATAACTACTGTTTTGATAATTACTGTTTGAAATCTGGAGCTACTAGGACACCTCCCTTAACATTTTTCATTGATTTCCTTAATATTCTTGAACTTTTGTTCTTCTAGATGAATTTTGTTATGATTTTTCTAGCTCTATAAAATAATTCTTTAGCAAATTAACTTAAGTAAAATTGTCATTTTATTAAATTGATTTGAATTACAAATAGGCAATTAATATTTCTCCAATTGTTTAAATCTGTCTTTATTTGTGTGGAAAGTGTTTTATAATTGTGTTCATATAATCCCTGGGATTATCTTGGAAAATAGATTCCCATTTTTTATGTTATCTGCAGTTATTTTTTTTACAAAAACAATATTTTGTTTTCCCCCAGTTATTTGTAAAGATAATTTTAAAATTCATTTAAAAATCTTTGAGTTTAAAATTTTCTCCCTCCCTCTCTCACCTTTCCCATCCCTGACATGGTAAGCAATTTGATAAAGGTTATACATGTTAAATCATGCAAAACATGTTATCATATTAATCATGTTGTTAAAGAAGATACAGATTCAAAGGAACAAAAAATACAGAAAGTAAGAAATAGTATGCTTTGATTAACATTCAGACTCCATCAGTAATTTCTCTGGAGGTGGATAGCATTACTCATCACAAATCCTTTGGAATTGTCCTTGATTCTTGTATTGCTGAGAATAGCTAAGTCATTCACAATTCTTCATCAAACAATGTTGCTGTTACTGTGTACAATGTTCTCCTGGTTCTTTTCACTGCATTTTGCGCCAGTTCCTGCACGTCTTTAAATGTTTTTCTGAAACCATCCTGCTCATCGTTTTTTTATTGCACAGTAATATTCCATTGCAATCATATACCACAAATTGTTCAGCCTCAACTGATGGGCATCCCTCTCAATGTCCAATTCTTTGCCAGTACAAAAAAGAGCTTCTATAAATATTTTTGTACAGAGGAGTCCTCCCCCCACAGCTTTTTGAAATCTCTTTGCGATTCAAACCTAGTAGTGGTATTATTTGCAGGTATTTTAAATGGAATTCCTCTATTTCTTGCTTCTGGTTTTGTTAGTAGTATATAGAAATGCTAATGGTTTATGGAGGTTTATTTCATATCCTGCAACTTTGCTAAGGTTGTTAATTGTTTCAACTAGTTTTCTTGTGATGATGTTAACACAAAGTTAACAATAAAGCAAAATTAAAAGAATGAAAAAATGAAAGAAAATGTGAAAAATAGAAGAAAAAAGAACAACATCTGAACTGGAAAAGAGATCCAGGAGAGAAAATTTAAGAATTGTTGGATTACCTGAAATCCAAGAACAAAGAAAGACATTAGACAGTATATTTCAAGAAATTATCAAGGAAAACTGCTTTGATATTCTAGAACCAGAAGGTAAACCAAAATTGAAAGAATCTAGCAATTACCTCCTCAAACAACCTCCTCAAACAAACTCCCAGGAATATTATAGTCAAATTCCAAGCTCCCAGGTTGAGGAGAAAATATTGCAGGCAGTCTGAGAGAAATAATTCAAATATCATGGAGCCACAATCATGTTTATGTGATGTTTCTTTCTCTGCTTTTCTCTCCCTGGTTTAGGTATCAAAACTGTATTTGTGTCATAAGAATTTGGTAGGATTCCTTCTTTATCTTCTCGACCAATAGCTTATGTAGGATTAATTCTACATTAAATTAAATATTTGGTAGAATTCATTTGTGAATCCATCTATCCCTGGGAATCTTTTCTTAAAAAGTTCATTAATGGCTTATTCAATCCTCCCCCACCCCAGTAGAGTTAATTAAGTCTCCTAGTTCCTCTTCTGTTCATCAGGGCAATTTATATTTTTGTAAATATTCAGCCATTCCACCCTAATTAGATTTATTGGCATAAAATTGGGCAAAATTGCTAATAATAATTGTTTTAATTTCATCTTCACTGGTGGGGAATTCACCCTTTTCATTTTTGATACTAGTAATTTGGTTTTCTTCTTTCTTTTTTCAAAGCCAAAATAACTAATGATTTATTTTATTGTTTCTTTTTTTCCATAAAACCAGCTCCTAGTTTTATTCATTAGTTCAATGGTTTTCTTACCCTTGATTTTATTGATTTCTCCTTTGATTTTCAGTCTTTCATTTTGGTGTTTAATTGGGTATTTTATCTTTTTTTAAGTTTTATTTTTTAGTTACATTCCCAGTTCAGTGATCTGCTCTTTTTCTCTTTTATTGAGGTATGCATTTTGAGATGTAAAATTTCTCCTCAGTACTGATTTGGCTCCATTTCATACATTTTGGAGTGTTGTCTCATTATTGTTTTTCTCTTAAATGATTTTTTTTTGCGATTTGTTCTTTGACCTACTCATTCTTTGGGACTAGATAATTTAGCTTCAATTAACTTTTAATTTCTGCTTCTATAGCCTTTTATTAAATGTAATTTTTATAGCATTATGGTCTGAATATGGTGCATTTAATCTTTCCGCTTTTCTGCATATAGTTGAAGGTTTTTATGCCCTGAAACATGGTCAATTTTTGTGAAGGTGTCATGTACAATTGAAAAAATGGTATACTCCTTTCTATTCCCATCCTGTTTTCTACAGAGATATATCACATCTAAATTTTCTAAAATTCTTTTCATCTCCTTGACTTCTTTCTTATTTATTTTATGGTTAGATTTGACTTCAATGAAACCTACCTTTCTTTCCACTGAGTCCCTTCCTATCTTGCACATAATAGGTGCTTAATAAATAGTCCTTGATCTGACTAGAATATGAGCTGGTAGAGGGAAAGTCTGTCTTGCTTTTCTCCAGTGCTTAGACTGCCATTGGCATTCAGTGCTTGCTTTCTCTGTTACTTTCTTCTGGTCAGACCCCCACTCCCTCAGTGAAGTCAACAAGCATTTATCAAGTGCCTACTATCTTCAGGAAGGACTAGCAACTCTGATGTGAGGGCTCATTAAGTCCTTTTTCAGGGCTACTAATCTATTTGTGTCTACCTCCCAGCCAACTCTCACCTCTGGCTCCAAAAAGCTATAGTATGTATGTGTTTGTGTATATGTATGTATCTATGCATGCTTGCATGTATTTCCATCTTTGAACCAATTTAAATGTGAGTGAAGTTCAAGCCCCACACCATTTGCTCTTCCACTGTAAAAGGTCTTCCTTGCATACCACTTTTAACGTCAGATAATTTCCCCCATTCTTCCTCTCCATTCCCTCTTTTCCCTCCTTTTACTCTTTTCCTAGGGCATCACTTTTTCTTGCCTAGCCATTTTTTTTGTTTTTTTTTACATCATCCCAACATATTCACCTCACTTTTACACCCTCTTTCTATGTAGAATCTAACTGTCCAAATAATGATAAAGTTCTTAGAAGACACATGTATCATCTTCTCATACAGAAAGGTAAAGAGTTCAACCTTATTTAATCACTTATTATTTCTCTCTTGTGTTGACTTTTTGTAAAAACTTCTCTTGAATCTTGTATTTGAAAATCAAACTTTCTATTCAGTTCTGGTCTTTTCAGGGGCAGTTAGGTGCACAGTGAATAGAGCACTGGGCCTGAAATCAGGAAGACCTGAGTTCAAATCTGGCCTTAGACATTTGCTAGCTGTGTGACAGTGGGCAAGTTACTTAATCCTATTGGCTTCAGTTTCCTCATCTGTAAAATGAGCTGGAGAAAGAAATGGCAAACCACTTCAGTATCTTTGCTAAGAAAACCCAAAATGAGGTTGTGAAGAGTTTGACACAACCAAAACAACTGAACAACTGGTCTTTTCAGCAGGAGTGTTTGGAAGTCCTCTGTTTCATTTTCACCTGAAAGGATTTTATTTAGTTTTGCTACATAGTTTATTCTTGGTTGTAATCCTAGCTCCATTGCCTTCTGGGATATCATGTTCCAAATTATTTGCTCCTTTAACATGGAAGCTGCTAAATCTCGTGTGAATCTGATTGTGGCTCTATGATATTTGAATTATTTCTCTTAGACTGCCTGCAATATTTTCTCCTCAACCTGGGAGCTTGGAATTTGACTGATATTCCTGGGAGTATGTTTGTTTGAGGAGGTGATTGCTAGATTCTTTCAATTTTTATTTTACCCTCTGGTTCTAGAATATCAAAGCAGTTTTTGTGGATTTCAGGCAATCCTTTTTTTCTTTTCAAACCACTTCCATAATAGTCATGTTGCGGAAGACTAACTATATTTCCCTCCATCCTATCCTGTCTCCTTTTATTCAATTTTTCCCTTGACCCTGTCCTTTTTCAAAAGTGTTTGCTTTTGACTACCTCCTCTCCCAGTCTACCCTCCCTTCTATCATCCTCCCCCTTATACCCTTCCCCTACTTTACTGTAGGATAAGATACCCAATTGTGTATGTTATTTCTTCCTTAAGTCAAATCCAATGAGAACAAGATTCATTCATTCCCTTTCATCTGTCCCCTCTTCCCTTCCATTATAACAGCTTTTTCTTGCCACTTTTATGTGAGATAATTTATCCCATTCTATCTTACCCTTTGTCCTTCTACAGGTAATCCAAAAATTCTTAAGTTTTCTCTCCTCAATGTATTCTCCAGTTCAATTGTTGTTGTTTTGTTTTTCTATATTTCCCTTTTTTCTTTTTTTATTCGTTTAATTTTGTTTTATTGTTAACTTTGTATTATTTGATGTATTGTTTCTTGATGTGCTAGCTTCTATTTGACCAATTCTAATTTTTAAAGAATTATTTTCTTCAGTGAGCTTTTGGACCTTCTCCCCACCCCCCCATTTGTTCAATTTTTTTTAAGGTGTTATTTTCTTCAGGATTTTCATGCCTCTTTTATCAAGGTGTTAATTGTCTTTTCATAGTCTTCTCACTTTGCTTTCATTTATTTGCCTCACTTGTCCTTTACCACTGTTATTTGATTTTGAATGATTTTAGCTCTTTCTGGAATTCTTGTTTATTTTGTGTCCAATTTACATTTTTCTTTGATGATTTTCTTGTAGCTGTTTTAACTTCATTTCCTTCTTCCGAGTTTGTATTTTTGATATTCCCTGTCATCATAAGTTCTAGTTTAATGTAAATGAACTATCTCACCAACCTTCCTATCCCCTCACATGGCTTCTCATGTCCTTGCTTCTTCTATGATTCTGTGGCTCCCACAGCTTCAGTACCCGGAGCAGAAGACCCCTGTCTCAGGGCTACCCTAGTATTGCTGCTGTGTCCAACTGCCAGAAGCCAGAGCCAATAGCTGGGTAGGCAGGAGGACACTGTGTTGTAGTGGATGAGGGAGGGGTGCCTTGCTTGCCCACTAGGGAGTTGAATTTGTGTAATGCAAATTTAAATAAAGTAAAAGCTGTTTGTAGTAGATTTTTATGGTCAGATTAT
>CM053625.1:324242554-324262292 GCA_028646595.1 Phalanger gymnotis | reverse complement strand
CTCTTCCATGGCCTGAGACCAATCCATGTTTTTCTTGGAGGCTTTTGTTGTAGGCTCTTTGACTTTGTTGACTTCTTCAGGCTGTATGTTTTGGTCTTCTTTGTCACTAAAGAAAGATTCCAAAGTCTGAGACTTAATCTGGTTGTGTTTTTGCTGCCTGATCATGTTCCCAGCCAACTTACTTGATCCTTGAATTTTTCAGCGGGGTATGACTGCTTGTAGAGTGAAGAGTACTATGTTCCAATCTTGGGGGGATGCACTGTTGACCAGCACTCCTCCTTCCCCAACAACCCCCCAACCTGGAATGGACTTATATCTTCAGCAGGCTCTGCAGTCCTGCTCTGATTCTCCACTTAATTCCTCCCACAAGGTGGGCCTGGGGCCTGCAGCTGTAGTTCTGTAGCTGCCCCACCTCTGTTGCCCCCTGGGCGGTGGCTGAACCAGGAACTCCTTCCACTCCTCTCAGCTTTTCCTACTAACCTTCTCTGTTGCCGTTGGTGTTTGTGGGTTGAGAAGTCTGGTAACTGGTGCAACTCGCTGATTCAGGGCGCTAGGGCCCAATCTGCCCGACTCTTGGTGTGGTTGGTCTGTGCCGCCCATGCTGGGCTCTGCTATGCTTCGCTCTGCTCTTAGCTCTGTGCGGGATAGACCTTATCCAGAGACCATCCAGGCTGTACTGGGCTAGATCCCTACTTCCCTCTGCTATTTTGTGGGTTCTGCAGTTCTAGAATTGGTTCAGAGCCATTTCCTATAGGCTTTTGGAGGGACTTGGTGGGGAGCTTATGATAGTCCCTGCTTTCCAGCCGCCATCTTGGCTCTGACCCCACCCCCCCACCTCCAATCTTTTAATGTAGAAACTGCAAGGTCCTGCATGATCCTGTCTGTGGTTCCATGATATTTGAGTTGTTTATTTCTGGCTGCTTGTAGTATTTTCTCCTTGATATGATAATTCTAGAATTTGGCTACAACATTCCTTGGCATTTTCAATTTGGGATTTCTTTCAGGATGTGATAGGTAGATTCTTTCTATGACTATTTTACTCTCTTGTTCTAGGACCTCAGCATAGCTTTCCTTGATAATTTCTTGGAAGATACTGTCCAGGCTCTTTTTTTTTCATCATGGTTCTCAGGTAGACCAATAATTCTCAAACTATCTCTCCTGTATCTATTTTTTTCCAATGAGATATTTTAAGTTTTCTTCTATTTTTTCATTCTTTTGAGTTCGTTTCACTGATTCCTGATGTCACATAGAGTCATTAGCCTCTACTTGCCCAGTTCTCATTTTTAATGAATTGTTTTCTTTAGCTGGTTTTTGTACCTCCTTTTCCATTTGGCCAATTTTACTTTTTAAGGAGTTGCTTTCTTCAATGTACTTTTCCCCCCATTTTGTCAATTGTAATTTAAAATTTTTCTTCTACCTTGCTTATTTGGCTTTTAAAATCCTTCTTAAGCTGTACCAAAAAGGCTTTTTGGGCTTGCAACCAGTTCATATTCCACTTCGAGGTTTCAGATGTGGGTATATTGACCACGTTGTCCTGTTCTGGATTTGTGTTTTGATCTTCCCTGTCACAAAGATATTTCTCTATGGTCATTGATTATTTTTATTGTTCATGTTCTTTGCCTTTTTCCTGGCTTTTAAATTTGATCTCTACTTCTGGGGCCCAGGGGCACTGTCCCAGATGTCTTGTGCTGGGGGCTAGGGGTCTGATTACTGTTTTTCTGTGCTAGGGCCTCAGGAGCAGGCAGTTAGATGTTGTAGTGGTCTGGTAGTTTACCAGGTGCTGAACTGGAGATGATGCGTGCTCCTCCACCCTCAGAATCTCCAGCTGGTCCACTGAAGTGAGGCTTGTTTCTGGCTTGCTGGGACATCTCCATTCTTGTACTGGTCCACTTCAGCCACAGCAAGAGGAACTTTTCCCATGAATCCCCCTAACCTCCTGAGCTAAAAGACTGCCATACCCCATCTTTCTGCTGGCTCCATTATTCCAGAATTTTTCCTGAGGCAATATTCTCTGTTTTTTTTCAAGGTCAACAAGGGAGGGTGAGAGCAACCTACTACTTTCTCCATCATCTTGGCTCCCTTCTATTTTTTTAAGAGGTCATTCTTGGCCTGATTTTTTATTAAGCCTAAACCACTGAATGGGCTTTGCCTCAGTCACACTGAGACCTGTTAAAGACCTTAGCTTGAGAAGGCCAAGGTCACCCACTACATCCTGGGCCATCTGCAGTTGTTTTGATCCATATCTGGCCACTGGACCCAGATGGCTCCAGAGAAGAAGGTGAGTCTGGTAACTTTGCACAGGACTCCCTCACTTAAATCCAGTTCACTTGCGTGTCATGGTGTCACCTCACTGATGTCATGGTCCTCTTCAAGACCAAAGGACAAACAGCAAATAAAAGGAGGAAGCAGCACTGGCTAAGCATTTGTTTTTGTTTGTTTTTAAAGCTCCCTTTTCCCACAGCAAAACGTGGAGGAGCTCATTTTCCCAGACCATACCTACCTTCTCCCATAAGACCCCTCAAAAGCATAAGCTTTCCTCTGATTCATGCCTCTCCTCTACCCTTTCCTATTCCTTTTGCAGCCATCTATAGCACATATAGATTAAAAAATACATGTAATAGCCAAAGCATCACTTGGCAGGCTACTTCAGGGACCAAACCCCTGTGGCAGGTGGTTGCATCAGGCTAAGAACTTTGTCTTGCAGCAAAGAGGAGCCAATGTAGTTCTCTGAGGAGTGACATAGACAGACTGATGCCTTAGGAGTTTCCACTATCTGTGTTTCATCTTCTAAATCCCCTCCCAACTTTGATTCCCTAGTTCTATATTCTTAGACTGTTCCCAGATCTGGGATCATGTGTTATGTGTGTCCACTTCTTACCAGCCCTGACAATCTGCATTCTACTATGCTAAGATTCTAATTAAATGCCAGGTCTGAAGATGGAGGTGTCAGAGCAAGCCTCTCCTAACAGGCTTCCCATGACCTAAGTGACAGTCAGCCATCAGTTCAGAAGGGGTGTTTCTTTTGCAATCACATTGGTTTTCATATGAATAAGGTTTGATGCTGTGGGGAATGTCAAGGGCCCTTTTCTCCCGCTCTCTGTCAGCACAAAAGAATGAGTTTATCCATGGAGCCAAAATATGACTTCTCCTTCATTTACATATGTATTTATCACCTTTTAATTGGGTGAGCCTTTTTTATTTACAAAATGATCCCTCTCTGATTCTGGTCCATGAGATTTAGTTCTGGAGAAGACCTTAGACATCACTTAGTTCAACCCAAGAAAATGGAGGCTCGAAGAGAAGGGATGACTTGTCCAAGGTCCTGATGCTAGTGAGAGGCAGAGCTGGGATTAGAACCTGCATCCTCTGGCCTCACATCTAGTTCTTTTCCTGCCACACTGACTGTTATATTCCCTGTGATATGAGGATTATTGTTTTGTTTATTACAGATGAGGAAACTGAGCCCCAGTGGGATAACTGCTGCACTCAAAGGGAAACAAATGGTAGAGGGAGGGGATCCTGAGCAAGGACCTCTCTCTCCACAAGAATGCCCTTATCCACACAATAATGATTGTCAGATACTGGAAGGGTCAGCACATTCAAAAAGGTTTAGGTAGTTTCTACTTGGCCTCAGAACATAGATTTTAATGTACAAATGTAAGACAGAAAAATAATGTAATGGATTCAAAGCCATAGAACCCAGGTTCAGATCCTAGCTCTGCCATTGACTGTCTGTGGGACCTTAGGCAAATCACTTAAATTCTTTGAGCCTCAGTTTACTTACTTGAAACTGAGGCAGGATGGACTAGATGACCTCTAACGTCCCTTTCAGCTCTCATACTATGAACTTGTAAGTTGCAAAGAGGCCTAACACCAGGAAAAATTAACTGAAGGAGAGCTTTCCACAAATGTAACAAATTTCCACAAATTATCCCAGGAGATAGTGAGCTCCCTTGCATTGGAGGTCCTCAAACAGAGACTGCATAACTGATCTCTTATACAGGTGGGATTTAAAATCAGGCTCTTCTTTTCCAAATGTGCTGTTGTTTCCATGTTACCTATACTCTCTCTGAAACCGGCCATCATCAATTCTTCCTCTACCCTTAGTTTTCAGGGCCTTGCTCTGGGACCAACACTGGGACCAATGGTTGAGGCCAAAATGACTATAGGCACAAAATTGAGTGACTCACCTAGAGTCCAGGGTTAGCAAGGAAAGGAGGGGCCCTTGATCAACACAGAGGCCTTTAGGAGCTCAAAGAGGCCTACATGTCATGAGAGAGACAGAAAGGCAATCCAGTAACTCCCAGGCACTCAGTGGCCCTCCAGGCTCTGCTACATTATCAGACCCATTCATATTCACCTTCCAGTCTCAGAGAACTTTGATTACCAGGTCTTAGAGCCACAAAGCTTTTTTTGTTCCATTTTTCTTTTACAAACTCAGAAGTATTTATTCCCATGAGGCCATGGTCCCCGGCAGTAGCTTGTCAAGCTGCCCAACATAGGCAGCAGAATGATGGGAGACAAGAGCACCCAGGAGATGAGCTCATTGCCTCCCCTACCCTTCCTGGACCCCTGGAATCTTGTTTCATTGCCATGCATTAAGGTTGGTCTCCAATTCTGTGAGATCTTGCAGACATAGCTGCTTCTGTAGCATAATGAGATAACTCAATATATACTAATTTGAGAGTGACTGTAAGGTAAGAGATAGGGCTCCAACACATGGCACATAAGGTAAGGCTTCTAGGATACATGGCCTTGAAGGAAGCTCCAGGGACATGAGGAAGGATGGAAGGGGTGGAAGATGGGATATACAAAGGTATGGAGACAGGAAATTTGACCTCCAAGAACAGTGAGGTCATCTAGTCCAGTGCTTCTTAAACTGTGGGTCATGACTCCATTGACCCCACAGTTTAAGAAGCACTGAAGGGTCACAAATCTAGATTTAAGAAATCCTGATCTAATCAAACTCTCTCCTTTCATGTTTTCAAATGGTCTTATTTTAAAGAGGGAGAAACAGACCCTAAATAGAAGGAACGTGCCCAAAGTCCCATGGCAAGGAGTTAGCAAGAGAGCTGAAGCTAAGTCCTTTTGTAGAGAAAGTGACCTAGACCTTGGCTCTCCTTTCTCTCTCCCTTTCTGCTAGAACACAAAAGTTTGCACCTTAACCTGGAGTCCCAAGTTCTCAGTTTTTGAGTGCTTTAAGGTGATTTTCCTAGAACAATCCACTGTACTGAGCATGGCCACTAGAGAAGAAGTAGCAAGGACCTCTGGGTTTGTTGTCCATGGAACTACTTTGGTATAACGATTTTGCATTTTGCTAGCCTGGTGACTTTGAACAAATTTCCTCTCTTCTCTGGGCTCCTTATAACACAAGAGATCTCTTCCTGCCATAATTCCTGTGGTTGTAATATTAATCCCATCTTGAAAAGGAAAAAAAAAACTAATAACAAAGCCTTGGAGAGGTAAACGATTTGTCCCAGTTTATGCAGCAAGAAAATATTGATGCTTATATTTAAGGGCTCCGGGGATCATAGATTAAACCGAAAGGGATTGTAGAGGTCATTGAGTTGGACCTCATCATTTACAGAAGAGGAAGCTGAGGCCCAGAGAGGATAAAGATGAGGGTGATGGGGCAGGATTTAAGTTCAGGCCTTCCTGAAGCCAAATTCAACATTGCATCCACTATCCATCCTGCCTCAAAACAGATCACCCAGCTGGAAAGTATCTGACATAGGATTTGAACTTCGGCCACCTGGGACCGGGTCCAGACTCTTTCTGGACGTCTCCAGCCATTTATTGGGATCAATTCTACTCAAGTTTTTCTTGCTTTACCCACAGCTATGCCTCAGTATGAAGTTATAAAGTAGGGGTTGGGATGGGAGGAACGACATCTTCTGCAACAATGAATTAGAATGCAAATTTGGCTTTAAATGAAGAGCAGAGTTGATTTTAGACTATCATAGGATTTAGAGCTGGAAGGGCCTTCAGAAATCATCCATTTTGACCTTCAAATTTTACAGCTAAGAAAATTTGAGAACCAGAAAAGTTAAGGTCACATAAGTAATAAGCAGCAAAGCAAAATTGAAAGCCTAGTGATCTGACTAAATCCAATGTTCTTTTCACTGTGGAGCCCACTGGAGATCAGAGATATGACATTTGTCAGAGAGCCGCAGAGAGCATCATGGTACCATAAACAGAAGATATATACTTGCAAAGTGTTTCCCTTCTGTGCATATTCCCTGGTTGCATATCTTCTTTGTGTAAATGCCGTCTCCTGCTTCACATATCCCCATGATGTGCTTAACACATGCTTCTTCAAAATTCCATATTTCTGTTAAGGAAGTGCCATCCATCTAGTGTCTCAGGGCCATCCTTGGCTCTGCTTTCTTCTTTAACATCTGTATTCAAGTTGTCAAGACTCATTAATGCTAATTCCACATCCCTCATGTCTGTCTCCTTACTATTTCCAAAGCTTATTCAGGCCTCCATCCCCTCTTCCCTAGACTATTAAAATAACCATGTAGTTGTCCTACCTGCCTCCAGTCTCTCCTCTCTCCAATCCATCCTCACAAGGGAGCCAAACTGATAATCCTAAAACACAAATGACACTTCTCTACTCAAAAAAAAAATTCAATCACTCCCTATTGCATTAGCATAAAATACAAGGTTTTATACAGACTATCAAGCAAAGCCCTCTATATGCTGCCTCCCATCTTTCTTTCTCATTTTACTTCATATTATACACATTGTCTTACAGTCGAAATCGCTGTCCCCATGTCTTTCCCATACACTACGTGCCATTATTCTCCTCTGTGGTCACACTACGGTTCATCCTGACTCTAGGCCTGGGGTTCTATTCACTTTCCCCTTAGCCGACCCTACTGAAATGTGTAAGAAGAAAGATAAAGAAGTCAAGAATCTGGAGGACAATAATGAAAGAAAAGTGGGAAGGAAAGGGGGATGTCAATACTAGGTGGCAAATTGTACTGCAAGGCGGTTGTAAGTAAAATGTGTGTGTGTGTGTGTGTGTGAGAGAGAGAGAGAGAAAGAGAGAGAGAGAGAGACAGAGAGAGACAGAGAGACAGAGACAGAGAAACAGAGACAGAGAGACAGACAGAGACAGGGAGATAGAGAGACAGAGAAACAGAGACAGAGAAACAGAAAGAGAGAGAGACAGAGAGAGAGAGAGAGAGACAAAGAGACAGACAGAGAGAGGGAGACAGAGAGATAGAGAGATAGAGAGAGAGAGAGAGGGAGGGAGGGACAGAGAATTGAGGGAGAATGAATCATTTGACAAAAATTGTTGAGGAAACTGGACACCAGTCTTGCAGCAATTAGGTTTAGATGTCATACCATGTACCAAGTTAAGTTCCAAATGGATGCATGACCTAGATATAAAAAGTCACATTTTAAACCAATTAGAGGAGCAAGGAAAAAAATGATCTTTTGGATGGGGGAAAAGTTTAGAACTAAGCACTGGATAAAATGGGCAATTTTGATTACATAACCAAAATAATTTTTATATAAAAATCTAATGATAATAATCAATGATCATGTAAATATTCTCAGTCTCTGATAATTTTTGGTTTTGTTCAGTCATGTCCAACTCTTTGACTCCATTTGGGGATTTTCTTGGCAAAGATACTGGAGCAGTTTGCCATTTCCTTCTCCAGTTCATTTTACAGATGAGGAAACTGAAGCAAAGTTAAGTGACATGCACTAGTTCACATAACTAATAAGTTTCTGAGGCTGAATTTGAACTCAGCTCATCCTGACTCCAGGCCTGGTGCTCCATCAATTGCACCACTTAGCTGCCTCTAATAACTCTCTAATGTTTTGAGAAATAGAAATGAAAGCAATTTGAGATTCCACCTCGCATCTATAAGATGAATTCCCACCATCACCACCACCAAAGGAAAAGATGGCAAACCAGTAAAAAGAAAAATGCTGGAAGGACTGGAAAGAAATAGGTACATCATTAATGTATTCTTGGTGGGACTGTGAATTGGTTCAGCTCTTCTGAAAAACAGTTTGGAACTATGTCCAGAAAGTTACCAAAGTCTGCATATGCTTTTGACCTGAGTATACCACTACTACTAGGCTTATACTCCCAAAGAAATCAAAGAAAGAGGAAATTGATCTATATATACTAAGATGTTTATATTTTATATTTATATATATGCACATATACATATATACACACACGCATATATACATAAAGATATATATGTATTGTATACATAGATACATAAATATATTTACATACATATATATATACACTCTAAGATATGTCATAGACAAAAATTGGAAGCTAAGCGAGGGAGGTGTTCGTTCCATTGAGAAATAGCTAAACAGATATTGTTATAAGAAGGTAATGGGATATTTCTTTGCCATAAGATATGATGAAATGGACAATTTCAGCACAAATTCTGAAGCCCTCCATGAACGGATGCAGAGTGAAATGAGCAGAGTCAGAAAAACAATTTGAGAAAAACACCTTTGGAAGACTTCAGAACTCAAACCAATGCAATGCTGAACCAGGCACCCGAGAGAATGTAGACAAAATGTGACACTCATGTGGAGGTGATAAAACTAAAATGCAGAGAAAGTCATCCATTGTGGGCCATGGTCAGTGTGGGAATGCATTTTGCCAGATTGCGCAACTCTGCACTTATGGCTTCAGTTTTTGTTTTTGCTTTTCCCCATTCTATTTTTTTCCTCAATATGAAAGGGAAAGGCAAAATAAACAAAATCAAAACCAAAGTACTAATTACTAAGATGTCCAAACGAGGCCTCTTGAAAAGAACTGAGTCATCAGCAGTTCAAATGGGAACAAAATTGGCCTTTTTTTCAAGGGAGGGAGAATGGTCCTCCATGTTTCTTCTGCTTTGCCTTTACTAGAAAGACTTAAGTCTAGAATGGATGGCCACTTGGGGGTTTCAAAAAAAGGATTTGTTCTTCAACTCAATGGAGCAGATGTCTGTTAAATGCTTATTATGTATTAGGCAGAATACTAGGCATTAGGGATCAAAAACCCCAAATGACAGAGGATATTCATCTCAATTGTGAACCTGAGGATCGGGTCGAGACTTGCTCAGGGTGACACAGATAGCAAGTATTAGAGCCATGACTCAAACCCTACTCTTTCCACTCCAAGGCCCTTCCTCAGTACTGAGCCTCTTCCATTGTCCCAGGTGGTTCTGACCTGAAGGAAAAGTTACTATCATTTATACTATGATGGCCCAAGATGTGCCTAGACACTGAATACAGGACACTAGCCTGTGATTTGGAGAATGCAAGTGCCTGGGTAAGACATGTTTTGCATTATGATAGCTTCCACTCATGGCTCTTACTCCTGACCCCAGGCACTATGGAGGATAAGGCTAGTGCATAGTATTGAATATTTGGCACATGCGGGCCAAGCTAGCAGTGTGTTCAGAGCTGCCTGTGGTCATGAGAAGGTCCCATCCCAAACCTGATCATAACTGCACACTTGCCTGGAAACGGAAGAGAGTAAGAGTCTCCCCCCAGGGCTGCTCTTCATGCCATAGCTAGTTCTCAAGTAATTGACAGCAGTCGCAAAGGACAAATCTGAGAGCATTGCAAGCTTATTTCTTATAAGTATATGGAGCTCTGGTAGTCAGAGGAATTCCAATGATGGAACTGCCTTTGTTTTCATCTTTGAGTTGATGAGTTTGCCAGTATCATCTATGGGGGAGTAGGAATGTCTCTGTAAAGGCCCTAGGTCAGGTTAGGGGACCATTCATCCTCTGGGCACTTTGGAACGTTAAGTATGTGGCATAACTATGTATGTCAAAGTATGTGCATGTAGACACATTTGTATGTGCATGTATCCAGGCATGCATATCTTGTGTATAAACATATGTGTTCGTATATTCATGAATTCCCTATTCATGTGTCTATGTGCATTGTGAGTGAATGGGTTCGGATTCTTGGTCCAGAAACTAGCCCTGTAGGATGTCCCAAGGGTGGGCATTGAGCCTGGCACTTCAGGAACATGGCAATGAGTATAGATCAGGGTTGTTATAGAAACATAGGATCCCTGCTTGTGTAGTTTTTGGAGAACTAAAGACTCCTGGCTCCAGAGCTAATCTCCAGAGTGGAGGCACTGGGGCTGTGGTGACCACAAGCTTTGGTAAATTTGGAGGTTGCATGGGCACAAATCTAGCCTCCAGTTAATGTCTAAGGAAAAAGAGAGAAACTGCCTGAAGAGAAATCAGTGCCCTAGCAATGGGGATGATTGTGGAAGTTTGCATATGGGGAGCATTGCAGGACTGACCTCTCTTCTGCTTGACCACCCTTCCAGTGGCCAGCATCCTTGCAGCTTCCTTCAAAGCCCAGTTCAGAGGCCCCCACATATGCAAAGCCTTTCTTGATTTTCTCAGTCAGTAGCGCCTGTTCCCTCTTGACGTATCTTGGTCAAGTATATTACATTTGCTTCTCTGTGAACATATTATTTCCTCTTACCCCCTAACAGATTGCAAACTCTTTGAGGGCAGTCACTGGGTTCTTATTGTTTTTGTATACCCAGGGCCTTGCATGTAGTAGGCACTTCATGTTTTGTTGAATCAAGTTGAACTGAATCACATCTCCTCCTCCCATCTCCTCTTCAGTGCTTTAGCTCCATCCTAAGAAGGACAAGGATGCCTCAGCTAACTGTGTCTTCATTTCTCTCCAGGCCATCCTCCTGACTCTCCACAGTGTTCTCTCTTCCATACCACAGAATCCTCTTCACCTTGGAAGCTCACTCTACCCTTGGACTTCTTGGAAGTACCTTGTGGTCTCTCCCTCTGCTTGACCAGCTCCTCTCCAAACTTCCATTTTAGGGAGGATGTCAAGATAGCCATGGCTTTAGTTTTCTCCAGGATGCCCTCCTAACTCCCCATGGGACCTTCTCCAAGGTCCTCCCCTTCCCCAAGATTCTTTTTCTGTCTTTATGAGTTGTCTTCCCCCTTTATATGTGAGTTCCTTGCTGAACAAGGACTGTCTTTCTTGCTGTTTCTCTGTGTATTTTGAGAGCTTAATACTGTGCCTGACCCATAGTGAGCATTTTATTTCGTCGATTTGCCTTTACTTCATCCAATTTGGCATGGCCACCTGCACACACCTATATTCCTTACCCTCTACTGCCACTGTTCCACTATATCAGTGTTCTGTTAAAATGGAATATGGAGCTTCCAGTATCTAGCACCAAATATCACCTAAAATTGTGCCTGTTTTTTCATAAGACAACCACCAGGAGCAACAACTCCCAGGGCTAAGTTGACCCTGTGGAAATGATCTTAGACTAAACAATGTGGGTGATAAGAAATGAGTATTTTAATAGAAAATCTAATTTATATTCCCTTTTCAGTATATTCTTCCAGAGTCAGAAAGGAATAAGAAGTTAGAAGCAAAAGCATCTTAGTAAAAGAAATAACACAAAGAAGACATTGTGACCCCAGGAGCCCAACGTTCTTCAGCAGAAAAGACATAGGAAGTATTTCTCTTGTTATATTGTCTGTAATGCTTTGTCTATCAAGCCCATGAGCATTGGTGGCTGACTCAGATTGAGATTTCCATCCCTTGCTCCAGAATTCAATTCCCAACTCCATACGTTTGTAGCCAGGCTTCATGGGGTAATGTTGAACCCTCTAGGGATGAGTTTATGCATGTTTAGCTAGAGTCGTCCTAGGATGGGGGGACATCTATCAGGGGAGAATGATTTTTGAAGCCCTCTCAGCTTGGTGTAACCTGCTACAGCTGGAACTTCCCTGCTTCAACCTTCATGTGCCGATTTTCTTCAGGCCCACTACGAGCTATCATGGCATAGTGGGAGTCGAATTATATGTTCAGTCATTTCAATAATGGCCAACTCCTTGTGACCACATTTGGGCTTTTTTGGCAAAGCCATGGAAGTGGTTTGCCATTTCCTTCTCTAGCTCATTTTATAGATGAGGAACTGAGGCGAAGAGAGCTAAGTGACTTGCCCAGGGTCACACAGCTAGGTAAGTATTCGAGGTTATATTTGAACTCAAGAAGATGAGTCCTCCTGACTTGAGGCCTGGCACTCTACTGTGCCACCTTGTTGCCCCAGGAGCCAAACTATGGAGGCTTAAACCCCTAGATTTAATACTAGGCTGAGCAGATCGTATCTTATTCTAGAGGCAATAGGTAGTTACTGAAGACTTTGAGCAAGGGAGTAACATGGTCACTTTTATGTTTTAGAAATATCAATTTTTCAACAATGTGGAGAATGGATTGGAGAAAGAGTGCCTGGAGACAAGTGAAGCAAGTGAGAGACTTTGAGGCTAGTTCAGTATAAGATAATTAAGGATCTGAGCTCTAGGCTGGAGATTGTGTGAGTAAAGGGAAAGATGGCAGCTAGGTGGTGCAGTGGAAAGAGTGCCATACCGGAAGTTAGGGAGACCAGAGTTCAAATCCCTGTTAAATACTTCCCAGCTTGTGAGACTCTGGACAAGTCATTTAACCCCTCCCAGCTTCTTCGTCTGCAAAATACAGATAAAAATAGTGTCATTGTGAAGATCAAATGAGATGATATATAAACCATCTTACAAACCTTAAAGCATTATTATTAATGAGAGTTAAAATGGCTTTAGCTATTACAACTACGGGTGTGTGAGAGGTGTGGTGTGAGTAGGTGTCTTGATAAGCAAAATGGGCTCCTTAGCACTTAGTGTCCTTGAAGAGTTTGGCTTTTGTTTGCTTTGAGTAATGCTAAGCCCCAGGCCTAAACCCCTATTAGGTGTGGAACCTATGTGGGTGTGGATTGATGACTGAGGTGGGGCCCAAGGTGGAGCTAACTCCAAACAGGGCCTAGTTTACATGTCTGGGACAGCACAGACTCTTAGACCATGGGGGTTTAAGTCTGCCTCTTTGTGATGATTTTAACTCACGTGGGTGAGTCGCATGTGTGACTCACCCCTGACACTGACAAAGCTATAAAAGCCAGGGGTTGGCCTCTTCTTCCCGGGAGCTCTTTGCCGAAGCAGTGGTGGCACGTGACGCTGGGCCAGCCTTTGTTCTGAGCTCCCAGGCTGAGCCTAGATGTTGGTAACTATGAATTGTATTGGGTCTGTCTGTAATTTGTTTAAGGGCTCTTGAGATGGTGTTGATGAGGAAACTCTGGACATCTGTAGCTAAGGAGCCCTCCAGCTTGTAAACCCAGATGCTGAGACTTTGTTGAACTCTGGTAACTATGTATTGGGATTTGAATCAGGCAAGGTCTGTCTGTTGATGTTTGTAATTTACTTGTATTTTGCTCTGAAGTTCAGGGTGCTGGCTTTTTCCCCTGAACTAAGTGAATGATATTTGTGTGCTGAATTAAAGTAAGTTTGCCAACCCCTTAACCTTGCTCTCCTTATTAAGGTAGATTAAAAGAACCTGGGCTTTCTGGCTGTCCGGCAGATTTCTGGGTGCTGGCTGTGGGTGGATCTGGACCCCCTCACAGAAGCTGCTAGCCAAATTGTTGAAACAGTAGGGTAGTGTATAAAAAGTTACAGAGATATAACTTCTAGGTAATTTATCATTTTATTAATCATGCTAGCCACAATTAATAAAAGGGTCAGTAACACTCTTGAATGCCAAAGACCCCTGCATGGAACCCACTCAAGGCATATATGCCCTAGGAAGAGTGAGTGTTCCTCAGGGTAGCAATTAATTCAGGTGGGTCTATGATAATGGGGGGCACTCAACTTTGATCATATCAATTACTTCCAAATCATCCCTAGCCATGGACAATCTAGAAAAAAGATCTATCCCTCCCCCGCCCCCAGCCTGAGTAGAACACGATTGCCCTCCTCACCTGGGTGGAGTTTAAACTAGTTTGAGAAATCAATTCAATCTCATTATCAGCAATGTTTTTCAGCTGCTGGCTAGGCATAGTAGAGAATAAGATATTAACAATTTGTTATTAATAATCTTTTTTCTCTGTAGGACTTATGAGTCTTGGTGACTGATTAAATCCAGGAGATGAAAGAAAGAAAGAATCTAGGACAAGTGCAAGTTTGGGAAGCTGAGTGGATGTTGGAGCCATCAACACAAGGAAAGAAGTTGGAAGGAGGACTGAGTCCCTTTGTTTGGGGGATGAGGGGGGGAGATGGTAAGTTACATTTACATTACATGTTGAGTTTGAGATGCATGCAGGTCATTGAGACAGGGATGTCAAAACAAGAAGTTTGTGGTATAGAGATGGAGGTCAGGAAAGAAGCCAGGGCTGAATCTTGACATTTTGGAGCCATCTGTGTAGAGCTGATCACTAAGCTGATGGGCTCCTCAGAGGAGGGAGGGTGCAGAATGGCTTTTCATCAGTGTCCTCCCTGATTTGATAGCTTTCCTCTGCTCTTAGGTTTGCCCTGTCTCCAGGGCAGCACCCCAGTTGTCTAACTGTTGGGCCTCACTATTGCCATGTTACTGCCTTTTACAGCTCCCCACATTCTGGTGATGCACTTCATGCTGCAGATGATGTCCGAGTCCTCATTGGCTGCACAGTCACTTCCCCCCAGTTGGTCCTCATTTCTCATTTTATGAGTAGGCAAGGCAGTTGATGATCATGGTGTGAACAGTGGCTAAAACCCTCAGGAATTCTGTGAAACAACTCATCACCATTCTACCTAGGGGCTAGGCAGATTCATGACAGCATCCAGGACCTGCCCTTCCTTAGGGAGATTCTGATCACTTGATAACTTTTCCTTTATGGATCCCCCCTGCCTTCACTTCCACAATCCATTCTCACTGCATCCAGTATACACCCAGCATGCCTTTCTCCATTGCCCTATGGGTCCCCAGCAATTTATGAGTATTTTGAGATAACAGTGTTGTCATAGAAACTACCTTCTTTTCACCACAAAGAATCTATTAATGAAACCACAATGCCTTCAACCTGTTCAGGGGTTGTGCTCTGGGGGTCGTCCTAGCAATGGACAATTGGACACCTGGCAGGCTGAACATTACTAAATAGGCGTGCAATTTTGAGAGGAAGAGAGGGGAAGTGGGGGGGAGGGAGAAGGAGAGAGGGAAAGAGATGGAGAAAGAGATAGACAGAAAGACAGATAGAGTCAGGGACAGAAACAGAGACTCAGAACAAAGAGAGACAGAACAAGAGAGATAGTGATACAGCAAGGCAGATGGAGACAGAGAAGGAGGGAAAGACAGAGTTAATGGAGAGGCACAAATGAACGGAGCAGGGGACATTTTCGAGTTCCATACACATTTTAATTCTATTGAAGGCAAGAAGAATTTTTAAGTACGTATTTGCTAGACACTGTGCCAGGTCCTGGGCATACAAAAATAAGCAACAAAACTTTCCCTCCCCTCTTAAGGAGCCTATATCTCCTTCTTGGAAGGAATTACATGTACCCAGACAATGACATGAATTTAATATTCAAAGTAATGTAGAGGCAGGCATATGCTGTGCACAGAGAGAGGGGTCACTTGGTGTCAGGAGGGTCTGGGTTTGAATCTTGCCTCTGACATATACTGGATGTGTGACCCTGACCAAGTTATTCCATCTCTCAGTACCCTAGGTTAGTCTGTAAGACTGTAAGTTACAATCAACCAAGGGGTATTTTAAGTGTCTGCTGTATACCGGACACTATTCTAGGCTCTGAGGACATATGTACAAAGAATCAAACATTGCTTAGGCTCAAAGAGCTTACATCCTAACGAGGAAACAATGAATACACGTACAGAATTACTATCAAGAGAATGAATATAAGCTTAAAAAAGTCAAGGTGGTTTGGGAGGAGAGAGGATGCTAACAGTGGGGGAGATCAAGAAGGGTGTCATGCTTGAGCTGTGTCTTAAAGGAAGAGAGGGATTCTGTGAAGTAGAGAAGAGGCGGTGCATCCTAGGCATGAAAGAGGGCCAGAGGTGAGAGATGCAGTTATGTGTGTGAAGAACTGACACAAGCCAGTTTGTGGGATCACAGAATGCAGGGTGTGAATAAGAACCAATGAGACTGAGAAGCCAGATCAGGTATAGGTTGTATAGGGCACTGAAAGCTAAAGAGAGGTTACATTTTATCTCATAGACCACGGGGAGCCATTAGAGTTTATGGAGCAAGGGAGCGATAGAGTCGGATCTCCAGGTTAGGAAGATTCCTTCAGCAGCATAACTGATCTGCAATGGTGACTGTGGTTTACGCACAGGGAGTTCCCTATATCTATGAAATCATAGGTCCACATAGGCCCTCTCCTTTCTCCCCATGGAATTCAAGTTACTATAAAATGATTTGAAGAGGGCTAGAACATTAACCATTAGGAAAATAAGGAAAGGCTTTCATATATAGGTGGATACCACACAGAGCACATGGTCCCAACGTTAACATTTGTGGGATGGTAAGACTTTCAAAATAAATTTTAGAATTGAATCCAAGATAGAAGAATGCCAAGGGACCTAAGAATTTGTCCAGCCTGGCTGTGCCCTCATCTTAATGAGGAGGAGATTGAGATGCAGAGATGGGAAAACTAACCAGGGTAATGCAGTTAGGAAGTATCAGAGCTTACTCCTGCCTGAACCTTAAATGTGGAACTTCTGCAGTGATGTTGCCTATCAAAAGCACTTATTAAGCACCTACTGTATGTAGGATACTATACCAGACATGGGTATGAATACACGAATTCATTAAAAAAAAGTATTTTATAGGGGCAGCTAGCTGGCACAGGGAATGGAGCACCAGCCAACTCGGAGGACCTGAGTTCAAAACAGGCCTCAGACACTTGACACTTACTGGCTGTGTGACCTTGGGCAAGTCACTTAATCCTGATTGCTTTGCCTCCCCACCTCCAGAAAAAAGTATTTATTAAGGACCTATTGTGTGCTGGACACTGTTAGTACTAAGGATACAAGCCATGCAAAAATAGTCTCTGGCCACAAGGAGCTTACAAGTTATTGGGGAGAACCAGTGTGTACACAGAGGAATGAAGATTGAATGTGCACAAAGTAAATGCAAAGTGAGATTTGAAGGAGGGGCTATAAGTAGGGAGCATTTAGGAGAGAAACAGAGAAAGACAGAGACAGATAAAGACGGACAGAGACAGAGACATAGACAGACAGAGACAGAGGCAGAACCAGAGAGATAGAGAGAGATAGAGAGAGAGAGGGGAGAAACAGAGATACAAACACAGAGACAGAGATACAGACCTAGAGACAGAGACACAGAGAGCTAGCTATTATTTTGGAAAGGAGCAGAGAGTATGTTTGATGGGGTGAGAGAGAGCAGAATCTGGGGTAACCCTTGGGATGGGAAGGAGGAGAGGGAGTTGAGACATGATTTCTTGTGGGAGTATGAAGGACTAGGGGAAGCATAGAAAGCCAATTTTGCCTAACTTTGCAATTTCACAGAACAAACATTGTTCCAAAGAGGGCCCAGTCTGAAAGATCAGAGCCCCAGCAAGGTGTGGGGGGTGGGGCAGCAGTGAGGAGAGAGGGGATGGCAGGAAGGGGGTTGCTAAGAAGCAAGTTGTGCTTTTAAAAGGTTTTGGAGTAGAATGGAAGCTCCTGAGGGCAGACACTGTTTCTTGTGGGTTATTGTATTTCCCAAGGTGCTTAATACATTCATGTTTAATTCACTTGTTAAAAATGGAACTGGAGCTATGTAGCTTCTATCTGTGAGATGGAAAGAGAAAATAAAAACCTCATTTTCCTAATTTGTAGAATGAGAGAGTCAGACCAAATGGTCCCTGAGGTTCCTTTGCTGCTATATGGAAGCATCCTCAGTTTCCTCATCTGTAAGATGGGAGTGGTCATCTTTGTACTTTATACCTCTCTGGGATACTTGGGGAAAGTACTTGGCAAGTCTCGATTCTCTATAAATGGGTAATACTCTTATCATTGGCCTCCTGAATCCATAACAGAAAGCTCCTGATCTCTGGAGGCAGGAGCCTGACAATCTTTTATTAAGCCCTGGTCCCCTGATGGCTCAGCCAGGTTTTAATCACCAAATGTGGTTGGAACTCATAAGGCTTCCAGGCCTTATTTACTGCTTCTCATCCTTCTGCCCCAACCCTTGTCCTAGCTCACAGTATTTGACTTTTAAATTGTGTTCCAGTATAAAAAGAAAAAAATATACAGTCTAGGGAGAAACTCAGCCTCATAAATGGTAAGAGGAAGAAGAGACTTTAGAGACCATTTGTTCCAACTCTGTCACTTTACAGAAGAGGAAACTGAGTCCCAGACAGGGAAAGTCGTTCACCAGAGGTCATCCAGAAAGGCAATGGCAGACCGGATCCAGGCTACCTGAGTTCTGGCTGAAGATACTCACCAGATATTGAATGGTGGTTCTAATTTTTTAAAGAGAATTATTTTAAGACAAAACCTATTTGTGGTTTTTGTTATTCATTATTTGGAATCAATTTATGCCTGCTACTTCCTTCTCTGCAATTTGATCTATACACTCAAGAAGAGTCTCAGGAACCAGAGAAGGTGACAAACCAACTACTTTCTGCCCGGGATCAGCAAAGGCTGGTATATTGTGGTCACTTCTGTGTGTCACATTTTATTATTGGGATTTTTTGATTGTTTGTTTGGAGGGGAGGGCAGGGCAATTGGGGTTAAGTGACGTGCCCAAGGTCACACAGCTAAGTGTGTCAAGTGTCTGAGGACAGATTTGGATTCAGGTCCTCTTGACTCCGGGGCCAGTGCTCTACTCACTGCGCCACATAGCTGCCCCCGTGAGTGTCACATTTTAAAAGGGACATCGAGGAACTGGAGACTTAAGACGGGGGCAGCTGGGCTGGTGAAGGGCTCAAGATTATACCAAATGGAAATCCAACAAAGGTGAGATAATGTAGTACAGTGGAAAGCAGATTGGATTTGAAGTCAGTAGATCTGGGTTCTATTCCATCTCTGCTACCTTTCCTACCACCCCTCTAGTCCTTAGCTCAGCATCTCTGAAATGAGGTGCTTTAGGATAGACAATTCTTAATGGCCCTTCCAGCTCTTGTTCTGTAATATTACTGTTGAGGTTCAGGTGGGTTTTAGGGCTATCTCAAAAGAATTCACAGATCCAGACCATTTCCAAACCAAGCAAAAGGCATTTATCAAGGATTATGCCTCTCAGAAACTAGGCTGAGTTCCAAGAAGAAATCAGCCACCTAGCAGTGCAAGAAAGGGATTTTTATAGAATGAATAAAACTGATTACATGACAGAATATATGAATATGCATTGCAGAATATAGGATTATTAAAATTGAGGAGGGGTTTACTAAAATGAAGAGGAGTCATCACCTTGGTGAAACTGTGCATGCAGTTACCTAGAAGGAACACAGAAATGCCCATGGCGGGCATTTATGTGTGATAATGATATTATAATAAGCCTCTCTATATCACAAGTTCACCACAGAGCAGTTCTTTGCAGGCATCCACTTAGGCTATGTTTTAGTGGTCAAACATCCTGGTTCATGTCCTATTGGTGCTGCTTTCTGCTTAGCTGGCTACTGTGGTCTTGTCTGAGGCAAAATGGCTGGCTGGCTATTGCAGTTCTTTCTGAGACTAAATGGATGACATGTTTGAGAACATGGGCTTACCTGCTATTTTAGTGAGGCAGTGAGGCATATGAGGAAGCTGCAGTATTGAGTTTGGGGGCAGTGGCTAGTATCCCATCATTATGAATTGGGATATTTATCAGGGAGGGATCAGGGGAGACATGACAGCTGACTTTAAGTATCTGAAAGCTGTCTACTAGAAGTAATATTAGACTTGGTCTGTTTGTTGAAAG
>CM053625.1:324221696-324234426 GCA_028646595.1 Phalanger gymnotis | reverse complement strand
CTTCAAATTCTGCCTCTGATAAATCCTGGCCCCCTTGGCCAGGAAGGTGCCCCTCTGCATTGTGAAGACAAAGTTTCTTACTGGGGGTCCTATGCCATGGAATCATAGATTTAGAAAGAAAGAAGGAGGGAAGGAAGGAAGGATAAGAAAGGGGGAAGAAGGAAGGAAGGAAGAAGGAAGGAAGGAAGAAGGAAGGAAGGGAGGAAGGGAGGAAGGAAGGAAGGAAGGAAGGAAGGAAGGAAGGAAGGAAGGAAGGAAGGAAGGAAGGA
The DNA here is from genome assembly GCA_028646595.1 of Phalanger gymnotis. Taxonomy (NCBI): domain Eukaryota; kingdom Metazoa; phylum Chordata; class Mammalia; order Diprotodontia; family Phalangeridae; genus Phalanger; species Phalanger gymnotis. The sequence continues at coordinate 324,234,157 of CM053625.1, read as the reverse complement.
AGCAAAGAAGGAAGGAAGAAAGCAAAGAAGGAAAGAAGACACTTTATACTCAGGATTACAGCATCATAATTTCTAATCCACCTTGCCAAAGCCCTCATTTGACAGAGGAGGAAGCTATAGCCCAGGGAAGTTGAGGCATTTGCCAGAGTCACAAAGTTGATGAGCATCAGAAGTGTGGTTGGAATCCAAGTACTGAACTTAGAGTCAGGAGGACCTGGGTTCAAATCCTCCCTCTGAGACTTATGCGCTATGTAACCCTGGGCAAACCTTTCAACCTCTGTCTGTCACAGTTTTCTCATCTGTAACATGAAGGGGTCAGACTTAATGGCCTCCAAGGTCCCTCCCTGCCTTTTATCTATGATCCTCTATTCAGAGCTAAGAGACTAGAAGAGATGAATCCAATAAACAAAATGTCATGCCCAGTGTTCACCAAGAGGCTTGTCTCGGTGCTTCCTTACAGATAAGCATTTGGTGGGGCCAGAAGGAGAGAACGGAACATGTTTGCTAAACTGGACAGGTCACAGGGACTCTTGGTCTCTCATCTTTCCCACTAGTTTTTTGTTCACAGTGGTTTGAAACCATTTGCCAGGCATGGCTGGGCTCCCCCTCCTTGCCTGGGCCTCTCTTGAAGGCTCCAGCTCCTCCCGGAATCTGGATATTAGAACTCACAGAAAGATGCAGGCCAATATCCACCCTGGCAGTTATGCTCCCAAATTCTGAGCTGGGGGACTTCAGTCATGTCTGCTGCTGTCCCAGGAGCCACCATGGCCACTGCTATTCAAATACTCTGTAGCATGGTGAGAAAAGACTGGGCCTCGGTAAAAAGGAAATCGAATGGACACATTCATTAACCTTTAGGGTGGGACCCTGTTATTTCCGGTTTGGTTTGCTTTCTGGGCCCAGGGAGCAGATGGTAAATTCTGAATTTGCTGCTAAAGGGGGCCCGAAAGAGGGAGTGTAAAACAACCACCCCAGACAGGAAGAGGAGCAGGAGCCTCGGCCCAGGCCTGGCTCTGCTGTGGTTTGGAGCTTAACCCCATCGATAGAATCAGAGACTTGAACATGGGAACTGAGAGAGAAGACCCCGGCACAGGCTCCTCTGCACAGAACATGGAATGTGAGGCCTGAGATGCCGCCTCTTGGGGCCTCTTCAATTACTGCTTCTCCTTTCTTGTTGATATCAATTCTATGCCTTCTTCCATGAAGCCTTCTTGGATTATGACATGGAAAAGGGTCTGTAAGAGAGGGAAGGGCCTGACAACACAGAACACAGAACATCAGATGGAGCAGGACCTTTGGCTACATAACATAGAACAGGGTCTATCTTCCGACAGAGAACATCTCAGGTCAGAGATGAAAGGGCTCTTGTCATCTAGAATATAAATGATCGGAGCTGGGAGGGGCCTTCGAACCCAGAGCACTGAACAGCAAGACTGGCAGGGACCTTCCAAGAGGGAACAGAAGAGCTGAGCTGGATCTTGGAACAGATACAGAGAACCCCAGAGCTGGGGGGACCTCAGGGATCAGCCCCTCTCCCCCATCACCCCATTCTACAGAGAAGCTCTTACTCTACCATGTCTACCACTTAGTAACTTTGGGATCCCAAGAAAGTCATTTTCTTTTTGGGACCCTCAGTTTCCCCACATGTGAAATGACCATTGCTTGCATTAATTATCTCATAGCTTTGATGTAATGATGAATCAATCAACCATACAGAGACACTTATTAAGTAGCCACTAAAGGTCAGGCTCTGTGCTAGGCACTGAGGGTAAAGTACAAAGAATGCAGTAATTCCTGCTCACAAGAGCCAATAAGGTCTGTATGCGTCAGTGAGTACACACAGAATAAATAAAGCAGGATCATTGGGAAGGGATGGCAGGAGCTGGGGGTGGGGTGGATCAGGAAAGGCTTCTTGGGGAAGGTCAGGTTTTAGCTACATCTTGAAGGAAGAGAGGAATACTTTAAGGTAAGAGGGACATCTAGTACAAGGACATGGTGACCAGAGAGGAAGCCGGTTTGTCTGGACTGTCCATGGGTGTGGAGAGGAGTAACGTCCAATGGGCTGACAAAGGTAAATTGAGTTCGGGTTGTCAGGGGCTTTAAAAGTGAAATAGAGGATTTTATATTTGATCCTGGAAGTAATAGGGAGCCATTGAAATTGATTGTGTAAATGAGTGATACAGTCAGACCCGCTTTTTTAGGAAAATCACTTTGAAAGCCACATGGAGCGATGAGTGGAGTGGGCCGAGGCTGGGGAAAGGGACGCCAATTGTGAGGCCATTCTAATCGTCCAGGAGAGAAGTGAGCAGGGCACACACCAAGGGATGTCATGAAGGATGAAATGACAAGATTTGGAGGTGGGACGGATGGACGGGGTTAGGGAGAGTGAGAAATCGTGAGTGACATCGAGGTTGTGAGCATGGCGGACTGGGATGACAGAGTGGCCTTGACAGAAATAGGGACATCAGAAAGAGGAGAGGGCTGGAGCGGAAAGAAAATGAATTCTGTTTTAAACATGTTATGTTTGAAGTGCCAGCGGGTTATCCAATTCAAGATGTATCCATTTGGAGGGCGGAGGACAGAATCATAAAATCACAGAGTTAGAATTGGAAACTACTTCATAATTGATCCAAAGCGGAATACATACCTAAATGTGTGTGTGTGTGTGTGTGTTGGGTAGGTGGGTGGTGCAGCACGGTGTGAGGGAATAGTGTGTCATCAGCCTGGAAATCTGGACTCATATTGTGAAGAGCCTTAAATGCCAGAGGACTTTGTGTGTAATCCCAGGGGATATATAGAGCCACTGAAGCTTTTTGAACAGAGGGAAGCAACATGGCAGGAGTCGTGCTTTAAAAGTAATTTGGAATACGGATTGGAGAGAGAAGAAGTTGGAGACAGGAAGTTCAACGAGGACACTGTTGTGCTTCTACAGACAGGAGGTGATGAGAGCCTGGCCTACTCAGGTGGCTGGGAGATCAGAGACAAGGTGATGGAGATGGGAGATGGCGATGGAGAAGAGAGATATCATTGAGATAGAATTGCCAGGACTTGACCATGGGTTGGCCACATGGCATAAGGGAGATGCTCTATGCAGAGGGTGCCTAGCCCAAGTAAGAGTTCAATTCAATTCAACAAGTGTTTATTAATCACTCACCCTTTGGCACTTTCCTAGGTACTAAAGGTACTGGGCCAATAAGAGCCTTTCTCCTCAAGAAGCTTCACACATACAAATAAGCAAATACAAAGAAATGAACACATTGGAAGGAAAAAAATAGTTATTTCTGAGTGGAGAGGGTGGAATTAATGACTGAGGGCATCAAAATGTCCAGGCTGGGAGGTGGCACCTGTGTTGTACTTTGGAGGAAGCCATTGATGCTATGAGGTCAAAGGGAGGAGAGAGGACATTCCAGGCATAGGGAACATCATGTGCAGATAGAAGCAGGATAATGAATGCCAAGTTCAGGGATTAGCAAATAGGCCAACTTGGCTAGGGACAGAGAGGACTTAATCAAGATAGGAAAGCATTTAACTCAGTGCCTGATGCATAGTAGGTGTTTAATAAATCCTCTTTCCTTCTCCATGAGTAGATCATATATAGCCAGAGGACTATGAAAAGGAAGCTGGATGTCTGAGATCTTAGGGATCTGAAAATGTCTCCTCTGAATGCTATATCAATTCCTCTCTTCTCTCCAAATATTTTTATCTCCCACAAATGTTTGCTGTTTTCTCTGAGACAGCAGCTGAGGAAATCAGTTAATAAACATTTGTAAAGTCCTTATTCCATGCCAGGCATTGTGGTAAGCACTGGGGACATAAATAAATAAAAAAGAAAGATAACTCCTCAAAAAGCTCATGCACTAACTGGGGAAGACAGCATATAAAGAGAGCTGATAAGTTGAGGGGAAGGACAGAACTGGGGGTGGCAGAGGAAGGAAGGAAGGCCAGTGGAGGCTTCTCCCCATAATGGAGGCCCTGGGCAGAAAGACCCAGGCACTGAGGGAGTTTTCTGGCTGAGAAGGCAGTTGAGTCAAAGTGGCAAATTCAGAGTCAGAAGCACAGCTAGCAGAGGAAACATTACCCTGTGAGATTTGCAGAGATTTGAAGAACACATGGGCAATCAAGGAACGGTAGAATCTATGAGCTGGCAGGACTTTGCCAAGGGGGCAGACTATGAGTGTAGGACATTGCCCATTATCAGACTTGGTCAGTGGTTGGTTGAATTGACCAACTGGCTAGCTTTGCTGAACTGACCTTTTCTTTCTTTTTCATTCTTTCTTGTAAAAGAAGGATTTCTAGGGATCAGAGACAGGGATATATTTGGAAAATTAGGTGATATTAAAATAAGATATCAATGTTTTTTTGAGGTTGAAAGGACCTCGCCTCAATGGGCTTCTTATCCAAACCATCAGCTGAGTAAGAATCCCCTCGAGTACATGCCCAACAAATGGTGATACAGCCTCTCCTTCAAGACCTTTGCCCATGGTGAGGTCATTACCACTCAGGGTGGCCATTCCACTTTGGGACCGATCTAAGTTGGAGGAAGCTTCTCCTGACATCGAGCCAAAACTGGCTTCCGCTGGTCTTGGTTCTGCCCTCAGCGGCTAAATAGAACACGTCTTCCCAATGACGGATACTTAAATCCTCAAAGAGAGCTAGCATCCGCACCCCCACGCAGGCGGCTCTTCTCCAGGTTGAGCATCTTCCTTCGACAGATCGTTAAATCAATACAGAGGTAACATTTTGGTCAATGGTGTGGGGGTCTGTGGCAAGGAGTCTGTAAGGCAAGGTGTATAAACACTCAGAGGAAGCCGAAATGTTGAAGACTTCAATCTCTGTTAATTTTTTAGAGACGTTATAAAATGACAGAGTTTGTGTGACTTACCATTAGCAAACTCATGAGACTGAAAAAAGATGGTCTCACGTAGAGGGAAAAATGATGAACCAGGAATTAGGGCACTTCCATTCTGGGCTTGGCTATGACATATACTAACTATATGACTTTGGGTCAGTCAGATAACTGACAGAGAGAGACAGCACAGGATTTTTAACAGAGAACGTCAAGTTGAATCCTAGTCCCTATCTGTGTGGCCTCGAGAAAGTCACTAGGTTTGAGGTTCCCTCTTCATAAAATGAAAAGGTTGGATTAGCTGACTTCTGGGGTATCTCACTGCTTCAAGTCCATGAACTAAGACTCAGTGTTCTCATGTATGTTATGGGAATAATATGGCCTTCCTTATTTCCTATACCTCACAGAGTTATTGTGAGGAAAAAAGCCAATTTCCACATGAGTTTCAGATGTCATGTGAGCCATGGTGTAAAAGTTCCTCCCAATTCTGACATTGTATGTCCTAGGACATTTTAAGGACCCTCACATCTCTCTGTTCTGTGTTCTAAATCCTAACGCCCCTTCAAGCTCTAGTGCTGTGCTCTTTAAATTGTGAGAATATCGATAAACCCAAAGAATCCGGCTTCTGGGCAAGGAATTCACTATTTCACAAAAACTGTGGGAAAATTGGAATGGCAGAAACTGGACATAGACCAATATCTCACACTGTATACCAAGATAAAGTCAAAATGGGTTCATGATTTAGGAATAAAGGCTGATACCATAAGCAATTTGGGAGAGCATGGAATAGTTTACCTATCATATTTATGGGAAAGGGAAGAATTCATGACACAACAAGAGGTAGAGAGCATTACAAAATGCAAAATGGATAATTTTGATTATGTTAAATTGAAAAGTCTTTGTTTAAAAAAAGCCAATGCAACAAAGATTAGGAGGGAAGCAGAAAATCGGGAGAAAATCTTTACAACCAGTGTCTCTGATAAAAGCCTCATCTCTGAAATATACAGGGAACTGAGCCAAATTTATAGGAATACAAGTCATTCCCTAATTGAGAAATGGCCAAAGGATATGAACAGGCACTTTTCAGAGGAAAAAATTAAAGATATCTATAGGCATAAGAAAAAATGTTCTAAATCACTATTGATCAGAGAAGTACAAATCAAAACAACTCTTAGGTACCACATCTCTCCTGTCAGATTGGCTAACATGACAAAACAGAAAAATGATAAATGCTGGAGAGGATGTGGGAAAATTGGCACACTTACATTGTTGGAGGAGTTTTGAACTGATCCAGCCATTCTGGAGAGCAATTTGGAACTATGCCCAAAGGGCCATAAAAATGTGCATACTTTTTGACCCATCAAATACCACTTCTAGGGCTGTATCCCAAAGAGATCACACAAGTGGGAAAAGGACCTGTATATACAAAAATATTTATAGCTGCTTTTTCTGTGGTAGCAAAGAATTGGAGATCAAGAGGATATCCATCAGTTGGGGAATGGCTAAGCAAGTTGTGGTGTAGGAATGTAATGGAATACTATTGTGCTGTAAGAAATAGGGAAGATACGGACTTTATAATAACCTGGAAAGATCTGCATGATCTGATGCTGAGTGAGGGGAGCAGAACCACAAGAACATTGTACACAACCACAGACATATAGATTCTGTGATGACTTACTTTGATAGACATGGCTCTTGTCAGCAATGCCACATTCAAAGACAACTCCAAAGGACTCATGATGGAGAGAGCTATCTACATTCAGAGAAAGAACTATGGAGCCTGAATGCAGATTGAGGCACACTATTTGCTCTCTTTTTTTCCCTCTTTTTTTGGGTTTCATTTCTTCTTTCTCATGATTCATTCCATCGGTCATAATTCTTCTTTACAACTTGACTACTGTGTAAATAAGTTTAACGTGAAGGTATATGTAGAACATATATAGGATTCCATGTCATCTTGGGCAGGAGGAGCTTGGGAAGGGAGGGGAAGAAAATCTGGAACTCAAAAACTGAGTGTTGTAAAGTAAAAATAAAAAAATCTTAATTTAAAAAAAATTCTGAGAATACCCCAGCTAAGCCGTTCTCCATATCTATGGCATGGAATTTCATGGTAACCCCATTTTCCCAGGAACCTAGCTCTCTAGAGGCTTCCCATCTTACAAAGTTTATGGAAGAATCTTGTTGTTTGATTAAAAACCAAACTTAAGGGTTGGTTGCGATATTTGAATCCATATTTAAATTAAGGGTTTATGCAAATTCCTCCCACAGGCCAAAGAGTTTCAGGAAATAGCCCATCCTCTCCTTCTGGCTGAGGTCCCCATGGATACAGGCCTGGGAGTAGTCACTGTGGAGATAGCCAGAATGGTAACCACAGAGACCAGCTCCAAAATGTGAGGAAGCTACTGTAGAATTCTGCCCTCAGTGAAGCCCAGAAGACAGTCTTGATTTGCATAATGTTTACATAAATTTACACGTTCTATTCAAGACACTTTGCAGATTTATACCATAAGACACTAGACAGCTGCTGTAATAACAGATGATTGAAACAGCTAGATAGCATCGTAAGGTTTGTGGAGCACTTTACAAATGTTGTCTTATTTGATCCTCACAACAGCCCTGGGAAGTAGGAAATATGATCATCCCCATTTTACAGATAAGAAAACTGAATCAAATTGATGTTTCCCAGCAGCATAAAAATGATGTGTGAGGCAGGATTTGAACTCAGGTCTTGCTGACTCCAAGTCTAGCACTCTCTTCACCATACAATATATTCGCCATTCAAGGCTCAAGACATACAATGACAGAATCTAAAGCTGAAAGCAACCTCAGGAGCCTATCTAGTCCAAACATGTCATTTTACAGATGAAGAAACTGAGGCAAAGTGGTTAAGAAAACTGTCCAAGGTCAAAGGGGAAATCAGCGGCAGGTCAAGAATTTGAATCCAGATTCTCTGATCCCGTTTGAAATGTAGTTCTGAATGTTCAGCAGGAAAACAGGGAAAAGAGCTTGGGGGAATGCTAAGGACCCACAATGACACTTGCATCTCTGTGTCTTTTATCACTTTTCTTCCCCCGCCAGGTGCCACGGAAAGGAAGCCAGAACTGCTGGACCATTGGAGCAGGATTGCAGCCCCTTGGATAAGGGAAATTGTCTGTCTGACTGCTTGCCTTGCCTGTCTCTCTGTCTCTGTCTCTGTCTCTGTCTGTCTGTCTGTCTCTCTCTCTCTCTCTCTCTCTTTCACTCAGTAGTACATAAAAATCCAGGCAATCATTTCAACACTACCCATTCTACTACTACTTTAAGCCCTGGCCACCTCCCCAAAACATTTTGTGTGGGAGAACTGGATCTCTTGTTCCCAAGTAGTTTTTCTATTTCCTATGTGGTCTGCATTCCCTAGAAAAGTCCTTGGGGTCAGATAGCAGGCTCTGAGAACACTAAAAGGATGAGCAATGATCACTTCACACACATCCTTTCTTTCCTTTACTCACTAAAATATAGATGTGACCATGTTACCTCCCTGCTCAACAAGCTGCAATGGTTCCCTATTACCTCCAATATCAATCTCCTCTGCTTGTTATTTAAAGCATTTCACAGCTTGGCCTCTTCTCACCTTTCCTGTCTTAGAACACATAACTTTTAAAGCATTCCACTCTCCAGCCAAACTGTGTGAGGTAAATAAAATGTGAAGACTTTACAGGGAAGATATAGATAGATAGATAGATAGATAGATAGATAGATAGATAGATAGATAGATAGATATAGATATATACTAAGAAATGTAAATATATATATACATATATATACATATGCACTAAGAAATGTTTAAAAATCAAGAAATAGGGAAATAGAGAAGTGGAAAAATTCCGAGGCCGTGAGAGTCTGATGGCTCAGCCTTTGGGAAAGTTTACCCTGAAACTTTTTGTTCGTTTTTATGGTTCTGGTTTAAAGATTTGCTCAGTAAGACTAGGGTCACTGTGACCTGCTTTCCTTTACTGTAAAGGTACTGTAGAAGAATGCAGATTGTCTCCCCTCCCCTTATCCTATTCTCCTTCTTTAGATTTGTAGATGTCATCTCAGTTGTAATCATTAACTAAGGGAATGGGAATTGGAGTTTCTGTGCCTCGATTTCCTGGTTCTTTGTCTAGCTTTTGTGCTCAGATTGTAAGCCTACCTCCCAGCCAATGGTGAGAAGCGTTAGAGGTGGGTGGGGATTCTCTTGTGTTAGTTATAATTATTGGTTCTTTGCCCCTTGTAAAGGGCTTCCTTTGCTAGATCTCTTCTAGCAGAGGATGCCCTATTCTTGAGAATTGAATAAAATTTATTTCTGTTCCCACCCTAAGGTGGGTCCTTGTTATAAATTTAATTGGTGAGGGTCTTTCATCCAACACAATACTGAGCTGCATGCTGTGCCTCACACACAATGCTCCATCTCTGGTCTCCCTGCCTGGGGATAGCCAATGGAACCTGAACTCTGGAAAGTCCTATTTTCCTTGGAAAGACACAGTCTAAGAGTTTCTTGCACATTCCCTCTCCTGCCCCATTAGCCTGAATGTATTTTGTATATACCTAGATCCATCTTACTTCCTGCTCAGTCTCTGTTCCCTTCCAATTTCCCATTGGCTGCCTTGCCCCGAGTGGCCCCCCTTCTTCCCCATCTCCCCACCCCTCCCATTTTCCAGGTCCCCTTTGTGATTTGCCTTCCTGTGTTATAACGTTGGCTCCTTGAGAGTGGGAGCCTGACCCTAATCCTGATTACCTTGGGGTTTTGTATTTGTTTTACTTTGCTTGTATTTGCAGCACCTAGGATGGTGTCTAGCACATAGTGGGTGCTTAATAAACAACTTTTTAACAGAATGACCAATCACACAAGAATCCACCTTGCTTAATGGCAACTGTCTCATCACCAGAGAGTAAATGCTTTAGCTTTGGCTGCGTTGATTCCATTTACTGTGCCCAGAGGAGCTGGGGTCCATGTCAGTGGCCAGGATGCCCACAACGAGGAAATCAGGGATTCCTGCAATGTTGAAGCAAGAAGTATCGACAGCCCACTATACAGCTGCATTGTTTCTGTAGTGATTTTCCTAGCAAGACGTCCTGCAGCACTAAAGTTCACCGAGGAGGTAATGTGGAAGCTCTGGTTTTTCTTCCCTGAACATCCCTGATCCCAGTAACAGCTGCAGAAAAGGGAAAGGGAATTAGCTTTCCATTAAAATGCTAATTTCCCACCCCCTCCCCAGTCCCCCATGGTCAGGAGATCATTTACAATGTGTCAGGTCAGTCCTCTTAGTTAATAATCCAATGGATGTTGCTGATGCTGATGGGGGTGGGGACGGTGCCAAGCAACTGGAGCCTAGCCTGTTGTGTTCCATTCTCAATGCACTGTCTTAGAATCTACATTGGGAAACTGGAGTCTGTCCCCAGGAAGACATGGAGAGGAAGGGGCTGTAAGCATTGGTCAAAGGAATAGAAGATGCTTCAGTGGGATAAGAAAAGACTTGATACTCAGAAACAAGATAATTGTCCTCAATAATGGGGAAAGACGTGTTCTCTGTGGACCAAGGGGGTGGGACCAGACATTCCAAAGATGGTATCAACCTGGTGTTTGAAGCCCTCCACAATCTGGCTTCCACTGGCCTTTCCAGGCTTATTTTATACAATTCTCTTTAACTCGCTTTGTTCTGGTCACAGTGGTCTGCTAGATGTTCCTGTGCACACCCACCTCCCACCTGGGCAGAGTTCTCTCATGTCTGGTAGTCAATTCCTCTTTATCTCTTTGTCAAATAACTACATGCTTCCCTTAAAGCATATGCTAGGAATTACGTGAGACCTTTCCTGTTCCCAACAGGTCTGGAGCCTTTCTTCCACCTTGAAGTCACTTTGTTTATATTTGTACCTGCATGATCCCAGGAAAATGTAAAGTCCTTGAGGAAAGGGGAGGGAATATTTTATTCTTTTTACTTTGTATTCCTAGTGCCTACCAGCACAGAGAAAAAGAATGTAATAGATGTGGTGTCTCCACCGTTCAGTATCGAGACATCCAGCATGCCATCCTGGCATCATCTATCTGTACCTTAAGGTGAGATAGTTTGTAGTCCTGGAAAGAGCACAGAACCTGGATTAGTAAGATTTGGGTTCAAGTGCTGGCTCTAATAATCACCTAAGGGACCTAAAACAATCCCCTTCCTCCCTCTGGGCTTCAATTTTCTCATCTGGACAAGGAGAGGGTGGGCCTAGAATCATTTCTAAGGTCCCTCCCGCCTTGGATAGTTCAATTTCTGTGTTCTAATGCCCTTCCCAGATCTTACATTCCCCGTTCTGTGTTTGAGGTCCCTCCCGGCTCTGCTCCTTGTTCTAAGATCACTTCCAGTTCTGCTGTTTGCTTTTCTCTGTTCTAAGGTGTCTCTCAGCTCTGACAATTTCTATTCTATGCCCTAATGTCCCTTCTTGTTGTGACTCCTGCTGTTAAGTTGCTCAGAAGAGGCTAGGGCTGACCCACTGAATTAAGTGCACAAAAAAAGAATTTATGGCTGAGACCCTATAGGGGTGCTAGAGAGCAAATGAAAATGACCACCCTCCCCTTGAGCAAAGCAGAACGCAAGCAAGGATGGTCTCAGATTGAATGGACAGTTGTCACATTGCCACACATCTGGCTTGTTATGGGACAGTTCTTTCAAATCTAAATGACATATTATGGAATGGCATTGGTTGAGGCAATGTTATCAGGGAGACATATATGTTTATTCATTTCACTTCCTTCTTTGGGGGTAGATAAGATTTTGCTTTACTAGCTATAGGTCCTGATATCATTATCACTGCCCCTCCTCCTCTAATTGGCTGCTCCTACTTGACAACAATGCTCCCCTTTGAAGCCTCTGCAGATTAGACAAAAAGATCAAGAGAGAAAACTTTTCTCCTTTTTGTAAGATTCAGGGTCAGTTAAATGGTGGATCCTCACCAATGTCGGGCTTGATTTTTCCATCCACACCTGACTCTGAACCCAGGCACTAGTCAGTGGCTCATTTCAGATTTTCTGTACAAGACAACGGACCTAGATGTGTTAAGGGATGTTTCATTATTAGATTCCAGTATGATTCAATAATTCAAGGGAGATCCCACCCTGCCTTCCCTGTAGGACTTTGGGCATGGAAACCTTGGCTGGTACTGTAAAAATAAAGTAAGAGAGTACAGGGAGAGGAGAGGAGAGGGACCAAGAGAGAGGCATGGTCTGGGTTGGGGGAGTCAGAGCACTCGAATTCATAGGCGTGACCTGGCTGAAGAATCTAGCAGATGAAACTGAGGAGTGGATAGACAAGGAGAGGGGGTACACATACTTGCAGGTAAAAGATAAGAGATTGAAGGGACAGAGACAAAGAAGAGACAAGGAGGGAGGCAGAGACAGAAATATAGAGACAAAGAGGGGAAGAGAGAGAGAGAGAGAGAGAGAGAGAGAGAGAGAGGAGAGAAAGAGTGGCATGCTGGAAAAAGCAAGATCAGGTGTATATTTAAAAGTTATGGCTTTGGCAAAAGGAAGGAAGTGCCACCTTTTCATCAGAGACTGGAGAAGAGATTTTGGGAGGAAATGAAATAATAGAAAGGAAGGAGCACAGTGAATAGC
>CM053625.1:324150602-324221196 GCA_028646595.1 Phalanger gymnotis | reverse complement strand
ATCAACAAACACTGACTGAGCATTTACGTTCCAAGCAGTGAACTAAAAAGTGGACAAGTCTCCAACTACCAGAAGCACATGAAGTAACAGCAGACAATATATTGTGTATGTGTATGAATGCACACACAAATGTCAAGTCAACAAGCATTTAACAATGATAATAATCATAATCACAATGATAGGAGTTAGGATTTATGTATCACTTTAAGGCTTGCAAAATTCTTTACAAAGATCTCATTTTGTCCTCACAACAGCCCAAGAAAGTAAGTACTATTTTCATGCCCGTTTTTTCTATTGAGGAAACTGAGGCAGGCAGAGGTTAAAGGTCACAGAGCTAGTAAGGGTCTGGGGCTGGATTTGAACTCAGGTCTCTGACTTCCAGTCCAGTGTTCTATCTACTGTGCCACTTACCTCCTTACTATGTCCAAGTACTGTGCTAGAATTACAAATACAAACAAAAACATTGTGCTTTCTCTGAAGGAAAGTGGAGGAAGAAACACATAAAATGGGGTTTTATGATTTAGAGATGAAGTCCTGACGATGAGGAGAGGAGCTGGGAGAGGAGTGACTGAGACCTTCTTCAAAATGAAGGTTCCTGGAGGAACTCCCCAGTGGGAGGGATTGAGAGATCTTCCAGGAGAAGGCTGCTGAGGCACAGGGTCAAAGTCAAAGGCAGATGCAAGAAAGGAGTCTGCCCCACCCCTTTGTGTCTCCACCATCTCTGTCTGTCTCTCCTTCTCACTTCCCCACTTCTCTCTCTGCTGTGTCACTCTCTGTATCTCTGTCTCTGTCCATACATACACACACATATATGTACATATATCCATATGTGTGTAAAACATGTTACAGATATCTATGTAAATATATAGCATATACAAAATGAACAAAAGGTAGTTTGAGGGAGGTGGACACTAGCATCTGGGAGGAGCCAGGGAGGGTCCATGGACAAAGTGGGCTTTGTACTGAAACTGGAAGAAACCTGAAGATTTGGGGAAGCGGAGGTAAGGAGGTTGAGCATTGCAGGCATGTGCATCAACCAGTGGAGTGTGCTGTGGTAGACCAGGAGGCCAGCATGGCTCCCCACAGAACACATGTGGAGGAGCAATGGATACAAATACAAGAAAGGTCAAAAACTCCCATGTTGTGAAAGCCTTCAATAGCCAGAGTTCCTAGATGATCCTAGAGGAAAGAAGGACTCATTTACTGAACCAGGAGAGATATGGTCAGTCCTATGGTTTAAGAAAATCACCTTGGCAGCTGAATGGAGAATGGGTTAGAGAGAGGGGAGAATGGAGACAGAGAGACCAACCAGGAAGTGATTGCAGCAATCCAGATGAGATGATGAGGTCGTGAATTAGGGTGATGCCTATGAGTGTGGAAAGCAGGCATTGTCTATGAGAGATATTGTGGAAGTAGAGTGAACAAGGCTCACCAAGTAATTGGAAGTGGAGACAGGCTGAGTGGAAGTGAGGAGTCAAGGATGATCCTGAGGCTCTGAGCCTGGGTAAATGGGAGGGTGGTGCTGCCCTGGACTTTAACAGGGAAGTTAGTATGAAGTGCAGGGTGGAGAGAAAGTGTGGCAAAGATATTAAGTCTAATTGAGAATAGGCTGAGTTTGCCCACTCACCTCATCACCTTCTTTCGACAGAGATACTAAATTAGTAGTTGATGGGAGTTCTGCAGATAGAATTTACTTAGATTTTTGTCAAACATTTGATCTCATAGTCTCCCAAATGATTTGCCGAAATCAGCCAGCTATATACAGAGCACTTCCATTGTCTACCAATTTAATTATTCTATCAAAAAAAGGTGGGGTCAGATTCCCCTGACTCTTGGAGGTCAGGGACTGTTGCAAATGTCTTTGAACCCCCAGCATTTAATGTCCTCTATGTGCCATTGTATTGATCAGTTGATGGATAGATGGCCAGTTCTCAAGCCAGCCCAGCCATCTTTGTCCAATTAATCAATGTTTCCATTTCTAAATGTTCATTAATCATCTCTTTTTATGATCTCTTCTGGAATTTTTCGAGGAATCCAAGTCAAGGGACACACTATAGCATAGCGGCCTTGAAGACGGGAACACCTAAGATCGAGTCTCACCTCCGATCCATAGTAATGACGATGACGATGATGATGATGATGATGATGATTATAAATAGCATTTATCTGGAGTCTTAAAGTTCACAAATCATTATATAAGTCATCTTATTGAACTCACAACAACCCTGTTAGGTAGATACTGTTCCCATTTTGAAGATAAGGATACTGAAAAGTTAGTGACTTGTTGGGCATCACACAGTCAAGTGCTGGAGGCAGAGTTGAAAGTCTTTACTTGGAGTCTCATGCTCCATCCATTGTGTGACCTGCACACCTGCTGGCTGGGTGTTCCTGGGTAATTCATCTGACTTCTCAAGGCTCTAGGCCAGAAGTATCAAACCCACTACCCAGGGCCATGTGCATGTAGTGATCCACCTTCCTGAGTACCCCTTAGCTTCAATTCAGAAGGGATTTCTATCTGATTTTAATGTGTTAACATATTAATAAAATAAGGACAACATAAATGTGTGGTTTTCTAGGCCTTGCTATGGTCGGCAGGGATCCTTATTCAGGATTTAATGGACCCCATTTCTTTTGGGTTGGACAACACTGATCTATGAATGTGCTTAGACCGGTGTTGAAGAGAAAGTGACCAACTGAATTGGGAGGAAGAATTTCCTCACCTGAGAGTTTTCTATACCGGTGAAATCATAGGCCCGGCCTGTATTCCTGTCAGAGGAAGGTCCTCTGGCCAATAGTTTGCAGACTCCGTTGAGAGCCGCCATTTGCCTCCCCCATCTGGTGGCACCACTGTTTCTATTTGTCTAAGGAGACACTGTTAGCCAGTGTCAGAGAAGGACTCGGAGCCAGCACTCCTGACTCCTGCTTCTGTACTGGTTTGCAAAATGAATTTGAAACACTAAATCCTAATTAAACACATCCCTAGTTCAAGTGGGCCTTGGACAATAATACATGCAAATACATGATTCAGGTCTCATTCTATATGCAAATGTTGGATCACGAGTCGTCTCCAGTTGCAATTAATAGTCTAAACCAAGAGATTTATAAGGCTTCAGGACAAAGTGAGCTCATGTTTTTTAGATGAGGGATTAGCGCCTGTGGCCCAGATTCTGAAGACTGACGCAGAGATAGGGTGGACACCAGCACCGGGCCCCTCCAGTCTGGCTCCTGTGGGCCTGTCCTCTTTGGCCGGGGGCAGATCAGTGTGGGAGCAGCAGTCCTCCCTGGAGAGGAACAGACTGGTCCCTTCCCCAAGACCTCCGTGCCTTCGGAATGGGGCAGAGAGCTTCCATGCAAAACATCATGTACCTGCCAATGACTCACTCCAATAGCTGTTGTCTTCATTAGCAGCCCAGAGACAGAGGAGTTGGCCAAGAGGTCACTCAGGAAAGTCACTCTCCATTCCTGGACTTCAGGTTCCTCCTCTTGAATGTAAGGGATGGTACAACATGGTAGGTCATCTTTGGACCATATCACAGTTCTATGTGGCAACCTCATTGCCTAGAGTCCTAAATGGAGTCACAGAAATATGATACTGCTCTTAGGGACTGGAGGGACCAGGCAGAAAGCATGAAGGGCTTTGGAGGCATATTCTCATCCAGCCCTCTCAGTTCAGAGATAAGGCCCAGAGAAGTAAAATTAAGTGTCCAAGATCACACAGTCAGTCCTGGAGGATTCTATAGATAGGCCTCCATATGTTTGAAAGTGTCCCAGATAAAGCAGAAGTGAGGTTCTTCTATGTTCTGTTTCCACTGGCCTCTTTCTCAGCATCCTTGGATTCAGGATTGAAACAGTGAACACATGTGGGCTTCTAATGGGCCTAGAATGGACTGACTGATATGTTAGTCTGGAACAGTGTAAAATCACCTGAGTTCGAATCCAGGGTCTTCTTGCTACCTTTGCAACCTTAAGCCATCATAGTTTCCCTGGGCCTCAGTTTTTCTCTGTGTAACATAAAAATGGGGTAGATTCAGTGGATCCAAAGGCTCTTTCTAGCTTTGAATCCAGAACCCTGGATAGAATCAGCAATGCTGATATTCTTTCCCCAAGGAGGATGGGAGAGGGTGGACTCCTCCTCCATGAGGTCTTCAGAGGCTGCCTGGAGGACCCACCATCGAGTACATGGTAGAATGGTTCTATCTCCACAATGGTGTGAAGTCGGTGTCCCTGACCTCCCCTCTACCTTGGAGAGTCTGCAGCAGCATCCCGGGACTCGGAGCTATGTCATCACCCAGAGGAATAACTGTGAGGTCAGGCCTAGAATAACCCCTAGGCCTAGGTTCAGCAAGCGTTCTCTCATTACAGCCCCATGCAGATAGCATTATGGTCCCATTTTACAGAAGCACTCACTAGGCTGTAAGCTGGCTGAGAAATAACTCTGAAGGATCCACTGCTCGTAAATGCCCAAGAGGGACAAACGCTTAGGCCTTCTGGTGTCAAGTCCAAGGCTCTTTGCAAAACTTTGGCCTGTGAAGAACCACAATGTCTCAGCCGCAAGAGACCTTAGAGAACCCCAGGCTAAGCCTTGCATTTTGTGCTCAAGAAAGGTGTAGCCCATAGATGGGAAAGGCTCAGCCCAGGGCTCTTGTAGGGTTAGGAGCAATGTCTGGGCCCAGGTATCAGGGGGAAGGCTGATTTATAGTGTGATAACACCAGAATGTCCAACCATATTTTAATGCTCCATTAACTTCATTCGGAAAGCTCCAGCCTCATTTACTATGCACCTCTAATATCCCTCCTGTGCCTGGAGGAGCAGGGTTTCTGTGAAAATGAAACTCAGAAGAGTCCCCTTCTCTCCTCTTGACTGCTTTGAGACGTAGCCGAAGAGGCAACTGGAAATAAAGAAGCATACTATCGGACCTTAAGACGTGCGTCCCTTCTTAGGCTGCTGACAGAGCAGCCCTTCAGACAGCTTTTTCTTAAGAGACACAGCACAATATATTGGCGAGATTTCTGGGTTTGAAGCAAGAAGACCTGGGTTGAATCTTGGCTCAACCTCTGATGAGCTGAGTCCTTTAATAAGTCTGAAGCCTCTAGGGGCATTGTTTCCTGGTCTGTGAAATGAAGAGGCTGGAGTCAGTGAGGTCAGTCAGGCTTGAGATCCTATGATACCCAAGGGCAGTGAACAGATATACAGAGGGTCCAATAGGAGAACTCCCTGAGTCTATCACAAAAGAGTTCCAAGGAGCTCTAGTTAGGACCTCATTGTTCGATGAAAAGTCCTTGTTAATATTGTAGTTAACTCTTGATTCTTAATTATTCTAGTTATTGGGAACTGGGGAGGCAAGAGGCAATGACTCACCCCTCCCTAACTCAGCTCCAGGGAGTATGATGGTGCTCTTCAAAGAGCCTTTTATTTGTCTCGAGGAGGCAGCTTTCTATTGTTAAAAGGCCAGGACTCCCTTGACTCAAAACTAGTTTGTCCATTGGAGAAATAGGGGCACTGACTCAGATCTCATGCAACTTGGAATGTACAAGGTGCAATATTGCTTCCAAATTGTAGTGGGAAGAGCTAGGTAGGGATGGGGGCACTAGTATGGGACCTGACAGCAACAGTTAACATTAGCGTGTTCCAGCCACCATGCTAAACACTTTACAAATGTCATCTCACTTCGTATCTGATTTCACTGTGATAGAAATAACGGGCAAGACTAAAAGCTGTTGCTCTTCTGAGGTTGCGTCTTCTTCCTTTTCTTTCTCTTCCTGGTAGACAAAAGAAAAACATTTCTCAGTTTTTTTTTTTCTGTATTGTTATTGGCAGGTTATGGAGAGGAAATTTCTTTCTTCTTTTTCTAGAGGCAACTAGGTGGTACAGTGGTTAGAGCCCCTGGGCCCAGAGGCAGGAATACCAGAATTCCAACTGGGCCTCAGGCACTTAACTGTGATTCTGAGCAAGGCCTTCAACTTCTGTCTGCCTCAGTTTGCTCAGCTATTAAATGAGGATGATAATAACTGTTATCTTCCAGAGTGAGGGGCAAATGAGAAAACATCTGTAAAGCACCTGGCACGTGGTCGGCACTTAGCACATTCTTGTATCATTTGTTCTGGGATTAGAGGCAGAGGAACGGTTTCTTTTCCTCTTTCTGTCTCCCTCTCTCTGGTGAGATGCTTCTGAGTTTTCTGAAACTCAAACAGTTACTGACTAAAGTAAGGAAAGAGATTGATTGAGCCAATCAATAAAATTACCCTACTTGACTTAAAGTAACCAAGAAAAGGCAGATTAAAGGCTCCTCAAGAGCTCAGCAGAAGAGCTCCGTCATCCCTCAAGGGAACTCCACAGTAGCCCACAAAAGGAAGAAAACAGACTCTAAGTTGGAGCCTGGTGGGACAGTGTTGCAAAGACTTTCAGGGGGATATTTCGCACCAGCTTTACGAAAACTAGTTATGTCTGGCTGATTCATTATCAACTTGTAAATAATTGTGGGAGGAAGCAAACCAATGGGATACCTCCTCACCCTTCAGGGCTGCCCCTAGACTCATGAGATGACATGCAGCAACCATGTTCAGGGTCCCCATCTGGCCAGTGTGAGTCAGGATTGGGAGAGTAGCTGCAGAACCTCAGAATTACACTAATAATTATTTGCTGATTGAATCATTATAGTTCTTTCTCACTACACATTCTGTGGACCTCAGCTCAGCCCTTCGCCTTCTGGATCCTAATTTCCTCCTTTGTAAAATCAGTAATTTGTGCTAGATAAGCTCTGGGGTCCCACCTAGCTCTGACAGTATGTGCCAGGGGAGCACCTGAGTGGTACAATGAGTGAAACTGCTTGAATGGGAGTCCAGAAAACTGAGTTCAAATCCTGCAGGCACTTTCTCTTCAACTTATGATCTGAATGTTGCCTAGAGCCCTGAGAAATTGAGACATGCCCAGGAATCCACAGCCAGCATGTGATCAGATAGTGCAGTGGCTAGAACACCGTATTTGACACTGACTAGCTACATGACACTGGGAAAGTCTCTAAACCTCAACCAGGATCCTCTTCTGCAAAAACAGGATCATGGTAGCCCCTACCTCACAGGGTTGTTGTGAGGATGATTCAGTGACGGAACAAATGTACAGACCTTAAAGCCCTCTATGAATGCTAGCCATCATTATTCTAAACATCTTCCTGGCTCTGACATTTTGTGCTCTGTGTTCTAAATCCCTTCCCTGATCTGAGGCTCTATGCCCTATGGTCTCAAGTCCCTCTCAGCTCTGATATCCCCTGTTCTATGTCCAAGATGCCTCAGAACTAGGAAAGTCTGTTCTGACACTCACATATAATCAAGGCAGCATCTGGAGCTAAGGATGGATACAGAGGGCAATGCCTCTCCAAACTTCCCTTTCATGTCCATGGGAGACTCAAAGGATCCTGAGGGCTTGAGGAAAAAAAGTGAAACCTCAGGCCCACAGCCTATGGCAATTTGTTCAAAGGTAGCCTTTAAAAATTATTTAGAAGGGGTACACACCAGCACTTAGAGATTTCTAGAAGTCAGAAAGGGACTTTCTATACTTAAGTCAGAGAGAGGCTGGGACTCTGAGCTGGCTCCTGGTAAGCAGGAAATAAGAGGGACAATGACAGATTTATTTTCTACAGCCTCTGTTCCACATGTGTGTGGCTCCTACAGACCAGTTTCCTTCTGGAGAGAAGAAGCCTCTATAACTAAAACTCTGGGAATTGACTTTCCTTTCTTTACAGAAAAAAAGTAGTATAGAGTTCAGATCTGAAAGTTCTTTGTTGTTATTCTTCCAGACCAAAAGCAAAATGACTAAGAAGCCTCTCCCAATCCTTCTTCTCTCAATAGATTTTTTCCAACTGATCCTACCTTCACTTAACTGACCTTGTTTATAGCATCTCCTCCCTTGGCTGGAGACAGAGCACAGGGACTTTTTGTTTGACTTTTTTTTTTGTTTTGTGTATCCCCAGCATTTAACAAGATGTCTGGATTGACACGCTTATTAACCAATGGAGACCACTCCTCTTCTTATGGGGAAGAAGCGGCTGCTCAGCTGAAGACCAGAGAAACTGGTAGTAGCAGGCGTTTCCCAGCGAACAGCACCTAGAAATGAGCATGAAATCCATGGGGCATCACTCAGCAGAGACTTCCTGCCACCCATGGGGACCATCAGGAGCAATGAAAATGTCAACAGAAGGCATCGGCAGCCCTTCGGGGTCAAAGATGTGCACTGCCCCTTTCTTGGTCAAGCAGGTCCGCTGGTGTGCCCCCCTCTCTCCCCAGAAAGACTCCTTAAGCTGCTGCTACTTGTATTATGAAGGAGTGTGCTGCAGGTTGAAGGGGAAATGTCCTGTCCCTACTATGATTACTATACCCTTTCAGAAGATCCTTTGGCTTTTAATTTTGGCTCAGCAGTAAAAATTAAACACATTGGGGGGGGCGACTCAAGGCTCAAGACATATATATATGTATATATGTGTACATATATGTACATATATACATGCATACATATATCTATAGAGAGATGATAAATAGACAGACAGATAGATACATAGATATGTAGATAGATGAATGAATGGCTAGACAGACAGACAGACAGACAGATAGATAGATAGATGAATGGATGGATAGACAGACAGACAGACGGACGGACGGACAGACAGACAGAAGGACGGACAGATGGACAGATGGATGGATAGATAGATAGATAGATAGATAGATAGATAGATAGATAGATAGACAGATAGACAGATCATAATAGATGGAAATAGAGATATCTTTTAGTGGATGCCGACCTACACTCTTTTGGGAGTCTCACATGTGAAATGGGATACTCCAGGCCCTTCTCAACTCTCATATTCCGTGATCTAAGGCCTCTGGTCTTCGCAGCTCTAGCATTCCCTGTTCTAAGGGCCTCATATCAATGTCCTCTGCTAAGGAAGGGATTGACCTATGTGATCTCTGTGGTACTTGCCACCTCTTACCTCCTGGTTTCCATTTTCGTGGGTGGGTTGTAATTGTCAAAACAGGACACTTCAGCTGATAACATGTTGGCCACATCCTTGTGTCTGGCCAGACACTGAAGAAGGGCTTTGTCATGAGAAAAACAACAGTCCCCTCATGCAGGCTGCTCATTAAAGATAAACATGTTTCTGGGACAACCTCAGAATAAATGTGAACACAGAAGCATTTCTGCTGTCTGTCCGCAGACTGTTGGAGGCTGAACCTCCTCCATCATAATTGCAAGCCCCCAAGGCCCCAGAGTCCCAAGGAGGTTGCAGAAGCCTCCATCACTGCTCAGCTCCATCCCACTGACCCTCCTGGGGGGAGCACAGCCTTCATCCTCCTCATTTTTCTCCTTGCCCTCTCCCTTTTCCTTTTCAGCTCTGAATTATCCGTGCCTGTCTATAGAGCTGGTGTTTAAATAATTCATAGTTATTTCTTTCCCATCACGCCTGAAGTCCAATTATGCTAATCACCAGTGTGTCTCCCACTCTGCCTTGTACAGCCTTCTGTGGTCTCCCCCATATTCCCAGGCTCTCCAGGGATGCCTGGGACCTGAGTGCCAGCCTGCATTCATCCCCAGTTAGCTGTTCCCCTGATCCAAAAGCCATTGGTTGACTTGTATCTCTTACCCCAGATGTATTTCTGAACAATTCTAGACCTTTTTTTCCCTTTTAGATTTCATGTAATTTTCACTCATAGATACCCCTGAACAGGTACACCCCATCAGAGCGTCTTGATGAGCCAGTCTCATGATCTATGATTTTAATAGCCATTTTCTCTTATCTCTTGATGTAAAGGGAAAAGCTTTGGGCCTGGGACTGTACTTCTGGTCCAGGTGTTGGCTCGGTTACTTACTAGATGGGTGATCATGGCTGAGTCTTTCTGCCTCTCTGGGCCTCAGCCTCCCAGTTTGGGATGGGAGTGGAAGGGGCAGTGGAAATGATCTCTAAAGCTTCTCGCAGCTGTGAAGTCTGATCCCAGGGCTGGTCAGAGTCACTACCTTCAAGCTTCAGTTTCTTCCTTTCTAAAGCAAAAATGCTAGCACTTGTACTGACCGTGCAGGGTTGTTGTGTTCTATCCAACGAACATTCCTGTAGATCCTGCTCTTAGCCAAGCTTGGCTATGGAATGAAATGTCTTCTCTCCCTTTCTTCCTTCCTTCTTCCTTCTCTCCCTTCCTCCCTCCTTCCCTCCCCTCCATTTCTTCCTCCCTCCCTTCCCCCTCCCTCTTTCACTCCCTTTTTCCTCTCCTTCCTTCCTTCTCCCTCCCTCCTTCCCTCTCTCCATTCTTCCTTCCTCCTTCTCCTCCTCCTTCTTTTTCTCTTTCCTTTGTCTCTTCCTTCCCCCTCCCTCCCTTTCCCCTCCCTCCTTCCTTCCCTCTCTCCTTTCCTTCTTCCTTCCCTACTTTCTCCCTCCCTCTCTTTTCTTTCTTTCCTTCCTTCCTCCTTTCCTCTCTCCTTTCTTCCCTCCTTCCATCCCCTCCTTCCCTCCCTTCCTTCACTTTCCTCCTCCTCTTTCTCTTTCTTTCCTCCTTCCCTTCCTCCTTCCTCCTTTCTTTTTTCTTTCCTCCCTCCATTCCTCCTCAATTCCTTTCCCCTCCCTCCTCCCTCTCTCCTTCCTTCCTTCCTTCCTTCCTTCCTTCCTTCTTTCTTTCCTTCCTCCCTCTCTCTCTATCTCTCTCTTCCTTCCTACCATCTAGTCCAATGGTTTCATTGGCATCACAAATTCCTAGTGTTAAAATGCCCTCCACCAACGCGAATAAGCACTTCCCTGGCAATGAGCAGACTCCTTCTCTTCCACCCACCGTCTTAGGGAGTTGCCTGGGATACTAAGGAGTTACTTCATTTGCCAATTTTTACTCAGTCAGTATGTGACAGAGAGGAACCAGGACCCTAGGTCTTTCTGATTCTGAGGCTGGTCTCTAGCCACATTACCACTCTCAAGTACTGGAGATGCAGAAAGGGAAAGAGAGAAACAGCCCAGTGCCCTCCCTTAATGGGCTTCCACTTGTAACAGACATGAGAAGGGAGCCACCAAATCTGCCCCCTCCCTCACCACGGAACATGGCAAGTACGCTTTGGCTCTGTGGGGTGGGACTCATTCTCTGGTACCTTGCTATAGGACAGCCATGAAGAGAAACTCCTTGGTTGGTCCTTGGGTGTCCACGTGACAGATGACTGTGCCAAAGAGAATCGGTGACCAAGCCAGAAATCCAGGTGAAACAGCTTCTGGTCTCTTTAAGGGCGGCTTCGACGTTGGGACATAGTCAATACAAGTTCTACCTTGGAAATCCAACAAGGAAGAGTTGGAGGTGGGATAGGAACTCACTGCCCCACCCCCTTTCCTCTATGCAGACTGCACGCTCCTGGCAGGAAGAATGTGCTTGACTAGGCAAACGTGAGCGTGGACCTCGAGTCCTTGGCTGTCTCTTCTGCTCCCCTCACCCCAGGTGACCAAACGGTGACCCTGAGACATGGATGGCTGTCTTGGAAGTTCCAGAGCTCCATAGTCAGGCTCTTATCTCCACCAGAGCTTTTCAGGGAAGAGAGACGCCTCTGCCAGACGGATGCGGTAGCTGAAATTTGCCTCATCAGATGATCGCTTGGCACGTTAATTGGACAGTGTCCATCTAATATGAATAGGCACTACTCATCTAGTAGTCCCACAAGTCTCCCCGGAATATTTACCTTCCAGGAGAGTGCTATAGAGGCTCAGGGTTGCAGCTTCGTGCTTTGCATCCCAGTGTGCGCTTATACATCCTTTGTGCTTTAAACACATCTCTTATGGTAAGAGAAATAAAGAACCGTCCCGTGCCTGGTGTCTACTATTCTGTTCAGTAGCTGCCTTTCTAGAGGGCACTGTGTTAGTCCCCTTTAGAGAGACCTTAGATATGACACATCTCAGCTTTGTTTTAAAAACCTTTTCCATTTCAAGCTGAAGTGGGAGTGAATAAATCAGAGACAACGTAAGGAAAACCAGGCTCCTTGTCTTAGGGGTCTCCACCTGATGCATATGAATCTGAAGCAGGGGTTCCCTTGCAACAAGGGACTTCCCTGGGGCACCCCATAGGTGATGCCGCTATTAAGCCACGAGCTATTAAGCACCTTCTCTATTCCAGACACTGGGGAAAGAAGTGAGAGGCATGGCATATATGCAAATAAGGATGAAACAAGGCAGGATGCAAGCCCAGAGGAGATCTCTCTACTGTCAATCAATCAGTCAGCAAGCATTTGGTAAGCACTTAGATTTCTTATAATGAGCCTGGCACTTTGTCAACCATTAACAGGCTGGAGCAATGACAGTTATTAGAACCACCCAACCCATTTTATCTTCTCGTCACTTCCATACCAGTCATAGTTCACATCCTGATACTGCTTTATGGTAATGCTCTCCTTAAAATTAAAATGGGCAGTGGGATTATGATTTTTACATTTTATAAATGAGCAAACCAAGGACCAGGGAGGCCAGTGTGCTAGTAGTAAATGGGACATCTGGGTGGCACAGGAAATGGAGCACTGCACTTGGAATCAGGAAGACTCATTTTTATGAGTTCAAAGCCAGCCTCAGACACTTACTAGCTGTGTGACTCTGGGCAAGTCATTCAGCCCTATTTGCCCCAGTTTCCTCACCTGTGAGCTGGAGAAGGAAATGGCAAACTCCTCCAGTATCTTTGCCAAGAAAACCCTAAATGGGGTCACAAATAGTTGGGCACCACTGAATGACAATATGCTAGTAAGTAACAGCCCAGGACTGAGACCTAGGACTTTTGAGGGTCAAGTCTAGGACTCATTCAACTACTTCCAAGAGGTAGGCAGACACTTGAGCTCAAAACCTACCTCCGACTCTCACTACTTATGTGACCTTAGACAAGTCATTGTCTAAGTTTCCTCATCTGTAAAATAGGATTAATGATGCTTATAATGCTCATCTCACTGGGCTGTTGAGAAAAGCACTTTCCAAACTTTACAGAAATATGAATTGTTGCTATTAGTACTAGTGTGGGTATTGGAGCTAGCATTGTGTTCTCCCTAGGTATTAGGGTTTGTACCCAGAATCTGGCTCAGACAAACCAGTCCCCCACCCACCCCCGCTCAGTGCCTCACTCTCTTCATCTCTAAGCTGAGAGGGCTGGACAGGCTGACTCCAGGGACCCTTGTTCCCTGGGGCTTTGATGGATGGAGTTTTCCTCTCCCGGGTCTAGGATTTTCCCCTCCACTCCTCCCCTGACTTTGTCCCTCTCATGGACTTCCTCAGGCTCTGCTTCCTTCCTCTTTCCTTCCTGTAAAGGCAGAGGGAGCTCCTGGCACCGTAGCAGGCACAAGGATATGTTTTGGCCCATCTACTGCCTTGTGTAACTTCCTTCCTGACTCTCACAATGACATTTTAGGGTCCATGACCCAGACAATCCATCATCTTCCCCTCTCCTCCTTCCCTTTTCTACTGTAGCTGACCTAGTAATCAGAAGAATCACTTTCTTTCCTTATGACACTTTGAAGTTTCCAAAATAATCTTTCTCTTCAAAAATGGATAATTGCCCTACATGGTCTACTGTGTAAAGTGCTTAGTACAGTGCCTGCATACAGTGGGTGCTTAATATATGAATGCTACCTTCCCATCGCCTTCGCCTGAATACCAATTCAAGGTGGCCACAATCATTCATCACACTAATTTCCAGTCTCACCTCATACTCCAATCAAACCTCCAACCAATAGAACTCCTCTCTCCCTTGAAACATATTGCGAGCAAGAAAAGATCTGGGAATTTAAGAGAATCCTAAATTTAATCCAGGGTAGCCCAGAAAGAGAACAGGGATGTTGACCTAGTGTCCAGAAACAAGCAAGTTTTAGCGTTGCTCTTCTCTGGCCCGGTCAGACCACAGAAGGATTGGGTTCGATCCTGGGTGGTGCTACAGCTTGGTAAAGACGTTGATCCAGGAGAGTCAAGACGAGGGATGGAAAAGGCCTCTGGGTTATATCGCAAGAGGGTTCATGGAAGAAACTGAGACTGTTTAGCCTGGAAGAAAGGTCTGGTGGGAGAAGGTGGGCCAAGAGAGCTTTCTTCTAATAGTCAAAGATCCATCCCATGGAAGGGGGATTAGCCTTGGTCTGCTTGGCCCAGGAGAGAACTAGGACCATGTGGGAGGGAAAGGGGAGAGTTGGAGAATTCAGGTCAGTCAGGACAAACTTCTTAGCCCTGCTCCAGAGGGGGTTGGGCTGCCAAGGGGAGGTGGGGCATACCCTTCACAGAAGATGGCCCATCACTTAATAGGTGTGTGGTGGATGGGACTCTTGTCCAAGTAGGTCAGAGTTTGGTGCCTGAACATTCTTTCAGGTCATAGATCAGGGATTCAGAACATCAGGAATAGTACTGCCTTCCATTTGGCTCCAAGTTTAGTATTTTTCAAAGAGTTTCACATAAATGGCCTCACATGATTCTCCCAACAACACTCTTTGTTTTCTATTTTAAGAACCGCATTTCAAAAAATTCTAATAAATCTTTCTTCTCCAAATTCTCTGAAGGGAAGTCTGACAGCCCCACAGGGTCAGAAGGACTCCTGGATTAAAGTTGCAGGAGCTTGGCCTAGAGGTCAGTCCATTCCAGGACAATGGATGCCCACGAGGGGATATCAAAGGTTGGATCCTGAAATGAATGCTCATCAGGAACTCCCCTTGCCTCTGACAGAAGCAGGGCTGGGGTCTAAAAAGGAAGGAAGGAAATGAACACTGGCCACTCTCACTATATGCCTAATAGACAATTCCTCCCATGCTGGGATTATGCTAGGTGCAAATCAATCAAAGCATGAAGAAAGAGACAGAAATCGAGGGGAGACAGAGAGAGGCAGGTCAGAGAGAGAGAGAGAGAGAGAGAGAGAGAGAGAGAGAGAGACAGACAGACAGACAGATAGACAGAGAGACAGAGAGACAGAGACAGAGAGAGAGAAACAGAGAGAGACGGAGAGAGAGAGAGAGAGAGAATGAATTTAGAGATGACCTAATCTCACCCCAAATGGATTGTTAGAGAATTTCAGTAACTTGTCCAAGGTTACCAGGCAGAGCTGGAAGAGAAACACGGGCCCTGAATCCAAATACAGATTCCTTGCCATGAGTAATAGATAGTAAGCTTCTTGAGGGCAGGGACTGTCTTTTGCTTCTTTTTGTACCCTCAGCACTTAGCACAGTGCCTGGCACATTGTGAGTATTTAATAAATGTTTATTGAAATGAATTGAATATATATGGTGGTATATTATATACTTAAAATATACTTTGTATGATATATAACAACATATAATATTATCCCAGCTATAATAAGAACGGCATACTGTAATAATACTAATATTAATAACATATCATACATAATAACACACCATGCTAGCAGGTCCCTGGTCTGGACCTGTGATCTAATTAGAGTAGAAGGCTCCCAGGTGAGAAGATTCCCTTTACAAAGCAGATCTGTACCTGTTTTGCATTGGGAACTGTTAGAGGATTGCCTGGGGCACGGGAAGATGAAGTGATTTGCAGCCAGTCCAAGGAGGAATTTGTTCTTCAGCCCTTAGGAGAATGCCAGCAACCCCCAGGATCTCATCTGGTGGCACGTAATAGCCACTTAATAAATGTATTTCCATTCTTTCATTCATTCCTTTCTATCTCTCAGGGTGGCTTTGTACCCACTGCATCATACCCCTTCCCCTTTCTAATGGATCACAGAACCAGAGAATCATAGACCATTATCATCAAATGAGATATTAATGGTAGATTAAGTAGGATATGATTATAGTTATATTTGACATTTATATTGGGTTTCATAATTTGCAAAGCACTTTACACACATTAATTCATCTGAGCCTCATAAAAACCACAGCCGGATAGCACGTACTATAGTTACCATCACCCCATTTTGCATACAGGTAAACTAAGGCTCAAAGAGATTTAGTGATGTGGTCAGCATCACACAGTTAGTAAATGTAAAAAGCAAAACTTGAAACCAGGACTTCTGGACTCCAGGTCCAGTACCCTACAATTCTATGTTGAAATAATACAGATCCTTTCCAACCCCAGGGGGAAATTTTTTAAAAATCCAATTTTTGGATTTTCTCTCCTTCCTTCCCAT
The DNA here is from genome assembly GCA_028646595.1 of Phalanger gymnotis. Lineage (NCBI taxonomy): Eukaryota > Metazoa > Chordata > Mammalia > Diprotodontia > Phalangeridae > Phalanger > Phalanger gymnotis. The sequence continues at coordinate 324,205,086 of CM053625.1, read as the reverse complement.
TCTCTTCCCTTTCCTTCCTCCCTTTCCTTCCCTGTTCCTCCCCTCTCTTCTTCTCCTTCTCCTTCTTCTCCTCCTTCTCTCTCTCTTCCCTCTCTCTGTTTCTCTCTGTCTCTCTCTCTCTCTCTCTATGTCTGTGTGTATGTCTCTCTCCCTCTCCCCCAATCTGTCTCTTTCTTTCTCTTCTCCAGTTATTAAGAAGTTATGTGTGTCTGTGGGCTGCCGTGCGAGGGGATGACTTTCTCCTCCTTGAAGGAGATTTTAGGAAAAGTTTTATCATTACGTTTGGTGATACCATAGAGATAATTTTTGTTCAGGCATGGGTTGTTGCAGCTGATGTCTGAGGTCCTGAGTCTCTGGGTTCCATGATTCTGTGAACAGATGAATGAGTGAGTAAGGGAATCCAGTCCAACCCTGTATTTTACAGATGGGGAGACTGAGGCCCTCAAAGAGGAATCTGTTTTCCTTGTGAATTTGCTGTGTTTCCCCATCAAGCCAGAGAAGATGGGATGTGCATTTATGTGTCTGTGTGCATCCGCGGGCTGGGGCGGTGCTCATTTACTTACATCCACTGACAAAGCATGGTCCAGCACCGAGCCATGGGAGTGAGTTGAAGACTACACAGCATCCCAGTTCATCTGCAGTCGCGTCTTCCTTCTGGCTTCTGGAGCAGGGCTTCATTTCGAACATGGTAAGACGGTGATAACTGCTTAATGGGCTTATGTCCCTAATCCAGTTGTTTTCATTCACCAGGGCCTAGGGTTTCCATCTGCATTATTTATGCCCTGGAAGCCAGGACCGTGATGGCTGTCTCGGAACAGCTGCGCTGCAGGAGCCCAGACCGACTTCTCTCATCTCCTGGCCTCGGTCCTCCATCAGCTGCCAAGACTCTTATGCTCCCTGACTCCTCCCTTGGCTTCCAAGGCTCCGTCCTCCCTGACTCTATGGCCAGGAAGGCCCATCCTCTGTCCATCTTCAGTTTGCTTCCCTTGCCTGCTGGGAGCTTCCTGATCCAGATGGCCAGCCTTGCCATTTCCCCCATCCCCAGTCCCATGTTTCTGGCTGCCTTCAGGGCATATCCCCCTCCTGGCCTTAAATTAAAATCCCCACTCGGGACTTTCTCCTCACTCTCCCTGCAGCATCCTCAGGGGCTGAAACCTTGGCGACAGAGGTTTGGCTGGACCCCGACCCTGCCCAGCCCGTAGCCCAGTCATCGGGATTTTCCCTTGAGTTGTAGATGGCAGCCATCATATCCCTGGTAGTGCTGAGAATGTTCGAGGCCATCACCAGGCCCGCAGCTCAGCTGACTTACCAATCCGCCTTGTCTTTATTTTGTATTTCATTAGTTATGTCCAGGTTGTCTTTCCTCACACACGGAGACCCTTTAATTTCTGTTTTTGTATCCTTGGGACGTGGTGCATAAAACAGTAGGTGCTTAATTATCAATCAACAAACATCTCTTAAGCACCTACTATGTGCCAGGCACTGCCATGTGTAAGAGATGCAATTCAGTGCCTCAAACAATTCTTACTCACAAAAGTTTGCATTCAGTAAATACCAGCGGCTCCCTATTACCTATGGGATCACCTTAATCCTTCTAAGTACTCTGTAATAATTACAATGGCATTGGCTTCCTGGCTGTTCCTCACACAAGACTCTCCATCTCCTGACTCTAGGCATTTACCCTGGCTGTGCCCCATGCCTAGAACACTCCCCCTTTTCATTTCTGCTTTCTGGCTTTCCTGACTTCCCCAAAGTTTCAGCTAAAATCTCACCTGAAAAAGGCCCTTCTTGATGCCCCTCAACTCTACTGTCTTCTCTAAAAAAGCTCTCATCATTCCTGTCTTTATCTTGTCTTATTATATATAATATAATTGTTTTCATGGTGTCTCCCTCCTTAGACCATGAGCTTCTGAGAGCAGAGACTGTTTTCTCTCTGTCTTTGCTTCTCTGGCAGGTTAGTTCAGTACATGGCATACAGGAGATAATAAATGCTGCTGACTTGATTCTAATGTTACTTAGCTTGCTAATCAAATGACTACATTAATGAAATACTGGAGCGGGAACAGATGATTGCCCAAGTTAGCTGTATTCTCAAGTAGTACTCTGACTGACATTCCACATTCTGTATTCCAAGGCTGACAATCCTATAATCTAAGTTCTAGTCCATGGGCCTACACCACCTACCCCACTGCCATCCCCCAGTCTGAGAATGACACTATCCTCATCACAGACTCTAAGATTCCTGATTTTCCTTCTGGACTTGGAGCAAGTATCCCATTCTACAGACACTTTTCCTCCTGTTCTGTGCCCCCTCCATGCTCTTGTATCTCTCTTTTAGGGGATATAACCATCGAGAAAGATGGAGGAAAGCTCTTACTGCCTCAGCAGAGTCACCCTTCTTGCTGCTGATGCACGAGGCAGACCCATCCCTATCTAGCTTTGCCTATACTGCACGGTCTGACCCAAAGAAAGCAGGAAGCTGTCAAAGTAGGGATGGCTTCTGGCTCTTCCTGGCTGTGTGACTCTAGGAATGTCACTTCTGAGCTTCAGTGTTCTCATCTGAAAAATGGGCACCGTAATATTTCCAGCACCTATCTCACAAGATGATGAATATTCGATAAGGTCATATACACAAAGTGCTTTGCAAATTTTAAAAAGTACTATGTGAAGTTCAAATAATGATAGCTAATGTTGTTTTGTAAGTCACTTTACAAATATTATCCCATTTGATCCACACATCCACCCTAGGAAGGATTATTCCCGTTTTACAGATGAAGAAACTGAGACAGAAATGGGGTAAGAGACTTGCTCAGGGTCACATAGCTAGTAAAGATCAGAGAGCAGATTGGAACTCAGGCCTTCTTGACACCAGGTTTATGATCTTCGCCTTACCTGAAATAACCTCTCATTTCCTTTTCCAATGTACAATTCTTTCCCATCCTCTAAGACCCAGTTCAATCTCACCTCTTCCTTGAAACCTTCCCTGCTGACCCCAACTGAATTCCTCATTCCTTGAATTTCTTTGTCACTCAGTCATATTTTGTTTTCAGTTAAAATGGGTTGGGTAGTTTTCCCTGTTCCATAGACTTTGAGAGCTGGGAAGGCCTTAGAATTGAGAACACTCCATGTAGGGGGAACCTTTGACATCATTTGATCCTGCTCCCTTATTTTGTTGGGAAGGAAATTAAGTCACCAAATGGAGAAGAGATTTGTCCAAGTTCCAGCGGTGACTTAGCAGCAGTTTCAGAAGTAGAATCCAAGTCTCCCACCCTCCTAGTTTAATTCAACCCTCCCCATGATGCCCCATGGCCAGAAATAACAAAAATTAATGGGGTTTTGGTGAGGGAGAAAGATAATAGCCATTGCCCAAATGTGCTTTAAAGAAAAGTGAACCCCCTACAATCTGCAAGGTTTTACCCCTATTTCATGAAGGATAATCAGTGTCAGAGAGAGGGTTTAGTCCCAGGTTAGAACACTCTTCCTATGGTCCCAGGAGGACTGGAAGCAGAGGGGATAAGGGCTACCCAAAGAGGAAAGAGGAAGGTCAGAAAAGGACAAGGACAAGGAAAAGGACAGCTCCTCCGGAGAAGAGGCAGCCCTCCCAAGGTTGTTTCTAAAGGAGAGAAGGTTCCTGTAGATCTGCAGGGCCTTCTTTCCACCTTACTGCTACAGATTCTACCCCAGCTTTTTGGGCACGATTAATGTGGTCGCCCAGCACTGTGGGCTGAGGCTGGTCCCACCCATGTGACTGGAATTACAGAGGCAGTGGCCGACACCCTTGTTTGCAGTGTCCCCATCTGTGTCCATCCTAAATGATGGGCTCATTAAAAGCTCATGCTCTTGAGAGCTGTTGCCAGGGCCTGGAGACTGAGTCAGTGCTTAGGAGAAGAGTTTGTATAAATAAATGAGCTGAGATCATTGAGTCTGGACCTGAAGAGGATGCACAAGGCATCTTGTCATAGAGCAGAGACTTCCATCTGGAAGGGGCCTGAGAGGCCAGAGACTCCAAACCCCTCATTTAACAGGGAGGAAGTTAAGGATCAAAGAAAGCCATGATTTGTCCAGAGTATGGGCTAGTCAATGTCTGAGGCAGGTCTGACTCACTCCTGTCTCTGTCCCAGGGCAGGGGGCCCTTCTGTTGTTTCCCTGAAAGGACATGTGGCTGGCCCTTGCCTTTCTCAAAAAAAATGAGCAATAAAGACAATGCTGACTTTCAGGTTAGGACAGATCCTTAGGATGATACAAGAGATCCCCTGAGGCTGAAGGACCAGTGGAAGGAGAGAAAAATCCCAGTGATGGGTAGGTCACTGACTGAGGAACTGGAGGTTCTATCTGATGCTTTGACAACCACAATAGATGCAGCTATTGTCTTCCCAGAGCATGCATCCAAGACAGTGCAAGGAAGATTTGCTAAGAGAGGAGTGAGTTCCCTCTCTCTAAAGGCATTCAAGCCTGCTGAATGAACACATGTTGGTCATATTGTTGAGGCAGAATTATAACTGGGAGTTCAGGTACCTGAGGAGAATTCACTTGGAGGGGTTGGAGGTGGGAAACAGTGGACAGTGTAGACAATAGGTGTAGTCACCATGTAGTCACCTGTGAAACAGGGGATATACCAGTGAAGGACAAGATGGGGGGGCGTTCAGAAAGTATAGGCACCAGGAATTTAGAAAAGGAGAGATCCACGGGGGCCTAAGAAGTTAGGAAAGCCTCAGACCACTTGACTAATAACTCCAATGGAAAGCATTATGGCCAGTGGTAGAGAGGAGTAGAGGGAAACCCCCTCCACTGTCTATATTTCTCTCTGTTCATGGAGCAAGGATTGATCTCCTCTGAAGAGGTTGGGTCTCCTTTCATAGCTGGCTTTCCCCTAAATTGACACTCTTCACCCTCTTTAAAACAAGTTCCTGACCCAGCTGTGCTTCTTGCCTTCCAAAGCCCACCAGGGGCATGGAATTCTGGAATTCTGGAATTCTGGACCTGCCACTACTTAGCTGTTCTTGAATGTTTTCATTCTTCTGAAAAGGGTAATTTAGTGCAGAGATATCTTCGAATTTCATATAACATGAACACCTCATAGATTCTGTTATCTCCTCTCTGCGAGTCCATCAGCGGGGCTGGGAAGAAAACCAAAGAATCGGGGGTCTCCTGACCAGCCTGGTGCTGAATCCAGTATTGATCTGTTCCTGTTGTGCTCCCCCCACCAACTCCTCCACTGTATAATTCTTACGGCCAGGATTGTTTCTGTATTTCTGTTTTGTCTCTACAGCCCAAGCCTCTCCCACGATGCCTTGCACATAGCAGGGGCCCATCCAATGCTCTTTCAAATGACTCGGTTTGGCAGAAGGAAGAAGGACTCATTCTTTTTCTAGGGCCTGTGGATAGAGTCAGGAAGATCCACATTCAAATCCTCCCTCAGAAACTTTAGGTGTGTGACCCTAGGAGAGTTGCTTAACTGCTCTGTGCTTCAGCTTCCTCATGGCTTTCCAATTACAATGATCTGTGATCTGTTGGTCCGAGGTCAAAGAAGACACCAAGAGGCCCTCTTCCTTTCCATGAGGGAGAAGCCATTGTCCTGCATCAGGAGCTCTACAGTTTCAGTGGGGAGCTTGGCTGTACCTCAATTCCACTTCCTAACTGGGTGATGCGGTACTCTTTAGGCCCCTGCTCTGAGCTCCAATTTTGGTTCTAGGCACAAGGGGTTTGAACTAAGCTAACCTCCAAAGTCTCTCCATCTTGAATTCTAATGAGTTACAGTCCTTGATTATGAAAACATTAATTAATTAGATAATTAATTAATTATCTACAGGGCCCTGTGCTAAACATTAGGGTGGAGAAGAACACTGGAAACAGCACCGAAGCTCAGTACAGTTCTCCAGGGATACATGATTTAGCAGCCATTAGAAGGGCTAACCATAAATTCATGGGACCATGGAATCCCTGAGGTCTAAGGACCCTTAGGAGCTGCAACACTGTCTCCAATTTATGGTGAGGGAAGCTGAGGTCCGCACAAATTAAGCGATTTATTCAGAGTCCCATAAACTTGGAGACCAAGGTCACACAAGCTCTAAGTAGCAGGTCTGGAATTTGAAGCCAGTTCTTCTGACTTTGATCAGCAAAAGCTTCTTAAGCATGAAGCAGGCACTGAGCTAAGCCCTGGGGACACAAAGCAGAACTAGTTTACGAGGCACACACTGTGATGGTATCCACAAACCGGTGCCTACTGGAGGCTTTATAGACTAGATTGATAGGTCATTCAGTAACATTTATTAAGCACCTACTATGTGCCAGGCACTGGGCTAATCACTAAGGATATCAAAAGAAAGTTCCTGACCTCAAAGAGCATTCAGTCCAGTGGAGAAAACGACAAGCAAATAAATACCTACAAAAAGCTATATACCTAAAAAGGGGGAAATAATTAAAAGATATAATCTCAGAGAGGTAAACACTAGAAACTGAGGAGAAACGCTGGACCCCTTTTGTTGACCATAGTGTCTGTCACTGATGATATTCAGACAGAAGCTGAATGAGCTTATGCAAGGCAATCCTTGCTTCAGGTGAGAATTGAACTGGGCAACCTCAAAGATGCCTTCTAACCTTAGGCATCCAGCCACTGAGTCACTCACTCATTTATGTATTTAATATAAACTGACCATAATTTTCAACCAAGTGCCAGTTGAATAAGGCATAGAGGCTTCTTAGAGGGGAGAAGCCCCTACAGTGGTTTGTTTGTTTCTTTAGCTCAGCCTAGGGCCAGAGGGCCTTGCTCCAGTCTGGCTCTGAGATTTGGGGAACAAGATGGGTCCATTTCACTCCTGCACTGACACTTTGTACCGCTATGGAATTTTCCACTTGAGACATCCTTTGAGCAACAGTTTCTGAAAGCCCTGGACATCCCCAGCCTACTCCACTGGCATTCCTGGCACACACCCCAGGTCACCCAGTGAAGATGCTGCTTGTGAAGCAGAGAGCCCAAAGCTTTTCAGTGCTGTCTCCCCAGCCCCACATATACCAAGCCACCAAACTTGGAAAGAGAACCTTAAAATTTTGGAAACCTGCCTTCTAAAAGTTGCTTGCTGTGTGACAGACGGAGTCTCTTTCTGCATCCTATCCTTTCCCAAACTGGCACAGTTAGACTCTGCCAGAAAGCCTGCCCCACCCCCTCCTCACTCTCCCCCAAGCTGCATCTTTTCAGAAAACAGGCGTCTGGAAGCTGGCCGGGATCTGGAAGACGCCCGTCATTTCTGACAAGCTGACACAGAACCAAAGCTGTTTGGTTCCGATGGCAGCAGGCGACTGTGCACAGCTCCAGGGATGACAGTCTGGACTGAAAACAGAAAGCAGAGATGGGGGAGGGGCAACCTATTAGGAAGTTCATTTACCCTGTGATGGGAAGGACCCAGACCTCGCCATTCCCTGAGCTGCCCCAAAGTAGAAAAATTATGTGGAAAGTGGTGGGTGCATGATGAAGCTGAAAAACACAAAAGGAAGCCGTCTTCAACCCACAAGAATATTTGAAATATCAAATCAAAGATTGTCTGAGCTGGGTAGGGCTTTTGCAGCGTAGAGGAATGGCTGAGCTGGAAGAGGCTTTCCTTAGAACATGGAGTAACAGAGCCAGGAGGGTTCATGGCATGGAGAAGAGGGCCTGAGAGCTGTAGACACTTAATAAAGGCAGATTGAATGGGAGCTTGATTGATTTGGGAGGCTGATATAGTGGATAAAATGGATGGAATAATTATTTAGTGTCAGACAACATGGACTGAAGTCTCAACTCCACTATAAACTACCTGAAGGTCTTGGGGCAAGCCACAGGATCTCATTGGGACAGTCTGCTCACCTGGAAAATTCAGGGGCTGGATTAGATTATCTCTCCCTTCCAGCTCTAAATCTTAATGTAACATCAGGGTGGAGGGACCATTAGTGCTTATTTTCAAGATGAGGAAAAGAGTAGATGTATATGAGGTACCCAGAGCCAGAGAGTGAGTTTGTGGAAGGAACAGGATTCAAATTCAGGTGCCAGGCAGGACTGTTTCCACTACCTTGTATAACTGCTAATTTTTCTTTAAAATTTTAGTTAACAAATGACAAAATAAAAGGCTTTCATTTCCCTCAGAAGCTGCCCTCAAGAGGTGTGTTCCTATAATAAGTGATGGGTAGTATGACTCAGAACACTTCCACTATCTGTGGATGCTAACAGCAGATGCCCCACTGTCCGCAGGTGCCTCCCTCCCCTGCCCTTGGGAATCTTGCTGTCATTCCCTAGAGCTTTCCCTGGTCCCAGCCAGCAGGCTCAGACCTCAAAGACAGTAATAAATGTTACATATCATCTAAACTCTTGGTTCCATCATTTAAGGCTTCTGGAATCTGGTTCCCATCACCCCTTGTCTCAAATCTTCACATACTCAATATGCCTCTTCCCACCCCAATGGAATTCTGCATCCTGGTTGCTGCCTCCCTCCCATGTCCATTCCCTGCTCAGGCCACTCCCTAATGTTTGGAACTAACTTCCCTAACCCCATCTTTGTCTATCAAAATCCCTTCTTTCTTGTAAAGTTCAGCAAAATCGCCACCTCTTCCATATAGCCTTCCCTGATATACCTTTGATCCACCCCTATATTCCCCTTATAATACACACAGCAAAGTATACTATTTTTCAATAATGCCAGAGGTTAGCCTCATGGTCCTGGTCTTTGCATTTCTCTCCTTTGCTTTCATTCCTTCTGAAGCAGAGTTATTTTGTCTTAGGCTCTTTCTTCCCATCGGGTTATAATCCTGAAGAGCATGAGATAGATAGATAGATAGATAGATAGATAGATAGATAGATAGATAGATAGATAGATAGATAGATAGACAGATAGATGGAAAGATGAATGAGTGAATGGATAGATGGATGATAGATATGATTAGGTAGATAGATGATGGACAGGAAAGAAGGAAGTAAAGAAAGAATATGAATGATTAAATGAATGGGAGAGAGAGAGAGAGACAGAGAGAGAGAGAGAGAGAGAGAGCCCATGATTTCATGAAGATCAGAAACTCTTGTCGAAGCTTCCTCCAGTAATTTTGGTAAGCAATTCATTTGTAGTACATGGTCTTAAGGAGTTTCCCGGGCCACTGAAAGGTTCGTTGACTTCCCTGGGGTCACAGAGTCAGTTAGTGTCAGAGGAAGAATTTGACCTCAGCTCTTCCTGAGTCCAAGGCTAGCCCTCAAGCCGTATCACTACATTATGGATGATCATTATCAGTGTTTTTCTTTCTATGAGACTGTTATTTGGATAGGCAGGATAGAAGAAAAATTGCTAACAGGAATTTTTAAAAATGCTCAGGCAAGTTTGGGTCACTGGTCCAAGAACAAGTCTATCTCATGAGACTGAAGGAATGAGAGCCAGAACTGCTAAAGCACTTTACATGTATTCTCTCATTTGATGCCCCCAGCATCCCTGTGAGACACAGGTGCTTGACTTCAAAGGCTCTGGGAATAGATTTCAGAAGGTCTGTAAATTTTGGTGGAAAAAAGTACACCTTTATTTCCATATAGTTGGTTCCCTTGGAAATCCTATATGTCTTATTTATTCATTTAAATGCTTTTCAGGACACATAAAAAAGGGTATGGCACCCAAATAGTGGGCAAGTAAACCAGTGACCTGGGAAACTCCCCAAGACTATGTGTTACAGATTAGTTTCTTATCTGAATTACAGGAGGAAGTTTCAACAAGAGTTCCTAGCCCTGATGAAATCATTGGCTATCTATCCATCCATCTATCTATCTGTCTATCTATCTGCGTGTCAGTCTACCTATCTATCTATCTATCTATCACTGTTTATCTGTATATATGTCTGTGTCTGTCTGTCCAAAAGGTAAAGAGCTCATGCCATAAGAAAAGTGTTTCCATCATCCCTATTTGCCAAATGAGGAAACTGAAACACAGAAACGTATAATGACTTTTCAAGGGTCACACAGCTAGAAAAATGTCTGTGGTGGGAGCAGTCCTTCAGTCTTCCTGACTCTAAGTCCTACACTCTCCACTGCAATATACTGCCTTTCTTCAACCAGCGGTCAACATGTATAAGCCACTGTCAGTTATATTTGAAGAATGAAGGGGAAGGGAAGAAATGGCCCAAGACTGGAGAGCAGCAAAGGTTGTTGGTTTTCCAAAGGAGGAAGTGGGTGGAGCCTACAGATTATAGCTGGAGAATTTGATTTAAATTCATGGTGGAATTGTTAAACATATTAGTAGAGGGGTGGTTTGAGAGTAGGAAGGAAGAAAAGCAGTAATGGCAAAGAGCTGGTCTGGCTTGTCAAGAATAAATCACTCCAAGCTAACCTCATTTCCTTTCTTGACTGTTACTGGACTAATAGTTCAAGGGAATTTTATAGCTAGAGTTTCCCTAGGTTTTAGCAAAACGTTTGATAATGCAGTTTGTGCAATTCTTGTGGAAAAAATGAAGTGCTGTGGGATAGCCCAAGGTGCATGCCAAACCCACGGGCTGTTCAGACATAAAAGATGTTCGTTAATAGTTTAATGCCAAATATTAAGGTTAAAATCTCACCATAAGCATTCCATGCTCAGACCACACTTGGCCTGCTGGGTTCTCTTCTGGCCGATCCATTTCAGTGAGGGAGTTTAGAAGCAGGAGAGTATCCAGAGTGCAAGGGGGATGGCCAGAGAGCTAGACCACACCATACTTGAACCTGCATCGAAAGAACTCAGCATGTTTGTCCTGGAGACAGGAAGATCCAGGAAGGACAAAATCATTTTTCTTCAAAATATTTTTTCTTCTTTGAAAATCATCTTTCTCTCAAATATACGAAAGGGTATCAAACAAGATGGAGGACTAGCCATTTTCTCTATTCTGCACAACCTCTCAAACATTAAACACAAATTAGGTGCCAAAGATAAAGCAACTTCAGCTGTCTTGGCAGTGTAGGACACCTAGAATCCAAAATAAGGACAAAACAAACAAACAAATCCTGGGAACTGATGCTCACTGACCCTGAGCTCACTAAGTCCCCTCAAGATACCAGCAGAGACCCAAGAACCTGATACATGGGCTTATAACAAAACTTACCCCCACACCATGATTCCCCCTACTTCTTTCTAAAGCCATGGAGACCCTGGATATAGGAAGATAGCCAGTTCAGCCACAGCCCTTTGGGAGCAAAAGGCTGAGAGGCCCACAACCTCATAGTGCCAGTGCATCAGAACTCCGAACTGCCAGCGCCATGCCAGAAAACTAAAGGACTGAGTGAGATAGACAGGACACCAGACAGAAAGACATATGTGCATGGGAAAGATGGGCTGGGGTGCTACACAGTACTCCACTAAGCCTGAGGAAAAGAGCACAGCATCCAGCTGAGCCAGTTCTGACCACCCAAAAGTTACTTAGGCAGAGACCTATGCTAGTGACTGCTCAACATATGAGAACACTGAGATGTTTTGTGATCTAACCCATAAGAAAACCATTATCTGAAGTGAATGAGTCAGAAAGTGAATCAGGGAAGTCAGGGCAAGGGAACGATTGGAATTACCGAAGTTCTTGGGAAGAAGAAAACTCAATGAGCTTAAACATAGCAAATAAATTAACAGAGAAAACATTAATCCCAGAAGGAAATATGGCATCTGGAGTTAGTAAACGAGTTTAGGTACCTACAAATAAATATCGAAAACCAAAGGAAAATGAACCAATATTTGATGTGAAAAAAGATCCTGTGGAACATGAGAACATGGAACCACGATACGCTGTTTCTTAATGGTTCAAAAGAAAAGGGAGATGGGAGCTTGTGCTGGGTGTGGCCTGAAGTATTTGATGCTTGAAAAATTTATTCATCCTACCATGAGAGAGGGGAAAGTTGGAACTCCTGAAGGCAGGTGGAACCTGAGGGAGTGGAAGAACATAGATCAGAGGAGGAAATTTTAAGGCAAATGTGGGGGGAAAAGGTGGAGGGTCTAGATGAGTGATGGGCTGCATAATCCAGGCCATAGTGGGGAAGGGCCCTACAGAGGAGCAGTATCCTCTCTGACACTTACAATAGTTGGCATTGTTCTGAGAGGAAGGAACAATGGAAAAGGAAAATCCACAAAGCAAGCTCTGTGAGACAGAGCAGAAAGAGAAATGGCCTAGGTGTCCTAAAGGAGAGAACCTAGAAAGCATACCATCGAAGCTTTGATTGCATGAGAAATACAGAGAAAAGAGAGAGGCCAGTTCTTAGAGGAATCATAAATCAACAAATGAGGGTCTAGATCAGACAGAAAGAGGATGGAGTATGAAGAGAGAGATGGAAAGGGATGAGAAAAAAAATAAAATTAAAAAAAAAACACTAACAAATAGGCCTAGTTAAATGGGAGGAGAGGAAAGGAAAATCTACTTGACTGAGAGGAAAAAAAATGGGAGAAGAATTATGTAACCTGATAAAAATCATGAGAGAAAGAGGAATTAGGAAACAAAACCCCAAAGGGAAAAGGATAATAAATGGGAGGAAGGGGTCAGGGGCAAAGGAAAAAGAATCAGTGGGAACAGGGAAACCTTAAAAAAAAGATTAAGGTAAAGTAACTGAAGGAACATAGTACTACTGTATTTACAAAACAAGAGGCGGGAATCTCATAACTTCAATTAAAAAAACTATTTTAGAGACAGATCGAGGAAAATATAAACTTAACTCTCATAACTTAGTCTCATAACTGTGCTGATAGACTCAGTTTTTGATACTCAACCCCTTCTCAACTCCTTCAGATAACATATCTCCTGCAGTTATGGGTAGGAGATTTATTCTCAACAGACAATTACAAAACATAAAATTAGATAACTATGTTTACTTAAAACTGAAATACTTCTGCACAGACAAAATCAATGCACCTAGGATGAGAAGAGAAGTGGTCAAAAAAGAAAAAAAAACTGTGTCAAATTTCTCTAAGGGTTAAATATCCAAGATATAAAAGGAATATATGTGTGTGCATATGTTTTTGGACTTCTTAAATATATTGATAAGTTGTACTGATTATTTTCCCTCTCTAAAAACTACTTTGTTGTATGAGATGGCTCTTTGGGAGGAGGTAAGGGAAGGCTATGTAGATGGGATGATTACAATAATAAATGAAACAGAAAATATCAATAAAAAATCTTTTTTAAAAAAGAGTATCATGTCAAAAGAGATTAGATCTATTATTTTTAACCCAGCAGGGTACCAGTTGAAGCAATCAACCACCAATTAATCAGCATTTATTAAACATCGACTATTTGGCAGTCGTGCTAGGTTCTGGGAATCCAAGAACAAAATGAGAGTTTCTACCTTTCAGGAAGCCTACTTTCTGTCACAGAAAACAACGTGTAGCTAGATAGTTAGATATAAAAGAGATGAAACCTAACTTCAGGGGGAGGTGCTGGTAGCCACAGGAATGAGAAAGGTCTCATGTGGGGGGTGGAATGTGAGCTGAGTTGTTAGAGAAACTCGGGATCCTGCCAGGCAGAGGACTTGATGGCTCTTGCAAAGGGACACATATAAACTTAAAAGAAAGCTTTCTAATCATTAGAGCTGTTCCCAACTGGCAGGAGGTGTCTTCAGATGTCGTGAGCAGGCTCCTCCTCACTGGAGTTCTTCAGGCAGAGACTATCAAAGAGGAGATTCTTGCTCAGTTGCCAGTCAGACTTGAGATTCTGTGACCTGTTTGAGAATGGTGGTCATCCACTCAATACCACAAGTACTTTTTGGTCTCTTCCAGCCCACTAAACCCCATCCTTTGAAGTCAGCCAGAGTGGCAGCTTCTTTCCATCTAATGTCTCATTCCATACCCCCCACATCACCTCCCCCTCCAGCTCCTACCACTGAAAGCATGCCTTTAACCAAATTCAGTTGTGGATGAATTACAGTCCACCAGTATTCATCTTTGCTCCTGGGGATGCCTTTCAGAATGTGTTAGAGAGGAGAGGAGGAGAGACTTTATGATTTCCCAGATGAGGAAAACGAAATAGAGGCATAATGGCAGTGATCTGGAAATCAGTGTTAGGCACACAGCTAGATGCCAGGTCATCTCATTCCCAGTACTGCGTTCCTTCATCATCAAGTAGATTAAAACAAAGTTTTAAGGTGAAAATGACCTTATAAATAATTAAGTCCAACCCCCGAATTTTGTAAAGGAGCAAATTTGAGACCAGAGAGGTAAAGTGACTTGGCTAGGTTCATACAACTAGTAAGCACCCATGGTAGGATTTGAATGCAAGGGTTCCTGACTCTAAGACTAACACCTTATCCACTGGGACATATAGCTAGCGTAGAGCCACTATGTATACCAGGTCCACTTTTCCTTCCATATCTCCACCCTTTCCTCATGTGTTGACAATGTGGATGGGTGTTGCAGTTGGCTAGGCAGATTCTTAGTCAAACTAGACAGATACTAGAAGGTCAAAGCTAAAGTCAAAATGTGGTCAAGATGAACACTGGAGGAGAAACAGGGATCTAGATACCTCACCAGGAAGTGAACTCAGAAGTAGGATTATGGAGACTTGGGATCACATTCTGGCCACTTAGTGGGTGTATGATCCAACAATCCAATCCATCAAGCATTTTTGAAGTTCCACCATGGTCCAGGCACTGTGATAGATTCTGTTTGAACAAGAACGAATGAAATAAACAGTAGTCTTTGCCATAAAGGTCTAAGAGCAGTTGTACCAAAAAAATAATAGATTTAAATCTGGAAGAGATCTTAGAGATTACCACTCCAATCCCCCCATTTTACAGATGAGGAAGCTGAGACCCAGGGAAATCAAGCAATTTGCCTAAGGCTATAGAGCTAGGGAGTATCAAAGGCAGTAATTGAACTCAGTTCCTCTGAAATTCTAATCTACCATTCTTTCCACACACCAGCCTGTTTCTCATGGACAGCTGAGTCCAGATGTGATAAATGGAGGATGAAGGGAGCATTAGCAGTTAGGAAAGACTTTCTAAGCAATGGGTCACATGACCTGAAGGAAATCAGGGATTTTGAGAAGCAACAGTGAGGTGGGACAGTATCCCAAGAAGGGGTAGTACAAAAGCATAAAGAAGGGAGTTAGAGGATTGACTTTAGAGAACATCCAATGGGCCAATGGGCCAGGTTATATGGAATATACAGTGTATGAGCAGGAACAAAAAGCCTGTAAAGATAGTCTGGGATCTGATTATAAATCTGAGCTAAGGTTACACAATATTGTAAAGTCGGCAGTGTACAACAGAAAGACCACTGATGCTGGAGTCAGGTCCTGGGGTCAAATTTCATCTCTGGTATCTGCATGAACTTGGGCAGGTCACTAAACCTCCACGGGCATCAGTTTCCTCATTTATAGCACGAAGAGATTGGACTAGGAGGGCTCTGAGGTCCCCTTAAAGACAAGTGGTTGTGTTACTCATAAGGAGCCACTGGATTTTATTGAGTAGATTGGGACAGGGCTTGGTCAGCTCTATCATTATAGAAAATCACTGTGACCATCACATGGTTTGGGAGATGAGATTGGAAGGGGGTCAGACTTGAGGCAGGGAGATCAGTTAGGAGTCCATCGCGATAGTCCAGGTAAGATGTAAGAAGAAGCTATGCCTAGGTGATAGCTGTGTGAAGAGAGAGAAGGCAATGGAAGGGAGAGATTTGGGGAAGGTAGAAATGAAAGACTTGGCATCTGATTGAATGTAAGAGTTAGGAGAAAGTGAGGAGTCAAACATGACTCTTAGAGTCTCAAATCTGGGTTCCTCTGAAGAAACTGGGGAGATTTTAGAATAGCAGTGCACTTAGGAGTAAAGATTTTTATGATTTAGACATTTTGAGTTTGGACTTTAAGTCAAGAGGTCCTGGGTTCTAATTTTACCTTACAAACTCACTACCTATGAAACTCTGGTCAATTCATTTAATATCTCCCAGCTTCATCTTTCTGTTTTGTGAAATGGAGATGGTAACCACATTCGCTATTGTGAGGAAGTCATGAGATAATGTCTGTGATGAGGTTTGCAAACATTAAAATATTGTCAGTTTTTTTTTAAATTCAAATAATGTTTATTAATGTTTATTTTTCCCAAACATAAACATTCCCTTATACAAAGAATAACAAGAAAGCAGAGGGAGGCTATTTCTTTTCATGAGGATCCATTTCATTAAAGGGCAGAGCCAAGGTTCTTTCCCCTGAACCATACTATGTCTTCCCGAGACATATGCTTCTCAATGTCAGCATACCCTCCCTGGGTGAAGATTGTGACACTGTGCCTTCTCCTTTGGGGAGATTTACACCCTTATCTGTAGATAAGATTAGCCCTTCAGAGAAAATTGCCAGTCCTTACCTCCTCCACCCCCAAATGCTGGAAACCTCTTTCTTTTTCTTTCATTATCACAGTAATTCTTACAGTATGACAGCATTTCAAGTTCTCCTTATTCTGAGTTATTGGGAGTGGGGATAGTTAGAGACTTCCAGAGAAAGGGCTCGGGGCCCTGTTTTATGGAGGGAGATCAATGTCTGAGTCTGTTGGGTGGAGCGAATGGGGAGAGCTTCCCAGTGGGTACTGGCTTGGATCTTTTGGGAATGGGCACAAACAGGCCTAGTGATGGGGTGGATGGGGGCCGCCCCTCCCAGTTTTCTGTGGCTTCATAAAACACGCTATCCTCGGACAGCACAGAGTATTGATTCAGAGCCAGAGTAAGGAGTCTCACTGACCCTGCCCCACTGACCCCCCCCTCCAGAGACAATGGTGCCTTTATTCCTAAATGGGATCATGCCTTTCTGGGCCTGGCCCCCAGAGCTACTTCCCTCAACCCCCACTTTCACAGCAAGATCCATCTGCAAGAGATTTTAACAAGCCTGATGAGATCTCCTGGCTGCAAAATGCAGTGCCAGCCCTCCATCGCTGGGTAAGTACCAGCCCAGGTTGCCAAGGTAACCACATTGGGAAGCCCCCAGAGATGTCTTAACCAGCACCATGGAGAGCAGTAAGAGAGACTAAGCATCATTTGGAATGAGGCAGTTATTACCTGCTTATGGTTTAGAAATCCTGGCAAGTTTCTGTCTCAAAGACAAGCAATGAACAAACCCCATGCAATTGAGAATGACAAAAAAAGAGATATTGAGACAATAAATGTAATATTGGTTACCATCAGGAGAAGCAGAGGTATTTAAAGGAATAATGTGATGACAGTTAGCAGCAGCAAGCCTCAGTGGTTTTTCAGTGCACTGGAAAAGGTTTGGCCAGGAGGAGGAAAGAAGAGCATTGTCCTGGCCCTTCTCCACTCCGCTTCTTCCTCTGTGACCTTGGCCAAACGGCTTCTGCATGGACCTCAGTTTCCTCTTTGGCAATATCAGATGATTGGTGGTTCAGAAGAAAGAGGGCTGGAGTGGGGGTTGGGAAGCCTAGGTCTCAGACCTGGCTAAGTTAATATTTGATATGCAATAGCTTTGCCTGGTCTTTAGGGGTTGGACTAGATAGTATGCAAAATCTATCTCAGCTCTGACTTTCTTTATTCTAAAAATCCCTTCCCACACTGACACTGTCTGTTCTAAGGACCCTCTCAATACTGGCATTCTTTGTTCTGTATTCCAATGCCCTCTCAGTTTTGAAACTCCATGTTCTATGTTCCAATGTCTTTCCAGCTCTGATTTTCTCTTTTCTATGTTCTAATATCCTCCCAAACCTGGAATTCTAAGCTCTCTCTTCCAGAATTGATATTCCCTACTGTGAATCCCCTTCCAACTTGGGCATTCCATGACCTATGCTCCATGAAAGCTCTTAGCTCTGAGAATCTGTATTCTAATTAGGAGTCGGAAGAAAAGAAAATCAGAGACTGTGAAAATTGGAAGGGAACTCAGCATCTGACTTTCCAACCCATACACCAAAGGGATACTTGAATCAACTGTTTAACTTTGGACAGATTACCTACAGTCTCCCTTAGCAGCACACAATTTGCAGCATACATTCCAAGCTTGCTTCTTGGTGATCTCAAAAGCATGCAACCCCTTCTGCTCCACCTCTCTCTCCTCCGCCTAAAGCCCAACACTGCCCAACAGCCAAGTTTTGCACCAACTGTCCAGGTATCAATACTGTGGTGACTTTGCTATTCTATAGAAGCTACTGGTCCTCACTCCCAGCCCTAAGAGCCTGACTAAGGCCTGCTCTTCTCTTTCCATGCTGTCTCCTTGGTGACCTCATCAACTTCCCTGGGCTCAATGATCATCTCTAGGCTGATGGTTCTCTGATCTATATGAATCCCCAGGCTCTCTCCTTAGCTCTAGCACCAAAGGCTTACAAACTATTTCTAACTGGATGTCTCAGAGGCATTCCATATTCAGCATGTCCAAAATAGAATTCATTATCCCTCCCATGAAACTCACCTCTTTGCCTTACTTTCTATCACTACTGTAGGCATCCTCATCTTTCCAGTCACCTAGGTTCCCAACCTTGATGTCATCTTTGACTCATCATTGTCTCCCATCCAACATTTCCATACACTTACCAAGTCTTGTCGATTCTACCTACAAAACATCTGTCCCTTTCTCTCTATTTTCCTGGACACCACCTTATTTCAGATTCCCACAACCTCTCACCTGGATGGTTATAATTTATCTCCATAACCAGAGGCAGTTAGTCCAAATGGAATCTCTGGCACTTATAACTGTGCAACCATGGACAATACATTTAACCTCTGTCTACTCCAGTTACCTCTTCTGTAAAGTGGGGATAATAACAGCACCTAACTCTCAGGGCTTTTGTAAGGATAAACAGAATTAACATTTATAAAGTATTTTGCAAACCTTAAAGCTCTATGTAAATGTTAGTTTTATTGTAATTATCATTTATCATTAACAGTGACAACAATAATAATAAATGTCTATGGTGGTATTCAAATTCAAGACCTTCACTTCATAGATCCAAGCCCAACACTGCCCATCACAGGACATTGCCTCTAGCAAAGAACCAGAACGCCTGGCTTCAAATACTAACTTCGCTTGCTACCTGTCATTTATGTCACTGGACCTCTTGGGTCTCAGTTTTCTCATCTGCACCATGGACTAGATGACCTCAGAATCCAATTCTAATATCTAAGATCTTCTGATGACTTTTGGAGAGGGGAAAAAGAGGTCATGAGAACCATAATGGACAGATGGATAGCATGAATTCTATTCTTGCCATCCCAAGGTAGCAAGAGCCCAAAAGACAAACCTATAGATCTTATAGCTGGATCCCCAGCAAGGACATTAATCCCCAGGGTTGGAGGGGTGCATGATGTGCAGGCAGAGTATGTCCCAGAATCATCCTGCCTCCACGTATTTTGAGAATTAAGGAAGGAAACTGGGTTTAGCTAGGCTGCAGCCAAAATTATCTTGAACTTTGAAACTCTGAGGTATCACCCCTTGGTCCCCTAACAATTGCCACCTCCAGAAGTCTTCATTGTTTCTCTTTGCTCTAATTCATCAAAGGGTAGGGTTGAAGGGAAGAAAGGGTGATTGTTTGATCTTTCAATGTATTTACTGCTTAGACTCTTTTAGGTGTGACCTTTCCCTCCTCCCCAGGCCCCCCGCTCCCCAATCTTAGACCTCAGGATGGCCACAAAGGACATGCGAGTGAAGATGGAGAGAGAGAGAGAGACAGAGAGAGAGAGAGAGAGAGAGAGAGAGAGAGAGAGAGAGAGAGAGCGAGCACATGTGTGTGTTTGTGAAGGAAACCCAGTGGGGAGTACTGTGTAGGTTATTGGAATGATGGGAAGATCCAGATTCTACTCTCTGCAATAAGTCCCTGCCCTTGTCTGAGCTTTATTGTCCACCTCTGGACACTCTATGTAAGGATCTTGAAGGTCCCTTCTGGTTCCATTTCTCTTTGGGAACATAATCCTCAGTTCCTGGAGGACGCATACAGGGAGGCCTGATGCTGGCCTTCAGAGGGACATGAGAATCAGTCTTACTAAATTCTCTCCTCTGATGCCAGGGTATCAGTGGGACTTCATTTGCATTAAATGAAAAGGGTAAGTTGTTCAGGAACCAAAAATACGCTGTTGCTACGGTTACATCTTGCTCAATGCAAATTACAATGTGTCTGTGCAGACCGGGTAAAAATAACCCGGACTCTACTCCCTCGTTGGCTCTCTCACTCGTTCGTTCACTCGCTCATCTCTCGATGGGCACGGAGAGCATTCAATCACATCTTGGCTTCATGGACACAATAAATGGCTTTCTCAGCATCTACCTGGATCAACCTGACACCCGAGGACACTTATTTCCAGTGTTTTCAAGCCATGGTTTTGTAATTTTCTTTATAAGGTTATTCAAACCAATTATTAAATTCAATGAGCATTTATTAAGTGCCTACTGTGTGCAAAACACTTTTCTATGTGCTGAGGATATCAAAAGAAACAGTTTTGACCCTAATCATTCAACAAACCTTTATTAAGTGCCTATTATGTGACAGACTCTGTGCTTGGTGTTGGAGATACAAATATATTGAATTAAACAATCCTTACTCTCATGGAGTTTACATTCTAGGGGAGACAACAGGTACACGAGTCACTAAATAGATAGATCACTGACCTAGGGGTGGAAGGAATCTCAGAACAAATCTAGTCTTTGACAAAGGAGAAATCAAATGGCAAAAGAGGCCATATACCTGGCCCAATCTCACCCAGGAGGATGTGGCCCCGCTCCAATTCAACCCTAGGTCTTCAGCACAAGCCTTGGGCTCTTGCCATCATGACTCTCTGTCTCTGGCATCCAAGGCAAATTACCATACTTGAGCATCAATCATGTGCTAGGTCCTTCCTGGGCACCGAAGTGGGTGGGGGTGGAATCCTTCAAGAGCTCACTGTCTAAGAAAGGGGTAAAACATGGACACAAATAACTCCAATGTGAAAGAGAATGTCAGAAACACAGAGAAAGTTTAACCCCATGGGTGATATTCCTTGGGGTGAGGGGAAAGGAACAGAGTCTGATCTGGACTCTTAGCTCCCTCACCATAAACACAGAACTCTGCACATAGTAGGTGCTTAACAAGTGTCCTATCAAATAAATATGGAATATCTTAAAAAATGAAGACAAAGGTGAGGGATCTGAAGGGGAATGAATGAAGGGCAGCCCAGAGGAAGGCAGGGGCAGTGACTGTAGGTCTGTTCAGACCTAGCAATTCTTGTGACTCTCATGGGAGAGGACCCCTATTTTTAGCCCATGGTGCCATGTTCTGGTCCATTGAAAGTTATTCTGCATGGGGGAGGGAAGAGGACTGAATTTGCAGTGAGAGCACTCAAATCCTCTCTCTGTCTCTTACTACTTGCATGACATTGACGAAGCCCCTTGGCCTCAGTTCCTTTATCTATTGAAGGGGTTTTCCTGGATAAATATCCCCCTACCCACCCCCTGGCTCTGACATTCTCTGTTTGCTGTTCTAAGATCCCTCCCATCTCTAACATTTTAGGTTCTCAAGCTCTTCCAGTTCTGACATAGCATGTTCCCTGTTCTCTCCCAGCTGTGATTTTCTCTCTGTTCTGTATTCTGAAGTATCTCCCTCCCGGCTCCAGAGCTGATACTCTGATGGCCAAGATCCAGCATCTGGGAATGAAAAAAGTTGCTCCCCAAATACAAACCCCATGCAGAGGAAGATGCTGAGCAAAAATAAAGCTCACGGGGATTTTTCAGAGCTCTTACACAACCCCTGCCAAACAGTGCCTGAGTTCTTTTTAGTGTGAACATAAGCACTGAAGATGCATCACCCGCCCCCATTTGCCCTAGAAAGATCTCAGCTCCCAGCTCCTCTGCCTTCACTCAAAGAGATCTCCAGGTACCCATATTCCGCTGGCCGCTGGCCCCATAAGAATCACGAAGTACTAGAAAGGACTTTAGAGGTCATCTAATCTGACAGGGTAGGGGGAAGGAGATTCCATTTCATAGAGGGATCAGGACTTGCTCATAGCCACGCAAACAGTAAGATGCAGTATCAGAATGTGAGCCTGGGTCTTCTGACACTCAATGCAATGAGCTTCCCACTTCACTAGCCCTCTGACTACTGATCCAATACGCCATCTTTTTTCTTGAGTGCCTTCATGAGTTCCACACCCACTGAAGGGACCTGAGGTCCCAGCTGTGGGATGGTGCTTTGCAGATTTGTCTTTTCTTAGCTGAGGCTACCTATGGGTCAATAGACTGCCAAGGAGTAGGACTGGCAGCTTCTAGGCCCCCTCTAGCAATCCAATCTTCTTGACAGAAAACATAGTGGAGGAGGTAGAGAGAAGCTGCTGATGGGAGCCACGGCTTGGGAATAGATCTTCCATTTTCTAACTTATATGACCATTGTCCTCCTCAGCCTCAGTTTCTTCATTTGTCAAGTGGCGGTAATAACACTTATGGTACCAGCCCCAACAGGGTTGTTCGGAAGATCAAATGATGCAGGACAAATGAAACTTTGCAAACCATAAAGCATTCTAAGAATGACAGCCACCATCAGACCCACAACTAAGGTGTGGCTACTGAGTCTTTGTGCTCTGGTGCTAAGGGGAGCAGGCACCAGATCCTCTTAGTGGTTCTTTGGCTTCAAATCCCCTTATCAGCTACTTTCCACTTCCTCACTTACCCTTGGGCTTCCATCTCCCCGAGGGTTCTAGTGCCTAACCCAGGCTGCTATATCCCAGAGGACTCTCCAAGTGCCAGAGGAGGAGAGAATCTGGTGATTGTATTGGACTGGGTAGACAAATGCTGCCCCTGCCCCCAACTGAATCTTTCCTAAATGCCAGAAATCCTAGCTACATCTATTAAGACCAAAGCTTTCCCCCATTTTTTACCCTCCTCCTTCTCCCCTCCCTCATTCCCCTTTGGAGCCATAGACCAATGTGACATTGGGTGGAGGAAACCTTTTTTTACAATAGCCTGACTGGTGGATTATTCTTTTCTAATAGCATTCAATTAATTAATCAATGACCCTTCTGTGTTCTA
Source organism: Phalanger gymnotis (assembly GCA_028646595.1). Taxonomy (NCBI): domain Eukaryota; kingdom Metazoa; phylum Chordata; class Mammalia; order Diprotodontia; family Phalangeridae; genus Phalanger; species Phalanger gymnotis. The sequence goes on along the minus strand of CM053625.1, from coordinate 324,182,169 downwards.
GGTCCTGGGCATACAAAAACAACAAATGAAGCAATCTTTCTGCACAAAGAATGCTTTTGATACCTCCTGGATGCACTTACCTTGTTCTGTTCAAGATTGTGATTTACATAGGTATTATCTTTCCTCCACTATCCCCCTCTCCTTCAAATTGTCATATTCAGGGGAGAAGAATTTCATAACGTCATCTTTTCATCTCTCCTAAATATGAACACAATGACGCACTCCTAGAAGGCAAACAATAAAGGTTGTTGAAATGAATTGAACTGAAATTAAAAGAATTGAATTGGAGAAGGATATGGTGCTTTGGATTCAGAGGGCCTGGCTTCCATTCCTGCCTTGGTCACTCATTAGCTCACTGTATGACCTTGGCCAAGTCACTTCGGTTTCCGGAGGTTACCTCAGCTGTAAGATGACAGAGCAGGACTAGATGGGCTCTGAGCTCCCTTTCTACTCTAGATGTAGCTCCCTATGAGCTGACCTTCAATCAAATCAAATATCAAATAAATGTGTGATTTCACAGATATGGTTTTCCTTCCATTAGTAAAAATTCCAATAGACCCATTTCATGACTCTCATCCAGGTACTTGCATAGGATCCCAACACAGAATCCTCCTAATGTGCCAGAGTGGTTTTGGCCTCTTCCCAACACAGCAAGAGCAGCAGCCAAGGGGCATGTGGGAAGTCGAGCAGGCAGGCTGCCAAATCCATCTTCTTTTTCATTCCTCTATCTCTTTGGGGACACCTTTCATTCCAATTCTTCTTGCTCCTCTGCCGTATGTGGTGGGGGCTCACCCCCAGCAGGCACTTCCATTGCACCTTGTGTGGTCCTCATCTTGAATTCTCCAGAGACTGTTGTGGTGCATGACTAATAGCCATACCCTGAAATTTGAGTATTGGTCCCTTCCAGCTCTCGACTCTGTGAGCCAATGATTCCACGACTTATGAACAGAGGCATTAAATGTATTTTAACTTGTTCTCAATAAAGCAATTTTGTGATTATTAATTTTTTATACTGAACAGTACCCCAGATCCCCTCAGTACCTTGTGAGGCCCCAGATTACTAGACTTCAGGACCTCTTTTTATTTTCTCAAGTTTGGATTTTCCCCTTCTTCTGTTATAAAGACAATATTATGTTCCTCCAGTTATTTCACTTTAATCGTTTATAAGGTGTCCTTGTTCCCATTGGCTCTCTTCCCCTCCACCCAATTCCTTCTTCTCATTTGTAACCTTTTTTCCATTAAGGGTTTTGTCTATTTGTTCCACTCTCTTGCCTTTATCTATTTATATATTTCTTCCCCCTCATTTTTCCTCTCAGTCAAGTAGATTCCCTTTTTCCTTCCCTTCCCTTCAGCTAGTTGTGTTAATTTTTAAATTTCATTTTTGTGCCCCTTTTCAAAAAGGATTTCTCTGACTCTTCGCGATCCATCTTCTCTTTCTGTTTAGTCTAGAAGACTCTCATTCTCTGATTTATGACTCCTATAATCATCTGGTCTCTTTCTTTTCTCTGAATTCTTTATGTAACGGAAGCTTCCAAGCTATCCATTCTCGGCTTTCTTCTCTAGACACTTTTTACCACTGCCTGATACTTACCCCATGGATTCTCCTTTTCCATTATGCTTCTTAGAATAATGCTGATTATTGTACATGTTGGAGACACTGATCCATAGTAGGGCACCTCTCCCTGTCTCTCATTGATTTAGATACCCTCTTGTTGACTTTTTTATACCTGGTTATGTACTTCCTGTAACCATGCTATCTCACTCCTCTAGGTGCCAGTTGCCCCCAGAGTTCCATCTCCCAGGACAAGAAGACATTTCAGGTACCAAATTCCTCAGGTCCCCAAATCTAACCAATGTGAGATCCTGATCTCCCTTCACCCATAGGACCATTCATCAGTGGAACCTCCTCCCACTTCTAAAGTAAAGCATCTTTCCTTCTCCCCCTTTTCAATCTTTCCCCTCTCTTCCTCACCCACTCCCCTGTAGGATCTCTTTCTGAGATCATAGAGGTCCCCTTCCCCTTGTTTCCAGGCCTTGATTTGACCCCAACACTTTTCTCTACTCTCTGCCCACCTGCTCATAGTGCATTTTCCTACAAAATAAGTATTTGCCTGAAGGCAAGGTTTGTCCATGTTCTCTCCATAATGTTCGTTGTCTGCCTGTTCACTGTTGTCTCTACCATATTTCTACCTTCACTCTTGTCTCCTTGTGTACATTTAGAAAGAAGTTTTTTACTGGCCTCTCTGTTGTCTTTCTATTTCTGTTGCTATCTACATTTATTCAATATTACAGCAGTTCTTTTGTTTGAGGTGTTTGAGATGCAAACAATCTTTTCAGTTCTGATTTTCATTCTAAAAATGTTTCAAATTCTTCTTTATTATTGAATTAGCATCTTTTGTCCTATGTTGTTAAGCTCAGATTTGCAAAATAGGTCACCCTAGGCTGCATCCTGAACTCAAATGCTCTTTGGAATACATTATTCCATTCTCTCCTCCTTTTTCAAGTGGGTGCAGAATAGTCTTGCATATCCTCATGTCCTTTCCTTTGTATTTGAAGGTCTCTTGATAGCTTGCAGAACTTGTTTTTTAATTGAAATGTTAAATTTTCACTCAATGTCAAGGGATTTGCAGTCTTGGGTTTTTTTTAATGGTAGTGATCTGTTAATACTTTCAATCAGAATTTCATTTTCTATTTTCAAAAGTTCTGGGTAATTCTCTTCTCTTATTTCCTTCATCATCATGTTTGGGTTTTTTGTCCTGTTGTGTTCTTCTGGGAGACAGATAATCCTTAAGTTGTCTTCAAGATCCTTATGTTTTGTGGACATAATCAGCAGATGTTTTAATGTCATTTTTTTTTCTGCTTCTCTTCTTCTGGGTTATCCTTCACTGCTGTGTATTTGCATTCCCAATCTTTTGTTTTTATCTTTTGTTTCTTTGGTGAGATTTGCATTGCAAATTTCTTTTTTCTACTCTGTTCATTATTTTTGCTGTGCAAGACATAAATTCTGCATTGATCATTCTCGTTTCTCTTTTAAACCACTCAGAAACAGCATGTTACAGTTCCATGTTCTCAAATTCCACAGGGTCCTCTGTCTCATCAAGCATTATTTCTCTTTGTTTTGCCATATTTATTTGGAGATATATGAACTCATTTACTAGATCTGGAGACCATATTTCTTTCTGTTGTGACTGTTGTTCCTTTTTTCTGTAAACTTATCTATGTTCAAGGTCTTGAAGATTTATACTTCCTGAAATCTTTGATGATTTGAGTCTCTCTCCCACCCCACCCCCTAATTTCCCTTATCATTCACTTCCTGACTCCCTTCCCTTTGCTGGTGGTTTTCTTGGGGACTAGATCTCAAAGCATCTCCTCCTCCTCCTATGGCAAGCATTTCATGGCTCACCAGCCTAGGTCTCTGCCACATCTGACTTTTGGGTGGTCAAAATTGGCCTCAGGTGAATGCTATACTCCTTCCCTTTGGATTGGTGGGGTGCTGCATAGCTCCACACTCACACAGTGTCCTGTCCTGGTGCCCTATCTTTCTGTTCCTCATTTCTCAGGCTCACAACTGACAGACTAGAGCCTGCTGTTTCCAGCACCAGCAGTTAAGAGTTTTGCAGAGCTGGTGCTTCTGGTTTGCCCCCAGCAGGCTGTTGTTCCTGAAGGGTTCTGGTCAAACTAGCCTAAGCAGACTTTTGAAGCCTAGACCCAGGGTTCTTACGGAGCTGGAAAGGGGGAGGAGAGGAATGGGGCATGGGGTGGATTTTGATGTAATCCTATTTTGTATCCTTAGGTCTGTTAGAGGAGTCTCTGTGCAGATATCATGGGAGGTGGGGGACGAGTGCTGAGTGAGCTCAGGCTCAGTCTTGGTTGCTGAGTTTTGAACCTTCTTTTGGATTTTGGCTATCCCTAGGCCATGAAGAAAGCTGAAATTGTTTTATATTTCATGCATAATTTTTGTTTTGGAGAAGTTTGAGAGGTAATTGGGATCAGAGAAAATACCTAGTCTGCCATCTTCTATTAGTTTCATCATCATCATCATCACCATCATCATCATCTTTCTGTCTATCCAGCATTCCAGTCTCACGGCTGTCCAAGTACCTTCTTTTAGCAATCCTCATCTCCTGATTATTGACCTGATTCTCAACGAACCATCTATAAATGGGGGCAGTAGAAGGTTACCAGGGGAAATCAGATAAACATACTCTCTAATTAGCTACCTAAATAAGCCACACAATATTCACTCTATGTGTCTGGCCCAAGGGCTGAAGGGGGACTTCCCCTTCTTCACTCTAGCAGAAACTGCATGGGCTTTATGACAGCTGTTTATTGTTATTTTATTTTTTTTCTGAAACAGCCAGAAGCCTATTTCACTTATGTCTGCATTCTCAGCTGTTCCCAAGATTGTCAAGAAAGCTGGACATTTGACTGTTGAACAAATAGGGCCTTTCAAAATGTGGAGACACCCTGGGGTGTTGCCAAACCAGGCTTGGGAATCACTGTTCAATCTAACAGACACCCTGACCTTTTGTTGAAAGTATTCCACAGCCAAGGGCCAAAGTCAGATGGTAGAAGGATGGAGATTTCCTAACAACCCCCAACGCCAGACAGGCAGGTAGGCAGCACGAGGTTCCTTCTGGCAAGGGAGACCTTTCTTTCCTGGAAAACACATCCCAGAGGCAGTGATGAATAATAATTCATACATCAGACTAAGAAAAACAACTCACAGATATAGCGTTCTACTTTGTCACCACATCAGCGTGGTAGATGCTGGAGATGAATTATAATCCACATTTTACAGTTAGTAACTGAGACCCAGAAAGGGCAAGTCACTTGAGTGGAATCAACCAGCTCTTCAGCCACAGACCTGGAACCAGAACTGAGTGATGTTCTCTTAACTCTACCACGTTATTCATTTGGTTAGCCCTAATTCACTCAGGAGAGGGGAATTGTTGGAATTCAGATTAATGATCAGAGTTTACCTGGGCTTGGGAACAGATAGCAAAGAGAGAGAATAATTCCATTTTCTGTCATCCTTTTTTATTCCAACAAACTCAGAGGAAACACCAAAGATGCACTATTTGCTCCTTACACAGAACTTTTAGAACTGGGTCTTTTAATAAAAGACTTGAGGTGTGTTTAGTCCCTGACTCCCACAGTCACTGCTGGACACCATGGCACTGATCCAAAATGTCACTTTATTCCAAGCTTTCCCTCCTCCCTGTGCTTCTCCAGGGAACTCCTTCTAAAGGTATCATTTCTATCTGCTCTCCCAGTACCATGGACCAATGGGTCTGCCTCCCAGCTGCTCTGAGCCTCCCTCCTGTACCTAGATCAGTCCCCAGGCACAGATCAGCTTCTGAAACTTTGAGGCATCTCGCACATGTCGATAATACAGAAAACACAAGCTCATGCTGGCTATAGGACAAAGAAGGACTGAACTGGGAAGGACCTTAGAACAGAGAAAGTCAAAGCTTGGAGGGACCTTAGAGCAGAGAAGGTCAAAGCTTGGAAGGACCTTAGAGCAGAGAAAGTCAAATTTTGGAGGGACCTTAGAGCAGAGAAGGTCAAAGCTTGGAGGGACCTTAGAAGAGAGAAGGTCAAAGCCTGGAGGGACCTTAGAGCAGAGAACAGAGAAGGTCAGAGCTAGAATGCACTTTTGACACCATTCTATAAATGATGCATGTTCATACTCAAAAGTTAAGGCCCTTCACCAAATCAAGCTACATTTAACAGTCACTTAGATTCAAAGGCTAATAAAATCTTGGACATGGTAATGCCCACAGAGGCCAAGCAGTCCACACCACCCCATGGCTCAAACCTAGGTTCTCTTCCCTCAGAATGCAGTGTTCTTCCCAACATACTCTTCTGCCTCCCAGGATAAGAATAACTCCCATTTCTATTGAGTTTTAAGTTTTGAAAAGGCTGCTAAACTGAGAGTCATGAAGACCTGGTTTCAAATCCTGCTGCAGACACTGGCTATGTGACCCAGGGAAAGTGACTTAATTTCCCTGTGCTTCAGTTTTATCAGCTATAAAAGGAGGGAGTTGGACTCAGCAGCCTATGGGATCCCCATAAGTTCTGGGTCTATGATCCTCTTATCCTACAAGTAAGTAGTAAAGTGTTACTATCCTCATCAGTATCTAAGGGATGGCCCAGGGTTACAAAGCCAAAGAATGTCTGGGAAAGGATGGGGACCAAAGTTTTCTGGCCATGTCCTGGGCTCTTTCAACTGCAGCATGCTGCCAACTGATCAGTCAACAAGCAGTTTAGTATTTCCTCTGTTCTAGGCTCTGTGTTAATCTATGAGAATACAAAAAGAGCCCCCCCCCCAAAAAAATAAATGTGGCCGTTGAGGCAGCTACTTTCTCCCAGGGAGAGCTCCAGGCTGGGATCTATTCCACAGCCTTGATGACAGACTTGATGACAAGGCTGGGGGAGGACACCCGTCTGACATGACCCAGCCCTCATCTTTTCCCAGGTGCTGAGCTCATGTGCAGAGAATGCCAGAAGCCCAGCCTCCAGCTGGAAGCAGTGGTAGAGAAGGGAGTCCATTCAGGAAACGTCGATGAAGCACCAAATATGTCCGAAATCCTGGTTCCGAGCGGGTCTTACCAAAATGGAATTGCCCCACATGCTCCCTCTTTGCCACAGAGGGGTTGGGGGAGGGAGGAAGGACAAGCACCCAGCTAGTTCCGAAACACGGGGGGCAGTGACCTGGCAAAGGAGAAGTCTAAGCTTCCTGTGAGGAGGATGGGGTGGGGGGGTGCTCCTCCTTCCACTCCAGTTTGTTTCCTTCAGGAAGGACTGGACTGAAGAAGACAGAGGAGCTCTCCAGTGAAGGAGGTGACTAAGACCTCTAGAGCAGGTCACGCTTCCGTGATGCTGCAGGCACAGAGCTCTGTTGTGCCTGTCCTCTAGATCCTCATGACAGAGGCAGAGCAGGGGTCATGGTTCACCTTTCCCAAATGACATAGGCTCAGAGGAGTGGGGAGCGATGTGGCCAAGGTACCCCTGCATCTTCCGACTCCCAGCCAATCACTTCTTTCCAATGTCCTCCACCTCCTAAATATGATTATTCTTGAAAAGGACATTTTCATCATGCTGCTTGTTGAGGTAGAGTGGTGTAGTGGCTAGAGAGCTGGCCCAAAGCCCTGAAGATCTGGATTCAAGTCTTGACTCTGACCACATATTGTCTGTGGGACCCTGAGCAAGTCATTGAACCTCTCAGTGCTCTAGGGAGGTTTAAGACTGTAAGCATTTATTCAGCTCTTACTGTGTGCCAGGGCTCCGGATATGAAGAAAAAAAGAAAAGAAAAACATGGTTGCTGCCTTCAAGGTGTTCACATTCTAATAAAGATGATGATGGACAATTAACTACCTATGACCAAGACACAGACGGTGTAAATGGACATCATTTCCAAAAAGGCCCTGGCAGGGAGAGAAGGGACCAGAAGGAGACAAGGAAAGGCCTCTGGAAAATGAAAGAATTTGGGTTGAGACTTGGAGGGAGCCAGGAGAGCTAAGAGGCAGAGGTGATGAGGGGAACAGGACTAAAGATGGGGGTCCTGGACGAGGAGGAGCTAGGAGGCCAGTGTTGCTGGCTCAGAGTGTACTGGGCAGGGGAGTCAGAGTAAGAAGACTGGAAAGGTAGCAGGGGCTAAGTTTGAATGCCAAACAGAGGATTTTGTATTTGATCCCGGAAGCGATCGGAAGCTGCTGGAGTTCATTGAGTAGGGGCTGAGGTGACTGGACTCATGATTTGAGATCACTGGCCGGTGAATGGAGGATGGACTGGAGTAGGGAGAGACTCGAGGCAGCCTACTGACATCACAGCTAATATGGAAAGCATCCTATTGCTTGACTTCTCGATGGGTAGGGAAAGGCTGGAGGGAGGGAATTTGGAATTCAGAGTTTTAAAAAATGAATGTTAAAGTAGATAAATTTGTGAGAAACAAGAAGACTGCTATTATTTGTGTCCAGGTAGGAGGTGATGAAGCCCCACAGTAGGGTAGAGGCTGAGAGTGGGACGTGGGAGAGAGCTATTAGTCCAAATCCCCAGAGGGAGAAAATGAGTCTCAGAGATGGGAAAAGACTTGTTCCCAGGAAGTGTCAAAGCCAGGATTCAAACTCCAGTCTTCTTCTTCCATCAGAAGCAAGGCTGTGGGCCTGGTAGGAAGGAGGCTCTGGCTGAATTGAAGGCCGGAGGGCCAAAAGGATGGGAAGGGATGGGAGCTTGGAGCAGCTGGGCCTGACCTGAGGAGGAGGTCAGAGGAAGGATTTGTGGAGGAGGGTATGACTGGCACAATACAGAGAGTGAGTGTCTGTCAAGTGTGAAATTGGCTGTTTAGGAAGCCCTGAGTCCGCAAGAATAAATCCCTGGGATTTATTGTGATGTGCCCCAACCAGCTTCTCCCCAGCTTTGGCACCTCTTTCCCCACAGCTGTGTTCCCTGCACACACCACTGGTGGTCACTGCCTCAGGCAGAACAGCTGTGGGCTGGCCGGCCACCTGTTGCTGTCTCATTGAGCTGCTGCTCATTTCTGGACCCAGGAGCAGGAAGGAGGCACTTTTGAGATCAGAAAGAGAAAGCCTAGGGACGCTGGTGACGAGTATCCTTGGGAAGGCTGCCTTGAGGATGGCCTCAGGTAGAGCAGTGATCCTGCTGCCCTCAGTGTTAGGAGCACCTGGTGAGGCTTTTCTGCTCTAATGGTGAGTAGAGAGCCAGCCTGAGAGGCAGCAAGACCTGGGGTCAAGCCTTCTTCTAGCACCTACTGGCTGTGTGACACTGAATAAGTCACTGCTCTGGGCTGAAGGGTGCAAAGAAGGTGACAACCTGAGTAGGAAGGTGGACTTTCCTCATCGTGGAGTTCCTTACACCAAATGAAATCCCATGTCCAGTCCCTCTCTCTAATTCTGATGGAATAGGAAGCACATGGAAGAGCTTACTGTAGATGAAAGACAAAGCATCAGCAAACAGACTGGTCATGCATGGAGCCCTAATGAAGAATCTTGAGGCCTGGGAGAAGCAACATGAAATATACCAAAATTTTCAAAGATAGAAGAGAATGAGACATACCAGCTACAGGCCAGTGATCTCCGCCACATGTGGCTGCAGTGACCTCCTCTTCCTGGATGCTCTTCCTGCCTTCCTTCTGTCTGTCTATCCCCTCCTTAGTCCTCTTTACTGCATCATCTTGCATATTGTGCTCACTGACCATGGGCGTCGCCCAAGGCTTTCCACCAGGCCCCCTTCTCTTTTCTCCTTACCCTGTCCGGACAATCACATTGGCTGCCAGGGATTTGAGTATTACTTCTATGCTGATAATTCTCAGATCTACATATGCAGCCCTGGTTTCACTCCCAAGCTCCAACCTCTCATCACAAGCTGCCTTTAGAACATCTCAAAAATAGATATCCTGTAGACATCTCAAACTCAACATTTCAGTCCAAAATGGAAGTCAATATCTTTCTCCCTAAACTCTCCCCTCTTCCAACACTCTCCTTTACTGCTGAGGATACTGCTCTCCTCCTAATCACCCACGTTCCCAGTCTGGGAACCATCTACTCCTCTCTCTTGTACTCTCCAATCAATTGCCAAATTCGATCTTTTTTTTTCCTTTCCACAACTTCCGTGCTGTACATTCCCATACCCCCTCTGACACTGCCACGACCTTCCTTCAGACCTTCATCACCTCTCACCTGCTCTAATGAAGCAAAGGATGGTGGGACAATCATGTCCTCATTCTTGGGAGTTTTTATTACCCACAACTTTATTAACCTCCTTGGCTGCCATAGCACATCTTCAATCATACTGAGTTTGGGGTCCATTCAAATCCCCAGATCCTTTTCAAACTATTCCCTCACCGTGATCCTTCTATTCTCTACTTGTGAACTTGATGTTTTGAAGCCAAGTTAAGACGTTATATTTTTCTCTAATGAATTTCATCTTCTTCAATTCAACTCAATGCTGAGCCTATCAAGACCCTTTTGGAACCTGTCTTTATTATCCTCTGTGTTAGTCATCCCTCGAGTTTCATGTCTTCTGCAATTTTGATAAGCATACAGTCTATGCCTTTATCCAAATCATTTATTTAAAAAAAAACCTTTTAAAAACGTACAGCACCAAACATGAATCCCTGGGGCACCTCCTGCCATATTGACGTTAACCCATTAATGCTCACTCTTCGAGTCTAGCCATTTGACCCATTCTTAATCCATCTAACATATCATTCTCTTTAACATTTCTAGAGCTTTCCTACACAAATAACTACCAGGAGTGATTCCGTCAAATGCTTCACTGAAGTCCAGGTAACCTTTACCTACAGCATTCCCTGAATGGACAATCTAGTGACCTTATCAAAAACAGGAAATGAGACCAGCATGTCATGACCTATTTTCCTGAAGATCTTCTGGCACTTTTGAATGCTCACTGGCTTTTCTAGATGCTCACCAATCATCTCTGTAATGATCCATTCTAAAAGTGCGCTAGCAGCAGAAGCCAAGCCCACTGGCCCATGGGGTGTAGACTCTACTATGCTCCTTCCCCCATCACCAAAAGGAGGCTACCATGTTCTGTTCTCTAGGTCTGCACTTCTGTTGACCAGCATCATTCAAAGATCCTGGACAGTAGCTCAGCAACTACACCTACCATTCTCTCCACATTCAGTCCTCTCTGGGCCAGATGAGTTGCGTTTATTGGGGGCAGTGATGGGCTCTTCTACTATATATTTATCTTGGCTACCAGCTGCCTAATGATCAATTTGGGTTTGTCCATTCTGGTTCAAAGGTCATTTTTCCTGACAAAGAAATCAGAAGCAAAAAGAAAACTGAGCAGTTCTCGCATTTGCAAATTCTGTTGACCCTTCATTTGCTGCTTCCTGTTTTCATTGCCCTTAGAGACTCTCTCCTCAATCTCCCAGTCACAGTACATCTGCTCCTTAGGAGCTGACATCTTCTACTTTAACACGAAGGCTTACCCTTCATCCTCAAGTCTGTTCCTTCTGACTCCCATGGATAAGAGTCTATGGTTGGGTAGTGGAAAATGGAGAGTAGAGAGGAATGGAATATATCTGACAAAGGGACCTCTGGATTCTCCTGAATCATTTGGAGCTACAGGCTATTGGAGAAAGGGAAGGAAAGGGTGGAGAATCCTAGAGGGAGACTGAAGGAACTGGAGATGTTTAAGCTAGGGGTCACGCTGGCATAATAGGGAACAGGGTAGGAGTGCCATATCGAAAAGGATGAAATCCCCCAAGGTATAGTCTCTGGTGCAAAGGGAGCAGCAACAGGGCAAAAGACAAGAAGACAATGAGATTATGAGAACAAAGAATGGCCCAGTTTGGTTGGAGTATAGGGTATTTGGAGGGAAGAGGGAAGAGTCTTGAAATGCAGGATGGCACCAGACTGAGAAGGGATATGAAGGCCAGCGTTAAGAGCCTAAACTGGAACAGGGAAGCAGTGGGGAGCTATCGAAGGCTCTTGGTCAATGGAAGGCTCTAACTAGATCTATCTGTAAGTCTGGAATAAACCCCCTGATTTCAGACCTTGCCTTCAAGTGGCTATTTGGAGTGGCCCACTGTACATCAAAAGGTCAAGAAATGCTAAATACTGAGCTTCCTGTGCCTGCTCGAGGACTAAGACCAAGAAGTTAAAAGCAAAGAGGACATACCTGCTACAGAGTCCAGCTTTGGAGTCAAATCAAGTGGATTGGCTTGAGGAGTTGTGTCTGTTCCTGGGAACTGGGCTCTTGCTCAGGAGAGGGCAAGCCTAGAGTCAAAACTGCCACTGGTCCAAGGATGGGAGTTCTAGTTCTTTCCAAAAGAGTACAACAAAGCCCCTGAGCCCAAATTTAAGCTAACTTGGAAGCTGGAGATTGTAGAGACTTTGACCAATCATCTCTTGGTCTAATAGAAGGGGTCCCACTTTGCCCTGAAAACGTGCAGCAATATACTAGGTCAGCATTTCAGCTTAATGCAAAGATGGAGACAGTACAGAACATGGCCAGGAATGAGAGACACTTGCTTCCCAGGAGCAAGTGCAGAGGGCCCAGCAGTGACTGGCCCACTAAAGATGTCATACCCCATGAGGAATGGTTTGAGGTCAAGACAATAATGGGCATAAGCTAGGTGGCTCAGTGGATATAGCAGTAGGCCTAGAGTCACGACAACTTGAGTTCACGTTGACCTCAGACACTTAGTAGCTGTGTGTCCCTGGGCAGGTTACTTAATCCTGTTTGCCTTAATCCACTGGAAAAAGAAATGGCAAACCACTCAAGCATCTTTGCCAAGTAAACTCCATGGACAGTATGGTCCATGGAGTCACAAAACATCAGACAAGAGTGAACAACTGAATAACAAGACAATAGATAAGGCAAGCATGGTGGCACTGGAGATAAGAGCTTCTTGGACTAGATGTGTGCAAATACAAGAGATGCAACTCGTCCTCAGGAAGATTGTATTCTGCTAGGCATCTACATAGGGAATAGTTGGCCAGGGAGGGATGCGTTGATTTGGGAAGTCACAGGGATTGCCGAAACAGTATTGATTCCCAGCATTGATGTGGTCATAGCTCTAGTCCTGGAAAGTTGAGTGGGTGGGGATGGGAGGAAACCTCAGTGTCAGAGCAGGTATATGTTTCCTTCCTTGTGAACTCAGTGGCACAGTGCATGTCTTTGGGAGAGGGTAGCCCACTTTGGGGAGGATGTTTTCTTCCTATTCTTAACCGTTGTTCTATCAAGTGCCATTACTCTGAGCTAGTTGTGTTCTTAGACTAGGAAACAAGGTATAAACGCCAGTGGGGGCTCAAGCTTCATGGTTTTAGAAGATTATACCAAAAGAGTACCTGGAACCTAGGGCAGTAGTGGGGGTGGGGAGACGAAGGTAGTGGAGGGTGGCCCAGAGGAGGTATTCCTTGGGGCATAATGAAGCTTGGACAGGCTACCTCTTGTATGCAGAATGGAATCTGAGGGGAAACAGGTAGAGGTGGCCACAGCAGCAAACATTTTTGAAGTGCATACTGAGTGTCAAGTAGTGTGCTGAGCACTAAAGGGTGTGTGAATGCAAAGATTAAAAGGAGTCTCTACCCTTGAGGATCAGACATTCTATTCTCAAGAGGACCCGCTAGTACCCTGTAAGCCCGGGATTCTTTTAAGGGACATCCTTACCTCCATATCATTATCTAATGTCTGTGAGGTGTTCATTTGCATAGTCTATGTTTGACGCTTTGTTAAAAAGACATTTTCTTCCCAAGTGAGAGGCGCACTGAGTACCTGTGGCTGCCAATGGTCATCAAAAAGTTGCCAAGTTTCTTGAAGCTCTGGTTTCCCATTCCCTGCCCTGATCCAACTACTCTTACTCAAATTCTGTTTTCCTCTTGCCCTTTGTCTCAAATTCTGTAGCAGCTCCCATCAGTCAGTGAGCCTCAGTGGGCACAGATAATGAGGAGTGAAAGGAGAAACCAGGGGAAATTGGAGCACCAGTCCTGCTGGAGACACTGGAATCAGATAAGAAGGGAGACGCAGAAGTAACCAGAACTGTCTCTTTTTAGGTGACAAAGAATGGCCCTTGTTTAAGGGAAGCCGACATTCCTAGCTCGGCTTCCAGGACCAAAGCCTCGCCTAGTAACCCTGTAAAGCTTAGATCCTTCAGTAGATCCAAGATTTCATCAGCATCAGTGTGCTCCTTCCTACGGCAGAAATCATAGCTCATCCATGCTGTCTCATTCCTGGTATCTCTCTGCCGTAGATACTCCCCACATCCCATCCTGGATGCTTGTTTGCTATATTTTTTATGATTCCATACTAACCTCATTCTGTCAGGTGGTTCTCCCTGGAAGCCACCATGTATCTGGCCCACCGCCCTTTCAGACCACACATCTACTGGGCACTTCTTGTATGCAAGACTTGATTCTATCCTGAAGGTGCTTCATACCTACTATGGGGGTCATGTTTGCCCTTAAGGTGACTTTCTTGATTTGTCAGTAATTGCTGTATTCCATGACTTATAGCCAAACAGTATCCCAAGAGCAATTCTGTGATTAAAAAGATGAAGCTTTATTTCAGGGAGAAACCTGGGATCCCAGAAAACAGAGCGCACTTTCCCAAATGTAGTTCAGCCTACTATCTTCTTACTTGTGGATTCTGGGCCTGACTTATTGAAAGTGTCTGCCCTGGAAAGACCTTTAAAGTATAGAATGTTAGAGCTGGAAGGAGGGCTTTAGAAGATAGAAGGTCAGAGCTGGGAGGGGGACCTTAGAACATAGAAGGTCAGAGCTGGGAGGGGGACCTTAGAACATAGAAGTTCAGAACTGGGAGGGAGACTTTAGAACATAGAAAGTCAGAGCTGGGAGGAGGACCTTAGAACATAGAAAGTCAGAGCTGGAAGGGTGACCTTAAGGCTGAGAGGGGCCTCAGAACCTAGAATGTCAGAGATAGGAAAGGGACCTTAGAAGTTACAAAGTTGGAAGTGGGAAGGCTCTTAGAACTCAAAGAACAGAGAATGTCACACTTGGCAAGGACCTCAGGATGCTCATTATACAAATGAGGAAACCAAGGCCGGTGATGGGAATTCACTTGTCCCAGTCCCACCCATCATGGTGACTGAGTTTCTCTCAGGTTCTTGTCCTGTGTTTCCTTCTCAGCTTTCTCTATGCCATGGTCAAGGCCAAGTCCCCATTCCCATACACCATTGTGTCTTCGGGTGTCTGTGTCCTTCACCGGGATCTTTGAAAGAATGAAGTGAGAGTTTGCATTGGAGGATTCCCAGGGAAAGCAGAATCTGAAGCACAATAAACAGCTTTATTTACCCTGCACTCTGCGCCTTGCTCAGTGCTAAAGCAAAGGATTTGGGAAACCCTCTAGCTGAGGTGTTTGCCTGGTTTTCTTGCTAAGAGACAAGACATAAGCTTGGAGAATGTTGGAATTGAGAAAAGTCTTCAAGAAGATGAGCGTGTCAATACCACAACATGGAGTGTGAGCACCCTGAGGGCAAGGACTGCTTCTTTGTGTCCAAGTATCCTCCAGTGCCCAGCACACAGTCTCTGCTGAAGAAATTCATTTTCTCTCAGTCACTCATTTCAATGGTTGTAATAGCGTAAAGGAGAATGCACTCGGCTGGATGCAGCCTTCGGTCTTGCAGAAAGATGCTAGGATCCAGATGGGAGATGAGGCAGACTCTACCAGACATGGTCGATGGGCCAGAATGGGCAGAAATAAAATTAATCCAGAAAGGGAGGGTTATATGGGAAATGTGCTATTGGGAAAGAACAATGATATAAGAAGAATTTAAAAAAAATAAGTGAATAAGAGAGAATTAGAATAAAATGTGTGTTTTTTTTTATTTCTTGGATAAAATCACAGCCTTGATTGTGCTAGGATGCTGTGATACAGATCTCCTTGTGTAAAAACAGGTGTTGTCAGATGTCTAACCAGAGTGTTAGTCAATTCAAAGGGATTTATTGAGGTCCTAATTAACACTGTGTGGAATACAGAAGGGAAAAAAGAGAATTTATCTCTGATCTTAATGACATAATGCAACAAATAATAATAGTTGTGACCCAGATAACATGTTATTATTTACATTTTTATTATAGCGCCTTACATGTTTTGGATGCCAGTCTCACTTGGATCATGTTGAGGCTAGTAATTCAAGTGAGATCACACCCATTCTACAGATGAACAAACTGAGATCCAGAGAGGTGGAGTGATTTATTTACATGGGCCATCTAGCTTTTTTCAGACTGAGCTGGATGCTTTCCATTCATTCTTCACTTCAGTAACTGAAGGAGCCACGATTTCCCAGTTGGGTTCAGGTCAAACCCAGTCTCGAAGGTCCCAACCCTCTAACTCCATGAAACTCTGATTCCTTTAACTAGTGAAGACTATAATGCCCCTGTGGCTTGGCACAGGGTCAAAAATCCTCAATGCCTTGTGGTTAATTTAGTAGTGAGCCTCCCCAAATTTCACTGGGCTGATACCTTGATTACAGACAGATGCCTGTACATCATGCCAACAATAGTGCTAAGAATTATGAATCATAAGGGGCAGTGTATGTGGTAGGTAGGACACCATCTACTGAGGAGAGATTCAATGCCTCCCCAGACCCTTCCCAGATGGGCATTCCTAAACCCGGCACTTAACAGAGCGCTTGACACATGTTTGGTCATTTCAGTGCTATCTGACTCTTCATGACCCCATTTAGGGTTTTCTTGTCAGAGGCATTGGAAGGGATTGCCATTTCCTCCTCCAGCTCATTTTACAGATGAGGAAACTGAGGCAAGCAGGGTAAAGTGACTTGCCCACGGTCATATAGCTAGGAGGCATCTACGGTCAAATTGGAACTCACCAAGATCAGTCTTCCTGACTCCAGGCCCGGCGCTCTACCCACTGCACTACCTAGTAGCCCATAGTAGGTGCTTAATACATGCTCCTTGACTAAGTGACTGCCCAAGTCACTTGGGGGTCATCTTTGACTCCTCATTCTCACTCAGGCCACATAGCCAATTGGTTGCCAAGTCTCTCATTTCTGACTTCGCAATATCTCTTGCCTATATCCACCTTTCTCCTCCACTCACACAGATACCACAGTGATTCAGACTCTTATTACCCCTTGCCTGAAATATTGAAATATCCATCTAACTGGTCTCATTGCCTGCAATCCTTCATTCATCTGCCAAAGGGGCGTTTTCTAAAACAGAGATCTCTCCATGTCACACCACACAATCTGCAATTCAGTGACACTGTCCTCTGTGCTGTTCCATGAACAAGACACTCTGACTCCCAACTCTGAATTTTCACTGGCTGTCCGCCATGCCTGAGACTTGCTCTCCTTCTTCTCCCCTTCCTGGCTTCTTTCAAGCCTCAGCTCATGTCCCACCTTCTACAAGAAGGCTTTCCTAGTCTTCTTTTCCTTAGGGCCTTCCCTCTGATACTACCCTCAATTTATCATACACACACACACACACACATATGGATAGATAGCTATAGACATATGTATGTAGGGAGGGAGAGAAGAATAAATTGAGAGACAGATAGATGGGGAGAAAAGAGAAAGAGAGAGAGAAGAAAGGATAAATTGAGGGGTAGAGAGACAGATAGACAGACAGACAGACAGACAGACAGACAGACAGACAGACAGATAGATAGATAGATAGATAGAGCTGTTTGCATTCCATCTCCAGCACTGTGAGCTCCTTGAGGGAAGGACTGTTTTTGTCTGTCCTTGCGTCCTCACAACTTAGCATTTAATAAATGTTTATGACTGCTTGATTGACCTAACATATCAACATCTTCATGCCTGTGTCCTTATCTGTAAAATGAGGGGGTAGGACTGATGGCCTCCAGGATCCCTTCCAGCTTTAAATATATAATTGAGTAGAAAAAAACCAAACATTTAAAAATGGTTCCCTCATTTGCTTGGTGGGGGCACTCACTCGATCCGGTTAGAATGGTTTAATGTTCATCTCTGGCAGTCACTGCTCTAAGTACTGAGGACAGACAGGCCAATGCTCAGCTGCGCCATCTCCCCAGGCATCTCCCTTGTCCTTGCCCCAGCCTCCAGAGCAGATCTCCCCCCCCCCAACCTTAGAGCCCTGCCTCTGGAGCTCTCACTACCTGACTGCTGACACTCTCTGCTGCTTCTGGTTTGCTAGTTTTAATGAGTGATGCCCAGGAGCCTTTTTCTGCCCACCAACTTCTTCAGTGTGGATTCTTCTAAGCTAAGGATATCATGTAATTTGCTGTCATTCTGGGTCACCAAGAGAATGTTGTGGTTGAAAGGTGAGCATTTTTTATAATTCAATTTAATTTCACGTTCAGTTCTGAGTTCAGTTCACATCCCCCTCACCCATCTCACTGGACCTCTCTCTCAGCTTCTCAATGGAAAGAAAAAAAATCTTGTTACAAATATGTACGGTCAAGCAAAAAAGACAATCCCGCATTAACCATGCACAAAAATTGTTGAATAGAAAAGAAAAACATGCTTCAATATATAGTCTGAATCCCTCTGCTCTCTACCTAGAGTTAGGGAGCATGCCTCATCGCGTGTCCATCCTCTGGATTCGTGGTTGGTCATCACACTGCTCAGTTCCCAAGTCTTTCAGTTGATTATCCTTACAATAATCCTGGTATCATCTACCAATGGGGTCCTTAACAGCAATCTCACCGTCTCTAGCAGGGGCACAATCTGGGGGCCATGGGTAAATTCCAGGAGGTCAATGAACTTAAATTAGAAAAAGGACATCTTTATTTCACTATAATGGTTGCCTTTCTAACCCTTTATAGTTTGTTGTACACACTTAAACACATTATTTAAGGAGGGTCCATTGGCTTCACTAGACTGACTGACCATGAAGTCCGTGACGTGAAGAAAGTGAAGACGCACTGATCCAAAGGAAGACCTTCCTGCCTTTAGCCCTTGCCTAGAACATCTTCCGTAAAAACAGGAGACATAATTATCGGGCATTATGCTGTGCTTTATGGTTCCATACTGGTAATCAAAAGATCATTGTGTAATCACTGCTGGTTGCATCTGTCAAGGAAACACAGGTGACAGGGACATGCGTATAATGAGGACTAGTCCATGAATGGAGTGCACACCATTGGCACAAATTCCCCATGGGGGAGAGGCATTAGAGAATGCAGAACCTAAGAAAATGGAGGGAGAGAGAAGGGAAAATCCAGGTAGTTACCTACGGAGCACAGTGGGAAGGCTGGATAACTTTAGAGTAGGACATTGTAGGGTGGTGTTGGTTTGAGGGGGAAAAGAATAAGGTAGCAGGTAGTGGGAGACAGAAAACAGGGTTTGAACAATGGTAGCTGGGGCTCAGTGCCACAGGAATGGGTAGAGTATGACATATTACATAGCCCAAATTCAAATACCTCTAAATGTCTTGGAGAGCTTTGCCAATAAACTGTACTAAAAGAAGACCATTATCCCAGACTAAATTATTAGCTGCTGTCACCTACCTGGATACAATGTTCCTCAACAAAATCTTTTGAGTAGTTGCCTCTATCTTATAGGGCACCTAGTTGGCACTGTGGATAGAGTGCGGGCCCTGGAGTCAGGAAAACCTGAGTTCAAATCCAGCCTCAGACATTTACTAGCTCTGTGACCCTTGGCAAGTCACTTACCTCATTTGCCTTAGTTTCCTCATCTATGAAATGAGCTGGAGAAGGAAATGACAAACCACTCCAGTATCTCTGCCAAGAAAATCCCAAATGGGATCACAAGGAAGCAGACACAACAGAAAAATGACTAAAGACAACAAGTATAATCCCATCTCAAATGCTCCGTGGAAGGAAAAGATTTCAAATTCCAGAGGAAAACATGATTGTGTGGGAACAGGATGAGGTGCACAGCTTTCCTACTGAGCTGTGCCCACAGGAGATGTCACCAAGATGTTGATCTGCAGTGAGTCTACAGAGACAGAGCTTTCTTCTCAATACCAATTCAGAGAAAATTGTGTTAATATCTTTGCCCATCACCTACATTTCCTAAGGAATCTTCCCTTTCCCCTCCTCCTCCCACCAAGCAATGTCTTTGAACACATAGGAGGGGAAAAATAAACTGTTCAGAAAAGCAAGTCAGCATATAGAAATCTCTGATGGTATAGGCAGTGTTATACACACACACACACCACACGCTTCACAGACAACACACACACATGCACATACACACACACACACACATACCACATGCACGTACCCCACCACACCACATACACACACACACGCACCCTGCACATACACTTCACACACATACACCCTGCACATACACTTCACACACACACACACACACACACACACACACACACACACACACACACACACACACACACCATGTGCATATGCCCCTATATAAAGAATCAGAGGAAGGCTCTCCTCTCTCTCTTCTCTCAGGACTAGCTCCGTCATTCATCATTTGGAATGTAGAATTGCAGTTTTTCCTTGTCACTCTTTCTATTTCTGCTCTTAGAGTCATTGTGTCCAAACTATTTCTTCCATTATGAAAAACATTCATTTCACCTGCTTTCCAGAAGCACTAGGCAGGTCCTGGAGAGAGAGCAGGGCCTGGAGGCAGGAAGCCCTGGGTTTAAATAAACTTGCTGTATGACCTTGCAAAAGTTACTTAACCTTTGTCTGCCTTAGTTCTTTCAACGTTTCTTCAATAGTTTTTCAGTCACATCTGACTCTCCATGGACCCATTTAGGATTTTCTTGGCAGAGACACTGAAGTATTTTGCCATTTCCTTCTCCAGATCATTTTACAGATAAGGGAACTGAGGCAAACAGATGTAAGTGGCTTGCCCAAGGTCACAGCTGGTGTCTGAAACTGGACTTGAATTCAAGAAGATGAGACTTCCTAACTTCTGGCTAGGCCCTCTGTGCACTATTACCACCTGGCTGCCCTGCTTCTCAGCTTTAAAATGGAGATAGTCAGAGAGCCCACCTCACAGGGCTGTGGTCAGGATCAAATGAGATTAATATTTGTTAAGCACTTGGCACAGTGTCTGGCACATAATGGCTGCTTAATAAATACTAATATCTTTCCTTCCTCCCTGCCTCCCTCCTTCCTCCTTCCCTCCTTCCTTCCTATTCTTCTTCCTCTTTCCCTCCCTCTTCTTTCCTTCTTTCCTTATTTCTTTCCTTCTTTCTTCCTTCCCTCTCTCCTTCCCTTCCTCCTTTATTCCCTTCCTTCTTTCCTCCCTCCCTCCCTCCTTCCTTCCTTCCTTCCTCATAGTCCACTGAACAGTAAACCTGGAAGCAGAACACCAGGCTGGTGACTTGCCCCGGGACGATTTCTATCTGATCCCTATTGAAGGTAGAGATGAAAAGAATGAAGTAATCCTAAGGCCCGATTGTCTCTCTGAGTCTCCTCCCAACAGGTGCAGTCTGATGCCTGCTTTGCCTCCTCTCAGGAGCCAGGCATGGATATGGGGTCCACAGAACTCTCATCAGCTCCATAGCTCCCAGCCAGGATCTCTCAGCGACAAACTCGTCTTCACCCTCCCTGTTCCCTCCGGAATTTTCAGGCTTTAATCACCTCCCAAGAGAGCTCCAGGCCCAGAATATACCACTCCTGAGACTTCTTCACGCTGATGCCTTTTTTTAGACTTAATTAAATATAAGTGTATGCCTTCAGGGGCAGAGCAGAAATTCTGACCCAGATCCACCTCAGAGAAGGTCTGTCAAGGGAACCACACTAGCAGTACCTACCCAGAGATGCAGCCTTCCTTCCCACTCTTCTGCCATTCTGACCATGCTCAAGCTAACAGGGCCCTCCAAGAGAAATCAAGGGTTTTTGTCTGAGCACTGAAACTGGCCATCCTCCCTCCCAGAATCATAGCATCTCAAGCTGGAAGGGAGCATAGATATAGATAGATACCCCTGGAATGGAAGCTCCCTGGGTGCAGGTACAGTTTTTGTTTTTTATGCTTGTGTCCCCAGTCCCTAGCACAGTACTTGGCATACAACAAGCCCCTAATAAATGCCTGTAGAATTCAATTGGATAAGTTAGTGCCACCGTGTCATTTTACAAGAGGGGAAATTGAGGACCAGAGACATTGAGTGGCTTATCCATGGTCACACACATCAGAAGAATGATCAACTGGGATTTGATTCCAGACCTTCTGACTTCAAATCCAAGGCTCTTTCTACTATTCCACAGTTCATCAGACACTAGACCACTTCAAATGAAGTCTCCTATGCCCTGGAATGCCCTGAAGGGATGCATCATGGATGGACTCTCCTTCCCTTATTCTCTCTTGCCATGTCTATGTGTATGCAACAGCTATCGGGGGATCCTGTCTCAAAGATGAGGGCCCACCATCTTGTCAGCAATGTAATACTTTAGAGAGACCCCAGCTTTCTTCTCACTGTAATCACTCATATGTGACCATCGAAATGGCAGCTCCATTGCTATGGAGTTCTGAGGTATAAAAACCACTTTCCTCGTGATTTTCCTGGGAAGTAGGTACTATTGGCTCCACTTTAAAGATGAGGAACTCAGAGCCAGGAAGGTGAAAAGTGACTTCCTCGTGGTCACATAGTTAGAAAATGTCAAAATCTGTCTTTAAACACATATCCTCTGCCCATTCCATTATGGCACAATTGATGGTTTTCCTTCCAACCCCAATATCTTCTGCCCCACTTATCTGGCCCATAATGAATGGCTGATTCCTTGGCGTTAAGGCAGCCTTCTTAGGGTATCCTCTTCTAAAATGACAGTCCCCCTGGAATGGGAAATACATTTAGCCTCCATCCATTTTTCACATGTCAGTATGAATTTGTTTCCATGCCCTCTGTCTTCTCTGAGTTCTGCCAGGTGCATAGTGTGTGTGTAGGTACAAGGACATCACATGGCATAGTCAGAGGAACCCTGGACAGAGATCAGGTTCTTCTCCTCCTCCTCCTCACTGCTTCAGGGCATGGCTTTGGAAAAGTCACTTCCCTTTCTTGGTCTCTCATCAGTCAGTCACTCAGTGAGGCAACATTTATGAGAAGAACAAGGTAGTCTGAAAAACAAGAAGAACTCAAGTTAGAGTAAACACTAACCATAGAATCTGGGAAGGCCTCACAGAGGAGGGGGCATCTGGATGGAGTCTTAAGGTGAAACATGAACTCCAAGAAGTGGGGCTGGAGGAGTACATTCCAGCTTTGGGGGGACTGTCTGTGCAAATGCACGGAGGAGGGAGATGGAACATGATATATGGGGAAAAGAAAGCAGACAAATTTGTATGAAGGGGAGTACTGTGAAATCAGCCTGGAAAGGCGGCTTGGGGCCAGATCATAAAGGGCTTAAATGTAGATTAAAAAATATGTATTTTATTTTCAAGTCAGTAGGGAGCCACAAGATTTTTGAGGAAGATAATGACATGGTCAGACACTATTTTAGCATTTGTGTGCAGGATGATTGGAGAGGGGAAAAATGTGAAGAAAAGAGGGTAATCAGGAAGATAAATCTTTGAAATAAATGATGAGACCCTGAAATAACAACAGCATTTTACAAACATGACCTCTTTGACCCTGACTATAATTCATTGAGGTAGGTGCTATTATATCACCATTTTGCATATGAGTACATTGAGGCAAACAGAGTTTAAATGACTTACCCAGGGTCACACAGCTAGGAAATGTTTGAAGCTGAGTTTGAACACAGTTCTTCTTGACTCCAGCTCCAGCATTTCCTCTATAAAACCCACTTAGTTACCACTGAATTAGAATTGAGCCTGTGTCAGGAAGGGGAAGAGAAAGACCACAGAGCTGCTATGGAAATAGAATTGAGAAGATTTGATTTGCCATCTATTGACTCTGTATGTGTGTGTGTGTTTTGTCAAGGTACAGAAAAAGGGACATCGAAGATGATGCCAACGTACTGAATTAATTGACTGAAAAGATAGCAGTGCCTCCAACAGAAATGAGGTCTGTGCCCCCTTTCAGGTTCTGTGTTTCTGTTGTCCATAGCCCCACCTGGCCACTGTGGTCCTGAGATTCCCCAGGTATGTGTAAAAATCCTTCTTCCTTAATCCTGTTGGGGCCCAGCATGGTTAAAAACAAACAAAACTCTAACAAAAGGACTAAGGTAAAGAATGTTAATACAATCAGGCTTACACAGGTCTCATACATAGAGAGGTTCTTCCACTTAACCCTGTCTACTCCTAACTGCCCAGCTGAGCCCAGCCCCAGGGAGACCAAACATTCCTTTATCCCTCTAATAGCTGTCTCCTTCTCCCAGCCCTGCAGATTTGTTTCTTTATAGAAATTCACCGTGTAAAGTCAAAGCTTTATTCCAGGGTGAGATGCTCTATGGAGAGATGGAATTCAGAGAATTGTTGGATCATAGTACTAGCATCCCTCTGCCTATACCCCCCCACACTTCTAAATGGCCTAATGGGTTTAGATCCCAGAGGGATGACTACTCTCACATTTTGGGAATAACTCCATGGGCCTATACTTCTAACACTCTAGCTCATGAGTCCCCACTAGTATGCTTCCAATTAATAATCAGCTAGAAGACTTAATGAGCTTTTAGTCAAGTCTTGAGCTCATAATATTCTGATGCCTGTTCTAATGTTCTCTGCTTTTCTATACTTCTTCCTCTCCTTAGATAATTCTTTTTTTGTGTTTTATTGGTTTTGTTGTTGGATTTTTTTAATATCACATTCATCACCTTTTCATTCCCCTAGCTTTGTAACAATTTTTTAAAAGCAAATTTTTTTAAGTTCAGAAAGAAAAAAAACCATAAGTCATGGGGGACAGACAGAGAAAATGGAGTATCTTATTGGAATGGTCAGGAGGCCAATGTCCCCAGATGTGTAGGGATCAAAGTGTCAGAAGACTGAAACGGTAAGAGGTGGGTAGGTTATGAAGGGATTAGAATGCCAACCAAAGCATTTTGCTTTTGATCCTGGAGACAATAGGGAGCCACTGGGGTTTATTGAAGAGGGGGTGACATGATGGGACCTGCCTTTAGGAAAATCATTTTAGTGGCTGAGTGGAGAATGGATTGTGGTGGGGAGACACTTGTGGTAGGCAGACCACCCAGCAGCTACTGCGACAGTCCAGGTGTGGGGTATGAGGGCCTACACCAGGGTGGAGGCAGTGTCAGAGGAGAGAAGGGGCATATTTGAAAGATGTCACAAAGGTAAAATCGACAAGAGACAGTACAACAGGGAAATCAACAGATCTTGGTGCCATATTGGATCTGGAAGATGAGAGACAGTGAGGAGCCTAGGATGACTCCTAGGTTGTGAGGCTGGTATTTCAGTCCACAGTAATCAGGCAGGTAGGAAGGGAGTCCATGTTTAGGAGGAAAGATGATGAGATGAGAGATTGGAGGTAAGCAGAGATGGGGCAAGAAAGGGAGAGTTGAGGAGTATCAGCATAAATATAGTAATTAAATGCAAGGGACCTAATGAGATCACCAAGTGAAATAGCACAAGGGGAGAGGAGAAGAGGGCCCAGGACAGGACCCTCTGGTTAGAGGACATTCTCCAGGCCATTCAGCCCCTGACCTGGAAGCTCTGGCCTCCAGAGTTTTCCTTTAGGCCATGGAAGTGACTCTGCATGTGGTCCTGAAGAAGGGGCTACCAGCCTCAGGCTTCCACACCGGGAAACAGGCCTGGTTAGATGTGACATTGGCCACTTGGCTGGCAATGGGGTGGTAACAAATCATACAGCGCCCATAAAATGCTAGGAACTTGTCCAACAAGGGACTGTGCAAAAGAAACCTGTTATTACTTGGCTGTGGACTCTTCGGGAGCCACTCTGAACTTCACAGATTCTGGGTCTGGGTGCTTCCCCCGAAGGCACTTACTCATTTTTGTCTCAGATATAGAAGTGACTGATGGAGTCGACAATTCCTTTGCCTCCCTGGCAAAGCAGATGAATATCAATGATGTCAGCATGGCAGGATGCCAAGAGTGGCTTGCTTGGAGTCAGGAAGACCTAGGGTTAAACACTATCTCTGATACTAGCCACATGACCCTGGGAAAGTCACTTAAATTCTTAGAGCCTCAATTTCCTCATCTTTAAATTGGGGCCATAATAACCAAGTGCCTCACAGGCTTGAGAAGTTGGTTCCGTGGGTCAGAGGGTACAGGTATTTTAGCCATTTTTTGGTGTCATAATTCCAAAATGATTTCCAGAGTGGTAAAGTGCTTGCAAATTTATAGCATTATGTAAATGTCAATTATTGATAAAAGAGTATCAGGACTAAGACCCCAAGATGAAGAGATTGAGATCTGGAGGGGGGTTGGGAAAGCATTTGGTTCAGAGTCATCAAAAGTAAATAGAAACAGATTGGGAACATATTGACTTAGAAAACCACAATTTCACATTATCTATGTTGCACCGTATTTTTTTTCTTTTGTTAAATATTTCCCAATTATTTCCCAATCCTGGGTCCACTCAGGAGTTTTGCAGCCTGAGATGACCCAGACCTTTGATCTAGTCAATCCAGCTGATCCTCCTAATTTCTGTGATTGGGGAGATGGATCTCAAAGAGGTCAAACCCAAGGTTAAGGCTGGAGAATTCCCAATGGAAATGTGGAGATGGTATATGAAATATCTTGGAGTCTGGACTCATGAATACAACTACAAAACATCCTTTACTATTTACTCTGAAAATAAAGAAGGATAAATGATTGAAAAAGACATTCATTGATCCCAATTAGCCTTACCAATATTACAAAAATGACCATGCTATCTATGTACTTGTATTAATTTATCAGTTTAGTGCCGTACCAATCAAACTCCCAAAGAGTTATTTTGTAAAATTAGACAAAATCAGGGCACAGATTATTTGGAAGAATAAAAGGTCTAAAATCCTTCATGGAAGTAAGCAGAACCAGGAAAAGAGTAAACACAGTGTGCAGCATTTCCATTTACAGCCAAATAATGCAAACACAAAACCAGATTGGATGCAGTTTCATGGACCCATGTTAACCCTAGAGAAGAGATAAGAAAATGGATGCCCCCCACAAGCATTGGAGAAATGGTGGACTGTGGTTGGGGGTGTCGTCCAGTGTCAGAGGGCTTCATTGGGTGGCTCAATTGTTTTCTTTGTTATGAAGAAAGTTGGCCTAGTGGGGAAAGGGTGGGGCAGCTTAAGAGACTAAGAAATTAAAAAAAAAATGCAAAGCATATTTTTTTAAGTGTCAAAGCCAGGATTTGAAATCAAGTCCTCTGACTCCAAAATAATACAGCAATTCTGCTGTATGAGTTGTTCTGAAAATATAAATTTGTTTTAGCACAACTGGTATGTTATGAAAGGCTTTGAACGTGACAACAGTTTTGTGTGTGCTCATATGAGAGTTTGACCAGGAAAAATAGTGAGTGAATGAAGAAAACTGTGCCACTCGACAATAATACACAAACTGAAACCCTTCCAACATCAACTTCCACAAGCAATGTTCAGGTCTTGGTCAAGGTAAAGTATCATGTGTCTTGTATCTATTCTGATCTGGTAGGAGTTGTAGGCAGCAGAAGCCGGTCTACCCATCCTTCCCTCTCCACCTTCCACCAGGGCTGAAGCCAGGACTGGAGCCGCTCCCCACCAAGGTTGACTAAGTCTCACCTGCAGTTACTCAACCTGGCCAGCCCAGAACCTCTTGGCATCTGGAAGCAGAAGCCTAAGGCCGTGGCTATGGCCACTATATTGTAGTATTTATCTACTTCTTAACCATTTGACACATATAAAAGTGTGCTAACATTTTGATTAGATCCGCCTCTTTTTTATGTGTCACTGATGAAGTTTCTGATATAAAAGGTTGGATTAGGTGACCTCTAAAGGCTCTTTCACTTCTAAACCTATAACCCCCAGAACCATATGACCCTGCTAGGTAGGTAATGACAGAGTCTGTGGTCGAAAATCTCCAGAGAAAGAGAAACTACTCCCCAGCCCATTTCAATAATAACGACAGCTAGCATAAATAGTAACTTCTATGTGCTGGGTTCTTTTCAAATATTATCTCACTTAACACTCACAACAACCCTGAGAAGTAGGTGCTATTATCAACCTACAAGGCAGACAGAAGCTAAGCGACTTATCCAGGGTCACACAGTGACTTAGAAGTGTCTGAGACCAGATCTGAATACAAGTCTTCCTGACTCCAGGCCCAGGACTGTATCCGTTGTGCCAACTAGCTGCCTGCTACACTTTGGCGCAGCCTAATTGTTACAGAGAATAATCCTTCTTTTTGCAATAGTGGCTTCTTATCAATATAAAATCACATCTTAGGCTCTTCAAAGCCCTTCGTAACCAGGCATCCTCCCTCCTTTCCAGTCTTCTCACACCTTACCTCCGCCACACACGTATTCTGCTGTGCCATGCCACTGTGCTCCCTGTGGTTCCTTGAACAAGACCCTTCACTTCCTTTGTCTGGGCATCTTCACTTGCTATATCCCATACCTGAAACTCTCCCTTCCCCATCTCCACCTCTTAGCTTTCCTGGCTTCCTTCAAATCTCAGCTTCTTCAGGAAGCTTTTTTCCATCCCCCTTCGTCCTAGAGCCTCCCCCCCCCACCCCGCACTGTCCCCAACTCAACTTCTCTGACTCAAGTTTGTACGTCATTGTTTGCATGTTACCTACCCCTTTAGACTGTGAGCTGCTTGAGGGCAGGAACTCTGTTTTTATCTTCTTTGTCTCCCCAACACTTACCACAGTGCCTAGCACACAGTAAGTGCTTAATAATTGCTTGCTGATCTCTTGATGTTGACATCTTTGTAACTTCTTTCCTTTCTTCCTTACTTCCAATCTCTGGCTGAAAGGAAAAACAAAAAGTCTAACCTCTCCAGAATATAACCTCCCCTGAGGTTCTTAAGATAGCAGCTTTCAAACCCCTTTCTAATTCTTCTCTTCTGGCTACACATTCACATTTCCTTCAATGACTTCCCAAATGGGATGGTCTCTATCCATTCAGGTTGCTTTTTCATGCTCCCTGAGCAGAATCCAAAATGTCAATGGCCTTCCTCCAACGGGCTGCCTAGAAGTCAGTCAGTATCCAGCCATCCACCTAGGGCAAAGGACAAAGGCACCATCCTCATCACCACCACTTTTTAGTTCACTCTGCCCCTTTGGGCTCAGGCCATCACAATCAACCTTTATTAATGCAAATCAATTCCGCAGGTGCTCACTAAGTGCCTACTATGTGCCAGACACCAAAGCTACAAAGACAGAAATGAAAACTAACTCCCAAAACAAAGGATTCTATTAGTTCTTGTGAGTGCCACATCACATTAACAGCTAATAATGAACTTCAGCCTTTTATTGGATGAATTGCTACCCAGCTGCACCCAGCTCCCTAGAAGCTTGTCCTTACACGGTGGATTTATTCACAGTACTTTATATTTTTATTAGCCTTTATGTTCATCTGTATTAAATTTCACCTTGCCCTGGGTATCCATGATGAATGTAGGAGCAGATCCTGAAGAATACAGACAGAAAAGTATTCTCTCTTGACAGTGATATTTTCCATGTGACTTTATGCTGGTTATAGCAAACTGCAGAATATTAAAGGGACCCCTCAGTAAGACAACACATGGCCACTCAAAGTTCTTGGCTGAGCAATCTACACACAAAAAACTAAGTGGATGAAGAATTCACATGGCCTAGATGATGGCAGGGAATTAGGCGGGCAGCCCATTGACCTGGGCCATCATTACCTATATCTTGCACGGGTTCTGCCAGCGGAAATGAGCTAGACTCGGAAATAGTTGGAGGTGCAAGAATGAACTGGATTGCATTAAGGAAATATAAATGGTTCTAACAACAGCAAACTGCTGCCTGCCACAAATGCCCCTCTTTTTGGTACTTGTTCCCTCCTAGTGAAGGCATATAGCTGTGAATCATGAAAACCAGAGTTTCTGAAGATTTCTAGTTTCAAGTGACCTAAAGAGCAATTAAAAAGAAAAACTCACGGTGGGGGTAAGTACTGCAACAATTCTTTGTGAAGTCTTATATGCAAGAAGGGTGCCAAGCACCCTGAGAGTGCTCGGGGAAGGAGGATGGCCAGTCATGTAGCCAGATCAAAGAACAGATGGTTCACTTGCATGTTGCATTCAATGAAATATTCAGAAGGCCTAGAAGGTTAAAACTGAGTGCCAAGAAAAGTAATAGAAGAGATGCAAGAAGATGCTTCCCTTTCCTTGCAGAGGTGAGACTACGGATGTGGGGAAAAGCCAAACATCGGCAGAATCATTCAACGTGTTGCCAACTTTTGTCAAACTGCTTATCTCCCTTCCACTGTGTTCTTCATTATAATGGTATTAAAATAATAATGATAATAATAGATGCTAGCACTCATATGTCACTTTAAGGTCTGCAGAATGTTCCATAAATATTTGATCATTTGACCCTAACAACAACTCTAGGGCATAGGTGCTTTTTGCCCATTTTTAGGGTGAGGAAACCGAGGCAGACAGGGTCTGCCCAGGGTCACATAGCTAGTAAGTGTCTGTTAATAAAGAACAGTGGGGGAAGGAATACATTTAGAAATATAACAGATATGGAAACAAAATACATAAAAATGAGTTTTTGAAAACATCTAGTAGGAGGTCTTCAGAGCTTTGAAGAATGCCTCCAAAGCTACTTTAGGGAAACTCACCAGATTAATCCCTTGAAGACTTTACCTGCTACCATTTTCAGACAGCTAAGATGCTGGCTTTCTAGTCTGACAGAATCTCTCCCATTCTCACAATCAGTCAGTGGCCAACCACAATGGCTCATCTATCACATCTGTCGATTCTCCCAGGACCTTCAGATGTAACTCACTTCAACTTGGAATGGAAGTGAAAGTCTAAGCCTGCTGATGCTATACCTTCCCAGGCTGGGCTTTGACTCCATGTCTGCCATTTTCTTCTGAACTGTCTAGGAATTTTCTAAGGTTAATCTCCTAGGGCTGGGCAGCCCTGCCTTTTTTGTTTTCAGTTTTTACCATCCCACACAACCCTAGTAGCAGCTCGAATCTTTTTTTTTGTTTGTTTTTTCTCTTTCCCCCACTGGCCATTTCAAACCAGAAGTCCCATGAACATCTCTCAGCCAATCTAAAACATAACTCACTCTCTTTCTTCCAACCCCCTCTTCTGCCCATCGCCATTCCATTACTGGCCTTAGCACCCTTCCAGCCACTCAGGTCTCTAACCACAGAGTCATCCTGATTCCCCTCTTTCCTTCAATCTCTTGCCAAAATTTTTTTTATTCTTTCTTATCTCTCTCAGTTCCCCCTTTTCTCCTCACTAACACAGCTGCCTCTCGTTATGCCTCATCATCTCTCACTAGGACCACTCTAATAGCCTCCTCATTGGCCTCCATGCCTCCAGTCTCTTCTCATTCCACATCATTCTCCACATAGCTGTTCCAATGATTTTCCTAAACAGTGCTCTCCAGGGCATCCCTACTCAATAAAGCCCAGGGATTTTTTATAACACCTCCAGGATAGAATAAAAGTCCTTGGTCGGATATTGGAAACCTTTCCCAAGCCAGTCTCAGCCTACCTTTCCAATACTGTTACCCATCATTCCCTCCCACACATTTCTCAGGCCAGCCAAATCGGCTTTATTGCAGATATATCACACCTAGCTCACATAACACCCCATTCCCATCTCCATGTCTTTTCCCAGGCCATCCCTCATGCCTCATATTCCCTCACTCCTCAATTCTGCCTCTTGCAATCCCTAATTTCTTTCAAAGCATGAACTAAAGTTCCCCCTTTTCGGGGGGCGGTGCAGAGCCAAGATGGCGGCTGGAAAGCTGGGACTAGCATGAGCTCCCTGCCAAGTCCTTCCAAAAAACTACAAAAAATGGCTTTGAACCAATTCTAGAACTGCAGAACCCACAGGGTAGCAGAAGGAAGCAGGGCTCTAGCCCAGGACAGCCTGGATAGTCTCTGGGTAAGGTCTATCCCGCACGGAGCTGGGAGAAGAGGGGAGCGGAGCTGAGCGGAGCAGAGCCCAGCCTGGGCGGCGCGGACCAGCAAGACCAGGAGCCAGGTAGAGCGTGCCCTAGCACCCCGAATCAGTGAGCTGCAGCAGTTACCAGACTTATCAACCCACAAACACCAAAGACAACAG
>CM053625.1:324098539-324150102 GCA_028646595.1 Phalanger gymnotis | reverse complement strand
CCCCCCCCCCCCCCCCCCCCCCCCACACACACACACCTGTCCCCTCCCTCCGCCGCCACCTGCCCACTCCTGGCCTCCCCTGCTCTGGTGGATCAGATCCCCCCACGCCCCTCCGCCCTTTACTCTTATCACCGGATCGAGAGATCCGAGGATCTGGATCTGGAAGCGAGCTTAGAGATCCCTGGGTCCAAGCCTCTCCCTCATTTGACAGAAGAGGAATGTGTAGCGCGGCCCCTGGAGCCGCCGCTCAAGGCCCTTTGGAGCCCCCGAAGTGCCCACCGCTGCATGAACGAGATTGCCCAGGCCGACTGGGCTGGGGCGCAGGGACTCTTGGGCTGCGGGATGTCGCCCGATTCCGGGAGAGCTTTCTTTGTATCCCCGGCCCTCAGCCTAGAGCCTGGGGCTCGGCAGGAGCCTCTCTAGCGCTTGGTGATGGATTGATCAGAACAAACACTGAACCGGGAGTCAGGACACCTGGCTCTAGTCCTGGCTATTAGCTGTCTCTGGTCGAGTCTTTTTTGGGTGTCAGTTTCCCCATATATAAATGAAAGGGTTGGGCTGAATGGTCCCTTCAAGTGCTGCCATTCTACGATGTGTGTCGGGGGGTGGGGCGCGGTAGCCCCTTTCAGCCTCTCCTTGTGGAGAGTATTACCTATTCCTGTGCCCTCTTAGGACGAGACTGTCAGTGCCCCCCTGGACACCTCCGTGGGACCCGGGGCTGGCCTTAATATCCCTGCTCTTGGGGATCTGGGCCAGTCGCATGTGCAGTCCCCCTCCCCCTTTAGTCCATTTCACCCTCTCTCATTTCCCTTCCGGAAACTTTCCATTCTTTATTTACAGTTCCCCTTTCTGGCGTCAGTCGAGTGTGGGACTCCTTCCCCAAAGTGCTGAGAGGGATCCCAGAGCAGGCTCGGGGCCCTCTAGGGTAGTAACGTGGTCCTTTCGTGGTGGAACCCCCCCCCCTTCCAAGGGGCCTTTGGGATCCATGGGCTTTGAGCCCTCTGGTCCCCACTGTGGCTGGCAGGTTTTGTCATTAGGGGAGGGCAGCCGCCAGCCAGGGCTGTTTTCCCCGCATGTTTCTCAGTGCCTGGTGTTGCTATAGCGACCACTTTGCTAGTTCAGCTCTCCTGACTCTTCCGGGAGCCCGTTTTTATTGGTCTGTTGTCCTGTCGTTTATGGCTCTAATTTCTCCTTTCTGCCTCCCTGGGAGATAAACAGTCACAAACAGGGATCTGGGCTGGGCAGAAGGATGAGGACGGACGGCTAGCCAGTAGACTGAGAGCTTAGCATGTCTGCCTGGGGCAGCCTGGCAGGATGGGCATCAGGGATCCTCCTCTGCCTCTCTCAGTTGCCCCTGGTTTGGGGAAGATGGGTGGGTACACACCCCCCAGCGGGAGGCAGCAGTACCCTAGCCTGGGGGTGGAGTGGAAGGGGGCAGGACTTGCCCCCTGGACACACCCCAAACCCATGGGTCCTGTGAGTTTCTCAGCCAGGGTTTCCCAAACAGAGCCCCTCTGGGGGCTGGCAGTTACAAGAATGTGACAGCTGACAGTAAAGAGGACCGGGACTTGTGCAATCCTCATGTTTGTGAGCCTTGGACTCCACCAGGCAGCCAGCCGGTCAGTGGGTTGGGAACCCAAGTCAAGAGTGAGAGCGAGCGGGAGCTGCCTGCGACTTCCTGTTTTTGCTGCTCACCAGTAGCTTGCTGGAACATGCCCTTCTGGGAGTCCATGCAACCGGATGCTTCAGGGGAGATGTGGACAGGACCCCAGTCTATCCAGGGACAGCAGAGAAGGTTCAGAGGGAGTCAGCACTTTCAGTGATTGTGCTGCCCATAATGGACAGGGCCCCTTTGCCTCAAAAAAAGGAAACCAAACAAAAACAGAAGAAAAACCAAGCCAGAATTGATGACCACCATCCACTTTATAGAAGAGAAAATTGCAGAGAAGTGACTTTATCAAGGATCATAGCCAGTGGGGATCATCATATAGTTGCTGTGCTGTTTGTGTGGTTTGGGGTCTAGATATGTGGTGACATCTTTGGTCTAGGTGACTCCCAGTGAGAAACACAAATCTACCAGCACAAGTCAATCTGCAACTCTTCTGTGTCTTAGCCATGGAAGGTCTCCTGGGTGTCCAGTGTTCCGGGTCCCCCAGCTAGACTGTGCCCACAATGGGGCTGGGCTCTGGGCCATGCCAAAGTCTATGGTGCTCCCTATCCCCAGTCCACACTGCCCCTGTTCACAGTGCAAGCTTATCAGCTGGCCTGGGCTTGGGAGTTCACAATGTGCTTTGTAGTTGGCGGCCAGCATGCAAGACTTGTGGCCAGGGTGAAATGGGTTCGAATTCCTCCTTATGAAGTGCTCACTGACTGACCAGAATCATAAAAGAGTCATTCCTATTCCAAGTTAAATCCCTTACCCTTCTTTCTTCATGAGGGTGGCATGAGGCTTAAATACAACGAGGTCTTCAAAGAACTTTGCAAAGCATGGGGCTGTGAGCTGCTTTTATTATTACTAATAGGAGCCATATTTGATCTCATTTGAGCCCGTGACCTCTCAATAGTTCAGCTCTTGTTCTTTCTGGTGACAGTGCATCTGTCTCTTCCCTTAGCCCCTAGCTGAAGCCCAGTGGCTAGAATCCAGAGGAGGCGGTATGCTTTCCTGGTAGCAATGACCCCAGGCCCATGGCAGTGAGGTCTTCCTCACCTGGGCCTTGCCCAATGGACATGCCCGCAGACTCCTGGTTCTGATGGCTCCTTCACAGCCACCAGCCACCTCCTATACTCTCTGCCAGCCTTCCAAGGTCCATCTCTGCTTCATCCCTTTAAGGCCCAGGGAAGAAAGGATGGAGGCCTAGCAGAGCTCCCTACCCTTGTCTGGTGTAGGGAGAAGCAGGCCTGCTGAGCTTGGGGGAGTGGCTGAGACTTTCCCAAAGGTGCCTTATAACTCCAGAGACTTTGGTCTTCTGAGGATGCTTCCATCTCCTCGAGGTCTAAAGAGGGCTCTCAGTGACCATCTCCCTCAGGGATGCCTGGCCCCAGGGCCCTCCATGACCACAGCAGCAGGCCCTCAGGGCTAATTCTGACCCAATAGATCATTGGATATCCGTATGAAGCTCTCTGCTCTTTGCTCTGCGTAGGGGGGTGGCGTGGAATGGGGACTGCATGTGCTCATGGTTATGTGATTGCACAGTAGATGGTCTGTGGTGTCTCCCAGTGGTGTGGAGCTGGTCCAAAGCTGGATTTGTCTCTGAGCAGGAGGGGCGGGGGCTGGGCAAGCATGCTGCCGTGGGAGAACTGCTTTCTAGGAAGTGCTATCGGACCCTAGGCCCACTGATTGTGGATGAGGGGCAGGCAACCTCACCTGGGTGCAATTACAGGGAGCAGCAGGTGTTCCTTTTCAACAAAGAAAAATACTGCAATAGGTCTATAGCTGGAAGGGGCCTTAGAGGCCAACCTCCTTCTTTTGAAAGATTAGGAAATTGGAGTACAGAGAAGTTTAAGATCTTCCCAGAGCCACACAGCTACTAAGGATCTGAGGCAGGATTTGAACCCAGCTCTTCTGATTCTATAACCAGTGCCCTTTCCACTGTCCCTTGCCCATTCCTAGGCTGGCTGCCGGTAAATTTTTCAGCCATAATAGATCAGGAAAACCATATCCTAAAGTCCAGATGGGCTGTGATCCTGTAAGGAGCAGGAGGAGGCATTCTAGCAAAAATCACAGAACCTGAAAGCATCGAAAAGGATGAGAAAGTGATGGTGTCCCAGACTGAAGGACCTCATATGATTCTTGTGGAGAAGACGGAAAGATGAGGGCTAGCCAGAGTCAAAGAGTAGTTTCTGATGATGCAGGGCAGTTCTAATGGAGGCCTCCAGTGGAGGGCATCTGGGGTCTGGGCAGACCTCTTTGTAGCTTAACTTTTATCAATGACTTGAATGACATTATAGGTGCCATGTGTACCTGGTTTGCAGATGGCACAAGCCTGGGAGGGATGGCTAGCCCACTGGTTGACAGGCTTGAGCATTGGGCTGAAATGGAATAAGATGAAATTCAACAAGCATAAATGAGGTCTTATACTGGGCTACAAAAAAAAATTAAGTCCATTCGTACGGATGGAGGATGCATAGTAAGACAGCAGTTCATCTGAAAAAGATCTGGTGGTTTCAGTGGGCTTGGAGCTCAAAAAAGAATGTGTCCTTTGAGGTGGGAAACCAAAAAGCCAATACGTTCTTGGCCTGTGTTATGACCTCAAGAGGCTAGAACATTGTAGGGGATTGAATCAGATGAAATTTAATAGGGATACGCTTTTAAAGCCTTACCCTTGGGTTCAAGAAACTGGCAAGACATGGGAGGACCCCTGTGGTTAGACAGCTCTTTGTATGAAAAAGAGCTGGGGGTTTTAGTGGACTGCAAACTCAGTGTGAGTCAGCAGGCTGGTATGAGTCAGAAAATCGAAGTCGATCTTGGGCTCCCAGGAAGGGGGAGGTGAGAGTCCCACTGGGCTCTGTCCTCAACAGCCCCTGCTCAGAACTGAATGCCACCATTTGGGAAGGCCATTGATGAGCTGGGCGTGTGCCCAGGGGTCTTCCAGGATCGGGAAGGGTCTTGAGTCCTTGTCCTGTGGGGATGCACTCTGCTTTGCCCAGAGGCAGCCAACGCGTTGTCCTTCCTCCTCACCCCAAAGCTGCAGCTGGGATGCTACCCACAGCCCTGAAGTCCATAAGCTTCCAGCCCACCTCCAGCTTGCCGTTGCCCTATAAATAGACTGCGGGGTGTTTGTAAAGCTCTGCCTGCATCCAGCCCGATCATTGGATTCCTCCTGCCTGTCTTCTGCACGGTAACTGTGCCTGCCTCGAATCCCAGCCCTGGGCTGCAGCCCACGTCAGCAGCTCCTCTGGCTATGATTCTCCTGACCCAGAATAGCTCACTTCCCTGCCACTGCTTGCTGGATCAAGGGGATGTTAGCATGCGGATGAGGAGTAAATATTTAGAAGCTTGATTAGGGGGTCTCCCTCCTGGCAGGGGAGGCAGGAGGGTGCTCTAAAGATGTAAGGAATTTCTTCGGGGTGGGGCACAGGGCGAGAAGGGCAGATGATGGGGGCGGTGTCACAGATCTGTCTGAGCCACCACCACTTGGAACCAAACTGAGGTTTTTGTCATTTCCCTGGGAGGCATCTGGGTTTAGAAGAAAGACCATTAGGCTCGGAAACAGAACTGGAGGCCACAGCCCTTTGTCACCTGTGATGCTGGACAAGTTTCTTTTCTCTGTGTCTCAGTTTTCTCAACTGTAAAATTACGGGGCTGGACTTTTCATGGGCACTAAGGTCTCTTGGTCATTCTGAAGCCTCTGATCCTCCAAGCTGAGGCAGCCTGGCAAGGTTGGGAGGGGAGGGAGGGGCTTAGAGGTGAAGACCACCTCCCACCCTGTCACCCCTATGCACCTTTATTGAAATTTCTCTCTGACTAACGAAAAGCAAACAAACCAACAAAAACATTTCCTCTTTTGTTAAACGAAAGCATTGGGCTCATTTTCTTTGGCTTCCACCACCTGTGACTTTCTGAGATGCAGCTTTTAGAGTTAGGGAGATCTGGTTCTGAATCCTAACCCAGACACTTACTAGCTCGGTTAACACTAGGCATATCACTTAAACTGTCAGTGCCTCAGT
The DNA here is from genome assembly GCA_028646595.1 of Phalanger gymnotis. Classification (NCBI taxonomy): domain Eukaryota; kingdom Metazoa; phylum Chordata; class Mammalia; order Diprotodontia; family Phalangeridae; genus Phalanger; species Phalanger gymnotis. Next base: position 324,144,435 of record CM053625.1, on the reverse strand, counting down.
TTCCTAACCTGTAAAATAAGGATAAGGAACCATAATAAAATTGTTAAGTCTAGCTTTAGAGTCAAAAGACCATCAACCCTGAGCAAGTCATTAAACTTTTCTGAGATTAGTTTCCTTATCTGTAAAATAAATATGAGAAGCGAGGTGGTGGAGTTAATAGGTAACCAGCCTCAAAAGTGAAGAAGACCCATGCTCAAGGTCTCCCTCTGATACACACTTGTTGTTTGACACTGGGCAAGTCACAGAACCTGTGGGGGCTCCCAGCAGCTCTAAGACTAAGCCAAAGAGAAGGTGCTTTGAGTAGAAGGAGAGGGATGGATGCAATGTTGCCTCGGAGTCAGGAAGACCTGAGTTCAAAACTAGAGTCAGACATTTATTAGCTGTGGGACCTGTCACTTCGCTACCTGCCTCAGTTTCCTCATCTGTAAATGAGGACAATAGCACCTGCCTCCTTGTTGTAAAGATACAATGAGATAACATATAGTGCTTTCCAAACCTGAAAGTGCTGTAAAATGCTATCATCACTATATGTGGAATCATGGGTCTGGTAAAAAAAAAAAATGGATATAACAAAAGCACATCCCTTGCAGGATGGTTAGTAGATTGCTTTACAAACCTTAATGTTTGTAGTACTAGTGTTACTGTTCTGTGAATTAGATGGAATGAGCTGAGTGGAAAGGATGCTAGATTTTGCATTGGAGAATCTGGGTTTAAATCCTACCTCTCTTATTTATTGGCTGTATGACCTTGCACAAGTCACTTGTCCTCTTTGGGACTCAGTTTTTTTCCTTTGAAAAATTCAAGTGTTGGTCTAGATCAGGAATGGGGAACCTGTAGTCTCGAGGCCACATATGGTCTTCTAAATCCTTGGGTGTGGCCCTTCGACTCCAAATTTCACGCAAAAAAACCTTTTATTAAGGAGATTTGTTCTGTGAAGTTTGGATTCAGTCAAAGGGTCACACTTGAGGACCTAGAGGGCCATGTGTGGCCTCGAGGTTGCAGGTTTCCCAGCCCTGGTCTAGATGACTTCTCAGGATCCTTCTAGCTTTTAGTCAGTAACCCTATGGAGACTGAAAGGCCCAGGTGGCAGGAGAGGAAGGTTGCAGGGAGAGCCAGAAGGGGGCAGACAGAGAGTTAATTCATGCTCCCAGCTGCCAGTATGTGTCTTTTGACATGGGGGGGAAGTTTCATGGGATGGTCACCCTTGCCCCTCTGTGAGCCAGTTTTTTGAACCCATGTGAAGCATAGAGTTTCAAACACAGTAACATGTTTTAAAAAATCTCACTTCGGAATACTACACACTGTCCGCAGGTCCCAGGACAGATCAGCAGACCCAATGCCAGGTTGAGAGTTAGAACGTCTGAGTTCAAATGCTAACTACACAAGTAAATAGCTGTGTGACCTAAGAGAGTCTTTTCCTTTTTCTGGGCTTCAGTTTTCTCTTCTCCAAGAAGAGACACTTGGACTCAGTATCCCAAGGAGCCCTGCCAGCTCTGCCATCCAGTGACTCCCTGATTCTAGGATAGTTAACAGTGGTCAGCGTCCCAGGCTGCCCAATATCGGTTCTTAATAGCCTACAGAGAGCCAGCCTATTTAATGACTTCACAGTCCAGTAAAATCCAGTAAAATTGCATAAGAAATTGAGAACGTCAGAGCTGAAGGGGGCCTTAGAGGTAGATCGTCTTAGCCAGCCCCATTTTTTTAAACATTAAGATTTTCTTGATATCTTTTGGTCATCCTCATTCCTTCCTCCCTCATTTCACTATGACTCTTTTCTTGTAGCTAGACAAATACTGTCTGGTAGCGTATGCTACATGCTGTGCCCATAGTCCCTACCTCTCCAAGGAAAGGAAGAATGTGCATTTCCTTGTCTTCAGGGCCAAGAACGGTTACTGTTATAGTTAGCCCAGGGCCCTTCAATCAATGAATAAGTATTTATTAAAGTCCTACTATGTGCCAGCACCACACTATGCTCTAGTTATATACAAAGACACAAGTGGAACATTTTGCATCTTCAAGGACATTACATTCTCCAGAAGGATGCTATGGTACAAGGTACAACATACAAGATCAGTGCAAAGTCTTGGGAGATGTACTGGACATCTGGTCAAGGCTTTGTGTAGAAGGTGGCATTGAGCTGAATTCTGAAGGTTTGTCCTGGGAGGGGCATTCCTGGCACACCTTGGAAATGGGCTATCCAAGTACAAAGATGGAAGATGGGGTGTCCTGTGTGAGGAACCATAAGGAAGTCAGTTTGATTGGGCTGGAGAGTACATGTATTAGTGTAATCGATGATACACAGGGAGGGGTCAGGGGAGTCATGCTGTGAAAGACTCTAAATGCCAAATAGGAGAGTTGATCATTGAGCTAGAAGTAATTGGGAGCCATCAGAATGGACTGAGCCAGGAGTGACACAGTCAGACCTATTTGGAAAGTATCATGTTAGCAGCATTAACCAAAAATGATGACTCTGTAAGACGTGGGGAGTAACTTGATTTATTGACAGTATAAGTTGGCTTTGGGGCAACAGCAGCTGTGTGGAAAATGGATTGGAGTAGAGGGAGACTGGTGGCAGGGATAGGAAGCAATTATAGTGGTCCAGTCCAGAGGTGATGTTGGACAGAAAGAAGTGATTTCTCAGCCAAAATTATACAACTGGTTAGTGGGGGGATCACGGGCTAGGACCCATGGAAGCATATTGCCTTCCCTCCACGAGCACCTTCCAATGAACCAAGAATCAAGTGTCCCCAGAGTCCATCTCATGCTCTAGCATTCTATGTTCTAAGGCTCTTCACAGGTCCAATGTTGTCCATGCTGTGGTCTGAGGGCCAGCCCAGCTCTGACAAACCGAGTCACGGCTGGCTAAAATTCTCCAAAGAGTGGAAGGGCAATAAATAATGTCATAATCCCAACCACAGCTTGAGTTAGACACAAACACAAAACCCAAGGGTCACTGGGCTCTGTCCAGCTGAACAGGTTTGTGGTCCAGGTTGGGGTGAGAGACCTTTGCTTCAAAGGGAGGCATTGGGGGAGTGTAGGAAGACCTGCCTGCTTTCTGGAACCAAACAGGCAGCTTGGAAGGTGATGAGAGGAGGACGAGAAGTGAATGAGGAGAGTGGAGAAGGCCACCTCCATCATAGCAGGGGGGAGGACAGTGGAGAGAGCTTCTCTGACCACACACACAGGCTGTCTGCTCTGCCTTGCATCTACAAGACCAGAAGGTAACACAGCCTCCTGGACAGAGAGCTGAGCCAGCCAGATCTGGCTTCAAGTCCCCCTATGGACATGTCTCTTACATGCTCTGGACTCCTATCCAAGACTCTAAGCTACAGAGGTACAAACTCACATTGGGAGAGGGAGTGAGCTAGACAGGAGATACCAGCTTGGTGTCAAGTTGGCTTCAGGATAGTGTCAGACTTGGAGTTGGGAAGATCTGAATTCCAAATCTGCCTCAGACTCTTCTTAGCTGTGTGACCCTGGCCAAGTTAGGTCACAGATACCTGCTTCAGTTTCCCTACCTGTAAACTGGAGATCATAATGGCATCTGCCTCCAAGGGTTGTTGTGAGGATTAAATCAGTGTCTATAGAAGGCTTAGTAAACCACAAAGTGCAGTGTAAATATAAGCTGATGGAGTAGCTGATAGAGTGGTACAGTGGGTAGCGCTCTGGACCTGGAGTCAGGAGGATCCGGGGTCAGATTCTCACTCTGCCGCTTTACATTTCTGAGATACCTCAGGAAAGTCACTCCTTCTCTGGGCATCTCAAATTTACTCGTGTTTAATAATAGCTAATGTTTGCGTAATAGTGATGATTATAAGGACTTGAATTCAGTCATTTTCCAGTCATGTCCGATTCCTTGTGACCCCCTTTGGGCACTTCTGAGGAGCCCAGTGCCCGGCCTCTCCTCCCTCCCAGGTCACCTAGTGCTGTGTCCAGAGGCAGCTCAGCCCCGCGAGAAGGAGCTTTACAAGCCATCCTGTGGCTTCAAAGAGTCAGCGTCTCCCTCACGGTCACTCCCAGAGTTTTCTTTTCTCCTTCTCATACATCAGAGGGTGAAACCAAAGAGGGTGATTCATGAGTCTCAGCTGTCTGCTCTCAGACCCCAGCTGTGACAGGCCCCACCCAGCTCTGGCTCCCATAACTCACTGGTTTTATTGAGGCACGGCTTTGTTGGGGGTAGCCCAGAGCCATCCATCCTTCCCTGGCCACGGGAATTGTCTGTAGATGGGCTTTTAGAGAGAGCTTTATGCCCTAAAACTCTGTGAGGTCATGTGTGTGTGAATATGTGTGAGTGTATGAGTGTGTGTGTGTGTGAGATTAGCCCCATTTTATGGATGAGAAAACCATGGCTCAGAAAAGGGAAATGAATTGGCTCAAGGTCCTGAGTCAGTGGCAGACTCATTGATTTAGAGCAGGAAGGGGGCTCAGAAGTTGAAGCTGCTCTCATTTTACATGTGAAGAAACTGAGGCCTGGGGGAGGAAGCGATGCCCAGGTTCGTAGAGGAAGCAGGGCTGCACTTGGAGCTCATACCTTTTAACTCAAAATCATTCTCCCATTGCCCTGCTCTAAATCTATGGAGGGATCAGAATTCAGGCCCCTTCCAAGTCAGCTCCATAGTGTGGCGACATGGCACTGACTCTCCTCCTCACCCAGAAAGGCACTGGGGGCTTCAGTGGACAGGATGGGGGCTGTGGAAGGGATGGAGACACAAATCAATCATCTAAGAGCAACTACTAAGTGCACCCTAAGCACCTACTAAGTGCTGGCCTCTATGCTAAGGCTCAGAATACAATGACCATGATGCAGCCATCTGTCCTCTGGGGAGTCTCACAAGCACATGCCTCCTCAAGAGCATCTCCCTAATCCCAAGCTTATTCACCTTTCTACAGCTCCAAAAGGCTGGCAGAGCACCCATGGGAGGCTTTTTCACTCAGACCTCACAGCTGCCGGTGGAGGGAAGCTAAGCAAGTGCTCTCTCCACTTCACGGATGCATCCTGATAGGTGGAGGGGCCAGCTAGATCTGGAGGCCGAAACCTCAGGGTTGATTTCTGACTGGGCTATTTCCAAACTGTGTGACCTCGGTGGACCTTGGCTTCCTTATTTGTAGGAATATCTGACCCTTAAAGAGCACACTCCTCATTCCTCTGACCTTCCTGCCAGACCCAGGGTGGGGCTATCCTCGTTCTTCTTCTGCAGATGAGGAAACTGAGACCCCTAGGGGTTCAGTGACTGGTCCAAGGTCTATCAGTTTGTCAGAGCAAGGGCCTCAAATCACGATGTTATATTCCCGGGCCTCACACCGAGTTGGTGCCTCATTTCAGCACCTGAAAGTCCTAGAATCTCTGTGTTATGTCATAAAGGAACTCAGAGGATCTCAGGTCTGGTTCACCCTCCCCCTGCCTGGAGGATGCAAAGCTCAGAGCAGGATTTGGGATCAGAGGACCCTGGGTCCTGCTCACCACAACTGGCCTACTGCGGCTGGAGGGAGCAGAGAGCTGCTGAGTGGCCAGTGGAAGACTCCAGCCCCCAGGAGGCTGCAGCTGGAGGGGTCTGTTTCTTTCTCTCTTTCTGGTGCTTTATGTGTCGCAGAGTCATATGCGTGTAGCCTGTTGGGCTGAAGCATTGACAGATGCTTCCAAACCCAGCGTTAGGCTTTCCCTGCTGACTCTGCTTTCCTTCAATAGGACCAAGCACCGTCATGAAACAAAGGCAGTTTTGAGAGCTGAAGGGCCTGAGGAAGTGTCCCTTTGGGGGTGGGGGGGTGGGGATTTCTCCACTTCATTTCTGCAGGAGCTGAGGAGCACGTGACAGAAACCACTTGTCTGGGGCACACAATCAGCCTCCAGAATTGTGAAGTGAGCTGCGCTGGGCAGGCGCTTCTGTGCACCCATGGTGAAGGGGGCAGGAGCCATTCGGGGGAGCTCGGGCATCTCTGGCCCCAGATGAAGGGATCTCTTCGTGCGAAGGTGTAGCTGGGTGAGGCTGCCCAGTGCTTTGGAGAGAGCCCCACTTGGAGTCAAGGGTCTAGGCTCAACCCCTGACCTGGACACTGTCTTTGGTCTCCAGGGCCTGGGTGCAAGTGCTGACTCTTCTGCTCACTACCTTTGTCACCTTAGGCGAGTCACCATCCCTGGTCCTCAGTTTCCTCAGTCGTAGAAACAGCAGGTTTGACTAGATGAGGGTAGCAGGTCATTTATTGCTGAGTCTATAATCCTTCCTGGGTATCTTGGGCAAGTCACATTCTGCCATCTGGGTCTCAGTTTCCTCCTCTGCAAAATGAACAGGTGGGTCTAGATGGCCCTGGAACAGATCCCTTTCCTCTCAAAACCTTGTGATTCTGATGGGGACCTCTCAGCCTTTTTCAGACCCCTCTGGCAGCCTGGCAAAGCTTATGGACCCCTTCTCGGAAAATGTTTTTAAAATATATAAGATAAAAGTCATAGGATCACCAAGGGAACAAAATAGACTGGAAATATATATATATATATATAAATATATGTATATATTTGTATATATTTATTTATTTATTTATTTATTCATATTTATATATATATAATACAATATAATACAATATATTTATATATATATATATTTGTGTATATATATATATATATATATATATACACACATATTTAAAGCCCAGGAACTCCAGGTTAAGAGCCCCTGAGCTGGATGATAATTTAACCACACCGGCCGTTGTCAGTGTTTGTTGGGGGGTGAGAGAGATGGGGGGGTCGGAGGTCACGGAAGCTCAGAGCTGGAGGGTACCTCCGAAGTTGGCTATGACAACAGTGATAATGACCTACGTTTTCATTAGATCTGAGCTTCATGAGGTCAAGGAATGTCCCATGCTGAACACAGCAGGTGCACACAGTAGGCTCTTAATAAATGCTAATTGATTGATATAGCATCTTAAAGCTTGAAAGGTATTTTTTTTGGTCTGTGTCTCATAAAGCCCATGAGGAAGTTATTACAGATATTATTATTTTACAGGTAAGGAAACTGAGGCTCATTTTACAGATAAAGAAACCGAGGCTGGGAGGTTAAACACTTCATGTCCGAGGCAGGATTTGAACTTGGGTCTTCCTGGCTGCCAGCCTAGCATTCTCTCCACTATTCCAGGGATTCCTAGAATCTCTAATTTGCTTTGACGCTCCTTCCGCCAAAGAGATCAACACTGAGCTGCCAGGGCACCCTGATTCACCAAGGCTCCCAGAGCCGGGATGCGCCAGAAGCAGAATTCTCACTCAGATCTTCCTGGCTCCCCTGACCGCAGGGGTAGTCCTCTGCTCCTTAGGACCTGCCTCCTCTTCTTGGAGAGAAGCTTCATCGTTTGTCTAATTGAATTGGCGCCATGGGAGGCCTTCACAGGCGGGCCCCACCCTCCCTCCCTTTCCAGTCTTATTATTAATACAATCTCTAATCACAACAACCACTTCCCCAATCAGTAGGCCTTGCCTCTCTCCCCCTCCCGACCCACTATACACAGCTGCCTGACGCCTTGGGACAGCTCGACCCCCTGGCCAGATCCTTGAGCTCCTTCCTCCATGATTCCCCTGCTCCCTTCATGGCCTCCTCTCCTTCCCTTGATTCTGTTCCCTCATGCGCATCTCCCTCCCCCCGGGCACATCTGGCCCTCTGGGATTCCTGCTCCACAGGTAACAAGCTCCCTTTCACCTTGAGCCCTTTACTGGCTTGTTTTCTCTGTCTTCTTAGACTCAAGGAGACCTGACCAATGACCCGGCCTCCCTGGCTGCCCTATCCCTCATCCCTCCCGATTCCATGGTTGTGGTGACTGAGCTGTGTGCTCCCCATTGTGGCTCCTGGGCTCCCCCACTCTGTGACCTCTCCTCCTTCCACACTCATTCTCTGGTTCTGGCAGCTGTTGTCTATAGACACCCTGGACACTTGTCTGCCTTCCTCAGTGCCATCGGCGTCTGGCTCTCTAAGGCACTTCCCCACGCATACTGATACACCCTCATATACCCCAACACCCCAACTTGCACATTCCCAAGACCTCCTCCTTGCCCCCTCAGGTACTCCTAGAGGCGGCTACACCTTTGGTCTCTCCATTACCCCAAAATGTGCCACCTCGGCAGTCTCTTCTCACTCTACCTTTCCCCTCACCTTGCACCTCCTAATCCTCTCTGTGGCCTCTGATCCCTCCACCGCCAGCTCTTTCCTGAACCATAACCTCATCTCTAGCTCCCACTTTCTTCATTTTCGGTCTTAACCCCCTGGGGAACCAGTTCAATGCTGCCCAATCCCCAGACTCTTATAGCACCAGCGATCTTGCCCTGCCAAGCATAGCTCAGTATCCCCCTGACAATCTGATGCCTTCACTCCTGTACACGTGCGGCTGGTGGGGCTGGAGGGAAAAAACTCAAGAAGCCGCTGAGTCTATTCCAGATGTGAGGCGGAGCACCTCCCCTGGGTCCTCACTGGGGCACAGCAACCCTTGGCACCAGTTTCAATGGCTGACCCCGGGCCTGGAATTCCCTCCATCCTCATCTCCTGCCTCGAGTCTCAGCTAAAGCTAACCCCCTTCTATAAGAAGATGTTGATCCCCTTTAATGCCAGGGCCTTTGCTCTGAGATTATGTCCAATTTATTTCTATATGTCATTTGCTTGTTGTCACCACCATTAGACTGGGAGCTCCTTGAGGGTAGGAACTGCCTTTGCCTTTCTTTGTGTCCCCAGTGTTTAGCCCCATACCTGGCACATAGTAGGTGCTTATTCGTCGCTGGATGATTGGACTTTCTTCTTGGCTGTAGATTCTTGCACTGTGTGTTGGTAGAGATGTAAAGCTTACAGGATATCCAGTTTCTTGCCTTCATGGGGCTTACAGTCTAGTTGGAAGATGACTGACAGAGAAAAAAATAGAAGGAATAACATAGGCTCACAGATCTAAAGTTATGGAAACCTCGGAGGTCATTAAATCCAACCCCCTCATTTTACAGATGAGGAAAATGAGTCCTTCTGGCTTTCCCAAGGTCATGCAGTAGCTGAGACAAAATCTGAATCCAGGGCTCTGACAGGCCATGATGAGTGAGTGCCTTAGAGAGATATGAACCCAGAGCTCTGACATATGAGGCACAGACTTGTGCAATCTTGGGGTTAGGAAAGCCTGAAGGTGGGAGGAGCATCTGAAGGATGGACAGAATTTCCACTGACTTAATTGATTTTCTTTGTATTTCTGGCATTGACAGCAATGCCTAGCATATAGTAAGTACTTAAATATTTGTGGACTTGTTAAAAGCAATGTCTACTGAAGAGGGGAGCTGGTGACCTCTCAAAGTCCTCTGACCCCTTGAGAGGTCACTTGCTGGCCCTTTTCTATTGAGCTCTGTTCTCCACCCTGATGCCTGCAAAGCTCAGCTGGAATGTGGTGGTCTTTCCTCCTGGCCCCTCTCGTCCTCAGCTCTCCTCTCCTCTTCTTCCCCTCCTCCCTCTCCTCCTCAGTAATTTATTTCTGTCCTGATGCCAAAGTCTTCCAGATGCTAAGGGGGTTGGGGGCTCCTCTGCCGGAAAGAGGCTGCACTCCTCTGAAGAGGTCTACAGAGACAAAGACAGCCCCTGAGGGCCCCTTGGCCTCTTCATGCTCCAAGTCAGCAGAGCCATGAATGAAAAGGCTGGGCTCCCAACAGGCTGACCCTGAGCTGTCCCAGAATCCCAGGATGGCCCAGTAAAAAGAATTCCCAGAGGGGCTGCTCTGCCTAGTGCCCCCTGCCCCAAGGCAGCCCAGCCCACTTGTCACCTCCACCCCTCACTCCTAGGCCCAAACAGAACATGGCTACAAGATGGCAGCTCTCATGCCCTCCCTGAGGCTTCTCTAGGCTAATTACCCAGTTCCTTCCATCTTCCTTCACCATTATAGACATAAACCTCTGTCCCACCCTGTTCTCCACTCACTGGACATTCTCCCACTTAGCAGAGCTCTTCCTAAATTGATAGGTCTAATACTGAGTACCAGTGGTCTGAGCAGGGCCCAGGCCAGAGGTACAATTATGCCTTTATTCCTAGAAGCTCTGCCTTGATTCAGGACATCCGTGATCCCTGGCTGCTATATCCCACTGTAGACTTCCTTCTTCATCATTCCAGCTGTTGCCACCTGTGCCCACCATGAGTATTGTTTGTCCTTAAAGGTCTTAGCCCATGAAACAAAGGCCCCTAGATTCCTAGAGATTTATCTATGGGAGGACTCTCAGAGGTCATGAAGACCTGAGCTTCACAGATTCCCCAAAGGGTTTGTGGATAGATTTCAGAGAGTCTGTGAACTTCATTGAGGGAAAATAGCATTTTTGTAGCAATAGAATCAGTGTCCTTTATAATCTTATGTGTTTTATTTTATGCATTTAAAAACCTTTCTAGGGTCCCTAGGCTGTGCTACCCTACTCCAGTCTAGTCCAGCTCTTTAAAATTTTATGGATCAGGACTTGAGCATCACAGAGATTCGGTCATTTGTCCCAGGATCCCCAGGGAGTGGGTGGCAGAGATGGTTCCTCCATCTTCAAATACAGTGTTGTATTTGGTGTGGGGTCAAGGTGTTCTTCCCTACCCCACTCCCATTGGGCCACCGTAGGAGATCCCATAAGTAGGGCTTAAATCTGACATGAGTTGAATCCCTTTGTATGTCTCTCTCCCCCTCCCCCATCTGTCTCTCTCTCCCTCCCTCCTCTGTCTCTCTGTTTTGTCGCACATGAAATGCAGGAGCTAAACCAGATGAAGCCCCTCCCAAAACAGCCATTTTAGCTTCCACCATCTAAATTACCCCCTACCTCTCCTATTCTCTGTTCTAAGGTCCCTTTTAGCTCTGATGTTCTCTGTTCTAAGATCTCTTCTAGCTCTAACATTTGGTGTCTCTAACATAGAACCTAGAGTCCGTTCCAACCCTGGAATGTTCTAAGCTCTGTTTTGGATTCTAACATCCCTCTCAACCCTGACATTGCATGTTCTAAGATTACTCCTAGCACGATCATTCCTTGTTCTAGGCTCCATTTCAGCTTTAAAATTCTACAATATTATTTTATTTCTCTTGGCAAACCTGGCATCTCTCTTTGGTTTTGAGCTTTCATTGTTTATTTTCAGGGCTTTAGACCAGAGCCGAGGTACTTTGAGTCAAAAATAGTTTTGAAAAACCACTCTTAATATACGTGTGTGTGCTTAAGAAACCAACCGACCAACCAAACAAAAAGTCTTTCATGTTCCCCAGCAGCTGGGGTTTCACAGCATCAACCTCCCTCCCTCCACACCAAGATACTTCGCAGGAAGTTGAAGCGATGGCCCCTAGGCAGCATTTGTGGTCCAGCTCGCCTCTGGGGCCTCAGGGGCAGTCTGGAAGCTTCAAGCCCCATGGAGAGAGAGTCGAGTCTGAACCTGGGCTGGAAGTGAGCTAGGCCTTTGGGGACTTGGGGAGGAAGCCTCTGGGTTCCAGGCTGCTAGGGCAGCTTATCAAGGCAACTTGGACTGCTGAACACCAGGTCCCAGGACCCATCCAGGACAACTGCTGAACTTGAGGAATTAGCGAGAAGTCAGACTGTTGTGGGACACTTTTGAAATTTCCCCAAAAGTCCAGGAAGAAGGGGGAAGCAAAAATTGCTGTCCTTTCTGCTCCATGTTTCATCTGGCTCACCAAGCCCCAGTCAAAAAGAGCTTTCAGTTTTTAAAAAGAAAGTGAAAGGCAGAGATAAAAAATAAGAAAAACTCTCTATCTTTCTCTTTCTCTCTCTCTCTCTCTCTCTCTCTCTCTCTCTCTCTCTCTCTCTCTCTCTCTCTCTCACACACACACACACACACACACACACACACACACACACACACAAACACAAACAGCACTGAGCTAGGACAGAAACCTTGCAAGAGGAGAAACCTGACCTGTGGTTACTGGAGACAAAATGACCCCCATTGTCCCCTTCTTTGTGGCATATCTAGGCCCAACTCGGGGAGCTTCTCTTGGGGAAGAGGCCCCTGGGCACAGGCCCTACTTCAACTAGGCCACTGGTTGCCCAGAATCTGAATTTCCTGACAAAATGTCACTCCTTTGGGCATCACGGGCCGTAGCGATTCCTGACCTGCCATGGGTACTCAATTCCCAAGTCGCTCAGGAGACTGGAGAGTGCCCTGGGCTGGGGGCCAGGTGCTCCTGCTGCAGACTCACTGGGGCTGTCTCTCTGCTCTGGTGGCTAAGGTCCTTCCCCTCCCTGGGGTTCAAGTTTCCCCTTCAGGAGATGGAGGAACAATACCCCTCCCAAACTTTGCTGTTTTATGTTCTGAGTTCCATCTCAGTTCTGACATTCAATTCTTAGGTCCCTCCTAACCTGGATATTTGATGGTTCTCTGCCTTGGTCTGCCATTCACTGGGTATCTTTATGGTACAAAGGGTGGGGACAAAACAGAAACCCCCCTTTCCCCAGAGCACTTATAATAGGAGTGTGCAAAGATGCCCAGGCCAGGGAAGAGTATTTGAAGAGAAAGGGGGCTCTGTCCTGTAGCAAGGGTCTGCTCTCAGAATTTGGGGGCCCTTGGGGGTTCCCTAGCCACTTGAGGTATCCTCCTAAATATCAGAGGCTATGGAAATGGCCTCTGAAAATCTTGTGGGGCTTTTAGGCAGAGCAGAAGCAGCACAGAGCTGGAAGCCTGGCTACCTGGGCTTCAGTCCTGGCTCTTTCCCTTATTGGCTGCATGGCCTTAGCCTAGGCCCTTTCTCAGTCTCAATTCCTGTCATGTATAAGCGGGCTAAAAACTCATGGGTTATAATAATGCCATAAGAGGCATCCTAATACAATGTAAAGTAAAGGATTTAGGTAGGTGGATGGATGGATGGACGGATGGGTAGATGATAGATTGTTCATACATTGTTTACTATGTGCCAAGCTCTGCGGTTAGCACCAAAAAAGATCCCCTGAAGGAGCTTACATTCTAATGCAGTACACAAAGAGGGGTTGGAAAGGAGAAGACAAAGTGTTGTGTGGCAGTGGCATGAGCTAGGGATGGCTGGGGAGAATTATGGGGACCTAGATCTGGGCTAGCCAAAGTTAAGGCTCACCTGTTAGAGCTGGGTGACCCAGGGTCTGGGCCCAGACTGAATTGTGGTGGTGGGGAGAAGACGATGGCTAGAGGTTAGGGAGCACAATGAGGAGATGTCTGATAGGTAAGTCTCAGGACCTGAGCACCAGCCTCAGCTCTGGCAGGTGGTAACTATGTGACCTCGGACAAACCATTTAAGCCCCTTGGGCCTTGGTTTCATCATCTGTAAAATCCAATGATTGGGCAAGACAGCCTCTGAGGTCCTTCTTGATCTAGACCCATGAAAAACCTGATTTCATTTCTACCAGATCTATAAAGTGTCTTGTAAACTGAACTGGAGGCAGGAGGTTAGTTATCGTCAGGGGCTATCACTCCTAACAATTTCTGAATTAAGTGCTAATATTGAAGAAAGAGTTGTTTGTGTGATAGCCTGTGAAAATGGCAGGAATGTTGTGGTGTCCTCATTACCATCCAACCCTGCTGGCAATATTTTTATCTTGTGTTTGTCAATGTTCTCTCAGATCTGGAACCCCAATGATGCCCCAGTGACCCTTTTCAACCTCAGTCAGAGGATCTTTGACCTGGGTGCTCGAAGGAGCCTCAGAGCTCATCTGGTCCCACCTCTCATTTTATGGAGGATTATGCCAAGGCCCAGAGAGGAACAGGTCCTTTCTTCACCAAGGTCACACAGAAAAGAATAAAGCGCTTGACTTTCATGGTGCCCATCTCTTCACAAGAACTCCCAGCCCAAACTGATCTCATTCGTCTCTCTACCTCCACACCTCTCTTGTGAAGTGAAAATAGCTAAGTAGGATTCTTCTGGATTCAGAGGTTTGAAGGTGGGAGGCACAGAGAGGTCATGAAATTTTCCTGTGGTCACACAATTGGTGGTTGGACTGAGAATAGAATGGGCTGCCATCTTGAAGTTTGTAATGTTAAATCTACAGCTAGGACCAAACCATAGCTGGGTCTTACGAAAACACAGATATCAGTCAATGGACTCTATGCCTTCCTTATCTTTTAAGGGAAATAATGGGAGAAGACCATCAAGATGTCAAGGAACTTTGATTTTCTGTATGGGGCAACACCTTCCTTTGAGGAGGATCACAACCTGTCGTACCCTATAAAGTTAAAGGGTTGCCTGAGCCTCAGAGGGCAAACTACCTGTACCAGTAAGTGTCAGAGATGGGATTTGAATTCTAGTCTTCCTGACTCCAGGTACAGCCCCCTGCCCTCTGTTGTTCTAGAAGGAGTTGGCATGAGAACCCTAGGGCCTCCTAGAACAAGGCCCAGGCCCAGCTCTCTATTCAACCACATAGGAAGTCTTTGCCCATGGAGAAATGGGAGGCCCAACCCTTAGAAGACAGGCCTATATCAGGTTTTCTCTCACTGCTCTTTACCAAGTACTGGGCCCAGGGAAGTGGCCTGCCACCCTATCTCCAGTTTCCATTAGCCATGGCCTAGCCTTTCACGAGGGCTCTCAAATGATAGAATGGATGCTAGATTTATCATCAGAAGAGCAGCTTCAACTCTTGACTTTGTTTCTTCCTAGCTGTGTGTCCTTGGACAAGTCCCTTTTCTCTCTAGTACTCAGTTCCTTTTTCTCCTCTTTTCGTGATACCGATATATTGGTAATGACTCTTTCTCTCCAGAGGTGGTGAGGAGAGTTTTGCAAACCTTAATGCACTATGGACATTTGAGGAGTAGGGAGAGCGAGCACCTTTTCACCCTCAGAGAGGATGAACTCAAGAGAACTCCTCGGGGCCCATAGGAGCAGTGCAGTCCAGTCTCTGACCTGCGGGTGAGAGGCCTGGCTTCACAGCATGGCTCAGTCACTTCGCTAGCCGAGTGGACTTCACTTTTCTGGGGCCTAGTTCTTCTTGATCAGACAGGGAGTCCTTGCCTCCCCCGTCTGTTTTCCCGCGCTGTTGTCTGTGAAACAAGGGGCAAATGCTAACATTGAATTATAATAACAGTAGTAATGCCTTGTGCATCTCAAAGCACTAGGAAGCCTTCAAAGTGCTCTTCATACGTGACTCGGTGGCCCGAGTCTCACCACAGCCCCGTGAGATTGGGACTCGGGGCATCAGTATTCTCCATTTGGCAGAAAATGACACTGAGGTATGCCATGGCCACAGCTCAGAAAGGTCAGAGATGGGACTAGAACCCATGGCTTCCTGTCCCCCAGCCCAGCTTCGATCAGCCCAGCATGGCAGGCGGCTTCTGACAGTGCCAGCTGTGATCATCAGAACAGCCATCTTGTTCTTGTCGTTGCATACCCAGCACGAAGCATACAGCAAGTGCTTAATAAGTGCTTGTTGATTTCTATGCCCTGATCCATGCTCAAAAGGGCCACCTTCGTCCGTGTGACAGGATAGAGATACAGGCCTTGGAGTTGTTTTTTTGGTGTAAGAATGCATGGCCCTTGAGGGCAGGCATTCTTGGAATCTCTGGTGCCAAGCACAGAACCAGGCATCCATCATGTACTCATGAAATGCTTCTGCATCCCTTCACAGGAGCCCTGGGGATTGCTTAGAGGGCAGGATCCCAGCCAGACCTGCCCTTGCAGGAGCCTCCCCACCCTCATAGCAGCAGCGGCCTCCTTCCGCCTTTCCCAGCTTGCGCCCCTTCTGCTTGGCTCTCACCCTCGTGATAACTTCCTTCTGTGAAAGGCACAGAAAGCCCAGGCCTGAGCACAGGGGTGTCTGAGGACAGCCCTGGCAGTCTTTCCAAAGGCTGCCTCTCTTCCTCTCATCCCGTGGGGGAAAGGATTTGGGGAAGGGGTGATGACCACGGGGAAGCCCCGCTGGGCCGGCTCACCAACGAGATGCCTCTAGCTCTGAGTCCGGGACACGGGCTTCACTTTGGTTCCGATTGCTTCCTGTCTGGGTCTCATTGGAGAATTCCCTTCTGAGCTTCCTCCTTTCTGCTTCCCCTCCCCCAGGAGCTTGTGAAGAAGGCACTTATCAGTAGAAGTGGAGAGGAGCAGGGGGCGATCTTTGACCCCTCTCTCCAATACTGCCTCTGAGGTTCCTGGGTCTCTTCCCAAGCCTCTGGCAAACTGGACTGCCGGAAGGGCCTGGGGTGTGCATCCGTTCCTATCTCACCAGGCATCTTGGATTCCTTCCCTTAAACTCTGTTCTGCCTCGATGTACCAGACTGAGCAATGGCCACACAGAGCCAGAGCCCAGGGCAGGGCAGCTTCAAAGCTTTCTCAGATGTGGCATTTCTGTACCACACCCTGATCGGCACCAGGGCAGGATTAGAGCTTTTTACAGATGAGGAGAGAGGCTCGAAAGGCCTCCCCAAGGCCATCCAGGGACTGATCTTAGATCTACCTCCTTCCTTCTCTCCCTCCTGCCCCACATCACCCCCACGTTCCCCTCTGGGCCCTGCACTGGGTCAGCAGCTACTCAAGGATCACTGGGACCTTCTCCTTGATGCTTTGCTTCCCATCTCCCCTGTGATCCTGACCGCAGCCCGGGGAGGTAGCCAAAACGCAGGTTATCTATCACCCCACATTGTGGATGAGGAAACTGAAACCCAGAGGGCACATGGCCTGCCTGTTCACACAGCCCACAAGTGTTCCACCACCCAAGTTGTGTGACTCCCGTTTCAACGTGGGGATCGGAGATCTGCGATCACGAATTAGAGGGAGAATTGCAAGCCACTTAACACTTAGAGGAATTCTTAATCTGAGGTCTGCAGATTTAAAAAAAAAATAATAGTTATATTTTGATGTAATTAATTGCTTTCGTAGTCTCATATGTTCACTTTATGCATCTTGGCTTTCTTTTTTAAAAATAAATAATATTCTCTTTTCCAATTACATGTAAAGAAAAATTTTTAGGATTCCTTTAAAAATTTTTTTGAGTTCCAAATTTTTCTCCCTCCTCCCCTCCTCTCTCCCTAAAATGGTAAGAATTTGATATAGGTTATATATGTGCAATCATGTGAAACATATTTCTGTATTAGTCATGTTGTGAAAGAAGAAAGAACAAAAGAAAAAAAAACATGAAAAAATCAGTTCTTTCTATAAAGGGAGACAGAATTCTCTATCTTGAGTCTTTTGCAATTATCTTGGATCATTGTATTGCTGAGAAGGGCTAAGTCAGTCATAGCCGATCATTGCACAATGTTACTGTTACTGTGTACAGTGTTCTCTTGGTTCTGTTCATTTCATTTTGCATCAGTTCAGGAAAATTTTTGCAGGTTTTTCTGAAATCTGCCTGCTCATCATTTCTTATTGCACAATACTCCATTACATCCATATACCACAACTTGTTCAGCCAATGCCCAACTGGTAGCCATTTTTTCAATTTCCATTTTTTTGCCAAAACAAAAAAGAACTGCTATAAATATTTTTGTACATGTATGTTCTTTTCCCTGGTTTATGATCTCTTTGAGATATGTGCCTAATCATGGTATTGCTGGATCAAAGGGTATGCACAGTTTGTTTGCCTTTTGGGCATAGTTCTAAAGTGCTCCCCAGAATGGTTGGGTCAGTTCACAACTCCATCAACAATGCATTAGTGTTTCAATTTTCCCACATCTCCTCTGACATTTATAATTTTCCTTTTCTGCCATATTAGCCAATCTGATAGGTGCAAAGTAGTATCTCAGAGTTGTTTTAATTTGCATTTCTCTAATCAATAGTGATTAATAGCATTTTTTGTATGACAATAGAAAGTTCAATTTCTTCATCTGAAAACTGCCGGTTCACATCCTTTGACCATTTATCAGTTGGGGAATGATTTTTATTCTTATAAATTTGACTCAGCTCTCTATATATTTTAGGAATTGGGCTTTTATCAGAAACACTGGGAATAAAAATTGTTTCCCAGCTTTCTGCTTTCCTTCTAATCTTGGTTTCACTAGTTTTGTTTGTGCAAAATCTTTTTAAGTTAATATAATCAAAATTATCCATTTTGCACCTTATAATGCTCTCTATCTCTTGTTTGCTCAAAAAATCTTTCCTTCTCCATAGATCTGATAGGTAAACCATTCTTTGCTCTCCTAATTTGCTTATGTATTACCTTTTATGTCTAAATCATATACCAATTTTGACCCTATCTTGATATACAGTGTAAGATCAGTCTATACCTAGTTTCTGTCATACTATTTTCCAGTTTTCCCAGCAATTTTTATCAAATAGTGATGT
This sequence comes from Phalanger gymnotis, assembly GCA_028646595.1. Taxonomy (NCBI): domain Eukaryota; kingdom Metazoa; phylum Chordata; class Mammalia; order Diprotodontia; family Phalangeridae; genus Phalanger; species Phalanger gymnotis. The sequence continues at coordinate 324,126,246 of CM053625.1, read as the reverse complement.
TTTGTCCCCAAAGCTTGAATCTTTGAGATTATCAAACACTAGGTTATTATGGTCACTTACTACTCAGTCTCGTGTACCTAATCTCTTCTATTGGTCCACCACTCTGTTTGTTAGCCAGTACCAAATAGTTTCAATGATTACTGCTTGGTAATATAGTTTGAGATCTGGTATTGCTGGGCCCCCTTACTTTGAATTTTTTTTTTACTTTATGCCTTTAAAAACACTTCCGGGAAGGGGGTCATAGCCTTCACCAGACGGTCAACAGGGGTCCAGGCCACACCTCAAGCATTAAGAATTGCTGACTGATGGCACCAGTGGGGCCTACGGGTCATCCTAGAGTTGGCATAGTGTTGAGGATTGGAGTTAGGAAGCCGTACATTCAAGTCCTTCCTCAAATTCCTCCTCACTGGGTACCCTCTAACCTCTATGTGTCTTGGTTTCTTCATCTGTCTCAACGAGGAATCTGGAGGCCAAAGAGAGAAGGCCACTCGCCCAGTGTCCCCAGAGGCTGGAACCAGCAGAGCCTCACTGGGGCCCAGGCTCTCCTCCCATCCCCCACCCCATCATGGTGCCATGCTTCTGCTCACCTTTCTGTGCTTCAGTTCCCTGATTAAGGATCTCAGAGGTAGAAAGGTCAGAGGTCATTCAGTTCATCCCCCTCAGTTAGCAGGGGGCAGCCTAGATTGAACCCCCTGGTCTTCTGATTCTAGGTCTGACAACCTTGCCACAACCTACCTTTTCTGAGTTCTCACCTTGTTCATGTAAAGATCTCAGTCACTCAGCACCGGAAGGACTAGCAGCAGTCCTCAATGTGAAGTGGTGGACAGAGGGCTGACCCTGGAATCACAGGCCCTGAGTGCAAATCCTAGCTCTGCCATTTAGGATTTGGGTGTCCTTGGGAAAGGGCTCCCTCCTCACCTCAGTCTCTTCCCCTGAGAAGGTGGAGGTTGAGCTGCCGACCTGGATCCTCCAAGCTAATCTAGCACCTCCTTTTTCAAGTAAGCCAACTGAGGCCCAGAGAGGCCAAGGGGTGAGTAGGAGCTGGGATTTGGCACCACATTCTCTTTGAATCCACCATGTTATAGCAGAGGAGGAATTTGCTTTGGGACATTGGGTCAAAATCCCAGCTCATCCCTGGTTGTGTGTGTCAACCTGGGTGGTAATTTCCCCTCCCTAAGACTCAATTTCCTCATCTGTACAATGGAGCTATCTGACTCAGTGACCTCTAAATTGCCTCCTGGCTTTAGAGCCACAACTGTACATTTTAAGATGGTGCCTGCCTTGGCCAGGCTGCTCCTTCCATGACTAAGGGAATGGGGGTCCAGACATCAGCTCACAACACCCCATTCTTGGAGTGGCGACTCTGGACATCAGTTTACAACACCCCATTCTTGGGGTGGAGACTCTGGATATCACTTTACAATACCCCATTCTTGGGTGTGGGGGCTCCAGATATCAAGTCATATCAGTTTACAACACCCCATTCTTGGGGGGCAGGGCACATGATTTCCTTCTGCCCAGGAAAGGAAAGAAGAGCCTCTCTCCTTGCTGGGCAGGCTTTGCAGATGAGAATTCTCGGGCTCATTAGAAAGTGTGAATTTTCCCTGGCATGGAGCCGGGCACATTCTCTCTGGCTTGCACATAGTTTCATGAGTCTTGGATACGAGAACAGATGGCATCCTGCTCCACGTTTTATCTTATGTCTCAGGAGAGAAAATTGCAGTGTGATGGTCTGTGGTTCAGAATGGAAGCTTAGATTCATCTTTCTTCATTGAGGGGACCAGAGGGGATGAGGCATGTAGAGTTGGTAGGGACCCTGGGGGCTAGGGAAGGGGCAGAGAGAAACTGAGCAAAGACATTCATCATGCAGAAGAGGCCCCTTCTCACTCCATGGGAGGATACTGAACCTCAGAGAGGGAAGTGACATCCCCAGAATCACTCTGGTTCTAAATGACAGAGCTGGGATTTCAGCTTGCTCCCAATTCCTGGCTTTCTCAGTAGATCTCCATAGACTTTAGGTTTGCACTGGCCTCAGTATAGACACCTCTGTTTCTGTTCCTCCTCTCCTCCTCCCTCTCCTGACTGTGCTTATGTAAAGCTTCAGTGTGGCCTCCCATCAGTCACCATCTTCAGCTTATGAATCTTCATCACCCTCCCCACCTTTCTAAGATGATTTTTTTTATTGGTGCAGCCTATACTTGGATCAATCTGATATCTCCTAGATCTTCTCTCTGAAGTCAGGAATGAACAAGCTTGCATCAATTACCCATGATCAAGTCCTGAATCTGACCCCTGCCACACCAGGTGTGCCTGAATACATCAAAGATCTGTGATTTCATCAGTGTGGGAAGCTGGGTGCTGGGTGGGTGGTAGCCCCGCCTGGAACTGAGAGGATCATTTTTAAGAAGGTCCCTGGGGCTCAGAAAGCATCAGTGACTCTCCCATCTTAGAAGAGGTAACAATTGTAAAGTACTTAGCAGCCTGGCACATAGTAGGTGCTCTTCTCCTCCCCACACCATGGTAGCAGAGGCAGTGCCAGAGGTGGATTGTATCCCCGAATGTTCCCAAGCATTCTTCCCAAAACCATGTTTGTTTGCTTGTAGTAGGTGTTTAATAAGCAAATGGAGGAAGGACATTGAATAAGTGCTTACTACGTGCCAAGCACTGTGCTGATATCACTAGAAAAAGCCAGACACACCCTGCTCTCACAAAGCTCACCTTCCAATTGATGGAGTCACTCCATACCTGAGTTCAGTTTTAGGGCAGATGGAAAGACCCAGAAGTGCTAAGGGTGCTTTAGCAGGGCCCAGGACAAGGCCTAGAGGTCTTTAGGTCACATCAGTAAGTCAGAAGAGAGTGTGGGCATTTTAAACTGAAGTTGGGGTATGTTAATGCCTTCTCTTTATGGATTCTCTCCAGTGTTTCCTACCTGTATCTTGTTGGTACAGGATTGTTTGTATGTTGTATGTTGTCTCCTCCATTAGGGTGTGAGCTCCTCAAGGGCTCCCTTTCTTCGGCACATAGTAGGTGTTTAATAAATGCTTGTTGACTGACTGACTGAAGGACGTAGAGATAGCACAGGTACCTATACAATTATCAATCTAAGGCATGGAAGAGGATATATGATATGATATACATGTTAAGTCCTAGTGGTCTAACATCTATCTCATGGGAGAGAAGAAGGTTGAGATCACTGATCTCATCTAAGCTTTACGAGCCGTCAGTCTATTGGACTATAAGCATTAATTAAGCATCTGCTGTGTGCAAGACAGTCTGGATGGGCTCTGAGAAGCTGGGGACCTGGAGGGAGAGTACAAGGAATGAAGCAGAGGTGGGGCTAAGTTTCCTGGATGGGGATTTTTGTTGTTGTCTTTCAGGAGAATTGTCTCCAGAGTCTATCACATAGCAGGTAAAATCAATGAGGGCCGATTGGTCGTTGGTGAATCTTAAGACTTTCGACTCTTTGTCTGGGGCTACAATGACAGTGATGATAACTAATCATATTTGTGGAAATGCAGATGGAACCCCGCATGCTTTTCTCCCAACAGCTCCCCGAGGTGGGCACTATACGTATCGTCCCCATGTTACCAAGTAAAAAACCAAGGCTCAGAAAGGGCTGAGGGGCTTGGCCAGGGCAGCACAGCCAGTCAGTGTCCGAGCCCTGAGTCCCAGACGAACGTTGCTGTACGTCCATTACGCCTGCCGTCAGTCATTCCATGGGTCAGAGGATCCCCAAGGCTCTGGAGTTCAGAAAGTCTCTGCATTCTGAGGTCCCTCATACCTCCGGCATTCTGAGCTCCCTGTTTCAACATCTCTCTCGCCTGCCCAACTCTGGCTCAATCTTTCTTTGTTTCTTAAATTCTGAGTAAGGCCAACAAAAAGCAAACACAATGCATACCTGATTCCTTTCTTCCTTGCCCCACCTGAACACAAAACATCACCTGAATCCTGAAAGGACCAGCCCAGGTTTAATCAGTGGTCTCAGTCTCTGGGGTTCTGGAGCAAAGCCCCCTCTCCACCTTCTCTGCTCCATGTTTTTGGGGCAACAATGGCCCGGCATTTCTCCATCTCTCGTTATCATGCCCCAGATCACTGGATGTTGGATGAATGCAGGTAATCGTGGGTTGGAAAGCGTTCCCTTCTTTCTTCATGCCACTTTCCCAGCCCCAGGTGCGACAGAACCCTGTGATTTACAGCTCATCCTGACTGGTTTGATAAGAATGGAGGGGAGCTCAGCCCTAATGACCCACTGGAGAGGGGCTTTCTGACCTGCAGCTTCTAGCCCATGCTCATTCAGGCGTCGTCGGATTTCAGCCCAGACATCTCCTGAGCCCCAGGCTCTTGTCAGGCTAGGGCCAAGAGGCCAAATCCTGCTTTTGCTGTCCTCTCCCTTGATGATGGACAAACCGCTTCCCTTTTCCCTCACCTCTAAAATGGGACTAATGATTCCTAACCTGTCAGCCCGAGAAGGGGTGTGTGTGTGTGTGTGTGTGTGTGTGTGTGTGTGTGTGTGTGTGTGTGTGTGGAGAGAGAGAGAGAGAGAGAGAGAGGAAGGAGGAGAAAGGGAGGGACAGAGAGAGGGGAGGAAGGGAGAGAGGGGAGAGAGAGACAGAGAGACAAACACAGAGAGAGACAGAGACAGACAGGCAGAGACAGAGAGATGAGAGGGTGGGAGGGGAAGGAGAGGGGGAGAAGGAGAAAGAAGAGGAGAGGAGAGAAGAGGAGAGTTGGCTCAATTTTGTTCAATTCTGAATATAAGGATTAAGCTGCTACTGTATGTAATGTGGAGGGCAGGGACTATAACAGGAGAGACATACACAACTAGAGTGTAACAGAGCGGATAGAACACTGGACCTGGCTCCCAGAAGGCCTGGGTTCAGATCCTGCCTCAGACACCTGCTAGCTGTGTGCCCCTGGGCAGTGAAGTCATTCTATCTCTTGGTACCACAGTTGCCCCCTTTTCATGGGTCCTACTCAGAGCTTTAGGCTGTCGCAGACAAGAATTTAGTCTTTGATGTGGCTCTAGGCCAAGGGCAGTTATTGACTGAATTCTCAAGAGTATTTTCACACCAATGTTTCCAATCCTGGGGCTTTTCGATTCATTGTGAGGCGTAAGAAGCTCTACCAGCTGGAGGCAGCTGGTGAGTCAGTGGACAGGGTGCCAGGCCTGGAGTCAAGGAAATCTAAGTTCAAATGTGACCTCTGACCATGAGCGAGTAACTTAATCTCTGTTTCAGTTTCCTCAATTACAAAAGGGAATAATGGCAGTATCTACCTGGCAGGGTTGTGTGAGGATAGTGTTTATAAAGTGCCTGGTATACAGTAGGCGCTAGAGAAATGCTTATTCCCTTCCTCTCCCTTCTACTCTGTCATTCTGGTCTTTGTCTTGTTAGGTATTCAAAGAGGCCTGTTCACCAAATGAGTGTTACCTCACTCTAAGTGAGTACGTGAAAAGGCCTCATCCTGAAAGGGCCCGAGTCTCCCATTGCATCTTGGGCCATCTCCAGTCATCCTGATGAATGTCTGGCCAAGGGATCCAGATGGCTCTGGAGGAGAAAGTGAGGCTGGTGACCTTGCACAGCCCTCCCTCACTCAAACCAAAGTCAACTGCGAGTAGTACCATCATCTCCCTGATGCTATGGTCCTCTCCGAGAACGAAGGACAACATCTTTGCCGTCTAGGATGACATGTGCAGTCTCTCCTTGCATCACCTGCGTTGATCCTGAGTATGGGCATCTAGGAGACCCTCTCTAATTTCTAATGGTGATGACCATGGCCCTGCTGCTGCAGAATGATTAATAATAACCAGCATTTCTGTAGCGCTTTAAGGGCTACAAATAGCTTCACTTTTGTTATTTCGTTTGATCCATGACAAACTTGGGAGGCAGATGCTGCTATATCCCCTATTATATCTGCTAGGCAGACGCTATATATCCCCATTTTACAGATTGAGGAAACTGAGTCTAGGAGGGGTTAAGAGGCTTGTCCAGGGTCACACAGCTAGCAGGTGCCTAAGGCTGGATTTGAACTCAGGTTTTCCTGACTGCCATGCCTAGCTGGATTCAAGTTGTTGTTTGTAAATCATTCAGGTGTCGAAAATGGTTAATAAAAGTCATGAAACAATCCCTGTTTTCTTTAGCCGGGTTATGGATCTTTCTTCTATGTTATTATCGTTTAGTCCTCTGACAGCTAGGACATATGGGAGTTTTCTAAGACTGTGGAAGGACAATTTTAAATCTATGCTGTGTGTATCAGAGTGAGTAACACTGGTTTAAGTTGGGTCCACTGGCCCCTGGCAGGCCTAGAACACAAGAATCTTACTGTCCTTCCCAGTGATGGCCAGAGACTGGCACCTTCTGGGTCTCATGGTCTCAAGGCCCAGGTTCCTATCCAACCAGATAGCCCTGTGGGCACTGCAATGACCGGTCTGTGGACTCCACTGCACTCTTGAGGCCAAGGTTCCTCAAGAGCTCAGTATTCACCGCCTTGACTCCTCCATCGTGGTAGCCAGTCCTCCATCGCCCTCCCCAGGCTGCAGAAATGCAGCAGGTGGGTGAAGCGTTTGAAGTCTTGAAGGTCTGGGAAGCCCTGCTCTCTAACTCTATACCGATCTATCTTCACCAAGGTGGGGGCCATGTCCCTGGCTGCCTTGAGGAATGCCTTATAGAGCTCCTCATCTTCATAGAAACCACACTCAGGGAGGATGGCATCTATGGACGTCTTCCAGATATTGACATTTGGGCAGAGAGAGTGGGCCAAGCAGACACAGGGGAGATGTGCATGTCCTGAGAGTCAGTCTTGGCAGAGGCAGCCAATGACCTGGCGGTGGTTGTCGGTGGGTCCAGAGGACCAAACACTTGGCTCTGAGTTCCAGGGTCTCCCCCTCACAGCTCTGACATTTCCTTCCTGGAATTCGAGGCACAGCTTGTGCTGAGGATGGGCTCCTTCTCCTGCTTCCTCACATCCAAGACCCAGCATCATTTTCAGCACTTTTACAGCAGCTGCTGATTTTCTGAGGAATCGCTTGTCGAGAATTTATCCTCAGCCAGCAGGACCCTGCTTGGTGTGATTTGTTGTGACTGTTTTAATGAAAAGGGGTTTTTCTGTGAGTCAGATTGCCACGTTCCTGTGGAAAGCATTTTGGAGGCTCCAAAGACTCTCTGTTTCTTTAATTGGCTCTTTGCTTCAAAGGGAGATCCATGTTCATCAGGCCACTTCAAAGGGAATTTCATGGGCAGGTCTTTGTTCATTCAGCAAAACTGTGTTCACGTCCACAGGGTCTGAGATCCAGGGCTGGATCCTCTGAGAGATGTAGAAAGAGATACGATGCTCCCTGCCCTCAAGCGGCTTCCCATCTAGTACAGAGTTAAGAAATGTCCACAGATCAGTCAGACACGAATCAGAGTGGGGAGCTAAGAGGCACATTGAATATGGAGGATACACAGTAGGGAGGGATCATCTCCATCTCTAAATGACACTGGGAGATTGAGGAGGAGGAATGAATCAGGGGAGGCTTCCTGGAGGAGGCCTCATTGGATATGATTGAGGGGCCATGAAATAGGGTATGCCCAGCACAATGATTAGTGCAGGTAAAGGTACAGAGGTGGGAGAACAAGGGGAGAAGTTCATGGAAAATAATTGGTCTCAGTTATAAAGTACATGGGGAGGGTGTATGTGAGCATGTGTGTGTGCATACATGTGTGTATGCATGTGTATATGTGTGTGTGCATGCATGTGTGTGTGAGTGTGTGTATGTGTGTAGATAATCTGAAGAGGGGAAAGGGGGCTGTCACAAACAAGGGTATGTAAGTACCTGGCTGCTGATCTAAGGGAAGCACCTTAGGATGGAGAGGACCTTGGTCCGTTGGTGGGAGGAGCTCCAGTTCTGCTCCTCTGCTGGTGGGCCAGGAGTCAACAAGACCCGAGTTCAAATTTGGCCCTGGGCAAGTCACATTGTCTGCTTTAATTTCCTCAAATGTAAAATGGGAAAAAAAACAGCACCAACCTCCCAGCTGTGTGAAGCTCAAATAAAGTAATGTTCGTAAAGTGTGTAGTTCAGTGGTTAGTACGGAGCAGGTGCCACAGAAAGGCCAGCTCCCTCCTCCCCTTCATACCATGAATGTGCGCAGTGAGCTCAGCAGAGAACTATTCTAAGGTTCCTCCCAGCTCGGACCTTCTCTGTTCTAAGGTTCCTCCCAGCTCTGACCTTCTCTGTTCTAAGCTTCTTCCCAGCTCTGACTTTTTCTATTAGAAGGTTCCTCCCAGCTCTGACTTTCTCTGTTCTAAGGTTCCTCCTAGCTCTCACCTTCTCTGTTCTATGTTCTAAGTTTCTTCCCAGCTCAGATCTTTTCTGTTCTATGTTCTAAGCTTCTTCCCAGCTCTGATCTTCTCTATTTGAAGGTTCCTCTCAGCTCTGACCTTCTCTGTTCTCTGTTTTCTGTTCTAAGTTTCCTCCCAGCTCTAACCTTCTCTGTTCTCTGTTCTAAGGTCCTCCTAGCTCTGCCTACTCTGTTCTAAGGTTCCTCCCAACTCTGACCTTCTCTATTCTATGTTCTAAGCTTCCTCCTAGCTTTGCTCTTTTGTGTCACTAAGGTCACTATGATGTTCTCTGTCCAATGTTCTGAGGTGCCTTCTAGCTTTGATGTTCCATGTTCCAAGGTCCCTCTCAGCTGTGGCATTTTCTTTTTCATTTCAAAGTCCCTCTTCCCTCTGACTTTGCATGTTCTGTTTTCTAGGCTCCTGCCGATCCCTGACCTACCATGTTGCAGGGCCCTTCCGGTGCTGACGTTCTGTTATCTATGTCCCCTCTTGGCTGTGATATCTCTGATTTCTCTCTTCTAAAGGCCTTCCCAGCTCTGACATTCTGTTATTATAAGAGTCTTAAGGACTCTGAGTCAGTGTAATTGGGGAGTTGACACCCACAGATGAAACCTAAATATAAAAGAGTGTTCTGCAAAGCCATATGTGATGCTAACTCAGCTGAATGGTACCTAAGGGAGTTTGGAGTGGGGAGAGATCACGGGGTCCTGGCTGTGTCTGGAAGTTTCCCGAGGCTTTCTTCAGGGGATGAGTTTTGGTTTGACCAACATGCTGAGGAGCCCAGAAGGGGAGAGCTCAGCAGCCACCTCTTCCAGCCCACAGGGGAGCGGAGGTGTTCTAGCCTGGGGGGAGCTCAGTGTGCACATGTTAGGTCTGGGGCACAGCCCCAGGACGGCCCAGCAGAGTCACAGGTGCAGGATTCTGTCTGCTAAGCCTTGACTTCCTGGAAGCCTTGAACGGCAGACCGAGGAGCTGAGCTTCCAGCTTGTCATGGGAGCCCATAGCGATTTTTCAAATTCCATATTTGGGAGCCTCTTTTCAAAGCAGCTTTCTTAGCTTTGATCATTCTCTGGAGCTCAGGTGCATCACCAGGTGCCAGGTGAGAAGGCCTCAGTCAGTCATTTGTGGGGTCCCCTTCTACTGCTGCTGGCTGTGGCACATGAAGTGCCTTCGGCTTTGACCAAGGCTCCCAGCTGCTGGTGTTACTCCATTCACAGAGAGAGACTTGAAATGCAGCCTCGGGTGGCCTTGCCTTGCCTTACATTACTCTGCAATGTGGGCCTGTTGTCCAAGGCATCTGGAAAATGCTGATGTCTGCTTTTGTGCAGGGACTTTGCCTCTCTCCCTTTCTCTCTTCCTCTCCCTCCATCACTTACCTGCTCTGTGGGCGTCTCTACTGAAAGAGCAGCAGATGTTGGTGACTGGGAACTGGGAAGGATGAAGGATGAGATTCAATGTGGAAATCCAATGGAGAGGTCAGTTGGTAGGGATGAATACATCCCCAATTCAGAACATGGCCCAGAACCCCAAAGTCCACATGGTTCTGTGGAACACATGGCAGACTTGGAGTCAGAGGCCCTGGGTTCAGATCCTAGCTTTGCCCACGTGACAGGCAATTCCCTTCCTTTCTATGGACTTCAGTTTCCCCCACCCCACAAGGTAAGGAGGTTGGACTCCCAGATCTAAATCCTGTGACCTGAGGAGCCCCATAAGCAAGCTCAGCAGCCTCTGTCTCTACTCTTAGTGATGCCTGGTGGTCCTCAAGCAACTTGCCGAAGAGGAAGGGAGGCCAGGCTGGCTGCCTCTGGCAGGTGCTAGGTGTGTGGTACAGGCTGTTACACAGAGCACCAGAAAGGGGATGGGCATTCAGTCTGTGCACAGCGGCTTGGCTTGGAAGTGGCCTAGATGGGCATGGTGGCCTAATTCCAGGCAAAAGAAGACAAAGGCTCAACGGTCAGCATCCAGCTTCTGGAGGGAGAATCAGAGAGCAGCCAGCCTGATCTGGATGGTTAGGATGGGGCCCTTTTGTTGCCTGATAAAGGGAATCTGTTTTGGAGGGCCATTGGCCACATGCCCAACCCACTTGGAGAGACAGCATCCAGGCATAGAGAGACTTGAAACCAGAAAATATCATAGAGTCATTTGGTAGGCCCAGTGGGTAGAGTGCGGGCCTGCAATCAGGAACACCCGAATTAAAATCCAGCCTTAGACACTTAGTAGCTGTGTGACCCTGGGCAAGTCACTTCACCCTGTTTGCCTCAGTTTCCTCAACAGCAAAATGGGGATAATAATATCACCTCCTCACTTGGTTGTCGGAAGGATCAATCAAATAAGATAATATTTGAAAAGTACTTAGCACAGTTCCTGGCTCACAGTAGGTACTTAACAAATGCTTGTTCCCTCCCCTGTTCCCTCCCTTCTTCTCCTGCAACATGGCTGTGGGAAAGTCAGTTCATTACCACCATGCTAAAGTTTCTTTCTTCCTTTAGTAAATGGAGGTAGCATACTTCTTTGAAGTTAGTTCAGCAGACATTTTTATTTTTGGAAGGTTTTACTGATGCTGGTAGAATTCACAATTGCCTCAGTTCACAGCCAGAAAAAGTTGCTGAGTAACACTGTCCTCATTGTCCTCACCTGTCGGTCACCACCTCTCTCAATGAACATTAAACTGAGTCTTAGAGAAGCTGAGTGACCCCGTCGAAGTCCCCAAGGAGGAAATGGCAGAGCCAGGATTTGAACGCAGGCTCTCTGGTTCCAGGTCCAATGCCTTTCCCACTGCTCCACACTGCCTCTCAGGGGAAGGCTGAGCTGAATGACATTGGAGTGCATGGGTTTGGTCTCTTAACCCAAAGCCTTAAAACTGTGTAGAAAATGCCTATTTTAGTTTCACTTGATTTCCTGACATATAGTATCGCTGGGAGAATCAGGGGGCTAAAAAGTGTTTCTGGGGCCATCATGGGCTTCTTGAAAGCACTGAGCTACCTCCCAAAGGCATCAAGCTGACCTGTTGTCTTCTGTGCAGGGACCTGTTCCTGACTCCACCTCCAGTCTCCCCAAGATACATGAACTGACCCAATTTGTGTTTTTGTAAAAGTTAACTTTTTTTCAATTAGCCAAAAGCCATCCCCTCTTCCTCTCACCTCCTACCTTCCCCGTTCAAAAAGAATGAACAGCAATTAATATGGCTAGTCCAAGCAAAGCAAATTTCTACATTGGCTGAGTCCAAAAAATCTACACCTTGAATCCATTACATATTTTGTTATCGTTCCCCATGGTTGGTCATTGGATCTATCAGAGTGCTGAGATCTTTCTAAATTGCATGTCTTTATCAATTTTTCCCTGTATAAATTGTTTTCTTGATTCTTCTCACTTCTCCATTGGTCCATATACATGTTCCCTGGTTTCTCTGAAGCCATCTTCTTCATCACGTATTCCACCACACTCATCCACCACAACTTGTTCAGCCATTCCCCAATTAATAGACATAACCTCAAATTATATTTTTTTGCCATCATCAAAAGAACTGCTATAAATATTTTTGTATATATGATTCCTTTTCCTCTCTTTTTGGGGGAATGGGATTCAGACATGGTACCCTTTGGGGTGTTATAAATCAAAAGGTCTGAAAGTTTAGTAATTTGGGAGACATTATTCCAAATTTCTTCCATAACAGCTCCTCCAACAGAATAATAACCTACCCCTTTTCCCACAGACCCTCCAGAATTTATCATGTTCGTTTTTTGTCAACTTTGCCAATCTAATGGATGTGAGATGGAACCTCAGAATTTTTTAAATTTATATTCGTCTGCTTATTTGTGATATAGAGCTATTTTTCATGTAGCTATCTATACCTTGAATTTCTTCCCCTGAGAACTGCCTGCATTCATATCTTTTAACTATTGATGAATTAGAAAATGTTTCTTATCTTTGTAAATTTAGTTTCCTATATATCTTAGAATTTAAACTTTATCAGAGAAACTTGATGCAAAGATTTTTTTTCTTATTTATTTGCTTCTCTTCTAATTTTAGCCTGATTTGTTTTGTTTGTGCAAAAAACCTTTCATTTTGTTTAATCATTAATTCTTTGCCTATTCATAGATTTGAGTCATAACTCATTTTTTATTCTTCTAATTAATTGATGATGTCACTTTTATGACTAAGTTGTGTGTTTATTTGGAACTTAGTACGTGGTGCAAGATGTTCTTCTATGCCTAGTTTTTGCCAGACCGCTTTCCAATTTTCCCAGCAGTTTTTGTCAAATTGCGAGTTAGTAGCTGGAATGGGGGTTGGGGGGGCGCGGTCCTTTAGGTTTATCAAATACTAGATTACTGTGTTCATTCACTTCTCTATATCATGTGTCTAGTCTGTTCCAATATTTGAGATCTCTATTTCTTAACTCGTAAAAGATCATTTTGATGATTTCTGCTTTGTTGTATAGTTTGAGATCTGGTCCTCTTCCTTCCTATTTTTTTTTCTTTCATTGTCTCCCTTGAGATGCCTCTAGATGAATTTTGTTATTTTTTTCTAGCTCTAACAGGTTAATTATCTGGTAGTTTCATAGCGTGGCACTGACTGGGTAAATTAATTTAGGTAGTCATGTTAATACATATTTTTAGTATATTACCATCTCTTAATCATATTGGACCTCCTTCTCTTCCCCACCCGCAGTACCTTCACCCACTGCATGGGAACACTCTTGCTTCTCATGTCAATAACCAACTGTTTCCAATCTGTTGAGATCAGTTAATCAGCCAGTATTCATTAAGTGCCTACTGTCAGTGCCCAACACTGTACTAGGGACCCAAAGTCAAAATGAAACTATTCCGTGCCCTCAAGGAGCTTACATTCTACTGAGAGAGGAATAAATATAAAGAGTACATACAAGCAGAAATGAAGGAAAATCGATTTCATTTTTTTCATAATGTTACTCATTATGTCCTCACCTAGAAAAATGATTCAATTTCTGCTCTCAAGGAGCTGACAATCTAATAATGTGGCAAGATGAGTCAAAGAAAAATACTGTTAACATCAGAATAAACTTACTTGGAACAGAATGAGAGAGTTTTAGCCAAGTGGCTTTAGGGCAGGAGGTTAGGGATTGCTTAAGGCAAGAAAGAGGGATCACTGTGACCTAGGTTGAGCCAAGACTTCATAGAGATGGTGGTACCTGAACTGGACCTTGAAGGAAAGGGAAGGTGTTGACCTTTGGACATATGGAGGGACAATGAATATAGGGGTCGGGAGGAGGGGAGCAAGGCAGTCATAGGGAGGCATCGATATTTGGGGATGGCAAAAAATACAGGTCAGCTAGAACATAGAAAACTGATGAGGACTAATGGTGACTAAGGTCATTACAGCTGTAGACGTTTTCGAGATAATCAAATCCAATGCCTTTGTTTTATGGTTATGTGAGATAAGATCAGAAAGATAGATTGGACCCAGGTGGTAAGAGGCCTTGAAGAGCAGGATGAGAAGTTTACTTTTTCAGTAATAGCCAGTCAGAAGCTACTGAAGGTCTTTGGTGAAACTCGTCTCTGCAGACACCTCTTGGGGTTTTTGATGACTATCTCCCATGCCTGGAATTGTTTCCCTCCTCCTCTCAACCTCTTGGCTTCCCTAAAGTCTCATCATCTGTAAGAAGCTGCTCTTGGTCCCACTTAATGCTAATAATGCCTTCCTTCTATTGATTATCTTTAGTTTATCCTGCATGGACTTTATTTGTACACAGATGTTTTCTTGTCTCTTTCATTAGACTCTGAGCTCATTAAGGGCAGGGACTCTTTTCTTGCCTTTATTTATATCTTCAACACCTAGCACAATGCCTAGCACATAGTAGGCACTTTAAAATGCCTGTTGACTGACTCAGCAAAAGAGTAATGTGAATTAGGGGCATCCTGACCCTTAACATCAAGATCAATGATTAAGCAGTTAGATGGTTTAGGTGAGAGGTGATGGAGGACAGGGGAGGAGCTCGCCCTAGCCTGTCAATGTGGTGTAGGTGACAGATACCTGGATTTGGAGTCAGAAAGAGCTGGATTCAAATCCCATCTCTGGCACTCACTAGAGCATGGAGGACCTTCAGAGGCCACGTAGCCCAACTTCTTCATTTTACAAACGAGGAAACTGAGGCCCATAGATGTTAAGGGATTTGCCCAGAGTCCCATGTTAGCAAGCACCAAAGCCATGATTCAAACCTAGGTCCTCCGACTACACGCCCAGCACCCCTGTTCCACTCTGCCGTGTTGCTCCCCAAATGTTGAGTTTCAGGCATCAGGATGAAAATGGTGCAGGTGGAGACCAAAAGAGGAATGGCCGCAGGGGTAAGAAGGACTTGAAGGATCAGGATTCTCCCACCTTGGGCTCTGGCAGGTTCTCCACTGTCACAGGCAAAGAGCCATTGGACTCGAAGTTGTGTCATGATTACTTTAGACATCACTCTATCAGTGCGAGCTGTTGCCGATCAGGGATCTCCCAGACATAGGCGAGGCCCTCCAGCGGTGCAGACCTCAGCCTTCTCCCTGACTCCTCACTCTTTCTCACTCCATATATCCAGTAGGTTGCCAAGTTGGTCACATCTCCACAACATTTCTTGCCCCCAAGCCCACCTTCCCCTCCCTGCCTTGAGATCGATAGCATAGCACATAGTAGGTGCTTTGTTGACAGACTTTTCACCTTCCCTGACTGTCCTCCCTCTCACTCCCTAATTGGTCCACCACTTTTTCCAATCACACATTTTCTGGGTGCTACCTTTACACTCCTTTTTGTCTGTATACGTTCATGGGGAGGTGTTGTGGCCTGGGGTTACAGCCAGCATAGGGCCTCTCCATCCCCCCTTGGGGCTCCTGGAAGTTTCATGATGCATTTAAAAACAGAACAAAGGATGCTGTGTAGTATTCCCAATAGTCATGTTAGACAGATACTGTCAGCCACGTTTTAAAGGTGGGGAAACTGAGGCTCAGAGAGGAAAGCCAGTCACCTCCAGAGGCTGGACATCTGCCGCCTGTGGGCTTGGAGTCTGCGCATCCAGTATCCCTCTTTTCTCTGAAGTGATGGGTTTGATCAGGCAGTAGCAGGTCGATTCCTTTGAAGAAAATGTGTCGAGGAAAGAGGAGACTTTGGCTGTTTCAGAAATTTGGTCCCGCTGAGTTATTTGGAAGCTTTATAGCAAGAGCTATTTAAAGATGAGCCCATGCAGGCTGAGGTGAGCCTCAGAAAAGCAGGGTGATTCACAGACCTGTTCTGCTCTTCCCCTCCCCCGCCTCCAGCCTCCATCCGCCTCTTGTCATCCCCCGCCCCCCGCCCCTGCCCATCCCTGCTGCTCTTGGCTCCATCCCCTGGGACCAAGCAGAAATAGGTCAGGCCCACCCCCTGCATCCCCAGGAGCCTGTGGTCCAATCATGGGGATTTCTGGGTCTTGTGGGCCATTGAGAACTCGCAGTCATCTGTCCAGAGAGTGTCAGGTGTGCTGGAGACCAGGACTGGCCTGCAACCAAAGATTCTTGTCTCAGGAAGAGCGATCTGAGAGTTTGTCTTCACCTCATCACCATCATCATCATCATTAGTAACATTAAGTAGCACTTTAAAAATATGATCTCCTAGATCCTCACAACAACCCTGGGAGGGAAGCTATGATTATACCCGTTTTACAGATGAGGAAACTGAGCGGGCAGAGGTCAACTGACTCACTCAGGGTCACAAAGCTAGTGAGTGTCCGAGGCTGGATTTGAAATCAGGTCTTATTCATTCCAAAGCCAGGGGCTGCTGAAAGTCCAGGGGAAGATGAAGAGGACTGGGAGAGACAACGGGAGACCCTAAGGAAGGTTAGCCTAGAGGAGACTCAGATTTTACATGATCATCATCCTAAAGGATTTGTGGAGATGTCCTCTGGAGGAGAGAGTCGACCTTTTCTTCTTGGGCCCAGAGAAGAGAGTTGTAGTAGCACAGAACAGGTCACCTTGGGAGGTATTGAGTTCTTCATCACTAGAGGTATACAGGCAGAAGTAGAATGACCTCTTGTCAGGGATGCTACAGAGGGGATTCCTGCTCTGGTGGGAGCAGGTCTGAAATGCCTTCCAAGTCAGAGATTATGTGGTTCTGTTTAACCAGCAGCTGCTTATGAAATGTCTTTCTTATTGATATTCTGAAAGGTCATTGCAGACAATTTCCCACCGAACCCAATGGCTGAGAGGCAGAGAGGATGGGGGTATTTTATATGGCAGAGGGAAACAAGTTCAGATCCTACCTCAGTTCACTCAGTATCTGACCCTTTGGAAAGTCCCTGAACCTCCTGGTGCTTCAGCCTGGGAACTTGTCTTCATAGATGTTAGAGGGAATTCCCACATTGGGAGTCCCTTACAGTGACCCAGGAGAAATCCCAGATTGTTTCTGGATTCACATAACTTTGTGTGCAGGGAGGGCTATTTCCAGATGTGCTCTCATTTCTCTCTCTCTCTCCCTCTCCCTCTCTTTCTCCCTCCCTCTCTGTCTCTCTGTCTCTTTCCCTCTCTCCCTCTCTGTCTCTCCCTCTCCCTCTTCTGTATGTGAGCTAATATTTTTGTGCAGAGCTCTGAACCAAACAGTGGGGTTTCCGTGGGCAGAGCAGGAAGCTAGTTCCCAGGCCTCGGCTTGCCCTGGTCCTGCTGTCCCCGTGTCCCTGCTTGACCTGGCCTTCCCCGGAAAGGTGCTGTGTAAACACAGTGCTCAGTGTCAGTAAACAGCCGCCGTCGATGTTTATCTGGAGTGAGCTCTTCGATCTCTCTTGCCTGGGTCTGGCAAGGCAGCTGGGCCTGACTGTGGCATGGAGGAGAGCCCCCCTTTCCTTTCTCTTCCTTCAGCCCCATCCACAGCAGCACCAGGAGCCATGTTTGCCACGTTGTCATTGGCTGCCTCTGTCTGTCCCCACACACACCGCCACCTTTGTTTCATTCCATCTGTCCTGTACCCCGGTGCCCAGCACAGTGCCTGGCTTCATAACACTGTTGACTGATCAATTGACAATCAATCCTCTAGTCTTAGCCTGATCTTAGCATTAAACTGCCTGGTCTACGGAAAGCCAGCCGGGCCATCAGCATCACGAGGAAACAAGTGACTGTGGTCGCAGCTGCTGAGTTTGAGGACATGAGTGCGGTTAGGATTTCGTGGTTGGAGTTCCCCCTTCCCCCACCAGGATGGGGCTTTTTCACTTTCTTCCCCATTTGGTCGCTCTTCTCCTTAATGAGTGTGTGGCCTCAGCATGACTCAGCCACAAGCATGATGAGGAGTTTCTTCAGAACAGCTGGATGCCACTCAAGGGGGAATGGTTTGGGTGGGTGGGAAAGGATGGAGGGAAGGAGGATCTGCAGCTGCAGGGTCATGGCCTCCTGGGATCTATCAGGGGTGAGAGATATAACAAGGATCCTTGCTCTGGGCCCCATGTCCCCACATGTTAAATAATTGAGTTAGATTGGTTATCTTCAAGCCCCATAACAGCTCCAACCTTCTGTGTTCTCTGTTCTAGGTACCCCCAACTCTGGCATTTTAAGGTCCAAGTTCCATCCCATCTCTGATAATCTCTGTTCTATTTCATTTTCCCTCTCCAAACTCTGTTTTCTGGGATAGGTTTTGGTGCTGTTGAGGTCTATATGTCCATTTATCAAATAAAACTTACCTACAGTTTTCAGGGCATTGGTGAGAGGACAAAGATAAATCAGGCTCCATTGAAGATAGGATTGGGGGAGACCTGCTATGGAATTTCTCCCTGACCAGGTGATGGGCTGGTAGAGCCTGGTTATGGTCAATGTCACATCTGGAAAATATTTGTTGTGGCAACTTTGCAAAATATGATGTGTCTGAGCAGCAATTTCCTTTGACAAGTCTATGTGTGGGGAAGAATGGAGATCACAGGCTGACCTTCAAGATTTAAGGAGAAAATCTTGTCACTTAGTGGTCACATTAGCCTAGCCCCTGCCTGGCACACATTTCCTGCCTCAGTCTCAAAGTCCTGCTCCAGCAGAATCAAAGAACCACAGACAGTTAAACCTGATAAGGGCCTTGGAGAACAGGAAGAACATTTTCCAGATGAAGAAACTGAGACTGAAGGTCAGAACCCAGCTCCTTTTCTTGTTTGAGAAAGGATTTTATAAGAAGTAGAGAGAAGGGTTTCCTGATTCTTATAAGATCTGACAGATCATGAAGAAACGCATCTCTTTGTACCTTGGAAGGGTGGAGGTCTATGAATATTCAATGTTTCATACACTGTCAAATGCAATTACAATGTCGGCTGGTTCTGCTTAACTGTTATTCTTTGTTTTTAAGGATATAGTAAAAGGGGAAATTATTATGAAAATGAAGTTGCTCTTAAAAAAAGACATCAACAAAATAAAATGTAAAAAAGACCTCACTCATCACATTCTGTTTCTCTGGTTGGCAGACCCAAGTTCTCCTTTTCTACTCGTCGGTCATCGAGCGGCGTCGGACCCCTCCACGTTGAGCATCTACTCCCTTCCTCTCGGGTAGGCACAGCGTTTTCCAGCCCTGTAGACGTAAGTAAAGAACCTACATTTATTTTAGGAAGGAGAGGGTGTTGTCAGGATGTTGGAGCAGGCATAGTTACAAGTAGACTTAAGTCTCTCACCTGGGCTCCAAAGCCGAGATCCAATTCAACTGGGCATGCTGGGTGGATCACTGAACGTGGATCTCATGGCCCTTGTTTCTCTCTTGTAAAATGTTAAGGTTCTCCCGGATGGCCTCTGAGGTCCCTTTGATCTTCTATACTGTGATAATCACATGTATAGCCAATATTAATTAAAGAAACACGTCATAAATCGCAAAGCATTCAATGTACGTTATCTCGCTTTCAGGGCTTAGACCAACCTTGTGATTCAGCTACTCTGGTCATCATTATGCCCGTTTGGCAGGGTTGGAGACTGAAGCTTGCCTACTGTCACACAGCTAGGAAATATAAGGATGGGAGTCAAACCCAGGGCTCTCCTGACTCCAGATCCAGTTATCTTTCCACTTTACTGTTCAGGGCATAGATAAGACTCCTTCCTGAGATCCCTGAGTTTTAAGGTATTTTCCAGTTCTGACATTCCATGTTCTATGTTCTGAGCTCCACCTATTAGCATTCTATGTCCTAAGGTCCCTTCCAGCTCTGATATTCTTTGTTCTAAGGTCTCTCTCGGTTCTAGGTTCTAATGTCCCTCCTAGCTCCTACATTCTGTACCCTGTACTCTGGGGTCTTTCAGGTTGAGCCCTAAGCTCTAGGGTCCTTTTCTTTCCCTCTCAGAGCCATGGCTTCTGACCTCCAAGATAATAGCAGCTCATATTCCAGTATCGCTTGGGATCCTAGATCTGGAAGGGGCCTCAGAGCCGATCTAATCTAATCTAATCCTCATTGTGCAGAGGGGAGAGCTGAAGTCCATCCAGCAACCACACAGCTGCCAGGTACTCTACTTGTGGTTCCGACCCAGGCCCTGCACCTCTGTAGCCAGCACTGGGCCACCCACTTTGTCAATGATGTTCCATTTATTTGATCCTTACCCTATGTGTAGGCGCCATTACTGCACCTAATTTACAATTGGAGGCACTGAAGTTGGGAGTTTGTGCATAGGCATGTCGCCAATGACTGTCTGAGGCTGGGGATGAATCAGGGTCTTGCCGACTCCAAAGTCAGTGCCCTGGCCATTCTGCCCCAAGGCCATGTGGCATCCTCAGATTCACTGGGTCTGTTTCTGTGTGTGATTGGCATCTAATGCAGAACCAAAAACCAGAGAACACTAGAATATTCAAGCTCAAAGTGGTGATCTATGATTCTTGGAACCTAGAACTTAAGAGTATCAGAGAGGGCAGAAGAAACCCTGAATCCCTCTAGTCCAGATGCCTCATTTGGCACATGGGAAACCGAAGCCAGAGAAATGAAGAAATGCTCCCATTATCTCTCTTCCAACTTGGTCGGACAAAGGCTGCTTTGGAAGCTGTTGTCCTTTCTCCATTTCGTTCCTCGCCCCCTTCCCCCACCCCCACTATCTTCTTTCTTCCTTCTTCCTCTTCGTATTTCATTTTCCCTTCCTCCTGTCAGTGTCCCCTGTGGTTATTTGAGGGCCTGAGAAGAATGGAGAACGTGTCTGTTGGTCATGGCCTTGCTAGGCCTTCCCATGGCACAGTACATTCTCTGGGTGGAGATCTGAGGCCAAAAAAAAAAAAATGGATTCCATTTTGTTTTGTTTGATTTTGTTTTTCTGCCCTGTAGAGCTGAGGCAGAATCTAACAGAAGCTCTTTGAAGTGATTCTCAGGGCCACGAAGCAATGCTTCTTTGGTCACCATATCACATGATTACCTAAAATTGAGCTTGCAGACCCCTAGCACCCCCAGATCCTTTTCAAATATGTGGATCCTTAGCTATGTCTTCCCCAGAGAAGAGGGTGAAGTCGATTTTTTGACCAAAGCATAGAATGTCGTAGGGATAATTATTCGATTTCCTCCTATTAGATTAGCCTTGATGATCCAGCCTGTCAAGAACTTTTGAGATCTTGACTCTCTTGTGTGACTTTCAATGTGTTATCTCCCTTTCAGTTTGGGGTCAGCTGACAATTTTATAATAATGTCAAATATGCCTTTGTTCAAGTGCTTGATAAAGCTGTTGTCAGGCAAAGGAAAGGGACAGAGGTTCCTAGGGTCAGAGACTGAAAATTGATCAGTGTCAGTATTGTTAAGGATAATAATAGTAAGAGAATTTCTATAGGATCTATTATGGGCCAGGCACTACACACATGTCATCACATTTGATTTCTACAACAGCTCTGGAGGTAGGTGCTATTATTGTCCCCATTTTATAGATCAGAAACTGAGGCAAATAGAGGTTAAATGATTTACTCAGGGTCAGATAGCTAGTAAGTATCTGAGATCAGACTTGATCTTAGATCTTCTTGACCCTAGCCAAGTGTTCCAATTAGGTTGTTTTGTTTCCTTCTGCCCTTTAGAGAGGGACAGAGTCGAACATAAGCTCCACTACCTAGCTGCTCCAAGTTGAAATTAAACCACCAATATCCATTCTTTGTACTCAGTCGCTCAATTCGATTTCACAGTGGGAAGGGATCTCACTGATCGTGTAATGTACTTAATAATATTTTTCCCAATTATATGCAAAGGTAATGTTCAACATTCACTTTTATAAGATTTCGAGTTCTAAATTTTTTCCCTCCTCTCACTTTCTCCCTCCCCAAGCAATCCGATATAGGTTATACATGCACAATCGTATTAAACATATTTCCATATTTGTCATTGATCGTGTAATGTAAACCACACCTAAAGCATTCCACACTCTGACACACGAGATGGGTGGTCATTTGGCCTCTGCTGGAAGACTTCCGGGACTAGGAAGGGAACCCACCGTCTCCTGAGGCATCAAAATCTACTTTGGAAGAGTTCAAATTGTTGGGTACGGAGTCTTGACATTTCATTTTTGAGAGCTGACAGTTCTCTTTCTTTGCACCCTTTGAAATGTCTCCTCAAATTTAGAGTAAATGTCAGATTGCTCCCAATGTTGCTCTGTCACAGATTCTAAGAGGGAGTAGTGACTTCCCCCTCAAGGTTCCCATCGTTTCCACTATGGCAAACGGTTTCTTCTTGTTGGTGAGAATCAGATCAAAAATAGCAGTTCCTCTTGTCTGTTCCTCATTAGGGCAAGTTAAAAAAATAAAGAAGAGGCAACTAGCTGCTCTGCCTTGAGGAGTGAGAGCTCAGGGAGCTATTAAGACAAGTGAAGCCTCCCATCACTGCTGTACTAACACCCTAACTTTGTGATCAGTTTCCCAAATGATGCATCTATTTCTCCTCTCCGCCTAGGCGGTCTGTAGAAATTCTCATAACAATGTTGTTCGTCTTCCTACCTTTGTTTCTCTATACTGAAATATCCCTTGGCATGCTTCCTGTTTCAGATTCCTGGATTCCATCATAGCAGAAGGTCTTCTACAGGGTGAATGTTGCTCTACTGGCCCCGTGTTACTTACCCTGTCCCTCTAAAGCCTTATTGCAATCCTGCGTGTCATTACACCGTAACTCAGTGGGCTGATGAGGAAGACCGTGTCTCTTTACATCATATTCTTTCCATCTTGCTCCTGACCCATATTTAGGGCAGTCACGATTAGACATTTTGAGATGTGGCTTTTCTTGCTTAAACCTTTTTTGGATTTCATTTCTTGAGAATTTCTGAGCCTTGCTCGTCCTGTCCTTCTCCTTATGTTGTGGCTCCTCTCTGTGGTATTTGGCTTAGTGCAAGGACCTAGGCAGTTGTCTCCCTCTCCTCCCCCCGCTTTTTCAGCTAAAATCCCTTTCGATTCAATTTTCACCACAGCAGCCAGTGCATTCTTACCGGCTTCTGTCTTGTGCGCTCTGAGTCTCGCCAACAACCTGTCATCCCTACGTTGCAAGACACTGTCCAGAAATCTAAATCCCGTGGTCAGCCACCATATTACTAGCCAGCTGCTTGCTTCCCCAAGCTGCCTTCCTCATCCAAAGCCATTTCTTTGGTTCTGGAACCAGGAGGAAAATGCCACCTGTACACCTAAGTTCTCCATTTCCTTGCTCCTTTACAATCCTTTCTAAATTCCTTAGATTAATCTCTGGGATATCAGGGTTGGAAGGGACCTTAGTGGCCATCCAGTGCAGACCACATTTGAAAAGGAATCACCACTGTTCTATGCCCAGTAAACAAATGGTCAGCCCCACTGTGCACGATGACTCTGAGAAGGAGTAGCCCACAGCCTCCCAAGGCAGCCCATTCATTCCTCTTTTGGACAAGCTCTGTGAGGAGGTTATTTCCCCTTTAAATGCAGCCTCAGATTGTCTCTTTACAACTTCACCCTGTTGCCTCTGGCCCTGCCTTTTGGAACCAAACCAACATGTGTGAGTTAGACTGAAGAAATGGCACTGGAGGTCCCTTTTACCTCTCGAGTTCTGCGTTTCTGAGTGTCCTAATTGTTCTATCCTACTACAGTCCCTCAGATGCCGGGAGACAAGGATCTTCCCCATGTCACCTCCCCACCTACTCCCAGTATGCCTCTTCTCTTCCCCAGTTCCTTTAACTGATCTGTTTATGACTTGGACTCAAATCCTTTCGCCTTTGGCCATTCTCTGTGTTATCAATGTCCTTTCTAAACTTATCACCTACAGCCTTCTCAGCATGATGCCATCGATTTGATAAAGATGCCAAGAATGCCTTTATTCAGATCATTGCTAAAAATATCATATGGCACAAGACCAAGCTGAGATCCTTAGCGAGGGGCTCTCACTCCCCATAGATCTTCCAAGTGATTCAAGACAAATATGTCTTCTGTTTAAAGTCTGACCATTCTTCCATGACTGTACCAGTTGAACTGTTCAGTGAGTCAACTGGCATTTATTAAGCACCTACAATATGCCAAGAAGGATAGCTAGGTGGCACAGCGAATAGAGCACCAGGCCTGGAGTTAGAAAAACTCTTCTTCATGAGTTCAAATCCAGTTTTAGACACTTACTGGCTATGTGGTCCTGGACACATCACTTAACCCTGTGTACCTCAGTTTTCTCATCTGTAAAAGGAGCTGGAAAAGGAAATGGCAAACCACTCCAGTATTTCTGCCAAGAAAACCCCAAATGAGGTCACAAATAACAACAAATATGCCAGGAACTGTGCTAAGCCCTACGCACACAACAAAAGGCAAAAATTGTCTCTGCTTTGAAGCAGCTCACAGTGGAATGGGAGTCAGCATGCAGGCAGGTACAGATGAGGTGGATTGGGAGCAGGCTCAGAAGGAAGGAGGCCTAGGAAAGGCTTCTTGATGAACATGGCATTTAGCTGAGGCCTGATGGAAGCCAGGAAATGGAAATGGGAAGGGACCAAGTTGTAACCAAGGGTGAAAGCTAGGGGAAATACTCCAAAGTGGGAGAAGGAATGTCATGTTCATATAACAGCCAGGAGGCTGGTGCCACTGGATCAAGGAACGGAGAGTAGGGTGGAAGAAGCCCGGAAAGGCAGCAGTGGACCACGTTAGGGAGGGCTTTGAATGCCATTTATCTTTGCTCCTGGAGGCAGTGGGGAGCCACTGGAGTTTATGGAGTAGGGGTGCAATATGGTTGGACCTAGGTTTAGGAATTTCAATATGACAGCTGAGAGGAAGAGGGGGTGGAATAGGAAGAGACTTGAGGTAGGAAGACCAAGGAGGAAGCTCTTATAACAGTCTAGACAAGAGGTGATAGTCCACACCAGAGTGAAAGGACAAAAAGGAACACATGCAAAAGATATTGTAGAGGAAAAATAATCATAAGATTTCACAATCACTTGTCTATGCGGTGTGGGCGAGAGTGAGGAGTCAACACTTTCTCTGAGGTTGCAAATTTGGGAGACTGGGAGGATGGCCCATCCTCAACAGTGATGAGGAACTTCAGAAGAAGGGTTGGGTTTGGAGGGGAGCAGGAGAGAGATGAGTTTTATTTTGCACATGTTCACCTTGAGATGCCTAGTCAAGCCACTTCATGTCAACAAGCATCTATTAAGCACCTACTATGTGCCAGGCACTGTGCCAAGTGCTGGGGATAAAAAGAAAAGGGAAGAGGGAATGTCTATGGGGCATCTTCTTAGAAATATCCAATACATAATTGGTGATATAGGAATGGGACCCAGGAGAGAGATTGAGGCGTATAGATCTGAGCATCATCATGGAAATAACTAGACCCATGGAAGCCAGTGAGGTCGCTATGTGAGAAAGAGGAGAAATGAGGGCCCTGGGAAGTACCTTGGTTATACCCACCATTTCTGGGTGTCACGTGGATGCAGATCTAGCAAAGGAGGCAGAGAAAGGGCCAGTCAAAAAGGCAGGAGGAGAACCAGGAGAAAAGATGTCTCCAAAACCCAGAGAGTCTGGTAGAGAAGAGGGTGCTCAGCAGTGTCAAAGGCTTCAGAGAGGTCAAGAAGGATGAGGATTCAGAAAAGGATGCTCAAATAGCCAACTAAGAGATCATTTGATACCTATGGAGAGAACAGTTTGATGGAAGAATGAAGTTGGAAGTCAGACTGCAGAGAATGAGAAGAGAGGGGAGAAACTGAGGCATTTACTGCATGGCCCTGGTGTGGGAGATCCTTCGACGTATGCAGGATCAATGGCCTGCTTATAACATGTAGTCTTTGGGAGCTGCCCAGGACCTCGAGAGGTTTCATGACTTACCCAAGGTCACACTATTAGTCTGTGTCAGAGGCCAGACTCTCCCAGGTCTCCTCCCGCCCCCTGTCCAGTACTCCACATTCCTCCTCACTACCTTGTTCCTCTTCATCGCCACCATTGCATTTTTATTTCTTTTAAAAATGTTCTTGCGGTCTTTTGTTTTTAGTTCACCTGTGTTCCCCAATGTGTCTCTCCTGCTCTCTCAGAGTTATCCCTTATAACAGAAAGAAAAAATTTTAAGCATAACAATATAATACAGCAAAAAGTTTGATGCTGTATGCCGCACTCTGTACCCATAGTTCTCCACCTCTGCAAAGAAGCAGATGAGGCGCTTTCTCAAGTCTCTTCACTTGGGCCATTATTTTAGTTCACAGGTAGAGAAAAATGATTTTAATGACAATATAAGGACTGAGTCTGTGAATTCATTGATATAAGTTAGAACTCCTACTGAAGAAACTCCATTTACCCCAATTTGAAGCAGGTTCCTCTAGTCTGAAACAGTTGCCTGCAACACTCAAGAGCAAATGACTTATCTGGAGTCACACAGCCAATATCTGTCAGAGGCCAGACTTGAATCCAGGTCTTTCTGGCTCTGAAACACAATACCTCTCATAAAAAAATGATAATAATATTATCACTATTATTTATGGTCAATAATAGCAACATTATTGCTATATATAATGTGTAATTACTCTTGTTGTCCATAACAATGTTATTATCGCTGCTATTAACAGTACTGGCATTGTTGATAAAAGTAGCAAAAATATTTTCAACAAAAGAATGAGATAATGCTATAAAACTCCCTTTTCAAAGCCAAAAATACAGTATAAATTCTAGGGAGTGTCCTGGGGCAGAACATGTGAGATTTTTGCAGCTTCTGGATTTTGCAAGTTTCCATACCAAGCCCTGGCATACTGCTTTAGACTTCTACCTTAGGTTATGTTGTGTGACAGGCCCCAGGAGGGCTGAAAAACACGTATAGAGGAGACTTGGGCCATCAGAAATCTCAGCTCTCTCTGTTTTCCTTCTTTTGCTCAAACCCCACTCACTGTGATGCTCCCTAAGGCTGTTCCAAAGTAGCCCTTGCTGGCCTATCTATCAGTCTGTGCACAGCGAGGGCTCTGGCCCCCATCAGGTTGGGTTTCTAGGCCGCAGTGACCAGTGCAGCTCCCAGAAGGCCAATACCCGCTCCTGTGCTGACCCTGGGCCCATTACCTGGGCCAGTGCCCTTTGTTCCCAAGCCCTGGTTACACAGGGCTCTGAGGTCAGGTAGACAGAAGATCTCCAGGCTACCTCTGAAGGCTCCTGGCCCTCAGGATGCTGCCTCCCTGATCCCCTCACAAAGAGCTTTGTTCCCACCACCCACTTCTGTGTCTAGTGGGGTAACCATGTGTTGTGTAGCTATGGGTCTCATATCCCTCCTAGATTTGAGTTTCATGAGGTCAAGGTCATAGATCCTGGACTTCGAGCTGGCTGGGCTCTAAGAAACCATCAAGTCCACCCCTCATTTTACACAGAAGGAAATCGAGGAATCTCAAGAAAGGAAGTGACTTGGGGCAGAGCCAAGATGGCAGCTGGAAAGCAGGGACTAGTGTGAGCTCCCCGCTAAGTCCCTCCAAAGACCTATAAAAATGGCTCTGAACCAATTCTAGAACTGCAGAACCCACAAAATAGCATAGGGAACCAGGGCTCTAGCCCAGGACAGCTTGGATGGTCTCTGGGTAAGGTCTATCCCACAGAGAGCTGGGAACAGAGGGGAGCAGAGTTGAGCAGAGCAGAGCCCAGCATGAGCGGCGTGTTCCAACGAGACCAGGAGCCAGGCAGAGCGTGCCCTAGTGCCTCGAATCAGTGAGCTGCAGCAGTTACCAGACTTCTCAACCCACAAACACCAAGGACAACAGAGTAGGTTAGTGGGAGAAGCTGCTGGGGACTGGAATAGAGTTTGCAGTTCAGCCACCTCCCCAGGGGCAGCAGAGGTGGGACAGCTTTAGAACTACAGCTGCAGTTGCTTCAGGCCCCAGGGCCAACTGGTGGGAGGAATTAAGTGGCTGATCAGAGCAGGAGTGAAGAGCCTGCTGAAGATCTAAGTCCAGTCCTGGTTGGGGGTTCTTGGGGAAGGAGGAGTGCTGGTGAGGCAGAACTGGCGCATCCCCCCAGGCTTGGAACATAGAACTCTTTAGTCTACAAGCAGTCATACCTTGCTGAAAAAC
>CM053625.1:324067263-324098039 GCA_028646595.1 Phalanger gymnotis | reverse complement strand
GAGTACTGTGGAAACACAATCAGAATAACCCAAGATCTAGCAGCTTCTACATTAAGAGTGGGGGGGAGGGTAGAAATGGGGAGAAAATTTGTAATTCAAACTCCTGTGAAAATCAACACTGAAAACTAAATATATTAAATAACAAAAAAAATTTTTAAAAAAAAAGGAAATGACTTGCCCATGGTCACACTCACTCACCAACCATTTATTGAGCACCTACTGTATGCCAGGTATTGTGATAGCTTCAGGGAATACAGGGGCAGAAATAAAAAAGCCCCTGACCTCAAGGAACTTCCATTCTATCATGGGAAATAGCATGTGGACACTTAGAATTCAGGATCTCGATTGTCATGGAAGACTGTACCATACAGACCTAGATTGGGTGCTTCCCTTGTCAGCACCTAGACCAGCGCTCTGTATGCAAAAGGGATGTATCCATTGTGTTTTATAGTTATCAAGCTCATAGTCCTTGCCTTCAAGGTGTTTCTAATCTGATGATATGATGAAGATTTGTTGTTGTTGCTGTTCCAAGTGTTTTATTGGTCTTTTGGTTCCCGTTTGGGGGTTAAAATAGAAGGAGGCAGGAGTAGAGAATTCTATTGTTGGAATGATGAGGCTCCTACTTCTTCTTTAGGCAGAGAGATCTCTAAGAGAGGCAAAAAAGACGGCTCTGCCTAACGCTTAAGCTGTCCTGGCGCCTGTCCTGGGCCTGGGGGGCTCTGCTGACAGCTTTTTTCCCATCAGCCTGTATTGGTGACTGTAACTCATAGCAAATTATACTTCCAGGTAAGAAGTGACCAAGTGAGGTATGACCAGCCCCTCCTCATTTCCGCATACAGCTTGGAATGCCAACTGGCATACCATCCAATATCAGATTCTCTCCATATGCAATATCCTTCATCCCATAGTAATTGGTACTTAGATTGATATTTAAATAGCACTTGTGGGTTTACTAAGGAAACCCAAAACCTCAATTGTTCCAAACAAGTCCTGGAGGCCAATTCTACAAGTATGAATGTCCACATTTTACAGGTATAGAAACTGGGAGCCCAGAGCTAATCAGTCAGCACACATTATGCTGAGGGCTGGGACTATAAAGACAGAACAAAAAAGTCACAATCATTAGACAGGAAATTAGTGTCAGAGGTGGGATCAAAGCCAAGTGTCTCCTGTCTCTAAGGACAGTGCCCTTTCCAAGGTTCTAGATTCTGTTTTATGGCATGGAGTCTATCCAAAGCCAGGCCCAAGGAATAGAAACCCCAGCGGGTCCTGCCGCCTTCAGGGATTCACAGGTCCCTCAATGGCCTGTATGACAATCGGTAGAGTTGCAGCCTGGGTAGCTAAGTGCCCACCACAGACCCTGGGCTACTGGGCCAGTAAGGAGTGGAGGGGAGGGCTGTCTAACACTATACAGTGTCCTGCTGTGCTGAAATCCCAGATCTTTGGGGAGCACTGACAAGTTTATGAGAACAGAGATTGGTCGTCTCTTTATCAGCTGATGTTTATATAAGTAGCCGGACTATACAGAAGGTTTACGAAGCACTTTACAAATACGATCTAATTC
Organism: Phalanger gymnotis; assembly: GCA_028646595.1. Classification (NCBI taxonomy): domain Eukaryota; kingdom Metazoa; phylum Chordata; class Mammalia; order Diprotodontia; family Phalangeridae; genus Phalanger; species Phalanger gymnotis. The sequence continues at coordinate 324,096,475 of CM053625.1, read as the reverse complement.
TCACAGCAACCCTGGAAGGTAAGCGCTATTAGACTCATTTTACAAATGAGGAAACCCAGGCAAGTGGTGACTCACACAGGGTCACACAGATCTTAAGTATCTGAGGCAGGATTTGAACTTAACTTACATCCTAACTCCAATTTTGTACTTGGTAAAGTGCTATCCTTGAAATTCAATGAGATCAATAATTTTTGTGTTGTTTCTTTTATAAAAAACATGTATTTGTCTCTTTTGTTTTTATATCAAACACATTCTCTACTGTATTCCTTCTCCCACCTTTCCCAAAGAATCATCCTTTATAACAAAGGATAAAAAAGTGGGGGAAATAGCTCAGCCAAATGAAAAACATATTGAAAAGGTCTGATGTATTTAGGGTCCAGCATCCATAGTCCCCCACCTCTGCAGAGAGAAAAGGAGAGTGGCCTTGTTGTATAGTGTCTCTTCTCTGGAGGCTCTTCAACTTGGCTATTAGGATGCTAGAACATTCTATTTCAATCTCTTTGGTCCCTTTTTTTCTATTTGCATTTCCATGGCCATGCTTAGTAATACATGAATTGTAATACATATTGTGGGAACCACATTGCAGCTCACGAGAAGCTGAAATTGCCTGCATGATTTATTAGCCCATGTTCTCATTGGCCGTCATAGTCCATCAGGCTCCATGAGTGACATTCTGAAGATCGATGCACACTTGGGCTCCATGACAGCCATGAAGCTCTGGAATCTTCACCCCAGATGTGACTGGGCACACTCTGAGGAGGCTCAGATGGCAGAGTCTATTCAGGGCTTAGGTTCTTCTGCCTGTGACTGCCTCTTTGCTCAGTGCATAGGGTTAGTCCTGTGCATTTAGCTTCAAAGTTTTGGAAAATGGAGCATCGAAATGATTTGGGGGAAAGGATAGGGGCAAAGACAGTAACAAGAAGTTTCAAAGAAGTGAATTTAGACTTGGGCGGATTCCTAAGAATTAGAGCTATCTCAAGGGGGGATGGGCTATCTCAGGAAGTGGAATGGGCTATCCCATTAAGTGGAGGGCTTTCCCACACTAGAGGTTTTCAATTTAATTCAATTCAATCAACATTTATTAAGCACCTACTATGTGCTAGGCCATGGAGATACAAAGATAAAAATAGAACAGTCCTCACTCTCAAGGGGCTTACAGTCAATGGGGGAGGCGAGGGGGAGACCATCAGAGGCAGTGGGTACATATGAAAGAAAATGCAAAGTATAAAGTAATTTTTAGAAGTAAAGCCCAAAAGGTCTGGAAGGATCAGGACAGGTTTTCTCTAGGACAGTGGTCTCTATCTTGATGTCTATACATTAAAAAAAAACTTATTTAATAACAATGGATTCCTGTGTAACCCTTATTTGTCTTTTTAAAATATTCTTATGAGAAGGGTTCATTGGCATCACCTGACTGCTAAAGAGATCCAGAACAAAGAAGACTAAGAATGTCTGCTCTAGGAGGTGGTACTTAAGTTGAGATTAGAAGGAAGGTATAGATTCTCTGGGGCAGCCAGGTTGTGTAGTGGATAGAAAGCCAGGCCTGGAGATAGGGACCTGAGTTCAAATTCAGCCTTAGATGCTTACTAGCTGTGTGACTCTGGGTAAGTCACTTAATCTTTTTAGCCTCAGTTTCTTCATCTGTAAAATGATCTGGAGAAAGAAATGGCAAACTACTTCAGTATGTTTATAAAGAAAACCCCAAACGGGGGCACAGAGAGTCAGACATGACTGAGTCAACTCAATAATAACAACAGATCCTCGGACACATAGGTGAGGGTGACAAGGGAATGCGTTCTTGGCATAGGGGATGGCTTGTGGAAGATAGAAGACCATATATGGGGAATGGCAAGCAAAACAGGTTGGCTGGAATGACATTGTTTCAAGTAGATAGCTTAGGTGTTTCCATGAAGACTGAAACCACTGAATGATTCTGAGCAGAGGGAGGTTGTGGCCACATCCATGCACTAGGAAGGTGGCTGACAGTGTGTGTGGATGGATTGCAGCAGACAGAGTCTGGGGACAGTGGGAGGTTGGGGCACTTGTGTAGAGAAGCCAGATGCTAATGAAGACCCTTGGGGGTTGGGGGTGGTGGTAGGCAGAAGGAGCAGTCCAAGTTGTGGGCACCTCTGGAGCCCAGATACTGGAGGACAGCAACCTTATTGGCATCATTTGGAAGTCAGGAGGAAGAGGCTGGAGAGTAAGGAGGCTCCTAGAAGCCCTGCCCATGGAGTGAAAGCTATGGTGGGCCTTACCAAGCCAGAAGGGCTTGTGTACAGGCTAGCAAAGAGCTATGGGTCTTCTTGTCCAATGATTGTCCCTGCTAAACTAGGAAGTTAGTCACACAAGAGAGATCTCCCCATCCTCACCTAGTGATTCAAGATTATGTGCTGAGCTATGGGGGAGCTGGGGTTATTGTTGATAGAAGCTCCGTGCTATTGACATCATGGATCTGAGGTCTAGGCAGAAATCTCCCCTAATTTCCCTAAATTTCCCCAATTCTCAGCAATGCTGAGGAAGTATAGACGTGACATATAAGTAGAATCTTTTTTAAATAGCAAAGAACAAGGGGATTTTCCCCATTGTTCCAAGGACCAGTTCCTCCATGAACAGACCCAAAGACTAATGGATGACTCATTCCCCGGCTGGAGTCCTGGGGTTATCCTGGCTCTTCAGACTGGCCCCATCCTTGTAATGGTCTGCTATCCCTCAGCATCAGCTCTCCCTCCCTCTGCCAAGGCCATCCTCTCCGTTCTCATCTCTTCTCCCCTAAAGTTTTGCTTCTGCATGAGGGTTATCTCAGATATAGTAATGGTAGGAAGGGAGCTGGAAGAAGAAAGGAGTGGACATTGTGGCTTGAGTGGAACTGAGGAAAGACTCTGTGATTGCCTAACAGTCCTACCCTGGCTCTGTACCTACATGGTAAGAAGCTGGTCTGGCTGACCCTGGCTAAGTGACCTTGGATCCTTGGCCCTCCCCCTTTCCAAGCTTCAGTGGTCTCCTTTAGAAAACGGGGATGATGGTACTACTTATGCTGCCCCCCTCCCTCACAGGGAAGCCTTTTGTAAATCTTGAAGTGCTAAATGTGGGCACAGACTGCCCTGTTCCCCAGGAAGATAGAGCCTTAGATTCTTGGCATCATAGTTGGGAGCAGGCAAGAATTTGCTTATTCATCTGATTTCCCTTCTTCATTTTATAGACCTGCCCTAGGTCACAGAGGCAGTCATTCAAAGACCAGGATTGAAAGCCAGGTGCTAGAATGGCCAATCCCTCTTCTCTCCGGCATGTGCTCTTGTCATGACCAATGAGTGGGATCTTCTAGAATGTTGACTGAGCCAGGGAGGCATCAGGACATGGAACATAGACTGCCAGACCTGGGAGGGCCCTTAGCTTTCACTTAGTCCCAACTGCATATTGTACCCATAGGGAAACTGAGTTCCAGGGAATGGAAGCTCCTTGCTCAGCGTGACTGAGTGAATTAGTGGAGAACTTGAGCCCAGACCCCTAGGCCTGTGCTGTTTCCATGACATTACAGCAACTTAGCACCAAACAGAATAAAAATGTCAGGTGGATTCCTGAGTGTGCTGTGGGAAATATTTTTATAGCAGTGGTGAAAGTAGATCGGAGGCAGTTTGGCCTTTTCCTCTTCTGTGGTCAATCAGTCTGACAGGCAGTATTTCTTAGGCATCCTCTCTGCTCCAGGCTCTGTTCTAGGCACTGAGAACACAAAAGGAAAAATGTGAACCCGTTCCTACCCTTGAGGAACTTCCATTCTACCACAGGGAGATGACCCACACATATGTAGACATTTCGGGTACAAACAGAGATGTCTATGCAATCCAGATGACTCAAATATGAGGTGATCTCAGAGGAGAAAGCTTACATCCCCAACCATCAGGAAGTCCCAGCTCTTCTGAGAACTTACTGCATGGCTGCACTCCTATCATTTGTGCCTCAGTTTGTCCATTTGTGGAAGGAGAGAGTTGAGTGTGGTTTTCTCTGACATAAGGTTGGTCTCAGCCCTAGCATTCTGTGTTCTAAGAGCCTTCAAAGCTCCGACATCCTTTGTTCTCAGGGCCTTCCTGCTGTTGACATTCCATGCTTCCATAATCCATGAAGAAGGGACTCTCACACCTGGAAGGATAACAGAGTCTCGGGACTCAGGGTTCCTTGGCAGCTCTGGGGGCCACCTGGAAGCCCAGCTGAAACCAAAGGGTCGGGGAGCGCAGCCTGAGAGCATGTCCTCAAAGGGCACCGGTTTTCTCTGGCCAGATTGTCTAGATAAACTTTGTCAGCCTGTTGCCTTCATCCGACTGTGAGCCTGGCTTAGCTCTCTGAGCAGAGAAATTCCTGGGAGGCTCATGTGTTCGCTGTCTCTGTATGCCTGCCTTTCTGCTTAGGAGTCCTTGTGGAAACACTGACCATCCGTTAGGAATTCAGGGCGCTGGAGAAATCTGGGATCTTAGCTTACTTTAGTGACCCGGATAATGTCTGAGATACAAGTTCCCAAAATTCACAGGGAAAAGTGGGAGGGGGGATTTCATGCCAAACTCAGGAATCTGAGCTGTGACAGACTTAGACATCATCCTATCCTGCTCCCTAACTTTACACAGAGAGAAATTGCACCAGAGAGGGCTTTGCTGGACTTGGAGTCCAAAAGACTGGCTTCGAATACTGTCTTCAACGCTATCTTGCTTACTGCCTGGGCAAGTTACTTGACCTTTCTCAGGCTCAGTTTCTTCACTTGTAAAATTGGGATAATAATGGAATCTACCTCGTCAGGCTGTTGTGGGGATCAAGTGAGATAATATATGTAAGGGGCTTTCTAATTGAAAAAACATTGTAGAAACATGGATTTTATGACAAGAATTGTGATAATTCTTCAAACAGCCAATAGTTAACATTTCTGCCCCATCATCAGTGTTCTCAGGGCGGTAGAATTTCAAGCTGGTAGAGACCTTAGAGGAACCTCAGTCAACCCTCTCATTTTACAGAGGAGAACACAGGCTTAGGAAGAGGAAAAGAATTGTCCAGAAGGGTCTGAGTAAATAGCCTGGTTTTCATCCATTAACTTGGCTTAGGAAGTTGGTGACCCTCCCTCCCTGCCCCGCCCAAACACACTCCCTGGGCAGAATGGCAGCTCCAAGCCTCTGCAGTTTGGATGGCCAGGAGCCGCTGAGAGCAGACCCTTCCTGTGCAGCCCCGGGGGCTCTGGGAGGGAGGCATTTTCTCTGCAGCTTAGCCGCGTAATGGTCGGTGCTTCATCTTGGTTACTGAGGCCCCTTAGTGGACACAGCCCCAAACTGCAGCCATGGAACCTGAGAAGACTGGCCGGGACATGAAGCCACCAGGGAGAGAGAAGTGATGGTCCAGCCGCCCAACTTGTCTGTAGTAGCCGTGGACTTGGGTGCCCTGGTCTCCTATGCTTGAGGCAGATTTTTACTTGTATCATTTTAAGGACATTAGAAAATATGGTGAGACATAATGGGAGAGAGGCAGAAAGACACATACAGAAAGAGAGAGAGAGCATAGAGAGACAGTGGAAAAAATGATAGAAAGAGACAGAAGGAGGGAGAAAGACAGAGAAAGATTTCCAGAGAAAGCTGCACCCCAGGAGATATACGAGGGGACAGAATGGGGGACCAGAAGAGCTAGAAACAGAGAGAGTGGGGAAAACAGCAGAGAACCGGGACTGGGGAAAGAGACACAAGGAGAGATAGATAGAAAGAAAGCACTAGGGACCAGGGAGAGAGACATGGACAGAGGAGACAAAGACAGACCCCGCAAGAAAGAGGGTGAGGATGGGGACGGGGCACGTAAACAGACACAGACGCTAGAAGGGTTTGTTTTATAAATGAATGAGAACCAGGCCAAGTCCCTATCCCTGATAATAATGATGATCATGATGTAATGATGATAATGACACATAGCTAATGTTTGTAGAACTTTAAGGTTTACATGGCGCTTCACAAATACTATTTATTTTTATCCTTGCAACAGCTCTGGGGAAAAAAGGCACTATTACTTTCTCTACTTTACAGATGAAGAAACTGAGGCAGGCAGGTTGGTTAAGTGATTTGTCCACAACCACACAGCTACCATGTGTCTGAGACAAGATTTGAATTCGGGTCTTCCAGATCCAGGCCCAGCACTCTGTGTGCCCTGTGGTGCCTCATCACTGCTCGATACTCTGGACTTGGAAGCAAAGGACCTGGATCTGAGCCCTGTCTCATCAACTGACTTAGTAGCTTTGTGACCTAAGTCACCTTCCCTCTCTGGTCCCCACCTCTGTCCTCTACCAAGTGGGGTAGACATTTGCCCTCTTCAGGCCTCTGCCCACCATAGGCCAGAGGGCCGGGGCTCGCTTTACTGCTCATGGAGACGATGATGGTTCTTAGTCTCCTGACCTGGAAACCATGCTTGGCAAACATGCAAGTGCCACGAAAATAGCCGCAGGTGCATCTTCGGCCTTTTGAGATTTGTAAAGCATTTTTTTCTGCAAAGTCTTTGGTGTAGTTAATAGAGCAGCAACCATAATAGTCATAGAACGCAAAGTTCTATTATAATTACCGACACTCTGAGGCAGCGAGCAGGGCCCAAGGACCCTCGAGAGTCCCCCAGAAATCTTAGGAGGCCCCAACTATTTTCATAATGCTAAGATGCTTTGATTTCTCATATGGCAAATAGCAAGAGATAAAATCCATGTAAATAACCTCCTCCCCTCCAAACAAATAAATAGCTTTTTAAGCAAGTAGGTCCTCAAAAAATTTGAAGCATGTAAAGGGATACAGAGACCAAAAGGTTTGGAGATTGCTGCACTGAGGCACCAAATGTTGCCATAGCCTCATACTAATAACAGTTCACAGACTTGTGGAGGGGGGAAGGGCTTTCAGCTAATCTCAAGTCTTCACTCACAGATGAGTTAACTGAGGCCCAGGTAGAGGTAGTTAGAAGCCTGAAGCCATGTTTAGGGTGCTCTACAAAGCAAGGTACAGGCAGGATCAAATTCAAGCCTTCCAATAGCCCAGGTATGGCAGAGGTTAATATTTCCATCTTCTGGACAAGAAAGAAGAGGTTCAAAGAGGATATAAATGACTTCCACTCATAGGCTCTGTTGTGGACAAAGGACCTGCTTCCCTCAAGGTACCAGGTCTAGGAAGTAGAAGAGCAAGGCTTTGATAGAATGGAAGCAACCTGAGGGCAGGCTTCTTTCGTCTTCTCCCCTCCCCCCTCCTGCCCTCCCCCCCTCCTCGCTGGATCTTTAGCACCTAGTGGAGGGCCTGCCACAGAGTAGGAGCCTACGAAATATTGATAGATTGATCGTGATCCCAAGTCCACTTCTCTGAGTCAGTGTATGCCCTGCCCCTATTGAGGCAAACCTTAATGGCCCCTCTCAACTCTGACCCAAAATGAGGACGGTGAAATTCTGGGCTAGGGACGGAAGACTTGGGCATGGAAGGCAGTAGGCAGGAAGGGTATAAGCTGAGTATGAGAATATTTCTCCCCAAAGATAAGCTCATGTATTCATTCAACAAACTCCCTTTTACCTATAGGGTTCCAGTAAAGGGTCCAGGCGTGGACATAGACATAAGACAACATAGCAAGAAACCCAAGATGGGCAGTGTGGGGCAGGGAGGAGAGCGCTGGCTTTGCTGATTCCCCACTGTGACCACCGATAAGTTAGAGTGGACCCTGCTCCGAGTCAGGGCCTGTATTAGGATCCTCTGCCATTCATTTGTCTCTGATGTCCAGTGAAGCATCTTCCCACGTGGGATCAAAATTTGCTCGTTTATAAAACCAGGTCAGGGGTCGTCTCCTCCCCACTTAGCCCAGTATGGAGAGGAAGCTCAGAACCCAAAATGCCCAGCAGACCGGCCTGAGCAAACACGGGGGAAGTGACCCTAGTGATGGTCACATGGCTGGCACACCAAAGAGCTGGGACTCAGCCCTTCTTACTGGCCCTCTGCTCTGCTCATGTCATTCAGGTCAATAAACATTTATGAAGCCCCTACTATGTGCCAGGCACTACGCTAAGAGCTAGGGATAAAAGGAGGGGAAAAGACAGTCCCTGCCCTCAAAGAGGTTACAATCTAATGAGGGGGGAGGCAACATTCAAACAACTATGTCCAAGCAAACTAAGTATGAGATAAACCAGAGATAATGGAGAGGGAAGATCCTAGAATTAAGGGGGACCAGGAAAGTCTTCTGTAAAAGATGGGGAGTCAAGTGGGACACAAAGGAAACCAGAAGGCAGAAATGAGGAGAAAGAAAGAGCATCTAGACCATTCTAGGCCATGACAAAGGCTCAGAGGTGGTAGCTGGAGTGTCTTGTGCAGAAACAGCATGAGGACCAGCAGGTCTCCAGGGTAAGTAAGGTGCCAGAACACTGGATAGATAGGGAGGGGAGGCCAAGAGGGGAAGGGCTTTTCTTTGCTTGTCTATCCTGATTTGGAAGAGAGAGCTTTCCAATGATGCCAGGCCACAGCTTCCCATTTACCAGATCAGCTCAAATGAATCTTGGCCCTTTCTCAATATTAAATCTAACCACAGAGGAGAGTTCCCCTCTGCTTAAAGAGGAAAGGACCAAGATTCCCAAGCTCTGCCCCTTCTGGTTGGGCCCCTCCCCCCCCAGACCACTACCACCACTTAAAGTGTCTAATGAAGAGATGTGAGGCCAGTTACTCATAGGAGAAATTAATTCCTTTTCCTGGGAGAATAATAGCTGCAGCTTAGCTTTCAATAGAGATCCAAGGTTTGCCAGTCTCGCTACAGACAGATCCTCATTAAAGCCTCAAATCAGTAATATAAAATATATAATCACCCCCATCCTATAGATGAGGAACCTGAGACATAAAGCGATGAATGCTTTGCCCATGGTCGCCTGGCTGGTAACTGGTCAGTGAAATTAGAAGCCAGGCCCTTCTACCTGTAGGCCCAGCTCCCTTTTTTCCTTACTCTGCCTCACTCTGGAGTGGCTATGAGCAAGCCTTCCATCTCTTTCACATATAATTTGGAGTTAATGGGGTACACCAGGGTAGAAGCTGCTAGGTCCATAACTAGAATGACCAGGAAATCTCCCCCAGACTCAGTCCTCTAGAGACCAGGGGGATTCCCTTGAATTCCCCTCCAGCTGGCATCTGTCCCAAAAACAAGGGCCAGAGCTTTTGTTATTCAGTTGGAGCATTAGAGTGTTCAAGATTGTCCCAAACCCAAATACTGAGCCATAGCCCTAAACAAGACCCTATCCCTAGGAGACAGCTAAGCTGTAACCAGAGTGAGGGAGGGAGCTGGTGCTGGTGCTTTGACCCAGGTGGCCAATGCTGGGCATGGGGCAGGGGTTAGGGACAATGTACTTCTTCCCCACAGGGAGCCAGATCCTCCTACCACCATATCTAGCACCTCTCAGGCCCCTGCTGGCTGCACCATGTGATGTGTACTCACTCCCTCCCTTCCTCCTTGGTTGTCATCCTTAAGGTCCCCTTTCTGAGGGCCTCTTCTCCCTTCCCTCCACCCCACCACACACATACAACCTCTTGGGCTAGACTGTGCAGGGGATGCTTACCCATACCCTCTCTTGGCACGGCTACACTCATATGTATGCACCATCTCCATTGTTCATTCCCCTCCTGACCCTCTTCCTGATTTTCTGGACTTCAAACTGAGTTTCCTCCCCAAATTGCTTCACCCCCACCCCACCCGCCTCTCAGGTCTCTCTTGTCTATAGTCTTCTCTATTAAACATAACCAATCAAGAAATATTTATTAAATACCTGCTGTGTGCCAGGCACTGTGCTGATAGAAACGCCTTGGGCTTTCTCTTCAGGAAGCATCTCTTTTTCCTTGTATTTGTATTCCTAGTGGTTAGCTCAGGGCCTAGCACATAGTAACACTTAATAAATGATTCATTGTTTCCTTCCTTCCTTCCTTCTTTCCTTCCTTCCTTTCTTCCTTCTTTCCTTCCTTCTTTCCTTCCTTCCTTCCTCCCTTTCTTTCTTTTCTTCTTTCCTCCTTCCCTCCCTTCCTTTAGAATGTAATCAGAGGCCCCTTCTGCTTTTTTCTCATGTGCCTCCACTCCCCTAACGCCAGCACCTGGGACACAATGAGCACTAAATAAACTCTTGTCCTTCAGCTGATGACAACTCCGGACATCACCTTCCTTGCCCATCAGTCTGTCCTCTGGGGCCCTGTCCAACCCCGAACTGAAAAGGCCAAGAGCTGAGTGTGAGCTCTGCCTCTGAGACTTCTTGCCTCTATGACCTTGAGCAAGTTGCTTAACCTCCTAAGGCCTCTGTCTTCTTACATGTGGAATGAGGGGGTTGGACCAGATAACCTCAAAGGTTCATTGCAATTCTATCTACGTGACCTGATGCTTTGCCTCAGTCTTTCGCAAGCCCTTTCCCCTTCTCTGGATCTTGGGTATCCAATGGACATCTTAGGTCTCAGAGCTGGAAGAAACCTTTGAGGCCATCAAGGCCAAATCCCTCCTATCAAGGCAAGAGGAAGCCAAGGCCTCAGAGTCACCCAGCAGTGACAAACCTGGGGGGGAGGTTTGACTGAGTTGGGGGCTATCTGGCCTCTCACATCACCCAGGGAGGCCTGCTGGGGCCCAGCACTCAGTATGATGCCTGGCACATAATAGGCCTGATGGGGCCCAGCACTCAGCATGGTGCCTGGCACATAGTAGGCCCTTAATCAATGTCGATTGACTGATTGCTATAGCCTGTCCTATTGTTTTCATGAAGGGGCTTTAGGAATGATTTTATAAACCATGAATTCTTCTTCCAACTTAGCCTCACCGGAGATGGGGCCTGGTCTTCATTGTTTCATTTTCCTCGATTCTAATAGAATTGTTGTTGGCTTTTTCCCCCTAGAAAATGGCTCCAGTCCCTGTGATTTTATGTAAGGGGTCTACAAACACTATCCTACCCCTCTTCGCCCATGAACATGGTTTATCAAAGATAGTTAGGCATTGCATTTGTGCAAAATGGACTCTCCTGTTGTTTCCTATGGTTCTGTTTTCCCTAGGACTGGGATTGGGAGGACATAATGTGGGCACGAGGGCCTGGGGTCTGGAGGAGCAGGTGTGAAGGCTGTGTGCTAGACAATATTGTCCAAGGTTCCTGAAAGAGGAGCAGATAATGGGACTTCGTAGAGCTAAATGTTGTCAGCGATTTCACAGTGCATATAGGGAAAGCTGTCTCTGAAGGCAGTAGGTAGGCAAGAGAATGCCAAGGTTGAGTGCAGGAAGGGAGTTTTTGAATGCAGAAGATTATTAATGGCAGGAACCTTCACATGGCAGAGCTGCACCCCTTAGTTCATGTAGTCGAGCTTCCCTTTGTACACATGTAACCACTGAGGCCCAGATAGGGGACCTGAGAAACCCAAGACCACCCAGTCAACAAGCACAGAGTTCAGCCTCTGGCAGAAGGAGGCTCCCTTCCACTGAGCCAGCGTTGGTGGTTCTATGACTTCTCACAAGGCATAGACAAGGAGGCCTCCTCTCTCCTCTCTGGTGTAGCACCAGAGGACTGTCTACCATGGTTCCTTGTATTCTACTATCACATGGCTCATTCTGTTGCTGCCCAGGGAGCTCCCCTTTCCACTCCCATCCCCCTTTTCAAGGGTCTGCCCAGAAAGAGTGAGAGCAAAGCCCATTTCTCTGAAACTGGGAGCTCAGTTCACTTCTCCCTTCTCAAAACGATGGAGTTGGATTTAAGGTCCCTCCCAGCTATGCCAATCTGTGTTCTATGTTCTAAACTCTTCCCCACCCCTGACTCTGCCATTCAATGCCTCTGCGATCTCCCACTCCACCCCACCCCCGATCCTTTAGGCAGCTTCAGACCCAGATACTGGAGATGCCAAGTGGAGACGACCTGGCTCCTACCGTCTGGTAATCTGCATAGCATTGAGCCTTTGGGGAGAATATTTGCTAGAAAGCAGAATGCAGCCAGAGCCCAGGGACATCCTAGAGAATTTCCAAGATCTCAGCTTTCCAACATTCCTGCTTTCCTTGGGGTTGGAGGGCCCGGAGCCCCATCAGACCTTCACAGCTTATCTGAGAAGCAACCCTGAACTTGGACTCTGAAAGATCTGGATTTGAATCCTGCCTTAGCCACTTGCTATCACTTCATTTCTCTCTGACTTCTTACTCATCTGTGAAATGGGGAGAACGATAGAGTGAGTCTATAATGAAACTCACACGAGATGATGCGTGTGAAGTGCTTTATTCATGACAATGATTATCGTCATATTTATATAAGATGCCAGGGCCTTAAATTTATCACGGATTCAAATGCAGTCCTGAGACAGAGTGGCAGAGCGCGGGGCCTGGGGCCAGATCCAGTGCCCATCCCCGTCCCCTAACCCTCATTTTCTGTGTGGTCATAGCTGTATTCTCTCAGCCTCAGGTTCCCCCTCTGAAAATGGGATGATGACGCTCATACTACCTACCTCCCAGGGATTTGGGGAAGAAAAAACGTTGTAGTTCTTAAGTCCCTAAGGAAATATGAGCTGGGACTCTAAGAGCAGAAAGAAGCCTACCTTAGAGGACATTTCATTTTACAGATGAAGCAGCTGAGGCCCAGAGAGGAGAGGGGGTTTGTCCAAAGTCTATGTTGTTGTTCAGTCATTTCAGTCATGTCTGACTCTCCGTGACCCCATCTGGAATTTTCTTGGCAAAGATACTGGAGCAGTTTGCCATTTCCCTCTCCAGCTCATTTTACAGATGAGGAAACTGAGGCAAACCCAGTGAAGCGACTTGCCCAGGGTCACACAGCTAGTAAGTATCTGAGGCTGGATTTGAACTCAGGTCTTTCTGCCTCCACCCACACCCACTATGTCACCTAGCTGCTCGTGTCCAAGGTTACATAGATATTATGTAGCAGAAACAGAACTAAGAATTCTTCTGGCCCCCAAACAAGCCACCCAGCCTTGTAACCATGATCATGCTTCTAGGCTGGCCCATTTCGTAATAAATCCCTTGGCCGTGGCATCCATACCATGAGCCAAAGGCAGAAAGAGTCTTTCAGGCCCCCATGACTTTTATCGGCTTTAGTGGCTGCATAATTTTTGTCAGGGTGAGAACTATAAATGAGGAGGCCTAAATCCCATGACATAAGTCAACTGTGTATGCACTGCCTTTCTCTTTTAGTTTGGTTTTTAATAAATATATTTCATCCATAGACAAATTCCATGGCCAGGGCTTTCAACCAATTCCCCACTGACTCCATGGCTACTTCAGGCTCTGAGAATACAGATCAACTTCCTGCCTCAAGTTTATTTTCCAAATTGGGAACAAATCCAAAGATCGATCTCCCCAAAGAGCTCTCCATGTCTTTTCAGAAATAAAACTCTTCCCAAGAACTGATGAGAGAATATTTATAGAGCCATTGGCACAGAACCTCACACACAGTAGGTGTTTAATAAGCATTTCTTCCCTCCTTCCTCACTCCTTCATTTCCACAGACAGCCTTTCATTTTGCTGAGATTATCACCCTATTTCAGTTTCTTTGATGGCTCAGCCAAGGGACAGGTGCATAAATGTTTAGTGGGGACCCTTTATACCAGAATGCCCATGTGAATGGTATGGAGCCTCAGAAGGAGGAGTTACTACTAATGATTGTGATGGCACTGGTGATGATGAAGGTGGAGATGGTGCTAGTGACTAGGTACCATGGCTATGAATATATCCATTCCACAGCGGAGGATGCTGAGGCCCAGAGAAGTTACCATAGCTTGACTATGGTCACACAATTCTATTTTGGTGGGATAAGAATGCTCCAAGGCCAGCACTCCATATACTGAACCACATTGCCTCTAAATGTGTGACTCTCAGCAAGTCAGCCAATCAATTAACAAGCATTTGTCAGCCACCTTCTATGGGATAGGCACTATACTAGCACTGGAGTCACAAACTCAAAAAGGAAAACAATTACAGGATTCCATTTGAATAGTGGAGACAAGAGACTCTGAGTATATATAGGAGAAGTATAGAGAGAATAAGTAGAAATGCAAAAAGGTCAAATACAAGGTTGTTTGGGAGGGAGGGCGCTAAATTGAGGGATCAGGAAAGGCTTCCCATAGAAGGGAGGGCTTAAAGGATGTCTGTGATTATATGAGGTGAATGTGAGGAGAGAGGGCATTCCAGGCACGTGGATGGGGAGAGTCAGGACCTTGGACAGAGCCTCATCTGCTCCTCTCACTTGATGGATGAGGAACTGAGAGGACAGAGGACAGACAGCCCAAGGTCATGCTCCAGACCTCAGTGTCTTCATACAGGGTGAGAATTATAACACTTTCACTGCCCATCATGCAGGAAAGTGTTTGTAAAGTTTAAGAGATTGTAGTTATGATTACCATTAAGCCACTTACTCAACAAGTATAATATAAGCTTCTTGAGGGTAGGGCCTCTTTAATTTTTTTTAATCCCCTGACACAGAATGAGTCTTAGAAGTACCTATGTGGTTCAGTGGTTAGAGCACTGGGCCTGCAATCAGGAAGACTTAGGTTCAAATTTGGCCTCTGACACTTATGTGACCCTGGTCAAGTCACTTTGGCTCTGCCTCTCTCTGTTTCCTCAACGTAAACTGAGGATAATAACAGCTCCTACCTCATAAGATTGTGAAGATCATAGGAGATAATATTTGTAAAGAGCTAAGCACAGTGCCTGGCACATATGAGGCACTCTATAAATGCTTATTCCCTTCCCCACCTCATCCCCAAGTAAGTCTTCCAGAGGGCCTACCTTACCCAGCATTCTGAGGTCCGTCTTCCAGCTCCCTTGCTATTCTGGGGGTACCAATACAAAACATGGAATGGGAATCTATTGGCCAGCTAGTTGGTAGGTAAGGGGCACATAAGGTTTGGAGTAAGGGAGGCCTATGTCCAAATCCTGTCTCCAACACTTACACATATCTGTCTCAGTTTCCTTGACTGTAAAATTAGAATACAGATAGCATCTGCCTCACAAGTTGTGAGTACCGAATAAGACAATATTTGTAAAGTTCTTAGCACAGAACATAGTACATAATTGGTGCTAGTAGGTTTTGATAAATAGAATAATTAATTAATAGAATAATAAATATAAACAATAGATACCAAAAATACTTGTTCACTTCCCTTCTAATAAAGGCTGCTGATTGATTTTTAATAATAATAATGATAACTGGCTTTTATGCCGTGGGAGGCACAGATGTAAATACCAGATGGCCCATCCCTTTTAGAAGTGTGCAGCCCGTAGATAAAGCTAAAACATCAAATTAGATGCCTTTGATAGGCTGCAGTTTCCCCAGAAATATATGTGCTCATTGGACAGGGATCTCCCATTTAGAATACCAAGACTAAAATGAAAGCTCATGGCTAGTCTTAGCCCTCCCAGTCCTCTTTCCCACCCCTATGCCACCACCCCTACAGAATCAGAAGGGGGCAGCAAAGGACTGAGGGTCACTCAGTCATCCTATTTCTTTCCTTCATGGGTTTCCACAGCCAAAAGAATTCCTCATTGAGTGGCCAGCCAGCCGGTGATGCTGATGCTAATCCTCTCTGTAATTAACTCAGCGGCCCATCATGAGCAGACTCGGGCTCTGTCTGGAACAATACTCCAAGCCTTTCAGGCCCTGGCACAGCCTTCAGGATTCCAGAGTCACTTCCACATCAGGTGTCATCGGGATTCAGTGGAGGGACATTAATATAAAATACAATTCAGTGCAAAGGCTTATGAATAATAATGATAATAATAATTCTTAGAGTCTTGTAAAGTAGTCTATAATTCATTATCTTGTTCAATCACAATAAGATGATGAGGATGCTTATGGAAAGCCGGAAGATGGAGGAAGGAATACCACAGGAGATGGGGGGATCGGAAAAAGCCTTCCTGAAAGGGGTACCACTTGTCATGGCTTTGAGGATGAGCAGGATATCAACAGGTAGACATGAAGTGCAAAGAGAGCCAGGCATAGGTGCCTGCATGGGCAAAGAGACAAAGAACCATGTAGGATGTGCATGGGAGAAGCCAAGTAGTGCTGTCTATCTGGAGCCTCGAGTGCTTGGTGGTGAGTAGTAGAGGTTAAGTGCAGCTAGGTGGATAAAGTGCCAGATATGGAATCAGGAAGACCTGACTTCAAAACCTTCCTCAACCCTTGGGTGACTGTGGTCCAGTCATCTCCCTGCTCATGTGATCAGGCTGTCTGTTCAATGGGATGTGAGGACACCTGTAGGCCTGACCTCACTGAGTCCTGATGAAGCTCAAACGAGAGAGACCATAAAGCGCTTTGCTCGCCATAAAGCCCCGTAGAAAGGTCAGGGTTTTTCCAATCAGCGTGTAGCAGTTGAGGCTGCTGTGAAATGGTAGAACAATCATGCTACGACGGATGGGCTGAGGCGTCAGCTCAGTGTCTCTTAGGGCTTCAGACATGCCCTTGAAAGGCCCATACTCCTCCCATAAAACACTGTTCCTCCAAATGGAGAAAATACTCTGGGAATAGAAATAGCCAATTCTGTTCTCAGTATTTATTTTGAAAACTTTAACAGATAAGATTTCCGTGTTGGAAAGAACAGAATTGGAGAACCACTGAATGTTAGAGCTGGGAGAGCAGTGAAGACCTGGGAAGTCTGAACTGAGGGACTTTAGAACATCTAATCTAGAATTCCAGAGTTTGGAAAGACCTTAGAAAGTTCAGTCTAGAGTGCCAAAGGCAAGAGGGCCTTAGAACATTCACTCTAGAATTCCAGAGCCAGGAGGGGCCTTAAAACATCCACTCTAGAATGTCAGGGCTTGGAGGGTCTTAGAACATCCACTCTGGAATGCCAGAACCAAGAGGAATCTTAGAACATCCATTCTGGAATGCCAGTGGTCAAAGGGGCCTTAGAATACAAAACATAAACTGAGGTCTATGAGAGCTTAGGATGTCTTTGGGACATAGAATGTCAGAGCTAAGAATGACCATGTACAAGAAGTTAGAAAGAAGTAGCTTAAATCTTCCCCTTCCTGAATGCCTTGAGTCCTTCATACATTCTTCTGGGATGAATTTCTTTAAAGGAGAAAGTGGTGGCTGGGGGAAAGAAATGAAAATGTAAATGCAGAGAGGGCCTTTCCCTATTTCTTTTTTAGAAGCCCCAAATGTCCCATCAGGGCAAAGGTCCTTAAGTGGCCCCTTTCTGTAGCAACTAAAGGAATGGTCCAGAGCCAGATTTTGGTGAGCCCACAAGCTGTAGCCTCTCACAGCATAATGATGATGGTGGTGGTGGTATTTCTGCAGCATCTTCATTATGCTGTACTTTATGCATCAATTATTTATTAAGCGCCTGTTGTATGCAGAGTGCTATTCTAGGCACACGGAGAGATAGCACTCACCCCGTGCCCTCACAAGAGGCATCAGATTGACCCTGAGAGCTGTGTCCTTAGTGGGTTTTAATGACATTTGACCAGATGTGTTAAGCCTTTGAATCATTCTTTTTTTTTCCTTTGCCTTTATAACCATTTGCCTTTTTTATTGCATCCCCCAGGTTTCCTGGAATGGGCAATCTTCTTAAGGTCCTAACCAGGGAAATTGAAAACTACCCACATTTTTTCCTGGATTTTGAAAGTAAGTTCAACAACTGACTAGACGCTTGTCCTTTCCCCTGCTTGTCAACACAAATGACCAAGAAGATTTCAGCCCTGTGGTCCCAGATATGCTGCCAGCCCAGCCTGGCTCTGTCAGTCTTCAGTCTCCCTTGAGAATGAGGGTGATCTTTCCTCATCTGCTTTCAAACAGCTGTGGTTGGGCCAGGGGCCCATGGTGCTAGAAATGATCTAATCTTCAGAAAGAATAAACCGAAGTTAGCCTAAGACTTTGAAAATACTTAAGAATGCAGATATTTTAAATTATCTTGAAAATGCAAGGCAATCAAATGAGTAAAGACAAGGAAAGTTAGTTTAATTGGAGAGAAAAAATGTCATGTGAATGATCTACAAGAAGTAAAGCAAAACTTCAGGATTAGCCCATTGACCTATTTAGAATATAAAATATAGACTTGAGACCTTTGATCATAGAACATCAGAGTGTGGAGGGCCTTAGAACATAAAACATAGATTGTCAGAGATGAGAGGGACCTTCAACCTTACCTCAGGGCCATGGAGCCTCTATGTGTCTGTGTTCAGTGGAAGCCAACCATCGGCCAAGAAATATTGCCTTGATTAACAAAATATAAATTCCAAGATTAGGGGAGAAAGATATATATATATATTACATAATAATAATATAATAATAATATAATGATATAATATATAAAGCTCTTTTCAAATCTTAAAATGTTATATGTACTATAAAACTATATACATATATACACATACATGCACACATATAAATATATATGTATATAATATGTTGTTGCCATTATTAATAATACTATTATGTTTCCTAGTGAATACTCCCGTTTCAGTTGTCTGGGTAAATCTCTTTTCTCCAATTTTTTTTCCTGTTTTATGTAAAATGGTGGATTATGGTTGATGTGACATCCAATGGGCCAATATTGGATTCTTGCTTTATGTCTTTATTTATTTGCTGACTGCTTATATGACATTTTTTCTTTCTCCAATTAAGCTAGTTTTCCCTGTTCTTGTTCATTTTATTCCCTTTCATTTTTAAAATAATGTAAAATATACATTATTAAGTATTTTTTTAGTTTTGAGAACTATCCTGTGTCTCTGTCATTACTCATTCCTTTGCCAATTTCTAACTAACCATAGTCTCTAGCCATATTTTATTTTATTCTGAAATAAAAATAGCCTCATGTTTATTTTTTTAATGTGAATATTGAAATGTTCTGAAAAGCACAGTAAAATAGGTTCCCTTCCTCTCTACCATGATGTTGCCCAGCTCTGGCTGTTATATAAAATGATGGTTCTCAGGGTATGCCCAAGCAGTCCTTTTTGTGGAATACCTTAGATAAATCTGCCAGATACAAACACAAACCCACATTCATATATGTAACAGGGTCTGGAACATATGCAGAGCACTCGGAATGGTGTCTCCCCATGTGGAAATCCTAGGAAGCCTGCTTCTGGGAAAAACCCAGTGACACGTAAAGGAAGTGGTTTGGAGAGACCAACTATAGCCTTGGACATTCTGTTACTATTTCTGGTCAGCTAACTGCATGTTGGTTGGATGCACGGGCACCCTAAGAGACCTGACTGCTTTAGCTGTGGTTGTCTCTGCCTCATTGATTCTGAGGATTTTGATGACTGTTAATTCATGGTGGCTGGTTAAGGGAGTGAAGTTGCTGACCTTGGGAGTGGCAAAGAGTCAGGAGAACTAGCCACGGGGATCTGGGAGTCAGAGACTGTCCCAGGGGTTGCAGCCAGCCCAGCATTGATGCCCCGAGGAGCAAGCAGTGGTCTTCCGGAGACATTTTCCAGACCCATACCAGGAAAAGCTGATATGAGGACTCATCCAGCAGAGATGCCATCTTTGGATGTGAACTTGATGAGACTGGTGCTATGTAGAAACTGAACTAAGTGTTAAGCTTATTTCTCTAGAGATCAAGGTGATATATGATAGAGTGGAGTATTCCCTGGATGTAATGAGGGAAAATGTTTTTTACGTTCTTGGCATATTTTTTAAGTAAATGAATCTGAGATGCTAGTCACTAGCCCCTGAACAAATAAAGGGAATACACTGGTGGGGGCTTGATTCAATGAGTTAACATAGTGAAAGCCTTTTCTAAACTGTAAAGTGCTATATAAATGCTAGTTGGCTAGCTAGCTTAATAGTGGTGGTGGAAGTGGTGGTCGTGGTAGTGGTAGTAGTAGTGGTGGTGGTGGTCATAGTGGAGGTAGTAGTAGTGGTAGTGGTGGTGGTGGTAGTATTAGTAGTTGTCAGTTATTATTATCTTACTAGACCTGTGATCAGGAGTTCCCCTTGTGAAGAATTGCTACACACAATTCAGGCCAGCATCTTTTCTGCCGCTTGTAGTTCTAGAGAGACTTGTAGGTCCACATGAACAGAACTATAACTTGATTGATGTAGAAGTATCTAAATTTTATCACCTGAAGATGATTTGGCTTCAGAAGAAAATCAATTCTCCTCAATTTAAAAAGGAGGAAAATTAGCCCAATTGGGAAAGAGACTTACTCAATGTCATACATGTAGTAAATACCAGGAACCAGGAAGACCCAGGTTCAAGCCCCACCTTAGACACTTAGCAGCTCTGTGACATTGGGTAGATCACCGCTCTGGGCCTCAGCTCTAAGTTCTGAGGACAATGAGAGTGTGTTGGCCATAGCTCTGACTCTGGAGAGAGAAGACCAGGTTCAAGTCCCACCTCTGGCATGTATGACCTGTGTGACTGAGGATGAGGCCCTGTTTCCTCCTCTGTATGTTGAAGGGACTCGGGCAGCTGCCTCTGAGGCCCCGTGATGGATGGCTGAGCCGGGATCCTCTGACTCCCAACTCCCAACCATGATGACTAGTTTAGCTTCAGCTCTGATGCCCTATCGGTTTGTCACCAAGGCCAAGACTGCCAGGTTGAATCAGTGTCCCCTCCACCTGAGCTAAAAGGCTTGTTTGAGCCAGTACTTTAGCAAGAGGTGGGGGGAGTCAGGGAGCTAAGGCAAAGCCTTGACTTTAGCTTTTTGGCAGTGGAAATTACCTTTCTCTGAGGGACGCTGGCAATCAAGATGAAAAGAAAGCTGGAAGAATTCACAAAAGACCCCCCACCACCAACCCACCTCCACTCACTGGGCCCAGTCAGTGTTTCTGGAAGGGCCAAGGGTAAGGGGAGCACTTAAATGTATTTGGCACCTTGGACTTTTGTTTTTCAAAGAGCAAATAATGTTAATGTTCCTTTTGAAGTAAATGATGAAATATAATTGAGCTGAGTTGAAGGAGTATAATTGAACTAGGGGAAAGCATTTCAGAGTGAAGTCCTCTGTGTTAGCCCAAGGGTTCCCAACAGTGTGGAATGAGCTCCCCTCCCCCTCCTCTTGTCATCTGACCTTGGAGAGGAAGGCTCCACTTTCCACTAATGACGCACAGGTTTGAATCCATTGGAGTGTTTAAATTCTGCCATTTTGTCTGAATGTCTCCTTCCTTCCTCAGCCCAGCCATCATCCCAGATACCTTGTATTAGGAGCTGGAGCAGACAGGGAGAGTCCTAACATCAACATTTCTCTCCACTGCCCCATCATAGGGTAGCTCTAGAAAGCTCTCCAGGGGAGTACAAGCCCAGGCTGGCCACTGAATCCAGTCCAATGGGTCCCAGGCGATGGGGCTATAATGAAAAGAGAGAAAATAAAGGGAAGCAGCCAGTCCCTGTCCTCAGAGAGGTTTTATTCTACCAGCATAGACATAGAAAAGTAAATAAAATACATACAAAGCCGTGTCAGCTGAGGTGGGAGTGGCCCCAACAACTAAGGGACCTTATGGGATGTGGTGCCGGAGCTGTGATTTGAAAGAACCAGAGATTCTAAGAGGCAGAGATGAAGAAGGAAGGAATTCCAGGCACAGCAAACAGGTGATGGAAAGAAGGGACGGCAAGTCCACCAATGTGATGGCATGTGGAGTGTGCAGGGAGAAATAATGTGCAGTCATCCTGGAAAGATAAAGTTACATGCCAGACTCAAGAACGTCTATTTGAACCTCGGGCCATAGGGAGCCACAGATGCTTCTTCAGCAGGAGATAGATGTGGTTAGACCTGAGCTTTGGGAATATCCCATTGGCAGCTGAGTGAAGGCTGGACTGGAGGGAGAGACAGGGGTTAGGGAGACCGATAAGGAGAAGCTCGCAGCAGACCAGGAAAGAGGTGATGGGAGTCTAAACTAAGGCAGGGGTTATTTTGGGGACCAGAGAAAGTTGGGAAGGGGGAGAAATATTGGAGAATTGAAGATATCCACCAAATTCAAGGCACTGGGCTTGGTGCTACTGATGCAAAGTCCCACACCTCAAGGAGCTTCTTCTGCCCGTCATGATTGAGGGGCAGGAGGAGAATACGAAATAATTCGAGGGAGACAATACTAACCAATAAGGGGACTGGGAAAGACTGGAAGAGGAGGCACCCAAGTTGGCCCTTGAAGGTCAGTCAGCATGGTGCAGTGACTGGAACACTTGACTTGGAATCAGAAAGGCCTGGGTTCAAATCCTGCCTCAAATTTCAAGTTGGGTGATCCTAGGCAAATCACTTGACTTTTGTCTGCCTCAGTTTTCTCATGAATAAGATAAAGGGATGGGACTTGATAATCTCTAAGGTTGCTTCTATCTCTAAAGCTCTAATCTCATGAAAGAAGGCAGGCACTCTAGGAGGTAAAAATGTGGAGGGGCTACATCCAAAGGGAGGGAGCTGCTTGTACAAAAACATAGAAGTGGGGGCAGAAAAGAGTCTGGGAAACATCGCATCGGCCTGTTTGGCTAGAAGATCCTATGAGATGAGTCTGAAAAAGATGGCGGAAGCCAGGAAGGTAAAGCACTAACTTACCTGTAGATTATGTCTCCTTCCCATAAAATAAATGTTTTTGGAGGTCTGGGACAGCCCTTTTTTATTTTTATATCAACAGTGCCTTGTTTTTAGTAGATGTTTAGTTAATGATTGTTGAATCAATTGAATTGAAGCCACAGTTCTGGAGTAGGAAAGGGACCAGGTCAGAACCAAACTTTAGAAGGGACAGTGATCTTGGCTGTTGGGTGGGAGATACATTGGCAGAGAGAGATAGTGGAAACAGGAGATGCTGTTTCCCATTTCTACCTCACAAAATGCCTAAAGGTAGGGAGGGCTAAGTGTGAGCCTCCCAGGTCTCAGAATCCAAGCTGCTGGCCCCTCATTACAGAAGGTTGAGGCTCCGTGGTGAGGGGTGATGGATGTTCCTGTGGAAATAAATGTGTCAGCTAAGTCAAACGTGTGCTTTCCAACTTATCTCTACATTTCGATGCCCCTCCCCCTTTCTCTGAGCTGTTAATGCCTTCCTATAAATCGTTACCACTTTACATCTTCAAATGTTAATAATAGATCATAATTTATGTCCCTCGGTTTATCCCAAAGAAGAACAAAAAAGGCACCACTGTGATTGATGGAGCCAGGAAGGCTTTGCTGTGTGTCTCTTTTTTCATTTGCCCCAACAGTGTTTATGCAGTGGCCTCCAGGGCTCTGAGAAAGTCATAGATCGTGGTGCCAGAGCCAGCCCATCCTCGGAGAGCTGGAGATACCTCAGAATAAATGGTGCCTTGCATACTGCCTAGGATCTTTGGCATTTAAAAAAAAATCCCCTCTCAAACTGTATAGCTGGTTCAGCGAGTTTCCAGGAATGGATTCTCTGCTCTCATGGTTGGTCTAGAGGCTGAATAAGGCTTTGGTTAGTCTAGGATCCTAAAGGCGTACTCTTTGGGAACGGTCACCCTCTTGGAGGCCCCTGCTTGGAGTCGGGCATCTGATCTCTCCAACAAAAGCATTCCTGGTTAGCCAAGCCTGGTGGTACCTCTCCTCAGCTCTGTTGACAGGGGGAATGCTTGTCATTCCACCTGGGATGAAAGGGCTCCATTCCCCAATGAAAGGGGCCAGCTGGAACATGAAACTGGACTCTCTTATCGACATGTTGACAGTCGATATTCACAATCACTTGGGGGTAAAATTCTCCCAAATGAGGTTAAATCCTTTTGATAAAAACCTCCATCGATCTGGCCTGAGTCTCCTTCCTTGACAAATCCTGCATATGTTGGATTCCAAATGCTGGGCACTTTGAATCCAGCAGGCAGATGTATGTCAGGAAGGTCAAAGGGCAGAGAGTGTGCTGTAATACACTCAGCTTTCGTGGGTCCAGAACAGGTGTGTAAATCATTCCCTGTGTCAGGGGCTGCACGGGCTGCTTCCTCAGGCTGTGGAAAGTATTGGTTTCTGAAATTGCTTGTGTAAATCACAAGGACTTTAAGCGTTTTCTTGTTAAGACAGCAGGGTTTCCTGGCTTATGTAACCATCTTTGAGAATGACATTGAAATTATTGGAAATCACTGGAATTGTTGAAAGCTGTCATTAGATGAAATCTGGAGAGAGGCCACTGCCAGGAGAAATACAGGACAACAAATTATGGAGGAAACACTAGATTGGTCACCCTAGGACCTGGGTTCAAATCCTGATGCTGTGTGTCATTGGCCATGTCCCTTAATCTATCTTCAGATTTAGCTAACATTCTATTGATTCTCTATATTCCTGGTTTACGAAGAGTGAGGCCAAGTGGATCTGAATAAGCTTGGCTACCTTACCATGTTGCAAAAATGGCAATTATCTATCCACTGCTCTGAGTTCTGCTAAACAGAAAAAGTCAAATCTCTTCTCCAGTTGATAGCCTTTCAAATATTTGAAGACAGCCATTACAACCCCACCC
Organism: Phalanger gymnotis; assembly: GCA_028646595.1. NCBI lineage: Eukaryota > Metazoa > Chordata > Mammalia > Diprotodontia > Phalangeridae > Phalanger > Phalanger gymnotis. Next base: position 324,072,129 of record CM053625.1, on the reverse strand, counting down.
CCAGTCTCCTCTTCTTCAAGCTAAATATCCCTAGTCCTTTTAATTTGACATCATATCACATGAGCTCAAGGCCCTTGAAAGTCCTGGTTGACTTCCTCTGGAGTGCTTCCAGTTTATAAATGTCCTGCTTCAAACAATGGCACCCAGAGCTTTACTCTTGCTTTCGATAAGTTCTGAGGAGGTCAGCTAATGGTGAACTCATCACCTCCCTATTCTTGGGATCCTTGCCTCTGGTAACACAACCCAAAATTGTGTTCATATTTTTGACTCAACATTGGGTTTGCATCCACTGAAATCTTCAGATCTTTTTTCAGAATTACTGCTTTCTAACAGATACTTTCCCCATCTTGTAGTGGTGAGGATGATTTTTTTATTTAATAAATTTATTTTTTATTTTTAGTTTACAACACTCAGTTCAACAAGTTTTGGGTTCCAAATTTTCTCTCTCCTCCTCTCCTCCCCCCTCCCCACCCCAAGATGGCATGTAATCCAATATAGGTTCTACATATATCTTCACATTGAAATTATTTACATAATAGTCCAGTTGTAAAGAGTTATAACCAATGGAATGAATCATGAGAAAGGAGAAATGAAACCCAAAAAGAAGAAAAAAGTAGGAGGACAAAAAATTTGCCTCCATCTGCATTCAGATTCCATAATTCATTTTCTGGATTGCATGGCTTTCTCCATCATGAGTCTTTTGGATCTATCTTTGAACTTCGCATTGATGAGAGGAGTCGTCTATCAAAGTCAGTCCTTACAGATACCGAATGATGCTGAGTGAGGGGAGGAGAATCAGGGGGATGACTTTTTTACATCAGTACAAGACTTTATGTTTATCTCTGGTGAATTTCACCTTGGATTCACCCCAATATTCTAGCCCATCAAGATCCCTTGGGATCCACACTTTGTCATCCAGTGTGTAAGCCAGCATGTATTCCTAGTATCTATTCCTTTCACAAGTCACTAAGAAAAAATGTTGAATAGCCCAAGGCCAAACATAGATGTCTGCGTTAGTCCATTACTGATTTCCTACAATGCTCACTCTAAACCATTTACAACTACTCTGGCTCTTCCACTAAGTTTTGAATCCATCTGATGATATTATCATTGAATCCTTATCTTTCCCTAAACCCATAAGAAAAATATGGGAACTATGATGAAAACCTTGCTAAAATCTAGGTAAGCCACACCCACAATATTCTCCCATCTATGTTAGTAGTCCCATAGATAAAGAAAATGAGCTTAATCTGGCAAAATCAAAACCAACTTTGTAATCAGCTCTTCCCTTTCAAAATGTTGGCCAACTGTCTTTTCAATGATCCATTCTAGAATTTCTCATGAAATTCTAGAAATTGGTCCAAAGTTTGCAAGCATCATTCTTCCTTTTCTTTTGGAAAACAAGAATATTTGCCCCTTTTCAATCTTATGGCATCCTTTCCATTCTTCATGTTCTTTCAAATGTCATTGAAGATGGCTCTGCAATCAAATCTTCCAGTTCTCTTGCCCACTTACCATTAGATCATAAACTCCTTGTACTTTGGGGAACTACGTCCGTTGCTCTCTTTGTATCTCTAGCATTGAGCACATTCCCTCACCTGCTCCTACTGGCCACTGATGCAGCTGGGGGAAATCACCAAACCTTGGTGATTGGGCTCACGACAAATTTATGGCACATCATCTTAAGTAGGCTCTCACCGCGGCTAGGCAATTGTTTTACATCTACCTGAGTGATTCACTGTCCCATCCACAGCCCCTTTCATGCCTCCTCAAACCTCCCATAGTCTACCCTGCCCTCCTGCAAACTTCTCAGTTAAGAACCTTGCTTCATATTTCACTGAAAACATCACAACCATTCACTGAAAGCTCAATATTCTCCTTCCTCCATGTCCTACACTACTCACATGCCTTTTGCATTCTGAGACGTTGAGAACATTCTACTCCCCCCAGTTTTCTATTCTTCTTATACTTTACACCCCACACACACACATACTCTCTACCATCCAATAACACAAGCCTGATATTGCTCACTCAGGACATACCATCTCCAGACTCAGGGCATTTTCCCAGTCCATCCCCCAGGACTGAGATTCTCTCCTTCCCTATCTCCACCTCCTGGCTTCATTGGTTTTCTTCAAGTTCCAGCTAAACTTCCACCTTCTCCAGGAAGCCATTCCCAACCCCCTCTAATTCTAGTATCTTCCCTCAGGTGATTATCTCCAATTTGTCCTGTCTATTGCTTGTTTATATGTAATTGTTTACATTTTTTTCTTCCCCGTTAGACTGACTATGAGCTTCTTGAGAGAGACCACTGCTCTTGAGCTTAGCACAGTGCCTGACATATAGAAGGCACTTAACAAATATTTATTGACTGACAATGTTTTGCCTTTCTTTTTATCCCCATTGGCTAAAACAGTCCCTGGCACATAGTAGGCGCCTTAAAATATTTGTCGATTGACCATTTTTAGTAACTGGATAAAGTTTGGGTCTGTGGTATTGGCCAGGTGGGGCACTTCATGAATGGAAACTCCATCTATTTGTGCAATTCAAAATTCTTGTAATTTATTATCTGTAACTATAGAGTCTTGTTTTTGTCTTTCTATACCTTGATCCTGGCAGAGTATCTGGAACATGTTGGCTCTTGGTGAATATTTAGTGCTTAATCAGAAAGTTCCCTGAGCGGGGTTCAGTGACTTGCCTATGATCACCAAGTTGGTATAGATCTGAGGCAGAAAGTTAGTCTCAATAGAAGCCTCATACATAGTAGACACTCAGTCAATGATTCTGGAATTTAATCGAGTAAACTATATGCTTCTGAAAGGAGACACTCAGTGATTTCCACATCTGTGTCCCCAAGAGTCATACAGAGAGCCATGCACACAGTAAGTGTTTAAATAAAGAAAGTTCGTAGACTTGAATTGAAAATTCCCTATTTCTGGGCCAATTTTTGGTCCTTGTGGTTTAGTCTAGTCTTTTCATCCAGAAGCAGGAGAATTCATTGTTCTCACCCTGAACATACTGGCCCAAGGGGGACTGAAAGAACTTTCCCTGGTGAGGTCGTGTGCAGCTAACACCATGTGTGTCTGTGTGTCTGTCCTGTTTTCCACATTGCTTAGATGCTCAGCCCACGGAGGGTGAGAGGGAAATCTGGAACCAGGTCAGTGCCGTCCTCCAGGATTCAGAGAGCATTCTCACAGACCTACAGGCTTACAAAGGCGCTGGCCAGGAGATCCGTGATGTGAGTAAGCCAAGCCAATGATAATATTGTCCTGACAACGGCGGAGAGGGAACTGGAGTGGGAGGGGTGTGGAGAGGGAGGGAATGAAGTCATAGCTACAGTATTTCCTAGAATCCTGGAAAGAACAGGGCATGTAATGTGCATTTAAGCCAATGTATGAATGGTCCCTTTTATTTTAGGAAATTCATCCAACCAGACATTGAATCCACCCCTTGCCCCCACATCCAGACATGCACACTCGGGGTTCAACATCCGCCTTTCACATAATGATTTAGTGTTCCAGCTTTCACTTGCATAGTCATTAACCAGTCTACTCTTTAAGGAAAACAAACATGTGATGATAAGGCTAGTTTCTAGCAATTCCTTCCCATTCTAGCCACTGCTGCTGGTATTGCCAACCCCCACATCATGGATGGGGGGTGATGCTGATTCTCTCCAGGTCTTTCCCCTTCAGATCATCCCAGGATCATAGATTTAGAGCTGGAAGAGACCTTAGGTGCCAGCTGGTCCAATCTCCCTGTTTTATGGATGATTAAACTGAGGCCAGAGGTCACCCAGGCATCAAGTGGCAGAGCCAGGATTCCAGTCAAGGACTTCTAAATGCAAATTTACCACCCCTACTACTTGCCTCCCCTTGCTGCCTCCAGCCTATCCTCTTCCTATTATATTAGATATAGAATTAAGGTAGTCTTCTCAGGTTGGCATTCAGGGCCCTTGACAACCCAGTCCAGCCTCCTTGGCAGCCTCATTTCTGATCACTCCCTTTCATATGTTCTGTGTTCCAGCCAAAGTGACCTTGTTTGCTATTCCCCAAACCCAGCCTTCCATCTCCAGCCTCTACATTGGAACAGGTTGCCACCTATTCTGAGAGTGCACCATTGGCACAGGCTGCCCCATATTCTGAGAGTGTGCCCTTCCTTTTCTTTGACTCTCAGAATCATTCTGTGCCTTCAGAGATGATTCTTCAGGTATCACCTCCTCCAGGAAGTTCCTTTGATTTCCCCATTTGTGAGTGATTGCTCCCTTCTGAAATAACATTGGACTTATTTTGGTACATACATGCTTTATCCTCCTAGGAAGCTCACCGTGGGCAGGGGCCTCTTGTTTTTAGCTTTGAATTCTCAGTACCCAGAGCAGTACCTGGCAGAGTATTCATTCATTCATTCATTCATTAAACAACCATTTATAGCATAGTGCCTGGTACTTAAGAAATTGACCAATTGTACATCTGTCATGTAGCAGGCACTGCTGGGTGCAGAGGACACAGGGACAAAGATCAAATGGCCGCTGCCCTCAAGCAGTTTGCATTCTATTGGGGGACATATCATGTATGCCCATGAGTAAGTACAAAAACATATGCAAAGTCAATAAAAAGTCATTTGAAGGGGGAAGCACTGGCTCCCCAAGGAGTTGGGAAAGGGCTCATGTGGTGGCTTTTGAGCAGTTTGGAGGATGCCAAGAGTGATTCTGAGAGGTGGAGACAAGCAGGGAAAGCATTCCAAATGTCTTGTGGGGGAGGGGCAGTGTACCAAGGTGGGCCAGTGTCAACAATCTGGCTAGCAGCTGCTGTGGGGGTGAAAGACCAACACAAACCCAACAACAAGAACGCTAGCAGCACGCTGCAAAAG
>CM053625.1:324040698-324067163 GCA_028646595.1 Phalanger gymnotis | reverse complement strand
TCTGCCTCAGCACCATCACAAGTGAGAGCCCTTGCACAAATGGCTCTGTCCTCTCTTCTTATAGGGCTTCAGATGTCATCAAACATCATCTGAATGACCAGAACTTAGGCTGCTATGATTGGCTCTTGAGTTGGCCCCTCCCCTTAGGACCCTGGGAGGTTCACATCCACATAGGTTAGGTGAACACCTAATAGGGGTTAGAGCCTGGGGCTTAGCACTTAGTAAGACTCAATGAAATACACTGAATTACTCAAAGTAAACTAAAGTCAAACTCTTCAAGGGCACTTGTTGAACTAAGTGCTAAGAACCCATTTTGCTTACCAACACAGCCAGGCACTCTCACCTCCAGGGAACAGCACATTGGCCATTCAGTTTGGAAGCAGGAGGGATGGGAAAGATGTCTGTGATAGGAATTGGGAGCCTGATTCTACAGGGCTCTAAATGCCAAACAGAGAAGCTGATATTTTCTCCTCGGGCCAGAGGAAACCATAGTATGAGCCTTTGGATGAAGTGAGTGTCATGGTCCAATGAGTGCTTTAGGAAAATCACTGGCCACCACGTGGAAGATTGATGGAGATGAGGAAAGACTGAAGGTAGGGGGACCTGCTAGGAGGTCATGTCAATGGTCCAGAGGAGGGCAGAGGAGGTCTGAACTGGGGAGGCAGCTGCATGGAGGAGGAGGGAGAGGGGCACCTATGAGAGGCAAGAGGACTTTCCACTTCCAACACTCAAAGGAGATGATTTTCCAGAACGGAAGACTCATGATGTTCTTTGGCCAGAAGGGTATCTGTGTTTGGTCTTTCAGAACATCTTCCACTCAAACTTTGCAAGGGAAGGAGTGAAAGCCTTATTCAGGGCCATGTTAGTAGCAGACCAATTGAAAGTAAGGGGGGTGAAGTTTTCAGGTTGTAAATCTCTGGGTTGGTTCTTCAGAAGGAGCTAATTGTCACAGAATATGGCACTGGCCATATAGGTTCTAGGATAGTGCCTTGCACACAGTAGGTCCTAAGAGATGTTTGTAGGTAGAAGAATAAGATTCCAGAGTTGTTGTTTTCTATCTTGCCCCAAAACTATAACCTAGAATGTGAACCTTAGAACACAAAATGTTAGAATTAGAAATACCTTTGGAAAATATAACTTTAAAATGTGGAGTGTTTGTGTTAGAAAGGACCTTGGGACATAGAATGTAGGAGATGACAATGATCTTGGAATATATTCAAGGTGTCCCAAAGGTCTTAGGGCTTACAACTGAATAATGTTAGAACTAGATATGAAGTAACTTCAGGACATAGATCTTTAAAACATAGAATATTAAAATGGAAGTGACCTTAGAACATAAAATGTTAGAACTCAAAAGGAACTTAATCTAGAACTTTAGAACACACAGTATTAGAACTGGGAGTTACTTTAGGACCTAGACCTCTGGAATATCCAGCATTAGAACCTGAAGAGACCTTAGAACAAAGAGCCTAATCACATAGAGTGTTAGACCTAGAAGGAACCTTTAGTTTGTAAAATATTATAACTTGAAGGTTCCTTAGAACATAGAGCTTTAGAACACAGAATATGAGAGCCAGAAAGTATTCTGTCCATATTTCAGTGTTTCCATCATTTGAATGAGATTAATAAGTTCATGCCTCTGGAGGGGTAAGGATAAATATTTAACCTGAGATTTCTTGGTAGAGGGAGCTTCCTCATCATAGAAGAGGCCTTCTCTAATGAGGAAATTCCCTCTACCAAAGCAGGTTGGCCTCTTCACCATGACTTGGCTCTTAGAGTGTCTTCCAAAGGTCTGGGGAGGTTATGTGACTTGTCCAAGGTCACACAGCCAGTATGTTTCAGGGATAGTTCTTGAACCCAGGTCTTCCTGGCTCAGAGGCTGCTTCTCTAGCCATGACATCTCATGGCTTCTGTCTTGTAGGCAATCCAAAATCCCAATGACATCCAGCTGCAAGAAAAGGCTTGGAACGCAGTGTGTCCTCTTGTCGTCCGGCTGAAGAGGTTCTATGAATTTTCCATCCGGCTTGGTGAGTTCACATTTTCAGCTTCATTTTTTATCTATTTTTAAAATCTCAATTTTCTGCTTTGATACTCTTCTTATGGAAACTCCCACATGTAGAGCACCCCTTGCTTTACACAAATTTTCCTTTGAAGCCATACAGCTGCCTTGGGAGGTCAATGGCACAAGGATTGTTGTCCCCTTTTTGGAAAAGAGGAGACTAAGATCCAGAGAATTAAAATGAGGATTGTAGAGTGTAGGCATCCCCCTTCTACCCCAACACATAATCCTCTTCCCCTCTGCCTCCTTCTACAAGCTCACATGCAGAGATAGAAGTCGGGTTACTTCTGAGACATAGGGTCATAGCATGATAACTCAGAGGGATTTGAGAGACCCCTAGCTCCAATCCCTTCATGACAAAAGGACAGAGAAAGGGGCAAAGACTTTCCTAAGCCTCCACAGGAGAAGGTGGAAGGGCTGGGGTTGGACACTGTCTGGCTTCAAATCCACTCCTCTTTCCCCTGAGTCAGGGGCTGATGGTCAGGAAAGGGGCCTGGTGTGTGCTGATGGCTTTACCTTTCAGAGAAAGCTCTGCAGAATCTTCTGGAATGCCTGACATGCCCACCCTTCACTCCGACCCAGCACCTGGAGAGAGAACAGGCTCTTGCCAAGGAGTTTGCTGAGATCCTCCACTTTACTCTACGCTTTGATGAACTAAAGGTGAGGTGGGGGTTTCCCTCCTGGAGTATCTTTGTAGCCCTTCTGTCTCAGAGAGTCTCAACATGAGATAGATATCAGGAAGTCCATGAATGTGGACAGGAACCCAATTTCATCTTTATTTTCTAACTTCTAACTGAAACCTGGCATTTCCTTAAATTATGAATCTTGGCAACAAGCCACAATAGACTCTGGCTTCACCAGATGGCCCAAGGGGTTCAGAGTGCACAAATGATGAAGCACTCTGCTCCAGCTGTATGTACCCCTCCCACATGACCTGGCCAATGCTTTTCTTCTCTGTCTCCTTCCAGATGAGAAACCCTGCCATACAGAATGACTTCAGCTACTACAGGCGGACAATAAGCCGTAATCGGATCAACAATATGCATGTAAGCATGCAGGTTCAGTGTGTGGGATGGGGATTGCCACGGGTGTATTTGTTTTCTTCTTTGGGAGAGAGGTTTGAGACAAGGTTATGAGAAGAAAAATGGCGGTCATTCTATTTAAAAACAATTTTTTTTAAATAAAATTATGTGGATGTCTTTTATCTTTGTATTACCTACATTCACCCCCCCCAAACTATCCCTTATCATAAAGAATTATATTAGAGGAAAAAATGGTTCAGGAAAACTAGCAAACATTGTTGAAAAAAAAGGCTGATGTCTTATGTTATGTCACCCCCACAGGCCTTCCCCGACCCAGGGGAGGTGCTTTGCCTCTTCCCTGGGGCCAAGCTTGGTCATTACCATCTCCCAACAACACTGCACTTGGGTTCCTTTGTGAGTGTCCTTTCCTTTGACCCAGCTAGAGTCACTGGGTGAATTATGTTTCACCCAATCTCGACTCATGCAGCTCTCCTCATCCATACACATCTTTTCTTACAGTGTGAAAATATTCTGTTTCCTTCATGCAGCACAACTGGCTTTCCCCAATCAATGGGCATCTATGTTGTTTCTATTCTTTGCTGCCACAAAACTTGCAGCTATAAATATTTTGTTTAGGCCTTTGTTTACCATGTTTCCATTGAATAATGTCGACTAGAAGAATCTATGGGTCAAAGGGTATGGATACTTTATTAACTCTCAGCATAATTCTAGATTACTTTCTAGAATGGATTAAGTTACGACTCCACACACAATGCATTAGTATGTCCTTGAATAGCATTTATTAAAGGCTTACTGTGTACAACCACCAATGTAGGTCTATTCTGGGGGTGGAGGGAGTATAGTTCCTACTCTCAAGGAGCTTATAGTCTTCTTGGTGTAGGGGACATATGACACACATACAGATAACTACCATATAAGGTATGAGGAAAAAGAAGTGCAGACAAAGTTCCAGGAAGATTTGAGGAAGGATCAATTCCTTCTGACTGGGAAGAAGCAAGGAAGACTTCATGGAGAAGATGTACACTGAATTTGGTCTTAAAGAAGGATTCATCAAGTTGATGTGAAGGGAGAGAATATCCCAGGCATTGGACATACCTCTGTGGAAACACAAGTGGGAGAAAGCAGGTGGAGCTCTTGGAATAATCAGGCTCCGATGTGGCTGAAATGTACTAGGGGGCTAATATGAAATAATCTACAAGTGTAGGTTGTGGGCTAGCACAGGGTTTGGAGGCTACTTAAATGCCAGGCTTGGAAATTCCTGTTTTAACCTTTAATTGAAGACTTTGAAGCAGGGATGTGTCACGGTTGGACTTCTACTGTAGGAAAATCATTTGGGCATCTTTGAAAGGATGGACTGGCTAGGGAGGAGACTGCAAGCTGGGAGTCCATTACAATAGTCTATGTGAGAAATGATGAGACTGAATTAAGATGGCAGTCATGCGAGTGGAGAGAAGGGATGGGTGGAGGAAGACTTGACAAGACCTATTGAGTTATGGCATGTTGAGTTGAAGGATAGCAAAGAGTCAAGAATAATTCTGATCTGTGAACCAGAGAGAAGAGACTTAAAATGTGGTGAGGGATGGGGGAGGATATGCTAGCCGTTGCTAAATATTTGAAGGACTGTCCATTGAAAAAGGGATGAGGCTTGTTCTGCTTGGCCTCCAGGACAGAACTGGAAACAACTGGGGGAAGTTCCAAAAAGATAGATTTAGACTAGATGCCAGGAAGGAACTTCTAAGAGATGAGAACTGTCTCCAAGTGGAATGAACCACCTCAAAGATGGTGGGTTCTCTCCATAGGAGGCCTTGAGGCCAAAGCTGGAGGAACAAGTTGAGGATGATGTAAAAGAAAGCATTAATTAGTTATAGTTGTAACTGGGGCTGGCGGTGGGTGGAGAAGGGGGCTGAGAGTCCCTTAAGTTCTAAGATATAATGTATTTGTAATGGGGAGAACCCATCTGTGCAAAAGTACCCTCAGCAGAAATAGAGCTATATCAAAGGAAGGAGACAGGACTCAAAGACAAGATAATGAGTTCTGTTTTGACCATGTTGCATTTGAGATGGTGGCAGATCATCTTGGTGGAGATATTGCGCAGGTAGCTGGCAATGTGAATGTGATGTCTGAGGACTGGGTATGGGCTGGATCCATAGATCTGGGAGTCATCTGCATGGTAGCAACCATTGAAACCATGGGGGCAGGGAGGGAAAAACAGACAGACAGACAGAGGTGGACATATAATTCAGCAAACATTTATTAGGTGCCTGCTGTATGCATGGCATTGTGATAAATGATGAAGTGATGTGATGAAGTGGGAAAATCTCTGGAACTGTAATCAGGAATCTTGAGTTCAAATCCTATTTCCCCTCCTTCCTGCCTCTGTGATTTGGGGCAAGTTATTCTTCATGGCCTAGGTTTCTTTATCTGTAAAATGAGGGTACTGACCTTAATGATCTCTGAGGTCTCCTCCAGATTTAATTGTATGATTCTGCAAATAATAATAATAATAATAAATGAATCTGAATACATAGCACAGGCTTCAGCTTACAGTCTAACTGGGGCAGAATGACCTCATGATGAATTAGAAGGGTTTTAGATTTGGAGTCGTGAACTTGGTTTGAAGCCTGGTCTGCCTGCCACTTATTCCCTGTGTAACCTTGGGGAAGTCACTCCATCATGAGTTTCCTCATCTGTGAAATGAGAGGGTTGATCTAGATGGCCCTGAGCTTGCATTGTCTTCCACATTTACAGGATAAAATCGTTACAATATAAAGAGTGGGATTCCTTGAGATGAAGAGTTGGGGCTATATAGCCAGCAATAGAGACTTGAACTCAGGGCCTTGGACTCCAGACCCGGCACTCATATCACTACTACATTGCTCAGCAGCTGGGACCCCCTTTTTATAAATCCCATTTTCTCTCCTTTCTTCCATCAGCTAGACATTGAAAATGAAGTCAACAATGAGATGGCCAACCGAATGTCCCTCTTCTATGCAGAAGCCACCCCGATGCTGAAGACCCTTAGCAATGCCACAACATACTTTGTGTCTGAGGTGAGTCTCCTCAGGTAGGGAGGTTGGGGGGATGGGGTGTAGCCAGTAGGACTCACAGGGATGTTCTTGTCTCTTGTGTCTTCTTTTTAGAATAAAACCCTGCCCATTGAAAACACAACAGACTGCCTTAGCACAATGATAAGTGTGTGTAAAGTCATGCTGGAGACCCCGTAAGTCAAGGTGGCCGTCGGTCACTGAGAGGGCAATGGGGGCTGGCAGTGGCCAGTCAGCCTGTGCTGTGTGTCTGGTTGGATGTTTGTGACTGAGCATGGGGGAAGATAAATGGGAAAGCCCCTTAAGGGCTTGGAGCCATATTGGAAGGTGACCTTGGGTGTTTGGGTCATCCTCCCATGACCTGACGGAGCCCAAGTGCTCTCTTCCAGGGCATCCCCACTGATGATGAGGGTCCCTGAGGGAGAGTGGAGGGAGCACTGGATCTGGAATCCAGAAGGTCTGCATTCCAGTCTAGCGCCCATGCCTAGCCACTGATCATCTGAGTTTTAGTCTCCCGGACTATAAAATGGGGGCATCTGCCTTACTTACTCACAGGGTGCTTTCTTTTCACTTCCTGGTTATCAGCAGTTGTGCGTATTATCGTCATTTCAACCCTGTCTCTGTATCCAGAAAAGCATTCTTGCTTCTGGATTTCTCATAGCCTTCTTGTTGCAAGCCCTAGTGTGGCAGACGAGTAAATCCAGGCACATGGTAGGCATTTTATTTGGACTCTGGCATAGAGGGATGTGACAATGCTAATAAAAATAACTCCTGTTTCTTTATCATGTAAGAGTTCATGAGATCCTAGATCTAAAGCCAAAAGTGACCTTCAAGGTCATTGAATCCAACTGCATCTTTTTACAGACCGGAGGGGCAAAGTACTTCTCCAAGGCAACACAGGTAGTGTCTAAGAAGGGATTCAAACCCAGCTCTCCTGAATCCATTGCCAGTGCTGCCTGTCTCTAAATGCACAAAGTGCCTTCCTTACAACTAAACTGTGAGGTTGGGCAGTGCAGGGATTGCTTACCCATTTTACAGATGGGGAAACTGAGTCATATAGAGGAGGAATGACTTGCTCATGGTCACATAGCCTAATACCATTTATATTACAATTTTCTTTTAATACAAAAGTTTGTTTTGCTTTGTTTTATTCCCCTCTCCTGAAAAATTTATCTGAAGTTTTCCCCAATCTCTATTAATTTGGCACATGTAGACCATGAGCCTGCCCCTAGTGACTACATAGAATGTAGGCAATGTTTTCAGGCTATCTGACCACTAGCCGATTGCCTTCTCCTCTGCTCCTACCCCAATCCCTGAAACACAGAGATAAGCAACTGCTTGGAATGAGCCAGATTGTTCTTCCTCTATAACAGAATCATTATCTCAAAACTCCCGGGCAGCCAGAGGGACCCACTAGAAAATAACCACAATGAATGGGCATCGGCCAGATGAGAGCAATTCCAGTCCCACTCCAGGGTGAAATGGAAACTATTTCTCTGCCTCTTCATTTCCATCTGCTCTCTCTCAGTCTGCCTGGTCAGAAGGATGGGTCCTTGGCGAAATGCTCGGAGTGGAGTTGTGATTGGCTTGTTGTCCCCATGGTGGGTCTGTGAATGTCTAGATGAGATCATTCTAACAATACCAGCAGACCAGTGTTAGGATATTCAGACCACGGGGCTTTGAGAGTGAAACAAAACTGGGCTCATGGACAGTTTCCTCTGTGTTCCAGAGAGTATCGAAGTAGATTCACCAGTGAAGAAACTCTACTGTTCTGTATGCGAGTGATGGTCGGTGTCATCATTCTCTATGACCACGTGCACCCAGTGGGGGCCTTCTGTAAGACGTCCAAGATCGATGTAAGGACTGCCAGGAGGGAGACTTTGGAGCCAATAGCCTTTCAATGGTGCTGTCAGGGTGGTCAGGGTGTTCTTCTAGAAGTCCAAGGGATGATCACAGAAAGCATTTTATGGTAAAAATCTCCTCTACTTTTGAGGCTCACCACGTCCTCATGGAGCAGGTGTGCTGGCTAATCTGGAACTGGTGCTTCTGGTCAGTCCACTGGACTGGTATGGTTGATGTTTGGTGACAGGCAAGGAAAGACCCTTCTTATCAGTAATCCACATGGACTGGGTTCCTGGCCCATCAGGGGAGAGATGGAGAGTGAGAAAGAGAGGAGAATAGGGGGAAGGGAAAAAGGGAGGAAAAGAGGGAGGGGAAGAGAGGGGGGAGAGGGGGTAGAAGGAGAAGAGGAAAGGGAGAAGGAGAGGGAGAGGGAAGGAGAGAGAGAGGGAAAGGGAAGGAGGGAGAGAGGAAAGGGGAGAGGGAAGGAGGGAGGGAGAAAGGGAGAGAAGGGAGGAGAGACAGACCAAGACAGAAAGTGAGGGAGAGACAGAAACGGGCAGACACAAAGAGAGACAGACAGAGAGACAGAAGAGAGAGAGAGAGAGAAGGATGAGGGACACTGGTGATAATGTTTCACAAGTTAAACACAGAAAATGCAGATGTTCTTAGTTCTAATTTGGACTCTTCACTTAATAGAATCATAAAGTGGAAAAGGACCACGAATATTAGAGCTGGAAGGGATGATTGGCCCCAACCTGCCTTTCCAAACTTGCTGTCTCCTCTACCGCCTCCACCTGCTTCCTTCTTTTCCCTTGTTTCCCAGAGGAACATACAAGCATTTTTCCCCTCCAAATTTTTATTCCCGTTAGCATTTTTATCTCCTCTGCTGCCCTAACCAAAAATCCTATCCCTTACCCGTCTCAGCATTAGGAAGAAAGCAAATTAATTAAAGTAATTCACTCTAAGGTGTGATTCACCGTATACCCAGGAACTTTCAAGTGGCATTAATTGTTCCAAAGAGCAGGCTTGTTACCACCAGATGGCTCTCTAATCATGGGATTTCAGGTGGAATAAAAAATGCAAAACCTTGTAAGGGTCAAGCTAGGGTGGTCTTGTTGGGAAATCTGGCCCAGATGTCGGCTTTTTCTTCTCCACCCCCAGCTGCTCTTTTTTTTCCTCCTGACTCTTCCATTCCCCACCCTGAACCCACAGATGTGAAGGGAGTGTAGTGTAATGGTTGGAACCATGGATTCCTAGTCAGAAGGCTGGCCCAGGAGGCAGTGGGTTCCAGCTAGGTGGCTTCAAACAAAGGCCAAATGGCCACTCCTTGGCTTTGTTATAAAGAGGATTCTTGTTAGCTCGTGGCTGACCCAGATGGGTCCTGTAGTTCTGCATGCCGAGACCCTGTGCTACTGATTCTATGGCCAAGAGTCTAGGCTTTGTTACCTCCTGTCTATGTGACTTGGGCAAATCCTCTCCTCTCCTCGGGGCCCCCTTTACCTCTGTGTGAAATAAAGGAGGTGATTTTGTTCAGGCAGCAGTTGGATAGATGAGATTCAACACAACACCCTCTGAAGATTTTTGTGACGTGGACCTGTCATGATGTGATGTTTGTCTTCCTGACCTATGAAAACATAGGATGCTTGACTGGCATTTCTTCTCCTAGATGAAAGGCTGCATCAAGGTACTGAAGGAGCAACCCCCAGACAGTGTGGAAGGCCTCTTGAATGCCCTCAGGTAAGCCTGGAATTAGTGTCAGAGCTGGGAAGGAATTCAGAACCAACATGTCCAAGCTGGAGGGAGCTTCAGCACATAGAAAGGGGAATGTCCACTTTGGGGGAGATTTCAGAACATAGAATCCACAATGTTAGAACTTAAGAAAACTAGATCCTAGGAAAGAGCAGATGCCTGAGCATGATGGGAAGCAAGGACATCAAATGTTCCAGCTCAAAGGAGCCTTAGGTAGAACATTGAATTTCAGAGCTGGGAAGAACCTTTGTCAGATTAAACAAGAGAATGTCAGAGAATGAGAAAGTATTTACTCAGGGCTTGCTATGTGCCAAAGACAGTGCTGAGATCTAAAAATATAATATAAGAAATAGAAATAGGAAATGAGAAATAGAGAAGTGAGAAATAGAGAAATAGAAAAATGAGAAGATTGCTAATCTCAAATCAAGTCAATGAGCATTTATTAAGCATCTGCTGTGTGCCAGGCACTGTGCTAAGTGCTAGGGATTCAGAGAAAGACAGAAAATAGCCCCTTCTTCCAAGGAGCTCACAGTCTAATGGAGGAGAAAACAGACAAATAATTCTATGCAAACAAGAGGCAGAGAAGATGAAGGGAAGAGAACTTCAGAGGAAAGGCACCAACGCTCACACCTTGTAAGGTGTAAGAAGACTGGGGAGGGAGGGAGGGGGCAGGTCATGAAGGGCTTTAAGAGACAAATGGAAGACTTTGTGGTTGGTCCTGAAGGAGACAGGAAGCCCCTGGACTTCATTGAAGAGGGAGGAGACAGAGTCAAGACTGAGCTTTGGGAAGGTCAACATGACAGCTAAGTGCAGAAGGGATGGCTATGAGGAGAGGTTTGAAGGGCTACTGACGCAGTTCAGGTGATGGGCACCTGGGCCAGGGTGATAACAGCTTCAGAGGAGAGAAAGGAAGCTTGGACAATGGATGTTACAAGGGTAGAATTAACAGGCTGGGGCAACATTGAGTCCTTTAAAATACAGGGTGTTTTAGGGTAGAGCCCTGGACCTGGCCTCAGAACACATAGGGAGCCATTCGGTCACTGGCTATGGGGACCTGCCGGGTGGGAGTGGCTTCCACTCCTTCACCTATTAAACCATGAGCCTGTTCTGAAGGAGCTAGCGATGATCAAGGAGAAGAGAGTGGCAAACAGTGCCCGCGGCTGCAGAGAGCTCAAGAAGGAGGATTGAGGAAAAGCCGCTGGGTTTGGCAGCCAGGAGATCACTGGTCGCTTTGGAGAGAGCAGCTTCTCTGGAATGACAGGCTGTAAGGGGTTAAGAAGCAAATGAGGGGAGAGGAAGCTGAGGCCCTGGTTGAGGTGGCCTTCTCAAGGAACTTAGCAAGGCAAGGGAGGAAAGCTGGGGGATGGATGGAGCCAGTCAGAGTTTTTGAGATTAGGGGAGACATAAGCATATTTGTAGAGAGAAGGGAAGCATCCAGTAGACAGGGAGCAATTGAAGTCTAATTAGTGAGAGATTAGAAATGATAAAGGGGCAGCTAGATGGTGCAGGGGACAGAGTGCCAGGTCTGGAGTCAGGAGGACCTGAGTTCAAATCCAGCCTCAGACTCTCACTATCAATATAACCCTGGGCAAGTCACTTCAGCCTGTTTGCCTCAGTTTCCACATCTGTAAAATGAGCTGGAGAAGAAAATGGCAAACCTCTCCAATGTCTTTGCCGAGAAAACCCCAAATGGACTGAGGCAACTGAACAACAATAACAGGGATGATAAAGAGGCCAATCTGCTGAAGAAGACAAGCCAAGAGCTTGGATTCCTACGTGGGGGGACAGCCCCAGGTCCATAGTTCAGCTATAGGGCAGAAAGAGAGGCAGACTGGCAGGGGTGGGAGCAGGGGAGGGGAATGAGGGTCTCAGAATACAGAACGTTGTGTGTTATTGCTGAGAAACCTTTGAACAGAGACCACCAGCTTGAGCCCTCACAGGATGTCCGGGAGAGGAGGTGCCTTTGAACATGAAATATCAGAGATGTGTTAGAAGACCTTAGAATGTAAGAACATAGGAGGTTAGGACTTAGTGCTTGGGGATAATCTAGTCTGATCCCTTTTCTGAAATCAGGATTTTGAGGCCTACGTGGGGCAAATGACTTGGCCAAGGGGATACATTGAGCTGGGGGCAGAGGAGGCAGGCATCATGGGCTCTCTCTGCTACACTAGTCACTCAATACCTAAAACAGTTCATGTGGCCACATTCCACCCAGGGCAGAACGCAGGGCCTCAAGGTTCCTCGGCTCTGCTTCTGGCAGCAAAGCCGGCATTCGAACCCAGATCTTTCTGGTTCTCCATCTGGGTCTTCTTGCTTTTCACTACAACTGAGTGAACACAACATCTGACTGAGATCACAGGCCCAGAATCTTTGATGTAGAGCTGAGACCATGGAGGTCATATCCAGTCCAGCTTTCTCTGTTCAGAGGAGGAAACTGAGACCCAGAGCAGGGTGACTGAGGAGCAGAGAATCATAGGCTCAGAGCTGGAAGGTACTTCAGGGGCCGTCAGGGCCAGGCCCCTCCTTCCATAGGGGAAGAAATGAGGCCAACCAAGGGAGGGCAAGTTAGAATGGCAGTCCTCTGAAAGCAGGGAGTGTTTCTTTCTTTCTCTGCCCATATATCCCCTGTGCCTTGCACCAAGGATGCAGCTTATAAATGCTTGTTGGTTGATTATCCCAGATGACATAGGAGGCAGAGAAGGATTTGAACCCAGTTCTCTCACCAGAATCCAGCACTTGGCTTCAAAAGGCTTGTCTTCCAGGCCCGGATGTTCCTTTTCTCCCTCTAGGATATAGGTCTTGTATTAGGCAACATATTTCATAGTGAAGGATGTTCTTCCTTTGGCCATAAGGTCAAATGGGGGATGGTCTTCCTGCATAGGAGTTGGGGTTGGGGAGGATCTGCCCTGGTGGAGGGAGCCCCCACAGGGAAACCATCCTGGGTTCTTAAATAATTCAATAGGAGTTTCCTGTCCAAAAATTCTTGCATCGATGTTACTGTTGGGTGGTAGGGATAGGAGGTCTGGAAAATTCTTCAGAAGGTGTACAGCATTTGTATCTGGAAATAGTCTCAAGGCCAAACTGATCCAAGCTCACTGTTTAAATGAGGAACGAACTGTGTCCCAGACAGGGCCGGTGATCTCCCAAATGGTCAGGGACAGCCTCGAGGTGCTAGCCAAGGTCTTCTGCCTCCAGAGATGGGAGCCTCAAGGTCTTCTGCCTCCAGAGATCAGGGCCTCATCCTCATAGGACCCAGGCAGTCATCCCCACTTAGTTCTGAGCCAGACTGAGGCCCTTTGAAAGCTGGGATCATGAGCTCAATGATAGAAAAGAATTATCTTTGGTACCTGCTAATTCTGCGGACGTTTTCAGTTTTAACACAAGTCAGTGAATGAATCTGAAAGGTGAGATGGTCCCATCTCAGGGGCTACAACCACCGGCCTTCCAAGAGTCCACACACGTCTGTAGCACCTTCCTCTCCCCTAGCTCGATCAGACTGTACAATAACCCTGTCAGGTTGATATTGGCATCCATGGAAATGAAGGAGTAAAGCCCTTCTCTTGGATGCTGGCCACCTGCTGAGAGATACTGAGAAAACTAGTGTCTGAGCTTGTTTCTTTCTCTGTATGAAAAACAATCATAGCCGCATATTAGAATATTAGCCTGTTGAGGGACTATCTCACTTTTTGTATTTATGTTCCCAACACCTACCATAATGCCTAGAAAACAGTAGGTGCTTAATAAAAGCTTATGTACAGGGCAGTTGTGAGAGAAGGGCTTTCTAAACCTTAGTGCATTATACAAATGTAAGGTCTGGCTATCCTCAATTTACAAAAGAAGAAAGTGAGTCACAGAGCAGGAAGCTAACATGCCCAAGGTCATGCTCTGACTACAGTTTAGGGATGCCCCTGCTATAGGCATTTTACTGGCCTTCAAATCCTGTCCTTGATGTGACTAAGCATTTGAGGGGCATTTATCACATCAGAAGGAAGAAGCAAAGCCTAGGAAAGAGAGGCCCAGCCTTACAGTCAGGGTGCCCCAAGTTCAAGGCCCATCTCTGACACGTATTGGTTGTGTGGCCCTGGGCAAGTCACTTAGCGGCCGGTGTACAGGGCAGCTCTTTGGGCCTGTCCATTGCTCCGTTACAGATGAATTGCTGATGAGGTTCCATATTGCGGAGCTTCCCACACTTCTGAGACAACAAGAACCCCCAGAGAGGAGGTTGGGGTGGGGCAGAACTAGGAGCAATGGGGGCTTATAGCAGAGAGACTGACTCAGGTCCTAATGTATTTGGAGAAGTTTCTGAGTAATAGAAACTTTGGTCCCGAAGTAGAACTTGCTGCCTTGGGGAAACAATTAGTAGTCAGAAGCCATGGGTTCCAAGTCCTTTTCTGATCCAAGCTTCTTGTGTGACTCTGGGTCATTGTGAGCCTCACTTTCTTCATCTGTAGAAGGAAAAGGTTGCACTAGGTGCCTCTGGAGTTCTGTCTAGCACTGATATGCTGGATCCCGTACCAGCCGGCCCAAAAGCAGCTCACTCTGAACTCCGGACCTCGGTTCCTATCTCCTGCTTGCTTCCCCCTCCAGGTTCACTACAAAGCACCTGAATGATGAGTCGACCTCCAAACAGATCCGAGCCATGCTTCAGTAGAGGCCTCTCTGCACTGAGGATCCCGCTGGGGCCCTGACCTCAGAAGATGTATATGTTTACATAATTTAATACAGATTTATGTTAATACTTGTGTATTTACATAACCATTTCCTTCCTGTCATTGAGATGTATGGCCCTTCGGTCCTAACCTGACTGATTCTCGCAACCCGTAGTGAGATATAAATTTCCTCCCCAGCCCTCCCCTTGACCTTCAGACAGACAAGCCCCACGGCCCCACAGGCCTGGGAGAAGTGAGGCTTTGTGCTTTCTGTTCAGCAGCTCCTTTCACTGGACCCTCAGCTGTTGGAAATCCCTCCCCCTCCGTGGTAGCCTTTCCTTCCTCGTTGCCCTGTCTTTGGGAGAGAAATAGAGTCGTGGAAGCAAAGCTAGGCCTCATTCCTGTCTCAGCTGGGCCTAAAGTAAGGCAGATGTTCTCCTGAGACAGGAACTACCTTGGCCATAAACATTTTTTAAAATTAAAATTAAAAATAAGTTATATGTGGAGACAATGGAGCTGGTAAGTATTATGACTGGCTCTTTCTTCTTCTGAAGGCCACACAGCCCATGTGGAGGGTCTGTCTGTTGTCTGGGACTTGGGAAGCACGCTTGGCATCAGCAATTCCTATCATTTTCAAGATGGATTTTTCTTTCATTTTTCTCTCTCAAACGATCAAGACAAGCAGCATCCCGGAGCTAGTGCTGCTTGATGGCAGAGGAAAAGCAAACCTCTCTGCCCTCTTCCCCACTCAGAAGCATCATCTGTGCCTTGAGATCCATCTTGCTTCGAAGGGTCTCAAGAGACAGAGAAGTTTACCTTCAGGGCAGGTCCCTCTCTTGGGGGTCAAGAACATTGTGCATTGGGAGGAGCCCTGGTTTCTATCCCTCCCTACGCTGAGGAGCCAGGGGAAATATTCAGCCTTCTGTTAACCAGAGTTCAGGGGAGCAGGGTTCTGGTTTAATCTGAGAATAGTCATCAGGAAATACTTTTAACTTTCAATCTATCCCTAGAATTCTTCCCCCATTGTCCAAACCCTCCTTCTTGCCTCATGGACGAGAATCTGGCAAAACCTCCCTGGAGGATGGAGGGTCCAGCAGGGCCCCATGAGCATCGTCCAGGAACATAAGCTAAGACAGCCACATGGGACTTGTGAAAGGTCATTCTGCAACAGAACTAGAGCACATATCTAGGTCTCTCGGTTCTCATTCAGTCCCCTGCCCAGTGTGCCCCCCCAGGTGTCATGAGACTTGAAATATCGATACACGGTCCATGTTCTACGGCATATTGGGTGCTGGCCTCCGAGTCAGGAAGATCAGATACTGAGGAGCCACGAGGAAGCTACTTCACCTTGTTTTCTTCATCTATAAAAGGGGGATACTAATGATAGCACCCACCTCTCTGGGTCGTGGTGAAAAGCAGAGGAAATAATATCTGTCAAGTGCTTAGCAAACCTTCAAGCGCCATAGAAAGTGAGCTAGTGTTATTCATTACATTTAAGTGGCTTTTGATGATTGATGTGGTAGGAAATGGAGGGGGTGAGTAGAGCATGGAGGGGGCCATCTAGGCCTGCCCTTCTGGAATGGCTGTCTGCTTCTTTTGTGGTCATTTGCTGGATTCTCCTAATGGATGATTTCCAGTTAATTCTCTCTGGCTTCAGCCCTTGCATGAGCAAGACATTGCTGCCTTTGGTGGCGGCGGCGTCTGTGAGCGATTACCCCTTCCAGCTCCGCCCCCTCCACGCGAGGGGGAGGGACCGCAGCCAGGACTCAAGCTTGCCTGCCCATTCTCCTGGCTGTACCCCTCAAGCATCTCTAGGACAGACAGAACTCAGAGATCTCATCCAGCCCCACTCCCCACCAAATGAGACCCCCACACATCCAGGTGCCTCTCAAGGAAAGACATTCCTTTGTT
Source organism: Phalanger gymnotis (assembly GCA_028646595.1). NCBI lineage: Eukaryota > Metazoa > Chordata > Mammalia > Diprotodontia > Phalangeridae > Phalanger > Phalanger gymnotis. Next base: position 324,050,866 of record CM053625.1, on the reverse strand, counting down.
CAAAATTGTCTTATCTTTAGCTTCCGAGGTCCGAGTTCTTCCCTGTGGGTCCAAGCAGAGCAGGTCTGATTTGGGTTCCATGTGCCAGCCTCTCAAATACTTGGAGATAGCCCCCATGCCCTGCCCCTGCCTCCATTCACTGGGAAGAGAAGCTTCTCCAGACTCGGCATCCCTAGTTCTTTCCACTGGTGCTCATCCAGCAGAGGCTGAGGGCTTTGATGCCAGTTCTGCTATGTAACCGCCAGCTAGGTGGCACAGTAGATGGAGCACTGGGTCTGGGATCAAGAAGGTATGGGTGTGAATCCTGCCTGGTACCATGTGACCCTGGGCAAGACGCCCAAAGTTCTCAGCTTCCTCATCTGTAACATAAGGACGACGATGGCCCCCGCGAGACCGTTGTGAGTTTCCAGTGAGATAACCTGTGTAAAGCGCTTTATGAACCTTGAGGCAAGAGCTCTCCAAATACTAGCTCCCATCGTTCGTTTCTTCATCTCTCAAATGGAGGCTTTGGATCGGACGGGCCCTTCCGTATCTCTGATGCTGCTGGAATTCCAAGCCCAGCTCTATTCCTCATTGCCTTGGGTGACCTCAGACAAGTTGTTCTGCCTCTGTGGGCCCCAAGAGGCAGCCTGGGGCAGTAAATAGTGTCCTGGGTCTGGAGGCAGGAAGCAGGCTCGAAGCCTAGTGACCCTGAGCAAGTCCACAAAATGAGGGAGGAGGACTCAGCTAAATCCAAGGTCTCATCCAGCTCTACATATGGGATCTTATGATTAGACTTCCTGGGAGGTCCCTTCAAGCTCCAAATCTGTGATCTAATTGGATCTAGGATCCACTCTGGCTGTCCTCCTCTGGAAGCTTTCCAGCTAATCAGTGTCCTTTCTAAATGATAGTGCCCAAAGGGAACCCAATAGGTCAGCTGGGGCCTGGGTGCTGTACTTCTGTTAGGGCCACTTCAGCTCTGGGTCCGAGCCAATCTACCTTCATGGTGGGCCATATTGAGCTTCCGTCTATTGATCCCAAGCCCCATCCCCCCACCACACACCAACCCCGTATTTTTTTTCCTGGTGAATTCTTCCCCCATCCTGCATCTATGAAGTCTTTTTTGTTGTTCTTTTTTTAACCTAAAAGGGAGGACTTAAAATTTACCCCCATTAAATTTCATTTTAATTACTTTGACTCATCCTGTCGAGATATTTTGGGACTTTGGTTCTTTCATTCATGGTATTAACTGCCCCTCCCTGCCTTATGACATCTGAAAATCAGGTAAGTGTAATAGAATTTAGAGCTAGGAGGGAGACATCTGGGGAATATCCCAACACAACCTCTACTCTGCACCACAAACAGACGCAAAAGTCGCAAATTGTGAGGAGATTGGCTGGGATCATAGCATCATAGTCTGGGATTCAAGTGTCCTCAGAGTCCATCTAGGCCAACCCCACCATTTTACAGATGAGGAACTGAGATCCAAGGAGGTAAAGGTCTTCTTACTCTAAATCCAATGCTTTCCCCACTACCACCTGTGCCTTCACCAAAGTCAGTGATGATAACATCGAACAGAACCAGTTCAAATATCTTTGCTGAACTCAGGTGCCAGACTGTAAGGGGAAAAGGGATTCCTTCATCTTTTGTCGGAAAGCAGTAGCTGTCCAGGTGAGCATACTCCAAAGAGCCTTGCAAATAAATCCTAGGCAATTTAGAAGTGGAAAAGACCTGAGCCCTTCTTGTTAGCCAACATCATCATAACAAATTAATTCTGGAAAATAAGCATGTGAACTGTGACCTCTGGAACTGTTGAGATACATAAAAACAATGGTCTGTGATCCCTGAAGGTCGTGAGTGCTGTGACATGGAAAGCGTGGCCAATGTGTATGGTGGGTATTTGTCATTGTCTGTGGCCCAATGGGTTTGGAGCTACTTGAGCCAGCCGTGGGTCCTTGGATGGTCAAGAGACCCAGACACACTTATGGTTGTAGGTGAAATGCTAAGCACACTATAGGACTTGTCACAACAGCCACTGTGGGATGGAATGCCCCTCCATTGCCTCCTTTGGCAGAGGAGTAAAGGGAAGAGACTTAGCCAAGATCACACAGGTGGTAAGGAGCAGATTGGGATTCAAAGCCAAGTATTCTGACTTCAGACCCATACCTCTCCCAGACTCAGTGGCCTGGACCACCAAAGAGATGGGAGATTTAAAAAATAGGATTTCAGGGTCCTTGGACAAGAACTTTTGAGATATCCATTGATCCAACTTTCTGTCTCCACCCTCATCTACCACTGCCAATTTTGCCCATGACCTCAAAGTGATGGCAATCTGTAACTTGCAGAGTCTCATAAGGAAGAATTTATGGTTAGGGTAGGAACAGAAATGATTTCATCCTCCTCCCCTGCCCCTGCCTAGCCCTGCCCCCCCTCCAAAAGGCAGCAAGGACCACTGCCCCCCTCCTTAAGGGGTGGAGGGAATATCCTCGTGCTGTAGACTGAGCTGACTTCCTTTTTGAAAATGGCTTGAACTAGGCTGCTCCGAATTTGTAATAGATTTGACAGTGATGTAACCAGGACCTTTCTCTTTAAGAGCCAAACCTACTAGAAGGTTCTTTGCCAGATGTGTGTATAAAGAGAATTGCACCTTGCCGATGAGACCTGGGCCCTGGTTCTCATTTACTCTTTGCAGAAATCATTGTCCTTCCTGGCCTGCCCTTCCTACTTTTGTACAGAAGTTTTGAGTGTAAAATGAAATAAAATTTGGTACATATCCTGAGAGAGCACTGGTTCATTCCTTTAAAGGTTAGCCCTAGGGTAATTTCACTTTTGGGACTTAGAACGAGGTAACATCCTACAGGTCATTGAAAGCCCACGTTTTAGAGAAGAGGAAACTGAGGTCCATGGAAGTGAAAATTACTTGAATTATCCGGAACTCCAGGGATACAAATACAAAAGTAAAGAAATTCCCTTCCCTCATCAAGCTTATGTTCTAATGGGGGAAACACACATATAGTGAAATGGTAGGCAGGGAGGTGCATTTGGTCCAGAAAGTTGCTGGATGGTAAATGGAGCCATAAGAGACAGTAGTGACATGTCCCACCCAGGAACAATGGCAAAGTGGATTTAATCATGGTTTGTGGTTCTCAAACTAGAAGGGGGAGGATGCCACATAGACTGTAGCAAGACACTTAGAGAAGAGAGCCAGAGGGTAACAGAACCAAGATCCCAACCCAGGTCCTAAGATTCCAAATTCCATGCCTTGACTACCATGTGTCACTGTCCTTTGTAAAGAAAACATTTACTGAACATTTGTTCTTCTCAAGGGCCTTACACTGTGTAAAGCAATGGAAAATGGCAAAGAATATCAAATAACTAGACCTTAGTCCACATCTTAAAGATCTGTGAATCTGGGTGGACCCTGAGCTCCATGGTAGTCAGCTATGACTACTATGGCAGCCAGAAAAAAACAGCTTCTGGGAATGACATAGTCTCCCCCCATGTGGGAGTTCTCTGCTTAATTTTGGGCACTGCATTTTAGAAATGTTTCTGAGAAAGAAAAGAGTATCCAGAGGAGGGCACCCAGGATCTGCCCTTATTAGGAAGTGGGAAGATTGGTTGAAGGAAATGGAGTAAGGTAAGGGTAGCTGGTTGGTGCCATGACTAGAGCACTAAGCCTGGAGTTAGGAAAACCGGAGTTCAAATCCAACCTCAGACACTTGATAGCTGTGTCACTTTGGGCAAATCACTTATCCCTATTCAGTTTTTCATCTATAAAAATGAGATAGAGAAGGAAATGGCAAACCACTTCAGCATCCTTGCCCCAAAAAATTCCAAATGAAGTCACAAAGAGTTAGACACAACTGAAATGACTCAATGACAACAACACGAAGTCAAGAAAAACTTCCTAAGAGTGAGAGTTGCCACAAGATGAAATGGGCTGCCTGGAGAGGTGGTAAGCTCCCCAGCACTGGAGCTCTTCAAGAAGAGGCTAGTTACTGGGCAAGGATCTCATAGAGTGATTCTTGGTCGGATTTAGTTGAACCAGATATTTTTAAGGATATATTCGGTTCTGATATTCTTTGTGTGTCCAGGAGCTCCAAGGGACTCCAAGTTTGGTTCTATTCTAACACAGAGCAGCACTTCTCAAGCAATTGCCCACACAATCAATCAACGGGCTTTTATTAATGTAGCCTTTATAAATTCTGAGAATCTTCCTCCTAACACACAGATGAATCAGGTTCCTGAGTGAAGCTCTATCTCCCCCTCAAGTCTCCATTGGAGACTCCTGAGGAAGTGGGGTGATTTTTCTCTATGCTATTTCATAGCTCAAGCCCCCATTCTGGTCCCTGGTATCAATTGCCAGAGATTCCCAGTTTCATTTAACCAATTAACATCAATTCACTTTTACAAAGCGATATTTGCTAGGAAGATATAGGGAGAACATAAGTACATACATTTCCTTCCCAATGCCTAGGGTACGTTCTCTCCTGTACCATGCTTCAGAGTTTGAGGAAAGTAGGCTCTAACTTAATTCAGTTTCTATATTCATTTACCCGCCAAGTCACTTCCAAATAAGTCCTTCTTGCTCTCTCTTGGTTACTTGATCTTGTTCCTAGATAGTGTCAATCTGGTTACTCAGAACCTTGATTCTTACTACATTTGGCAGTCCCCAAAATCCAGCATGGCCTCCAGCTCCCAGACCTCTGGTGGCCTCCTCATGAACCACACAAAGCCAAAGGCTAACTTGATGCTCCTTTGCCTGAGAACACCAAAGACTAGGCATGAGCCAGGAAGAAGCAAGAGTCCGATCATGCCTCTCAAACCACATTGTAGAGACCCAGGTCGAAAGAGAAGGGCCCAAGGCCTCTACCCTAACCAGGAGGCTTACAGCATCTCTTGCCCATAGCATTCCTTGCCTGCCTACTCAAACCCTACCAGACAGGAAAGATGAAATTCTGGGAAATGCCTTTCAGATGCCTTCCCAGCTCTGACTCAGCAGCCCACCAAAAGTCCATTTCTTTACAATATGGTGAATAGAATGTGCATGCTCTAAGCCTGTGGGGATTTCATCAACTGAGCTTGCGTTCATCAATCCTAGCTTGGTCAGTCCTCCAATTCTCTAGGATCCTACTATGGGTGAAAAAGGGTACTGGGTACACAAGTGCAATAAATCAAACAATCCCTCTTCACAAAGAATGTATATTCTGAGGAAGCCAGCTTGAGATCAGGGGCAACGAAAAATCCAAGAGGAGAGAGGGTCAGGTTTTGTTTCCTGCTGTCCTCCCTTCAGTCTGACTTGGTTCAGCAGGCCAAGATGAGAGAGGGCATACAGAATACTTTTGGGGTGGGCACATGGAGGCACTGAGCATTGTCCCCAGTGGCCAGAGTCTCTTAAACTGAAATCTGAGCTTAGAGTCAATGAATCTCCTTTGTCCTAAAAGCAGAGAATTCAGCCCCGCCCTCGGAATTCCGCATCGGTCCTGAGATTGATTAAGAACTAAGGGTCTCCCTTCCTGTTACAATTGCTTCACACCAGACTCTACAGAATCCTCGGTCCCCACATCTTCCTCTGCCTGGCAAATCATATTACAGCTACCGGCCAAGGTGAGCCCTCTAGCTTCCCTTTCCCTCTTCAGTCACAAACTTACTCATTTCCCCCGCTGAACATCATCTTATGTATCACCTGGGGCTGCTTTACACTTTGTTTATTTTAAAACCTGGCCCTGTGACTTCTTTGAAATATGCAGAATTTTGCTGGAGCCAGCTGGAATGAACCAGCTCAGACATCAAAGCTACCAACAAGTAAATAATCCCGATTAAATTTAAAATTGGGTCATTTGCTCTTTTTTATGAACTAGTGATTAAATATCTACCCCCACACCACTGAATGTAGGGAATTGTTGGTGAAGAAACTTCAAGCAGGACAGATCAACACTTGGGGTACTGAGTCAACAAGCTTTTGTTAAGTGCCTACTATGTGCCAAGCCTTGAGAGATTATGTTGTTCACTCACAAAGCCACAGAGGCAACAGCATATGCAAGGTTAGGGTCTTGGACCCAGGTTATCCTCTACCTCTACTGGGACAGGGAGGGGCTCCCTCATGGTGTACGATACTCAAAGATCTCAGACCCTCAATGTAATCTGATACAAAGTTAACACAGATTGAATATGAGCAACAAAATGAGTGCTTTTGAGAGTAACAGTAGCTGATGTTTATGTAAAGCTGGAAGATTTACCAAGGCACTAATCCAGGGCTTCTAATCTTCCTTTTAGAGATAGGAAGTGGAGAATCTGAGAAGCGATAAATTGTTCAGGACCATTCACATATCCAACAGACACTAAGTCATCTCTAAGTATGTACCTGGCCTATATGAATGCAAAAAGGGACCAGTTCATTCTCTCAAGGAGCTCACTATTGGGATATAGACGGCATGCTTGATAAAAATGATACAAATGGTGGTTTGGTAAGGAAATTGAGGCAAACAGGGATAAATGACTTGCCCAGGGTCACACAGCTAGTAGATGTCTGAGGTCAGACATGAACTCACACAAACATGACTCTTCCTAATTCTAAGCCTGGCATTCTATCCACTGTGCTACCTAGCTGTCCATAATATTTATGGGTCTAAACCTTCTTTCATGTGATAGTTCTTTGAATACCTGAAGAGAACTATCATATCAGTTCATCTTTTCTCCAGGTTGAATAGTTCCAGTTGCTTTCTTCAAATTATCTGTATATGGCATGGGCTCTGGACCCATCATCATTCTTAGGAAAAGGAATTGGGTTTTTAAAGGAATTTTTAAAATTTTTGCTTTTTAGCAACTGTATCCCTAGCACTTAGCAAAATTCTTGGCACATAGTAGGTGCTTAATGAATATTTGATTGGTTGAGTAGGTGCTTAATGAATATTTGATTGGTTGATTGTGGGGAGTTTGAGCTAGAATCTCATTTTACAGATGAGCCATCATAAGGAGGAATATAGGGAGTGGCTTTTTATATAAGATCCCACAGAAGAGTCAGGGACATGGACAAGACTGAAAAGATCTCTTTTGTTATGGAATTTTTCTATTTCCTTTTATTAATTTTTATTATTCAGGGCTCAGGGCCATTTCTTCTGGATATTTGGCTGTCTGGAGCCTGTTTCCTGTTAATATTAGCTTCATCTGGCTAAAACTTGATTCATTGAATGATAATGTTAAGGGAAGATTTTTTCATATTCCTAAATAAGGAGCCAAAAGGGACTTTGAGTGTCCCAAATTTAACTGGCTTTATTTGTGAAGGGAAACCCCTGGTTTGAACCTTTAGATTATCTTTGTGGCACATAAATCTTTATTTTTCAATTAACCCATTGTTAATTTTTTTTAATATATGTAGCCCTGTAACATTACAGTGTTGATTTTTGTAAATTCAGTGTTTAAATCTGTGACTTAGTTTGTTTACTAGATCAGTATAATTCAGTTTGTTTACCCCTAATGACATTGGAGGAAGTGTGAGATCATGATTCTATCTGTCTAGGCCCATGTACCCTTTATGAATCCATAAACATTGCTATATGTTAAAAAAAAATATTTCCCTGTCTCTGTGACATATCTCTCCCCTATAAAAAGCTTTGTCCAAACTTCCATCTTGGTTCAGAGGAATTTTGTGAGTTCTGAACCTGTGTTTATTTAATCGTAATAAAACCTAGGTTTAAACCTCTGGAATCTCTGTGTCCTGAAGGCTATTGGCAGCAGTTACTTATCTATCACAGAGACCTCAATGAGAATCTTTTCCCCATAACACTTCGCATCCAGCCCCATGTGTTTTCCACCACAACCCTCTTGCCTATTTCTGTTGCGGAGTTCATAGGGAAAACTCTAATAATAATAGCTGGCATTTATTGAGCACTCTAAGTTTTACAAGACACTTTGCATGTTATCTCATCTGCTCCTCCCACCTACCCTTCCAAAAGGTGCTATCATCATCCCCATTTTACAGATGAGAAAACTGAGGTTGAAAGAGGTATAGTGACTTACCCTAGGTCACACAGTAAGTATACGAAGCAGGAAATAAACTTGGATCTTCCTGGCTTCAAGTCAAGACATGTAGCTTTGGGGAGGGAGCAGCGATTAGTGGTGTCCTGACTAACCTAGGATCCAGTACATGTGAACATCTTCAGGATTCCCACTTGGACAAAGATTAAATAAGAAACTCCCAAGCTGAACACTGTCCTTATTGAACTTCATTTGTCAGAGTGATGAATTTCATTACAATGAAATGGTTAATTAGCTAACAAAGACTTCATTTGCCTAATGGCTCTGAGCGCCATGACTCAGTGCTGTTTGCCTCATCTCCTTTATAGTCACAATCAAATATATCTAACTGACTCACTTGAAATTGCAAATCTGAGTGTGTAGTTGATCTTGACTCTGTGATCTCCTCATGGAGGTCATCTCCATTTTCCATGTCTTTTGTCATACCTTTTTATTTTGTTTGTTTTGTTTTTGTTGTTGTTGTTGTTGGGTTTTTTTTGTCTTTTTTGTCACACCTTTTGAAATGATCCATCTCCCACAGGGAAAAAGCCAGGATGATTCCCTGTCAGTGACATCACACTGTGTAAAGAATGCTTCCTTTATGGTCAAAGAAAGAGTTCTAAGAGGCACTAATCTGACTGACTCCAGGAAGATGTTCTAGTCCTCACTGCACCTTCTCATTAAAACTTGAAACCAACGGAGCTAAAAAATCATGGCCGTGGTTTGAATATTGGTTACTCCAGAGTATAGAGCATACCCCCAAAATGAGTTCACTTTGAAGGGGGAAAGATAAAATTAAGCACTAAAAAATAATTATTTCATGAAAAATATTTCCTATAAAAGGACTTTATTGGAGATTTTTGGAAGTTTACTTTTTTTTTTCCATTCACACGCTTGAGAATTGGATGGACCTATAAACTCATCAGTGTTGACATCCCCCTCACCACAACCCACCATCTTGTATGATTCTTTTCCACATCCTTGAAAAATGATTTATCTTATCAATGCCTTTAATTTTTCTATCATCACAGCCATTTACAAGAGATTCCCCCCACCTCAATAGCACCTTCTCATGTAATAAGGAAAAGTCAACTGAGAGTATGGCTAACATTTCACACCCACAGCCCCCCATCTCTCTATCAGGAGGAAGGCAGTTGGTTTCATAATATGTTTTCCAGAACCAATAAGAGTCACCACAATTACCCAGAGTCTGACTGTCTCGTAGTCTTTTTTTAACATGTAAAAGCAAATTTTAATTTTTTTTTAAATTTTGAGTCACAAATTTTCTCCCTCTCTCCCTTCTCCACTCCTTGAGAAGGTAAGCAATTTGATATACATTATACATGTGCAGTCATGCAAAACATATTTCTGTATTAGCCATGTTGCAAAAGAAAACAGATAAAAACCCTAAGAAAAATAGAGAAAAGAAAAGTATCCTTTGATCCATATTCAGACTCTATCAATTCTTTCTCTGGGAGTGGATAGCATTTCTCATCATGAGTCCTTTGGAATTGTGTTGGAACATTGTATTGCTGGGAATGGCTAAGATCACAGCTGATCATTGTACAATATTGCTATCACTGTGTGCAATGTTCTGGTTCTGCTCACTTCACTTTGCATCAATCCACATAAGTCTTCCCAGGTGTTTTCTGAAACTCTCTGGTTCATCAATTCTTTTTTTTTTTTTTTGTGGAAAAGAACCATGACCAATGGAATGACTCACGAGAAAGAAGAAACAGAACCAAAAAAAAAAGCCCACAACCCAACAACAAATACAAAAGAGAGAAAAAAATGGGGGGGAGGAAAGGCGAGTATGAAGTGTGCCTCGATTTGCATTCATACTTCATAGTTCTTTCTCTGGATGTAGACAGCCCTCTCCATCATGAGTCCTTTGGAGCTATCTCTGCATATTGTGTTGCTGAGAAGTGCAAAGTCTGTCAGGGTTAGTCATCACAGAATCAATATATCTGTGGTTGTGTATAATGTTCTCCTGGTCTGCTCCATCACTCAGCATTATGTCGTGAAGGTTCTTCCAGGTTGTTATGAAGTCCGTATCATCCCCATTTCTTATATCACAGTAGTACTCCATTACTTTCATATACCACAGCTTGTTCAGCCATTCCCCAATTGATGGGCATACCTTTGATTTCCAATTCTTAGCTATCACAAAAAG
>CM053625.1:324000463-324040198 GCA_028646595.1 Phalanger gymnotis | reverse complement strand
GGAGGGGAGGGGAGGGGAAAAGAAAGGTAGTTTTCAGATTTATTAAGTTCAGCTGAAAAGTCAAGCAGAGCTAGTTTGTGCCAACAGAAACCCTGAGTATGTGCAGTCTTCGCAAGCCAAGTTTGACCACCCTTTGGTCCTTGATGCTGCAGCTGCCATTCTTTTGCCCAGGCATATTGGGAAGCTCTGCCTTCCTCCATGAGGGAAGCGGGCAGGGGGGTAATGGATACAAAGGAATGATGTTCTTGGCCACAGCAATTCTTTATTTTGTTTTATTTTGTTAAATAGTTTCCAATTACATATAAAATCATTTTAACAATCATTTTTTTTAAATGTTGAGTTCCAAATTCTCTCCCTCTCTCCCATCCTTTCCTCATTCCTTGAGAAGAGAAGCAATTTGTTGTTTTGTGTTTCTCTAATCAATGGTGATTTAGACCATTTTTGTGTGACTATTGGAAGCTTTTATTTCTTCTTATGAAAACTTCCTGGTCATATCCTACAACCATTTATCAAATGGGGAATCACTCTTTTCTTTTTTTGCAAATTTTGATCAGTTCACTGTATATTTGAGAAATTAGGCCTTTACCAAAGAAACTTCTTATATTTTTTTTACCAGCTTCTTATTTTTCTTTTAATTTTGGCTGCATTAGTTTTGTTTGTGTAAAAGCTTTCTTATTTCACGTAATCAAATTTATCTATTTAACTTCCCACTATCCTCTGTATCTCTTGTTTGGTCACAAACCCTTTCCTTATCAATAGATCTGAAGGGTACATTTTGCCATGCTTTCCTAATTTACTTATAATATCACACTTTATGGTTAAATCGTTGGTGCTGGAAGTGATCCTGACCTTCAGGGCTTTCATTCCCTCTTGACCAAATGTGCTCTTCTCTACCCTTGAACTATGATCCAAAAGTGGGTATAGCCAATGGAATTGTCAAACAGCATCTGGTCCTGTGTCAAGGGCTAACAAGGGGGTACCTGCAATCTCTTCCTGACCATTTGCCAGGTCCCATTACTGTCTCTGGCTCGAGTGCCCCCAAAGCAGCAGATGCTATTGTCACAAGTGCCCTGTTCCATGTGGGTTCCAGGCAGTTTCCTCCCCCATGGCACAGATCTTTCTTTCTGACCTCCTATGTTGTCTTAGGCTGGAAACATGTCTCATTCTGACTTTTTATTGGCTCTGCCACTCCAGAATTTGATTGGAGGTGTCATTTTAAAGTGGTTTGGAGGACTGAGTATTTGTTTCTTTTTATTCCTCCATCTTGGCTCCACCCCAGAAGTCCCGCAGCATCTTTCCTGGTCATCGACCAAGTCACAGAAGGGCTGTAATCTTCACCAACAAAGGGAGTAGCCACGCTCGTGAAGTATTATCTCCTCTCTCCTTCTAGACTGCAAGCATCTTGAGGGCAGGTTCAGGTCTTATTCTTCTCTGCCTTGCTCTCTGGGCCTTGTACTTTCTCAGAATTTATGAAACAACTCACTCCTGTGAAAGGATGTGAGGTTGCCTAAAGCTTGTGGATACCAGGTGTGAAGAGAGTGGGGAGCCAGGGCACAGAGGTGTGCAAAGAGGATGACCTAAGCCTCCAGGCAGCAAGCAGATTGCTCCTGTGTCATTGACGAAAGGAAATTCCCTCTCTCAAAGCAAGGTAGCATTTCCTTGGTCCCTTGGCACCTTAGAGAGCTCCATAGGCCACTCAGAGGCTCCAGGACTTCTCAGGCTCCCACAGCCAGCAGGTGCCAGAGGTCTTCCTGACTCCAAGGCCAACTCCCTGTGTCCCTGTCTCTCTATTTGTGAAAATAATTGATTAAAATTGGAAGCCAGCAGCCGGAGGCCTCATCGACTCCACTCACTTCCCAGTGGCTTCTGCCATGTTCTGTGTGCTCTGCTCCTCTCCTGAGGAGCGGCTTTGTGGCCTGGGGTTGCTGTCTCCACTGTCCTCTAACCTGTGTCCATCCCCTAATGCATGCCTAAGCTGTAGGGAGGGTCCATGTGCACCTGCTTTCCCTGAACAAGCTTTATCAGCTTCCCCTGGGGATACCAAAGGCAAGTTAGGCCCTGCTTGCCCCTCTCTTAGGGTTCTGGGCCACCTTTGGGATAAGCTCAAGTGAGCTTCTCTGTAGGCCTGGCACAGGCCCACAACATTAACAACTGGAAGGCCCCTTAGCACTCGGCTCCTCTGGCCTTGGCTTTGGAAAGGTGAGCAGACTAAGAGGAAGTAGCTCTGCCAAGGTCACACAAAAGCAGTATCTGAACCCATGTCCCCTAGCTACAGCAGCAGACCTCTCCTCTTGTACCACACTGCCTCTCCTGCTGTATTTCTACCACTCCTCCAAGGCTGAACCCACATCAGAGCTCAGTAAATCTTTGTTGAATGAATGAATGTGTTAATGAATGAATGAATGAATGTGTAAATGAATGAATGAGTAAATGAATGAATGAGTAAGTGAATGAGTGAGTGAATGACGATTGACTGAACTCAACATAGATCTTGCTGACCCTGTTTCCTTGTAGGGAATCTGAGCAGGGAGCTTTGGAAGGAAAGCCCAGGTTACAAATAATTTTGTTTGATGTTTCTTCTCCCCCCTCCCCAATGTTAGAGGCCATTCAGCTACAGGTAAAAGACTGCTGGGCTGAAAGTGTTAATTAGAGCCAATTAACCGTGGATGTGGCTGCCCTGCCAATAAAAGAGCCCTCGATGATGGGAAATGCCTGGCAGACCTTGTTTTGTCTTTCCGCTCCCAGAGCTCCAGCTGAAGGTTTTTGGCTGGGCTTCCTCTCAGACTTCTGAAACTTTTCTTAATGATCCCAAGCGGGGGATGATGAAGGGGTGCCTGGAAGAATTAATGAGGGAGGCCTGCACTGCCTCTTCTGCAGGGAGCCTGAGCAGGCCCAGGCAGCTCGCAGGCTGGGATCAGGGAGGGGCCGTGGGGCCGTGGACAAGTCCCTTCCCTGCCCTGGGCTGCCAGGCTGTCCTCTGGAAAAAGGGCAGGGGGCACAATCAGCAGCTCAGACATTGGGTGTTCCTATGTCTCTGCCAGCTCTGATGCTCCATGTCTCTGTTCTAAAGTCCCTCAGCTCAAAACATGTACTGTCCTTGTGCTAAGGTCTCTCTCTCGGGCCTCCTCTGTTCTCTGTTCTCTATTCTAAGGACCCCAATTTATGTCCTAAAGGCCCCCTCAGCTCTGACCTTCTCTGTTCTATGCTTCTTCCAGCTCTGATGTTCTATGTTCTAAGTTTGGGGCCTCACAGGAGATTTTCTCACATTTCATCACAGTGGGAAGCTGCTTCAGACTTGGTTTTCCATCTGCTATATGGAATGAGGTGGGGGAAGAAGCCAGGTAGACTCTGCCTTACTAGCACAAATCACCAAGACCCCCTGACTTCTCCTACAGGCTCACCACAGAACATGGGGAAGGCTCAGAAGGCCTTGCCAAGGACACAGGGGCAAAGCTGTCACAGATCTCATGAGGGAGAGTTAGCCCACAGGCGCTCTGTGGTTCTCCACACCTAAGACCTCAGGCAGCTAACCGCTCAGACCAGAATATCCACACAGCCCAGAGAAATACTGACAGAAATCCACAGTGAGAGCCCCTTGCTTCCTCAGATTCTCCACTGTGGTGCTGCTTATGCAGGAGAGGGTCCACCTGCCTTTCTGCTTTTGCCTTTTTAATTGTTGGAGTCAGAAGTCTTCAGCTAAAGTGCTTAGCATAGGGCCTGGCAAGTAGTAAGTGCTGAAGACACATCGTTCAAACACTCTAGCCCTGCCTTTCTCACTGGTGAAATCAGAGGATTAGCTTGAATGATGTCAGAATCCCACATAAAGGATGGTTAGGGAACATTCATCTGGAGGGCTGAACTCTTGGTCCTTTGCCATAAAGCTGTAGGCATCCCCAGGGGGCTGATAGTCTCTTGGAACCCTGAGCATAGCTCCTGCCTGCCAGCTCCCATGGGCCAATGGCCCAACCTCTCTGAACCTGATCACCAAAAACAATCTCTGCTTCAGTGTGTTGTTTCCAGCTCCCCTCAATTGTTTTGTCTCTAAACACAATACCTGTTATCAGTATAGCCATGTAGCCTGGGACAGGGTTCTGTCTACACAGAAATTCACAGTTATGATCCGTAGGGCTGTGGCTAATAGCATGCCCTTAAAGTCTCAGTGTGCTTCAAGCTATTAAAAAAGCTTTAAGCTTCACTAATGCTTTGGAGGTTGTGCCTGGCATGAGATGTGATTAAAATTTAGCATTTGGGAGAAGTCTAGATTAGAAGTTGAGATGACTCTTAGAATCACAGGATTTGAGAGTAGAGAGTGACTTCAGTGGTCATCCAGTCCAACCCATATCCAAAATGGGAACCATGTCTCAGTCTGCCCAACAAGCAGCTCATGGAATAACCTACTCTGTTATCTGAAAAGGGCAGAGCATAGCGCGATAACCATCCGGCTCTTCCTGAGAACTCTGCTTCTCGGTGGAGGGCATGAGGACACTATTAATGCATATTGAACTTGCAGCCCACTAAGATTGCCAGATCCCTGTCAGATAAATCATTGTCTAACCGTGCCTCCTCAATCCTATACTTGTGAAGTTTTTTATCTTAGGTCTAAGACTGTCTTTATTGAATTGTATGAGGAGGACGAAGAAGAAGAAGAGGGAGGAGAGAGAGACACAGAGAGAGACAGAGACAGAGAGAGGGGGAGAGAGAGAGAGACAGAGACAGAGACAGAGAGAGAGACACAGAGAGAGAGACAGAGACAGAGAGAGAAGGGGAGAAAGAGAGACAGAGAGAGAGAGGGAGAGGAAGAGACAGCAGAGACAGAGACAGAGGGACAGAGAGTCAAAGAGAGCCCTCCAGCAGATGTCTGGAACACTGAAGCCCTCCATCCCTCCTCTACCAGGTCTTTGTGCCAGTCCTGTGATCTTTCCTGAATTCCTCATCTATTCTTTCTTTCCAGATGGGTCTGTAGAACAATCAGTCAACAGAATCCTATCTCCTGCTTCCACTGACATTCACCCAAATACTGTGCCCCGCCATTCCTCAATGTCCTCCCAAGACTATGATTTCTCATTAGAGGTGTCGTTGTTGTTTATTGTTTTCCTTTCTTTGTATTCCCCAGGGCTTAGTGGAGTGCCTGGCATATAGTAGGTGTTTAATAAATGCTTGTTAACTGACCGGCTTGACTATGTCTACCCAGCTAAGTGATTTACAAATATTGTGTCATTGGATCCTTACAACAGCCCAGAGAATTAGATGCTATTTTAATCCCAATTTTGCAGTTGAGGATATAGAAGCAGAGGGCAGTTGTGCTAGCAGTTCCCAGCTAGGAAGCATCTGAGACAACGTTAGAACTCAGGTCCTCCTCACTGCAGGCCCAGAGCTCTGTGCATTGTGGTGCCCTCTGGCAGTAAATGTCTATTCTACATCCATTTTTCCCTCCCGCATCTTTCCGTTTCATTGGTGGCAATGAGACAAACGCCTGCATCTCTGTTCTTTGGTTTCTTGCTTAAGACTTCAGCCTCTGGCAGCCCAGGGCACCACCACCAAACATGAGCTCCAACCACCCATCCACACACCTTGGAAAGCTCTCTGCTCATCTCAATGACTGGCACTGAGGCTGCCCCTGGCCTTGCTGCTTTAGTTCTCATGCTGACAAAAACCACCCCAGGACCCCGAAAAGGGAAGCAGGCCTCATTCCTTCTCCCCAGGCCTTCTTGGAGGAGAGGCTGGGGCAGCTTGGATTTGTGTTAACTCATCTGATCCTTATCACACCCTTGAGAGGCAGGTGTGCCTGAGATAGCTTAAGTGACTAGCCTAGGGTTACATTGGTACAAAGTCCCTTTTTTGACAGAATCGAAGATGTTTAGACACTAGACATAAAACCATGGTGAGGCGGAACAGGCCACAACAGCTGTCTTCATGTATGGAAAAGATTGTCACATGAAACAAACTCAACCTTATTCTGTTTGGTCTCAAAAGGCCCAACCAAGAACAAAGGATGAAAATCACAAAGTTATGTATGTATGTGTATATATGTATACATGTATGCATATATCTCTATATAAATATAGTCACACTTAATTGTAGCCTTGGGGACCAAGGAGGGGGAGGGGAGTGGAAAAAGGACAAAGTAAAAAATGCACATCAGAGAACAAAAGAAAACCTACAAGAAAGCAAAGATGGACAGCTCTCAACACAACCTATAGTATTTAATATATAAGCTTTCTTGAAATCAAAATTTATTACTATATATTTTGAGTCCTCTCTTATGTTTTGCTGTATACTTGATATGTTTGTTTTTCTTTTCTTATTTTATATTTAAGTTTTAATATATGTTTGTAATGTTTCTTTTTTCTTATTATGTATTTAAGTTTTAATAAAAAAATTTTAAAGAAAAAATTGTAAAGGAGAAAACATTGATTTTATGTCAAGAAGAGCTCTACCACTTACTTCCCAGGTAAGTGACCTTGGGCAAGTCACTTAACCTCTATGAGGCTCAGTTTCCACACATGCCAAATGAGAGGTTAGAAGACATGGTCTCAAATCCTTCCTATACTAGATCTCTGATCCTTTGAACAATCAGAGCTGTCCCTAAGTAGGGGGAATTACCTTGGAAGAAGATGACTTCTTCCTCACTGGATATCTCAAAGCCTAGACTAGATGGTCATTCTGGCGGTGTGTTCTAGAGGGCATTCCTTTCTGATGCAGATTGGACTGGGTGGCCACTGAATCCTCTTACAACTCTGAGATTTTGTCATTCTGTGAATAGTGAGAGCAAAGGCATGGAATTCAGAGGGCATGTTGGGGGACAAAGGTTGGGCCAGATTGGCTAGAGGAGAGAAGACAAAGGCCCTTACCTATACCCTTTCCCTTTTTCCTTTCTCAGATGCTTCTTTATCATGGATATTTAGGGACTGTCACCTTTCCTAGTATAGCTCATGTCTCATTTTTTCATCTTTGAATGGCTGTCCACAATTATACCCAACGTGGTACCCCCAGCACCAGGTACTCAATGATTTTTTTACTTAATGAATTAACTTAATTGAATAAGTGAGTGACAATGAAGAGCTGATTCTAGACCAATGCCCCTCCCCAGGACACTGCCATAGAAAACTCATTGCTGGCCCCTCTTCCCAGAATACCAGTGAGGGATCATAGTTGCGGGTGAGAGAATGGAGTGAATATTGAAGCCAGTCGAGATCATCAGGTTCAGATCCCACCTCCAGATATTTGCCAGCTGTGTGACTTTGAACAGGTCACTTTACCAGCTCTGTGCCTCAGTTTCCTCATCTGCAAAATAGTCATAATGGGACTTCCCTATCTACCTCACTGGGATCTTTTAAGAAAGTGTTTTATAAATAGTTGATATGATTATCTGACTTCCATGGACTGCTAGGCCTGAGGGGCTGGGGAGAGGCTCTCTCTCCTTTGAGAACAGTGCTTTTGCTGGCAGAGAATGCCGGGAATCCTCCACTAGGGTCATCACAACTGAGTGACCCAGAACAATCCTGTGTGTTTTCTTAAGTGTCGGGCAAAGGGCAGTCAGTGTATGGAACAGAAGTGATATTGTGAGCCACTTCTCTCCCTCAGAGGGAAGAACAGGGTTGCTCTGAGAGTCCCTTGCCTGCCCCCATCCCCTACAGCCCCAAGGAGATCTCCCGGCTCAGGCCTGGGCTCTCCCTCTCTTCTCAGAACACAGGTTCCCATGAGCCAGTCCAGGGGCTGAGCTGTCCTTGCTATGTAAATAGGAGAATGAGTCAGGATGTAGAGCCCCAGATCTCCCCCTCACCCCCTCCCTCCCTTCAGCTCCTCCTCACCCAGCATGACAGCATCCCTGTGAATCCTGCCCTTTCAGGCCTATGGTTTAATTGAGTCACATTCTCTTTCCTGGTTCTTGAAAAAAAAACAATCAGAATCATGCCTTCCCTCAAAGCCATAGAGCTACACTGATCTTTGCATGTCCAGTCCCAGGCACAGCACTTGTTGCTTGGTTGATTGGTTGGTGTGGAGCTGGGTGAGATGTTGGTGATCTTCTGGGAGCCAGTTGTGCTACAATGGGGCAGATAGAAGATGAGACTTAGCACAGGAAGCCCAGTATCCTGGCACTCCCCCAGGGTCACAGCCTCAGTTACTCTACACTCCCTCACCCCTTCACACCCTCCTCCCACACACAGACAATCCCCTGTCTTGTTATTATGGCTGCTACCAGACATCCCTCCCATTCATCACTGTCTCTACTCACAAAACATCCACCCTCGTTTGGACTTTGCTCACTTCTTGCACCAGCCAGCCTGCAATGCTCTGGCTCCTCACTTCCGAATCTAAGAATCCTGAGTTTCTTTCTGGAATCAGCTCAAGCTCAGCACTCCGCATGGAGCCTTTCCTGCTTCCTATCCTCCTCCAGATCACCCTGCATTTGTCTATATTTCAGGTGACTGATACACACGCATGCTTTCTCCTGCATTCAGATTTAAGCCTCTTACACTCCCTTGGTCAGGCAGTCGACTAGTATCTATTAAGTGCCTACTAAGTGCCAAGGCACCACACTAAGTGCTGGGAATACAAGGAAAGTCCAAAAACAAAAGTCCCTTCAAGGAATTCATGGACTAATAGGGAAAATAACATGGGCATAACTACATACAAACAAGCTAGATACAGGAAAACTGGAAAAATCAGTAGAGGGAAGGGACTGGATTAAGAAGACTTGGAAAAGGCTTCTGTAGAAGGCACAACTTTAGCTCAGACTTGAAGTAAATTGGAAATTGGAGATGTGGAGGGACAGAGCTCCAGGTGGGGGCCACAGTCAAAGAAAATGCCCTGACTCTGGAGATGGACCAGGAAGGAGGCTAGTGTCAGTGGACTGGCAAAGTACATGGGAGGAAAGACTGGAAAGGCGGAGTGCAGTAAGTTATGAAGGGCTTTGCATGCCAGGCAGAGGATTTTCTATTTGATCCTTAGGGTAATAAGCGACACTGGAAATGATTGAATTGTGTGTGGGGTGACACAATCACCCTCTCTTTGTAGCTTTAGTGTTTAATATGGTGTCCGACATACAGTAGGCTCCATGAAAATGTGTGTCGATTGACTGATGAGGAAGATTTCTCTATACCAAAGAAGTCACAAATCTCATTTTATAGATGAGAAAATGGAAACTCTGAGAAGAAAATAGATAGAAATAAGGACAATACAATGAGTTCTCTTTTGGACACATTGAGTTTGAGATGTTTGTGGGGCATCCAGTTTGAGGGGCCAAAAAGAAAATGAGAGATGTGAGACAAGGTCAGGAGAGAGGTCAGGGCTGAATATCTAAATCTCAAACTCATCCTCAAAGAGCTGATCATTGAACCCCTGGGAGGTGAAGAAGTCACCAAGGAAGTTACTAAAGAGGGAGAAGAGAACGGAGTCCAGGAAAGAGGCACCTCAGAGCACTAAGAGTACACCTACAGTAAGTGGCCATGATACAGATGAAGATCCAGCAAAGGCGATGGAGGAGTGATTACCCAGATGGCAGAACCAGAAGAGGGCAGGGCTGTGGAAGCCCAGAGAACAAGGAGACTACAAGAAGAAATGGTGGTCAATGATGTCAAATGCTGAAGAGAGGCCAAGAATGGCGAGGAGTGAGAAAAGGCCATGATTTGTGTCAGTTAAGAAATCTCTGGTCACTTTGGAGAGAGCAGCTGACAGTAAGAATGTTTCAGCTCCATTGGGAAAGCCGTGGAGGCTTAAAGAGAGGACAAGAGTGCTGCTTAGTGGGGATGCGACCAAAACCACTTACAGAAGAAAGAGGGAAGAGGATCTGTCCGATGGTATCTTGTTAGTGAGTTTTCTGATAGAGAGAATACTCTTGGGACTGAAAAGGACAGAGGGAAAACTGAACAGGGAGGTAATGCCCAGGTGAAATAAGATGAGGAAATAGGACCCATTACTCTTCAGTCCCAGATGAATGATAAGAACCAGCAGATGTGATGGCAGAGCCACCGTCAGAGATGTTCAATAGATCATGGGCAGAGCTCGGTGGCCTACTCAGACTGAGCGTTGACTCAAAGTCTGGCACCAGTATGGTGAGCCCCTGGGAGCAAGGATCCACCAGTCTTCCTGAGGGGGAGCGAACTGGGCCCCATTGGGAAAAGAGTGGCTCCAAGCTTCCTGGCTGATCGGCGACTGTGAGAGGTTGATAGACTTCAGGCTGGGTGAGACCTGGAAACCCAGTCTCAAAATAAATAAAAGACAAATGAATAGATGGAAGCATCATGAATAAATAAGTAAATAAACAAATGGATAAATACATAAATGAATAAATGAAAAAAATCACAAAAGATTGGAAAGATACTACGAGATTGGAGAATTCATACTAACCCCAATTAGCATTTATATAATGCAAAGTTCTTCATATATGTGAAATCATTTGGTCCTCATAACAACCCTTTGAAGTAAATAGCATCATAATTACCATTTTACAGATTAGGAAACTGAGTCACAGAGAAGTTAATTGACTTACTCAGCATTACACAACTTGCTGTCCTTTTGTCGTTTCTCAGATGTGTCTGACTCTCTGTGGTCCTTTTGGGAGTTTTCTTGGCAGAGATACTAGAGCAGTTTGCCTTTTGCTTCTCCAGCTCATTTTATAGATGAGAAAACTGAGGCAAAGAGGGCAAACTAACTTGCCCAGGGTCACACAGCTAGTAAGGGTCTGAAGGTAAATTTGGACTCAGAAAGAAGAACCCAGTTCTCTATGCACTATGGAGCCATCTAAGAAGTGTCTAAACCAGGAGTCAGACTCATTCCTTCCTAACTCCAATCCTGTGGTCTCTCCACTATGCCACCTAGCTGCCTCAAGCAAATGCAATCCTAGTTTACACAGAAGGAAGGGAGCAGGGTGTTATAACTAGGGGCCAGGGAGCTCGACTCTGGGTCCCGGGGAAGTTCTAGAAGGGATGATTTAGGAGATGAGCAGCCAGAATCTAGGCATGGGAGTGTACACCACCAAGAAAGTGACCTTGTTCCTAACAGATCGGACCAGATGCCAGATCATCAGATGGTCATGATGATTTGCACTCGGACCCGACTGAATGACTTGGCACAAAAGGCAGTCCTCAGTGGCTCAAAATTAGTTTAGCAGCAAGGCACTAGGGAGGTGCCCCGGGGATCTGTGCATAATATTTCATCATTTACCCTAATAAAAGCATGGAGGGAATACTCATCAAACCCCAGATGACACAAGATTGTGGCAAGAGTCTGAGCATGGAATGGAGGGGCCCAAGTTCCAATTCTGTTTCTGTTTCTTCCTGTATATGTGAACCTGGGTAAGTCACTTTCAAAAATACCAGGGTCACAGATCTAGGTCTGATAGGTACCTCTGAAGGCATCCAGTTCAAACCTCTCATTTTTCAGAGGAGGAAACTGAGGCCCAGACAGACACGTGACCTGTATCAGATTATGCCAATAGTAAGCAGCAGAGTTATGATTCACATCCAGATCCACCAGCTGCAAATCCGGCATTCTCTCCACTGTGGCACATTGACCTGGGCCTCAGTTTCCTCCTCTGCAGAGCACTGAGCTAGTTAGGTATGTGACAGTGGCAATTCGTATCCGCCAAGGTCCCTCATGACTCCCGAGGTCTACGATCCTGAGACCCTTGGACTAGCTAACTTCTAAGGTCTTGTCAGGCTAGAACATTGGTCCAAATCTGTTAAGATGAAAGTCACTAGAAAAAAAATGCAAATTCTTGTACCTGGGTTCAAAAACCTCAAGTCTACACACACACATGATGGGGAGGCCTGCGTAGAGAAGTTTGCTGAAGAGGTGTGGGTAGTTCTTCAACCATAAAGTCAATATGATTCATCATAGTGAAACAACTTTCATGATGACAACAATAACAACAAAGACAATTTTGGACTGCGCTGGCAGATCTTGCTTCCAGAAATAAGGTGACAGTCTCACTGTCCTCTGCCCTAGACAGAGAAAACGCAGATAATCGTGCTCAGTTCTGGGCTCTTCATTCTTGGAAAGATGCTGACAAGCTTGTCAGTGCCCAGAGGAAGGTGACTTCATGTGCAGTATGAAATTTGTTGGAAGAATGGCACTTGGGGTATTTAACCTAGAGAAGATTCTGCTCTGGGGATGAGGAATTAAGCTGCCTTGCTGTATTTTAATGGCTGTAATGTGGAGGAGTTATTAGATTTGTTTGGGCCATCTGGTTGCAGAGGACAGAAGTCAGGAAGGCTTGATTTCAGGACACAACTTCTCACAATGAGAGCCATGCCCAAGTGGACAGGCTGCCTCCAGAGGGCTGCCTTCCCTGGGCACCTCCAAGTCATGTCTGGCTGACCACATCTTCAGACATGCACCAGGATCAGACTATGGACCTATGAGTTCCCCACAAGCTCATCCGTTTTGCCATTCTCTGCTTCTGCAACTTTGCATTCTCACATTTTTGGTAAGTACAGGATAGCAAAATCAGCTGAATGCGACCTGAGAAATCATCAAACTCAATGCCTGCATTTAATAGTTGGGGAAACTGAGGCCCAGAGTGCTCCAGATTGTCGGTAACCAATGAGAACCTCAGGCACGGGCTCGCTCTTTGCCAATCACAGTCACTTTCCAGAATATCCTGCTGCCTCTCAAGAATAGGGTGATTTCTATATTTGTATTTGTCAGTCCAGTGCCAAGAACAATGGCTTAATAAATGCTGCCTCATTGATTGAATCCCATTATTTGATGCCAAATCCAGAGGTTTTGCATTATATCATCCTGATCTAGACCTAAGAACCCCAGGCAGCTGGATTCTCTGACTAGCCTCTCGTAGAAGGAAGTTGAGGCAGAAGCCTGAGTTACAGGGTCTGTGTTGTTTGGGGTCAAGAAGAAAAAGTTCAGATATGGCCTTGAGAAGAGAGAAAGCTGTGTCTGCTCACAATGGTGTCACTGGTCCTAAAGCGATGGAGACAGTAGGAAAAGGTTGAAACCTTGCCTCTGCTGCTTGCTACCTGTGTGACCGTTGGTCAACTTCTTTCTCTTTCTCAGGTTCAGTTTCCTCATCTGTAACAAGAAAGAGCTGGATTAGGTCACTAATGTCCTTTTCCAGCTCTAATCTTATATGATGTGACCCATGTCAGTGTTAGTTCTTGAGGGATGTTATGACAGGGCTAGAGTGACTCACTGGTCTTAGTCAAGGTGAAATGTCAGAACCTGGGAATAAACCAAGGGTGGGGAACCTGCAGCCTTGAAGCCACATGTGGCCCTCTAGGTCCTCAAGTGTGTCCTTTTGACTCAATCCAAACTTCGCAGAACAAATCCCCTTAATAAATAGATGTGTTCTGTAAAACTTGGAGTCATCAAAAGGTCACACCCAAGATGGAGCCTTGGAGAATGTCTGCTAAGTAGCTGACAAGACATGGATGAAGATTCAGCAGAAGAAAACTAAGAAGGAGCAGTCAGTTTGATGGAGAGATAGACAGAAGGATGGATGGATGGATGGACAGATAGAAAGATAGGTAGGTAGGTAGACAGACAGATAGAGATAGATAGATGATTGATAGATGACAGATAGATATAGATAGATGATTGATAGATGATAGATAGATAGACAAATAGACAGACAGATAAATAGATGGACAGATAGATAGATAGATAGATAGATAGATAGATAGATAGATAGATAGATAGATAGATAGATAGAGCTACTTAGGTATTGGGCATTTAATAAGCACTTACTATGTGTTAACCATTGTTTTAAGCACTGGCAATACAAACACAAGTAAATATAATCCCTTCCCTCAAGGAGCTTACATTCTAATGGAAAAAGACAAAACCTAAAGGGAGAGAGGAGATGGATGGTGAGAAAGTAGAGAAGTTTAGACAATGAATCAAGTTGGGAGCTGGGAATGACTAGGGGAGGATGATGAAACTGGAGGGAAAGAGAATGTGCTGCAACAGAAGGTAGTCAATGGTGTCAAATGCAACCCAAGTCATGGGGGTTAGGAACTGATAAATACTAAATTTGGCAATTTTGACACCACCAGTAACTCTGGAGAAAAGCAATTCAGAGGAGATAATTGAGAGGCACTGACTGTAGAAATTGTCTTTCTATTTCTCCCTCAGTTACCTGTTATAGAGGTTCTGTGAATCAACGGCCACTAAGGATCGTTGCCCCATGGTGCTGCCGAGGAAACGGTGTCTGTGAGAGCAACTGTCCTTGGTTATACTGAGAAGTTGAGGGACCAGCCCCTTGGTGATATGCTAGAATCTTCAGCAATGTAGCATCCCTGAGGGCACACTGGTGTTAAGATGAAATTGTGTGTACGTGCATGTGTGTACATGCGTGTGTGTGTGCATATGTATTGGGGTGGGTGGACTCTTTTTGTATTCCTCTTTTAAAATAAAACTAAACTAAAACTCCCCATTGGAGCCTCCCCAATAGGTTGTCCTTCCTCATTGTTATCAGCCGCAGTCTTCCCTGAAGCCCACCCCTGCCTCCCCCCACCCCTACACACGGAGGTTTTTCATCCTGTGACACATTATTGAGCCATGCAGAGGCCCTGTTTCAGGTTGCAGCTTAGGCTGGGTAGAGCTTTATTAGAAATGGAGCAGTTTCTAACACAAAATAGTGCAGGGCCAATCGCCAAAGCCTTTCAGGCTAATGAGCCCGCCCTTTTCAGGATGCCTCAACCTGCGGCAGCCAGCCGCCACCATTCACTGGGCTCCGTCCCCATCTCCTGGGACCCCCTCTTGCCCCATCATACAAGGTCGGCCATTGTGAGCCAGAGAAAGAAGGACGAGCCCGGCTATGGCTTGAAAGGATGTCTTCCTTCATTAGACTTCCCTTGACAAGCCCTGAAAACAATGATTCATGAGAGCGATTTTTTGCTTCAAAGGAACCCTTTTGTGGGCTTTAGGCTCAGAGATGAATCGGCCATAATCTCCCCACCGAATGAAGTGGTTTCCCCAACACATAATTCTTCCATCAGGAAACAATGGCTTTTTTTTTCAGGGCACTAAGGGTAAGCTTACCCAAAGGGGGAAAATGTGCCCAAACTGATAAACGGAAAACATTATCAAAGCAGCGCCAGGCACATGACCTATGCCGTATTGTCCCTATCATTGCCCAACATGCCAACTGGACATAGGTGTTCCAGCTTCCCCCATTTGACAATGTATCCTCAGTGCATGCTAACGAGGGAGGGGTGCATGATGGGTAATGGGATGGAGAACTGGGTTTGAGTTTTGCCACTCTGGGATCCTGGGAAAGCCAATCACCTCTCCGTACCTTGCTTTCCTCATCGTTAAAGTCAAGGAAATGTCTCTAGGGTCTCTTCAGTTTCACAATCTTTTGATCCGTCCTTCAAGGGCCCTCCCAGATCTGACATGCTCAGTTCTCTGTTCTAAGGTCCCTCCAGGTTCGGTCACTCCATATTTTGCCATTTATGTTCAAAAGTCCTTCCCAGCTCTGACATCCTACATTCTAGACTCTAATGTATTTAAAGCCCTGCACAACTTGGTTTGGGCTCATATTCCCTAGCAAAGTGTCACACATTATTCCTCCT
Organism: Phalanger gymnotis; assembly: GCA_028646595.1. Lineage (NCBI taxonomy): Eukaryota > Metazoa > Chordata > Mammalia > Diprotodontia > Phalangeridae > Phalanger > Phalanger gymnotis. The sequence goes on along the minus strand of CM053625.1, from coordinate 324,024,665 downwards.
CAGTCACTCCATGTTCAAGATAAATTGGTCTGCTTGAAATTCTCCCTGCCAGACCTTCCAGCTCCCAGTGCTGTGTCTTTTCATTGTTTGCTCCCCAGACTGGAATGGTCTTCTTCTTCACCATGACCCATATGTATGTATAAGCACACATACATACATGTGTGTGTATGTATAGGCACATGTACATATATACATACACTAAATATGTGTACTAAATATATCCACATGCTAAATGTAGATACTAAATATTCATATTAATATATACTATATGTATACTAAATATGCATATGTACATACATATATGTATATATTCACATATATAGGTAAATACCTATCTCAAAAGAAAGAAAAAAAAAGGAAGGAAGGAAGGAAGGAAGGAAGGAAGGAAGGAAGGAAGGAAGGAAGGAAGGAAGGAAGGAAGGAAGGAAGGAAGGAAGGAAGGAAGGAAGGAAGGAAGGAAGGAAGAAACATAGATAGATAGATAGATAGATAGATAGATAGATAGATAGATAGATAGATAGATGAATAGATGATAGGTATTTACACATCTACTTATATTCCCTCCTAGTATATTATGAGCCCCTTGAGGGCAGGGACTGGGGTGTTTTGACCTTTATCACCCCAGCTCTTAGCACAAGGCTAGGCACCTACTAGACAACTAGTAATAAGTGTTGAATTGTAAAGTTGGAGTAGGGTTCCATCCAGCTCTGACATTCTGGGTTCTATGATCTAAGAGACTTCTCAGGTCTAAAATTCTAGATTCTGACATTTGTTGCCTCTCTAACCAGCAGAGAGTCAAAGAGCCTGAGTCTTTTCCCATACCTATTCAATCATACTCCTCAACCCCCTGAACCCCCTAGTGGCTGCACTCAAGGAACATCCACTTATGAGCTGATTCAGCTCAGGGACAGATGGACGTGATCAATTACCTTTCTTTGGAAGTCAGGCTCTAACCATAAGTCAGAACAAAGCAGACCAGAAAGGTGGAGTGGATGGTGCATTGAATTTGGAGTCAGAAAGATCTGGGTCCAGCTCTTCCTTTATACCATGAGCTCTTAATCCCCATGAGTCCTATGGATAGATTTCAGAAGGTCTATGAAATTAATGGGAAAAAATTACAGTTTTCTTTTCATTAACCTCTAACTGAAATCTAGCAAATAAAAAAAGAAGCCATTACTTTAAGGAGACTGTAGGTGTCACCAGAATAGCAAAAGAATCTATGACCCCAAAACAGTTCAGAACCTCTGTCTTGGACATTGTTAGCTGTGTGTCCCTGGGAGAATCACACAAAGTCTCTGTGCCCCGGTTTCCTCATCTCTAAAATGAAGGAGTAGGGCCTGATGCCTCGAAGGTCACTGACTGCTAGCTCTGAAGCTATGATGCTATGACATTTGGGGAGCAGCTAGGTGGCACAGTAGCACTGGGTTTGGAATCAGCAAGACTCATCTTCCCAAGTTCAAACATGACCTCAGACACTTACTATCTGTGTGACCCTGGACAAGTCGCTTTGCCCCATTTGCTTCGGTTTCTTCATCTGTGAAATGAGCTGGAAAAGGAAATGGCAAACTACTCCAGTATCTTTGCCAAAAAAAAAAAAACCAATGGCATCACAAAGAGTCAGAAACAACTGAAAACAGCTGAAAACAAGATGACATTTTCATTGGCACAGGGAAGGAGAACAACACATTTGAAATTGTGTCTTTAAAATTGATTACCAATCATAACATTCCAAATTTAGAGCTGGAAGGGCCAATACAAATCATTTAGTACAACCACCTCATTTTACACACAGGGAAACTGGGTCTCAGAGAAGGAAAGAAATTTTTCAGAGATCAGACAGACAGCAATCAGGGCCATTCACTTAGTCCTGGGTCCTCTGTCCAATGCCTTTCCCCCAGCACATCTTCTGTCTACCAGAGAATGACCACATCCATTAGAACAAAGGCTCCAGAAGGCTAAAGGCAGTAAGTATCTTCAGGATCATCTTGCCCCCCACAGCCACTTTACAGAGAAGGAAGATAGGGATTGCCTGGAGTTTCCAAGCCAGTTACTGACAGAGGCAAGGCCAGATTTGGGAGCCTGAGCTCTTCTGGCACATCAGTTAGGGCTATTCCAATATGAATGAAGGGAGAAAAGGCTAAATTCACCCACAGGATATGCAGAACCCTTTTCTTTTCCTCTAGATTGACAGATGGGAGCCATGCCTTTCCTGGCATCTCAGCATGTGGAGCCCCTCAAGGTTACACCATCTCACACAGGAGGACAAAGAAGGATGAAGGCCTTCCAAGGCTAAGAGCAATATAAAGGCTAAGTTCCCTCTAGTTCATGGCTTTTCCATGACAAAAGTGGCTAGTCTCGAAATCACCCTAAGACATAGACTATGTGGCCTGCTAGAGCTGGAAGAAATCTTAGAACTGATCAAGTCAAAGTTCCCTCACTTCTTGGTAGAATGTGTGCTAAGGAGGGTGGCCAAGGCATTGAAGACTGTAGACCATTCTGTATGAATATTGGGAATTGAAACAGAGACTGTTGGCAGTGGAGCCAAGATGGCACTGTGAAAGGAGGGAATTACTCGATCTTTCTCACAACTTCTGTCAGATACATCTGAAAAAGTGAATCTGAACAGATTTGAGAGTTAGACGCCACTAGTAGACTGAGAGGGGGCAGGAGTGGCAGGCATGCAGAACAGCACCAGACCACACCAAATGGGAACAGCAGAGGAACCCAACAAGCACAGCAGTCTTGGAAAGCGCTGGGTGAGCTACACACGGTACCAGGAGCAGGCACAGGGAAGACGTACTAGCTACAGTGGCAATCGAGCCACAGGCCTCTCAGCCCAGGACAGGAGTCTGTTGGAGCTACAGAAAACACCAGTGCAGAGCCTGCAGCCATGGAAGCAGCTACCCCAGAGGCCTCCAAGCCACACATAGTCTTTAGAAACACACCTTCTTGAACTTCTGGGAGTCATGATGGCCAGGTAAATTGGCTCTCCCTCCCTTCCTCACCCAGAGAATACTCCCTTGGGAGAAATCTGAGATAGAGGAGCCAGAAGTGGGGCTTCAGTAGCCTTTTGGTGAGAGAAGGTGGGGAGAGAGCCCTTCTTGTGGTGGTGGAAGGAGACTAGTGCAGGAAGAGAACTGTCCCTGCAGGCCCTACCTCAGCAGAACAGTGAGAGTTACCGAGCCTCAGGGGGGTGAAGTTAGCAAACATCAACACCAGGACCCCAGATGTGCCTTTGCACAGCCAGGGGAAGTGGCAGACACCAGCACAGACAATGGCTGAGACTACCCATGCTGTAGAGAAGTCCTGAGGAAGAGGAGACCTCCAGAAGCCAGACCACCCCTCCCCAACACCTCAGGAAAACAGAGGCCATAGCACACAAAGCCAGTGAGCAGGCCCACAATTTCCAACACAAGAACCTTTGGACAGAGCCCCTTGAACCTCAGAAGCAGAGATGCACTTTAGAAGCTGGTGGGGCGGGGTGGGGGGAGAGGGGTCATGGAAAAGCATACTAAAAAGCCAAAGACTATTGATTCCTATTATGGAGACAGTGAAGATCAAAATACCAATTCAGAAGAGGACAGCATGGACACTATACCCACATCTGAAACCTCAAAAGGGAATGTTAACTGGTCTCCAGCCCAAAAAGCATTCCTGGAACAACTCAAGGAGGACTTTAAAAACCAAATTAGAAAGGTAAAAGAAAAAATGGGAAAAAATTCTCTGATGAGCACAAATCTTTAAAAAGTAAAATTGGCTAAATAGTTAAGGAGATTCAGAATATAAATGGAGAAAAAATGTCTCATTGAAAAGTAAAATCAACCAAATAGAAAAGAAGACAGAGAAGCTAAATGAAGAAAACAGCACATTAAAAATTAGAATTGGGCAAGTAGAAGCTAATGATTCTATGAGGCATCAAGACTCAGTCAAAATCTAAAGAATGAAAAAAATAGAAGAAGATGTGAAATATCTGATCGGAAAAACAACTGACCTGGAAAATAGATCCAGGAGAGACAATCTAAGAATTATTGGTCTACCTGAAAGCCATAATGAAAAAAAAAAAAGAGAGCCTGGACAGTACCTTCCAAGAAATACTTAAGGAAAACTGCTCTGAAGTCCTAGAACCAGAGGATAAAATAGTCATCCAAAGAATCCACCAATCACCCCCCTGAAAGAGATCCCAAATTGAAAAATCTAAGGAATATTGTAGCCAAATTCCAGAATTATCAGGTCAAGGAGAAAATACTTCAAGTAGCCAGAAAGAAGCAATTCAAATATTGTGGAACTACAGGCAGGATCACCCAGGATCTTGCAATTTCCACAATAAAAGAAAGGAGGAATTGCAATATGATATTCTGAAAGGCAAAGAATCTTGGACTACAACCAAGAATCAACTACCCTGCAAAACTGAGCAGAATTTTTCAGGCAAGGAGATGGACATTCAATGAAATAAAGGAATTCCAGACTTACCTGAAGAAAAGGCCAGAGCTCAATGGAAAATGTGATCTTCAAATACAAAACTGAAAAGAGACATAAAAACGTAAATAGGGGGAGAAACAATGTTATTCAATAAGGGAAAATTGTTTACATCCTTATATAGGATGACATTGATTTATTTATGTTACGTATATATGTCAATCTTGAAAATGGTACAGTTATTGTGACAATTGAAAGGGATATTCATAGACTGAGGGTGTCAGTATAAAGTAACTGATGTGATGATAAAAAACATAATTAAGGGGTGCAAAGGGATTGTTCTGGGAGAGGAGGTAAAGAGGAGGTAGAAAAGGGTAAATTATGCCACATGAAGAGGCACAAAAACATGGAGGGAAAGAAGGGAGAGAGAAAAGCAACGTTTGAGTTTTACTCTCATCAGATTTGGTTCAAAGAGGGAATAACATACTCTGATAAGTATAAAAATCAAATTTGTCCTACAGGCAGTAGGAGGGGAAAGGGGAAAGGAAAGGTAGGATGGACAGAAAGGAGGGAAGGAGTAGCAAGGGGAAAAGGGTAAGATAAAGGAGGGGTGTCATTAAGGAGGGACAAATGAGGAAGAGGGTGGTCAAAAGCAAAACTCTTTTGAGGAGTGGAAAGGAGAAGGGAGAAATAAAGGCACAAAAAGGGGAGAAATAGGATAGAGAAAAATACACAGATAGTAATCATAACTGTGAATGTGAATGGAATGAACTCTCCCATAAAACAGAGGCAGATAACATAATGGATTAAAAACCATAAGCCTACAATATGTTGTTTACAGGAGACACAATTTGAAACAGGGGGATACACACAGGGTAATGGTAAAAGGCTGGAGTAGAATATATTGTGCTTCAGCTAAAGTTAAAAAAAAGCAGGGGTAGCAATCCTAATCTCAGACAAAGCGAAAGCAAAGATAGATCTAATTAAAAGATATAAGAAAGGACACTATATCCTGCTAAAAGGCACCATAGACAATGAGGCAATGTCATTATTTAACATATACGCACCAAGTGGTATAGCATGCAAATTCTTAGAGGACAAGTTAAGGGAGTTACAGGAAGAAATAGACAGCAAAACTTTACTACTGGAGGGCCATCTCTGAACTTGATAAATCTAACCTCAAAATAAACAAGAAAGAAGGTAAGGAGGTGAACAGAATTTTGGAAAAGGTAGATATGATAGACCTTTGGAGAAAACTGAATGGGGATAACAAAGAATATACCTTTTGTCAGCAGTACATGGCACATACTCAAAAGTTGACCATGTATGAAGGCATAAAAACCTCACAATGCAGAAAAGCATAAACTAAAAATTAATTGGAAACTAAATAATCTGATACTAAAGAATGAGGGGTAAAAGAACAAATCATAGAAACAATTAATAACTTCATTTGAAAGAATGACAATAATGAGACAACATACCAAAACTTATGAGATGCAGCAAAAGCAGTTCATAGGGGAAATATTATATCTCTAAATGCTTACATGAATAAAATAGAGAAAAAGGAGATCAATGCATTGGGCATGCGACTGAAAAAGCTAGAAAAAGAACAAATTGAAAATCCTCAATTAAATGCCAAATTAGAAATCCTGAAAACCAAAGGAGAGATTAATAAAATTGAAATGAAGAAAACTATTGAAGTAATAAATAAAACTAAGAGCCGGTTTTGTGAAAAGCCAATAAAATATATCAACCTTTGGTTAATTTGATTAAAAAAGGAAGAAGAAAACCAAATTATTAGTATCAAAAATGAAAAGGCTGAATTCACCTCCAAAGAAGAGGAAATTAAAACAATAATTAGTAATTATTTTGCCCAACTGCATGCCCATAAATTTGGCAACCTTAGGGAAATGGATGAATATTTACAAAAATATAAATTGTCCAGGTTAACAGAAGGGGAAATAAAATACCTAAATAACCCCATCTCAGAAAAAGCATTTGAGCAAGCCACCAATGAACTCCCCAGGAAAAAATCTCCAGGGCCAAATGGTTTTACATGTAAATTATATCAAACATTTAAAGAACAATTAACTCCCATATTTGTAGACTATTTGGGAAAACAGAAGAAGTCCTACCAAATTCTTTTTATGATACAAATATCGTATTAATAGCTAAATCAGGAAGGGTCAAAACAGAGAAAGAAAATTATAGATCAATTACCCTAATGAATATTGATGCAAAAATTTTAAATAAAATATTAGCAAAAAGATTGCAGCAACTTATCCTGAGAATAATACACTATGTATATCCTACACTATGGTAAGATTTATTTCAGGAATTCAAGGCTGGTTCAATATTGGGAAAGCAATCAGCATAATTGATCATATCAACAACAAAACTAGCAGAAACCATATGATTACCTCAATAGATGCAGAAAAAGCTTTTAACAAATAAAATATGCATTCCTATTAAAACCACTAGAAAGCATAAGAATAAATGGAGTCTTCCTTAAAATTATAAGTAGCATCTACCTAAAACCATCAGTAAGCAGTATATGTCATAGGGATAAGTTATGTCCATTCCCAATAAGATCAGGGGTGAAGCAAAGATGTCCATTATCGTCCCTATTATTCAATTTGATACTAGAAATGTTAGCTTTAGCAACAAGAGAAGAAAAAGAAATTGAAAGAATTAGAACAGGCAAAGAAAAAACTAAATTCTCACTCTTTGCAGATGATATGATGACTTACTTAGAGAATCCTAGAGAATCAAGTAAAAAACTACTTGAAATAATAAAAAACTTTGGCAAAATTGCAAGATATAAAATAAACTCACATAAATCCTCAGTATTCCTACATATTACTAACAAAGCCCAACAGCAAGAGATAGAAAGAGAAATTCCATTTAAAGTTACTGTAGACATTATAAAATATGTGGGAATCTAGCTGCAAAGACAAACTCAAGGCCTATATGAACACGATTACGAAACACTTTTCATACAAATAAAGTCAGTTCTAAATAAATGGAAAAACATCAGTTGCTTGCAGTTAGGCTGAGCTAATAAAATAAAAATGACAATTTTACCTAAATTAATTTATTTATTCAATGCCATATCAATCGAACTACCAAAAAATTATTTTACAGAACTGGATAAAATGATAACAAAATTTATCTGGAAGAACAAAATGTCCAGAATAGCAAGGGAATTAATGAAAAGAAATACTAAGGAAGGTGGCCTAGCCATACCAGATATTAAACTGTACTATAAAGCAGCAGTAATCAAAACTACTTGGTACTAGCTAAGAAACAGAGTGGTGCATCAGTAGAATAGGTTAGGCACACAAGATGCAGTAATCACCGACTATAGCAATCTACTCTCTGATAAACCCAAAGAATCCCGCTTCTGGGCTAAGAATTCACTATTTCACAAAACCTGCTGGGAAAATCAGGAAATTGTATGGCAGAAACTGGGCATAGACCAATATCTTACACAGTATACCAAAATAAAGTCAAAATGGGTTCATGATGTAGTAATAAAGGCTGAAACTATAAGCAATTTGGGAGAGCAAGGAATAGTTTACCTGTTAGACTTATGGGAAAGGGAAGAATTCATGACCCAACAAGAGATAGAGAGCATTACAAAATGCAAAATGGATAATTTTGATTATGTTAAATTGTAAAGTTTTTGTATAAAGAAAGCCAATGCAACAAAGATTAGGAGGAAAGCAAAAAATTCGGAGAAAATTTTTACAACCAGTGTCTCTGATAAAGGCCTCATATCTAAAATATACAGGGCACTGAGACAAATTTATAAGAATGCAAGTCATTCTCCAATTGAGAAATGATCAAAGGATATAAACAGGCAGTTTTCAGAGGAAGAAATTAAAGATATCTATTGGCATATGAAAAATGCTCTAAATCACTATTGATTAGAGAAATACAAATCAAAACAACTCTTAAATACCACATCTCTCCTGTCAGATTGTCTAACATGACAAAACAGGAAAATGATAAATGCTGGTGAGGATGTGGGAAAACAGGAGCACTGTTACATTGTTGATGGAGTTGTGAACTGATCCAGCCATTCTGGAGAGCAATTTGGAACTATGCCCAAAGGGCTATAAAAATGTACATACTCTTTGACTCAGCAATATCACTTCTAGGGCTATATCCCAAAGAGATCACAGAAGTAGGAAAGGGACCCATATGTACAAAAATATTTATAGTAGCTCTTTTTGTGGTAGCTAAGAATTGGAAAACAAGGGTATGCCCATCAATTGGATAATGGCTAAACAAGTTGTGGTATATGAATGTAATTGAATACTCTTGTGTTATAAGAAATGAGGAGGACATGGACTTCATAATTACCTGAAAAGACCTAAATGATCTGATGCTGAGTGAGGGGAGCAGAACCAGGAGAACATTGTACACAACCACAGTCATATTGCTTCTGTGATGACTAACTTTGATAGACTTGGCTCTTCTCAATAATACAAGGTTCAAAGACAGTTCCAAAGGACTCATGATGGAGAGAGCTATCTACATCCAGAGAAAGAACTAGAGTCTGAATGCAGATTGAGGCAAACTATTTGCTCTCTTCTTTTTCTTTTTTATCTTTATTTGGTTTTGTTTCTTCTTTCTCATGATTCATTCCATTTGTCATAATTCATCATAATAGAACATATATCAGATTCCATACCATCTTGGGGGGAGGGGAGAAGGGAGGGAGGGGAAGAAAATTTGGAACTCAAAAACTTGTGGAACTGAGTTCTGTAAACTAAAAACAATAAATCAATTAAAAGAAAAGAAAAGAATAAAAAGAAACAGACTGTTCAACCTAGAGAAGATCAAAAATGGGGACCCAATAACCCTTCTCACATATTTCATGATCTTAGTGATCATAGGTATAGACCCTGAAGGGACTAGAGGAGAAGGGATTAATCCAGACTTTATTTTACAAATAAAGAAACTGAGGCCCAAACAGGAGCAGTGATGCACCCAAGATCAGAAGACACAGGCCAGCTTCTGAAACCAGCCCTCTCACTCCAAATCCCTCACCCTTTCCCAGTGTGACCACATGTGAAACAGCAGTGAGACTTACTGCAGAGCAGAACTAGGCCCAATGAATGGAAGTTGTAGAGATACAGAAAAAGATATTTTGGCTAAATCATAGATAAGCTTTTTAAGAATTAGAGCAGTCCAAAAGACTACCTTGGAATTAAGTGTGGGACATGAACTCTTCAGTACCAGGAGTCTTTAAGCACTGGCTTAATGATAATGTTGTAGAAAGGAAGCATGATTTGTGTAGAGTTTGAACCAGATGACCTCTGAAATACAGCGTAAGTCTAAACATCCATGAAATTTTGGCCCAAAGGGAGGGAGTAACCAGTCAAGGGCCATATAGCCATTCATTGAAATAACCAGGCCTATGATCTAGATCTGTTACTTGTCAGGCAGGAATCTTTCAGTTATAAACCTCTTCAAATACCTGCATATAACTCTGAGTTCCCAAAGAGAAAGGTCCTAACCCTCCATTTGATAGATGAGGAAACTGAGCCACAGAGAAGTCATGTGACTCTCCCAGGGGCACATAGCTAGTCATTTCTAAAACAGAATTTCTGAACCTTTTTTTTTGGAGGAGGGGTGCATCATGGACTCTTCTGAATCTGGAGAGAGTGGTCGCAAATCAGACAGGAATGCCAGAGAACTTAGTACACAATGGCAGACCATGTGGTAAGCCTTGAAGGACTCCATCTTTCCAGAAGGATTGTAGTTGGTGACTCCACAGGACAGGATAGCCAAGAGACACTCTAACTCCAGCACAGGCTAGATGGCCTCTGAGGTTCCTTCCAATCCCAACTCTAATATGATATGTTAAGAACATTACTCTGCTGGATCTGAAGGGGTGCTCACTTAAGTAAGCCATTGACGTGCCCTGCAGTGCTGATTGGAAATATGCAAACAATTCTTTTTCCAAGCCCTTGTTAGATGCCTTTACACATTGGATGGGATCAGTCTGTCTCATTCCAACCTGCTCCCTGACCTATGGATCACTTCTCTAATGTGGTTATAACACTGACCTGTAAATCATTTTCAACTCTTCGGGATTTCCATGAAGGAGTAAACAGACCCTCAAATGTGCTCCAACATCCCTGATCCCAACACACATATACACAAATGTCACAAGATAGTATTTGGCATATATTGGATATTTACTTATCAGTGTACTATGTTATTTCCTCCCAATAAAATGTAAACCCTTTGAGGGCAGGAGATGTTTAGCTTCTGTCTTTGTATCTTCAACAATTAACAGCATTTGGAGCAAATTAAGTGCTTGGTAAATCATTACTGAATTGGACTGAGTTGATTTACCCTCCTATAGACCTATGATTTGAATTCAACTGGAATGAACAGGGTGGGTTTTGATATCATGGCTATTCATGACCACTGTACCATGGACACCTCACCTGTCTCCGAGATGCATGTCATTAGGAATGATGGGGAGAGAGAAGATGTCTCTGTCCAGTAGGACTTTCCCTGTGTAACTATTTCTCCATTGGTCTATAAGGTCAAATTGACCTTAGACATGGCTTGGTTTGTTTCTTTGGTAATTTTCAGCTGCTTAAGTCAAATAACTCTGACTATGTGTGTGTATGTACATATATATATATACATATGTCTGTATGTATATGTATATGTGTGTGTATTTATCTATATGTGTGTATGTATTTATCTATATGTATGTGTGTCTATTTATGTGTGCGTGTGTGTGTGTGTACCTCCATAACTTGGCATGTAATAAGTACTTAAGAAATGCTTTTCCTTTCATCCATTCACAGATGAGGGGGCCATTCCTCCCAGGAGGAACATTTTAGGAGAAAGCCAATGCTACTTTTCCATGTTAGGCCACTCTGCCTGAAGAAGCTGCCACATTTCAGACCTTTACTGAGGGTCTAAGTAAGCACTACATTCAGTGAGTGATAAACTGCATCTCTTTGTCGGTCTGCAAAGCGGGTGCTTATTTAAAAGATATCCGTCAAAAAGAACCATCTCCGAGAAGAAAAGAGGAGATCAGACCCTGAGCTATTAACTGCAGTATCCATCATGACATATAATTAAATTAACCCAGGACAGACGTGCAGAATGTAAATCAGCCAGTCACCACAGTCTAACGTAGCAGTTAATGACAAGTCACAGGAAGCTGCCCCTTTAGGGGTAGGGGTTCTCTCATGGTAAGCTCCAGTTCAATTAGAGTTAATGGGGGCATTTCATTAATTAAGCAGCAGATACAATTCATGTTGGGAATTAGAGCCATTTGTAAAATGGGGGTGGGAAACACTGATAAAGCATTGTCAGCTCATCACTGTCAGCGTGGTCCAAGAATCACAAATCTCAGCATCAGAAGGGACCTTGCGGGCCCAAAAGCTGAACTCTTTCTGCCAAATGAAAAGGAAAGTCCTGCCATGGAATCTGCCTGACAGTGGTCATTGGTGGTCATTGGGCCTCTCTGTGAAGACTGCCAATGAGAAGGCACTCACTGCCTCCAGAGGCAGCCCATCCTGGCTCCACACAGCTCTTCCCAAGACCAAAGCTAAAATGGAGTCTTTGCCACTTCCCCTCATTGTTCCTGGTTCTGCTCTCTGCAGGAAAGCTGATAAAATCTAATCCCTTTTCTATATCACAGCTCTTCAGATGCAAGAAGATGGTTATTATCCCCCCCACCCCCATTACACGTCTTCCTTTCTCCAGGCTAAACATCCCTGGCTACTTCAACTAACCCTCAAATGGCATGAATTCAAAGTCTTTCCCCATCTTGATTTCCTGGTTGTGGGTACTCCCCAGCTCATTAAAGATATTCCTATGATGTCATCCTCAGAAGTGACCTCGATGGTCCAGAAGGGTCTGACCAGGGCAGAGTATAGAGGAACTATCACTCCTAAATCCTGGAAGGCATGTCACACTTTTATTAAAATAAAATTTTAGTGATAGTTTTTGTTTTTACATAAACTAAATGTCCTGCCCTCCCAAAAAGCCATCTCATATAACAAAGAAGTTTTATTTTTAAAAAGGAAAAACAATAAAAAATCTTCAAATTGATTCATACATCAAAACATGCAATGTGCGATGTGCCCCATGCCACAGACCTCTGATTGCTACAAAGGAGTGAGGGGAGGTTCCTTTTCAAATATTTTCTCTACAGCTGTGATTGTTCTTCGTAATTTTGCCACATTTGTTTTCAGTTATTATGTGGTTATTATTCCTTCCATTTATTTTGTTGTGGTCAGTGTGTAGATTATTTCACTTCGCATCAGTCCATCTGAGTCTTTCCAGGCTTTTCTGTATTCCCCATATTCAAAGTGACTTCTGGTACAATAATGTTCCATGATGTTCCTATACCACAGTTTTCACAGCTCTTCTCCAATCAGGGGGTGACTACTTTGTTTTCACTTCTGCAGAACCACAAAAGTTCTGCTAGAAATACTTTGATGTAGATGAAGCCTCACTTTTTATCGATAGAGGCTATCCTTAGTACTCCTTAGAGTACAAGCCACCACTAGAATTTCTGAGTCAAGATTTGTGGGAGTTTTAGCTGCTTTATTTGCCATCTATAACTCTCTTAAATGTAGCTCAAAATCTATTAGGTTGGGTTCTTTTAGCTTTGTTTTTTTTTAATTTTTTGCCATACCATGTTGTAGTTGAAAGTAAATTTTCTATCCACTGGAACTCCATTTTTTCCCAAATAACTGTCTATTTAGCCATATCTTATGCTTGCTCTCTCTAAACATCACAATGATCTATTAATTACTAACCTAATTTTTTTTCCAGTCCTCATCCTCCTTTCTCTCCTTGCAGCCTTGGACACTGCTGATCACCCTCTTCTCCTTAATGTTATCTTCCCTATGTTTTCATGACCCTGCTCTCTCCTGGTTCTCCTCCCTCCCTGACCACTCCTTCCTAGTGTTCTTTGCTGGATTTTCATCTGAGTCAAGCTGGCAATTGTTGGCTGTCCCCTAAGGCTCTAGTTTGGGCTGCTTATTTTATTCCTCTGTACAATTTTACTTGGTTATTTCATCAGATCCAGTGAATTCAATTATTGGCAATATGCAGATTGATCAATGGATGTATTTATCTAGCCCTAACCTTTCTCCTAACCTCTAGACTCACATCCCCAAGAACCTATTGGACATTTTTTTCAGTTTAAGTTAAATTTTGTCTTTTTTTAATCAGAAATAAATCCTTCTTTTCTCTCTCCCACCCCTTCACCAAATGAGAATTTAAAAAAAACTCTCTTGCAAGTATGTACAGTTTAGCAAAACAAATAGACACATTGACCATGCCCCAAACCCCTCATTTTATACTCTAGATAGCTCATCTTTCTATCAAGAAGTGGGAAGCATGTTGTATCATTAGTCCTCTGGAATCTCCTTTTTAATCTACCCTCTCTTTCCTCCCCTTTCTCACCTATTTCTTTGTTAAGGGAAATATATTGCTATACCCAAATATGTGTTTGTATTCTTCCTTCCTTTGACTGGTTTGGATATCATTTGCTCCCCCTGCCCAGTTCTCTTTGTGTAGACTTCTACTTGCATAGCTCAATTATGGGAGACGTTTTCCTTAACTTTCCTCTTCTTTTTCACCTTAGTGTTCTCCTCTTCCCTTCCTTTTCCATTCTTCTTTTAAGTTCATTGAGATGTAATAGAACCACTCCTAGGCCATTTGTCTAATTAGACTTCCTTTATATTCCCTGTTTAGAATAGGGTTGAGAGGGGGCATATGCATCATCTCCCCATATTAGAACCTAAGCAGTTTGTCCCTGTTTAGTCTCTTGTATTTGTACATCATATTGACCTTTTTATGTTTCTCTTGACTCTTGTGTTTGCACTTCAGAATTTCTATGCAGTTCTGGTCATTTCTTCAGGAATGCTTGGAAGTTTTCTGTTCCATTAAAGATCCATCTTCCCCTTGTGGGAATATGTTAGCATTGCTGAGTTATTCTTGGTTGTAAGTCTGTCTTTTGACTTCTGAAACATTGTCTTCCAAATACTCATTCCTTTATAGCGATAGCTACAAAATCAAATGTGATCCCTACTGTAGCTCTTTTGTAATTAAATGCTTTCTTTCTGAATGCTTGTAGTGTTTTTTTCTTTAACCTGGAAGCTCTGGTTTGGACTATAGTGATTCTGGGAGTAGGATTTCTTTCAGGAGATAAGTAACGGAGTCTATTTCCATTTTGCCTTCTGGTTTTAAAAGATCTGGGCAGTTTTCTTTCATAATTTATTGAAATATGAAATTTAGGGGGTTTTTTTGGTCATGGCTTTCAGATAGTCTAATGATCCTAACATTTGCTCTCCTTGATCTGTTTTCCAACTCAATTGGTTTTGCTATGAGATACCTTTAATTTTCTTCTATTTTTAAAAGTTTTTTATTTCATTTTAATATTTCTTTTTGTCTCATGAGATCGTCATCTTCTACTTGGTCCATTCCAATATCCAGGGAGTTTGTGGCTTAGGCAAGGTTTTGTACCTCTTATGCCAAGCTATTAATTTTCTTTCTGCTTCTTTCCTCCATGGATCTCATTTATTTTTCAACTTTTTTCACCTTTGGCACTCTCATTCATTAAAAAAAAACACATTTTAACTATTTGTTAACTCTTGCATTATCTCTTTCAGCAATTCTAGTTGAATGTGTGTTCAAGCTGTGTTTTTCTCTGAGGCTTTGCTCGTACGTGTTTTGGAACCATTCTCTTCTGTGTTTGTTACTTGAGCGTCTCTGTCATGATAATAGCGTTTTATGTTGGGATTCTTTTTTTGTCTACTCATTCTTTCAGCCTATTTCCTGACACTGGACTTTGTTAGGGCTGAGCTCTGTGCACTTCTGGAGAGATGTTCTCATCTGATCCTGCTGCTGATTTATTTGGGTATTGGGTACTGGCTTTTGGGGTATTAAGTGTTAGTTTAGTATCTCAGAGACATCTGATGCTTGGGACCTGGAAGCTCTCAGTGTTCCCAAGTTGGTCTGATTACAATAAAAGGATTGAGGCAGAAGACTTCACCAAAATTTGAAATGAGCAAAAGGAAAACCCCAATTCATTGTCATCAGTTTTTTTCATATTATAGCTAATACAACAAATAACATAAAAGAAATGAATCAAAATTTGCAAAAATATGAAATACCCAAATTGACAAAACAGGAAATAGATAACAAATATTTTTTTCTTGCAGAGTATTTGTTTAGTTGCATCCATTCTGTTGTTTCTTCTTGATAGCCACTTGTTTGTGCAACCTAGGGAATCCTGAGAATGTCCCATCCTGATCTTCATTCAGCTTCCAGTGGCTTATCTCTTGTGACTAGTCCATTAACTTCTTCTCAGAAGTCCTTGCAAGGTCAAACAATTAGAAACTCAGGAACTCAAAGTAGTTTGTTGGGCTTTCAAGCAAATATCTCACTTATCAAATTTCTTTTGGAATCATCCTATTGGCCAGGGTTATATTTGCAACCCATTATTTAAAAGTTGATCTGATTTAGAGAAAAGTCTGATCATTGCTCCTCTAGGCAAAAAAAGGCTAATGGGGAATAGGTGTGTACAAGTACATAAAGAACAGGGGGCCTTCGTTCAAGTGCATGGAGCAGATGTTCTAGCTTCTATTACTGACTAAAGGGGAAAGGAATGACTGAGCTACTCTCAGTGCCCTTTGCAAGATTGTGGAGGATGGGCCAGTACAACAGAATGGGAGATGGGACAAAGGAACAAAAATGGATTCTGTTAGCTCTAGGCTAGTAAATTTGACTTGAATTTCTGGAAATGTTCTAGAATATATTATTAAATAGATACCAAAAGAAAAGCTCAAAAAGGAAGCCAGGATTACATGGCTTAATAGGAAGAGTTTAGGCCAGATTAATTTTGAGGTATTCTTTTGGGCAGGATCTCCAGACTCGTATAATCAGAGTAATGCTTTAGGTATATTTTGCCTAGGTTTCCTAAAAGCCGATAAGACATCTTACACTATTCTTATGGAAAATATGGAGAAGTGTCGGCTATGTCATGATATCATTAGATAGATTTGTAGCTGGTGGAATGGCTGGACTCAACTAACACTCATTACTTGTTCAGTGCTGATTTGGTAGACTAGGACATTCCCTTTTCTGTGATTTAAGTTCCCTCTTAGCTCGGACAATGTGTTCTATGCTCCATAGTCCCTCCCAGCTCTTACATTCTGTGCTCTAGGTTCTAAGGTACCTCTCAGCTCTGACATCCCCTTTCTGTGTTCCAAGTTCCCTCGTAGCTCTGATATTGTGTTCTATGTCCTCAAGTCCCTTCCAGCTCTTACGTTCTGACTCGTCTGATAAGGTGGGAGACTGCTATGTACATGTCAGCTAATGTTCCTATTCTCTCACTTGAATGAGAGCAAGAAATCCCACTCAATTTTCCTTACAGACATACCTTAGATTTCTCACTACTCTCAATTCCAGGGTCCCCACCATGCTCCAAAACTCATCATTCTAAACACGGACTGTGAAAGATCTCCTCCCTGGTTGCTTTCACTTTGGGCAGGTAGGTGGATAGAACACTGGGCGCAAAGTCAAGAAGACCTGAGTTCAAATCTGACCTCAGACGCTTATTAGCTGAGTGACCCTAGATGGGTCACTTAATTGCCTCAGTTTCCTCATCTATAAAAATGGGAGTAATGACAGCATCCACCTTCCAGAATTACAGCAAAGAGAGAACGAGAAGTTTCTAAAGTGCTTTATAAACCTTAAAGTGTTCTGTGTAACCATTATTATTCTTATTGTGATGGAAAAAGTAACAGATTGAAATCAGAAGACCTAGGAAATACTCTCTCTCCTGCTTGCTGCCTGTGTAGCTGACCTTAGACTAGCCCCTTCTCTTTGGTTTCCTTCTGCTTTGTCCTCTCTAAAGTGAGGGGACTTGGACAGAATCCATAATTGGAGCTTGGGGATGCTGGAAAGTAGCATAAATGCCTGGGTCGCTGGCGTGATTCCATCCCATGTCACCCTTTGGCAGCTGAGCCACTGACAGCCCACCAGGCACCGAGCTGCTGGCCAGTTAGACAGGAGGGCTGCAATCATGTGACCTCATAATAACCACCATCATTTCAAAGTAGTGATGCATACAGACAATATTTTGAGACCTCTGCAGCAATAGCAGTGACATACGAAAATATCTGTGGTTTCTATCGGTGACAAAGTCACAAGTGTTGCTAATACTACTGTGGTTTGGTGCCTATGATCCTAATGGAGGGAAATACTCAATTCCAACTTGAGATTAGTGAAAATAAAGATGGAATTTCCACCTCACCCCCACCTAAGGTCTCAGGCCCCCTGATGAGGTGAAGAAAGGTGGTACATTGGAGACTGAGGCACTGGATTTGGAGTCAGGAAGACCTGTGTCCCAATCCTGCCCCAGAATTCAGCTCCATTCGCTTTCCTCACACATGAGCTGTTATCACTTATTTTCTTTCTGATTCCTCATCTGCAAAATGGTGGTGATGATATCACCTGCTTCTCAGGATTGCCAGGGGGTTCAAATAAGATAACGTTTGTGAGTATCATATAAATAACTCTACAAATTGTAGCCCTGGTTATATAGAGCATGATCAAAATATGATCATTGATGGACCAAGCAAAACCAGCTCATTCCCTCTTCCGCAAGCTGCACTTTCTCTGGAGATAAGATTCACGGACAATAAACATTGCATCCCAACTTCCAGGATGCACCATCTTTCCATCCTGCTCTGGTCCAGCCCAGTATGACACCCAAGAGAGAAGCTTACCAAGATATAAAAATACCATAGCCCTTTGGTTGCTTCCAGGAAAAAATGCTGCCATTAGGAAAACCAAGTGATGGTGGCTTACATGAGGTTATTATGGTGTTGCTGGCAGGCAGAGCTGTGTGCGGTCATGCTGGTGACTGATCTTATCTCCAGCCTGAAATCCCAGCTCCCTCCCTGTCCATGTGAATGTTGGACACCACAATGAGATGCCCTGAACCAGATGGAATGTGGAGAACAAAAGTTGGATAAACAGCTTCCTGCTAGAAAGAAAAGACCTGACTGAAAACCTCCTGACCATGCTTATTCCTTTGGTCAGCTGAGCTAAATATGGGGATGCTGGGTGGGGGAGGTGTGGCGGTCCTCAGAGTTCAGGTCTGGACATTTAGCAGGTCAGTTTTAAGGCAGCTAAACCACCTGAAATGTTCACATTTTACAGGAAAAGGGCTCTGGATTCACAAACACAATTCCAGGCCTGTATGACCTGGAGCAGGTGGCTCCCCTTTCCTGATCCTCAGTTTCCTCATCTGTAAAATGAGAAGGGGCCGAGGTGAACTGCAAGGATCCTTTTTCTCAAGGAAGCAGGGGGATGCAGGGACCCACAAGGTGGTGCTGACTTAGAGAGAAGGAAGAGATGGCCAGCAGATAAGGAGGATGATTATATAAAGGGAGAGGCATACAAGGTGAAGTCCACAGTGCGAGAGACCAGAGATCCACAGGGTATTAATGCCATTTAAGCAGGCAACTGAGGCAGTTACTGCTAAAATAACAAGTTATAACAACGAAATTAAGTTCAAGGTAATGGGATATCTACCTGGAGAAAGAGAAAATGATACAAACCAGGAAGGGTCAGCTAACAGACAACTGATTTAGGATCTAACCATTTCCTGGCAGGCTAGATTGCTGGGCCAAATCAAATAAAGAGAAATGTAAGAAGGGGGTGATGCAGTAGATAGATGGCTATAGCTGAAGTCAGGAAGACCTGAGTTCAAATCCAGTCTCAGATGCTTACTGTGTGACCCTGGGCAAATCACTTAACCCTTTTTGCTTCAATTTCCTCATCTGTCAAATGACTTGGAGAAGGAAATGGCAAAACCACTCCAGTATTTCTGCCAAAAAAAACACAAATGGGCTCACAATGAATTGGACATGACAGAAATAACTGGACAACAAAAACATAGGTCTAATCCTATCATCCCTCTCTTCAGTATACCCCAGTGTCTCTTTATCTCCTCTATAATGATATATAAAATCCTCTTTTGTGCATTCAAGGCCCCTGCTTACCTTTCCAGCCTTCTTGTACCCCATATACCCTAGCCCACATGATCTGTGATCCAATAACATTGGCCTTTCCTCTTTCCTGGAATGAGACCCTCCATTTCCAGACTCTGGGCATTTTCCCTAACTCTCCTCCAGGCCTGGAAAGCTCTCCTTCCTCATCTCTGACTCTTGGTTTCCCAGGCTTCAAGTCTCAGCTAAATCCCCCTTTCCCAGTTCTCCTTAACCATAGTGCCTTCCCCCTGAGACCACCCCAATTTATGTTTTATTTGTAGCAGTTTGCCTGTTGTCTCCCTCATTAGACTATGAGCTCCTTGAGGGCAGGGCAGAAACCACTTTGGCCTTTCTTTGTATTTCCAGTCCTTGGCACAGCTCTCGGCACATAGTAGGCTCTTAATAAATATTTGTTGTTGATTTGACTTTTCCAGACAGTCATCCCATGAGGTGCATGGCGCAAAGGTTACTGCCTCCATTTTATAGGAAACTAAGGAATAGAAAGTGCCAATGACTGGTGTAAAGTCATACAGCTGACAAGTTATCAGGTAATTGGAGCTAGGACTTAAATCAGGCTTCCTGACTACAGGCCTGGGACCAATTCCACAGTACATCCTGCTCCCTGCGGCACCTTGGGGTGGCAGGTAGAGCCCTGCACACAATGTCAGGAAAACCCAGGTCTAATGACTGCCCTGGGCACATATTCACTTCATGTTCCCATGTGAGAAGTCCTGGATGAAAGGCCACTCGACCTCTCTCAATCTCAGTTTTCCCAACTCTAAAATGGAAGTAATGAGTAATGGCTGCAGCACTCACCTCTCTTGGTTATTATGAGGCTCAAATAAAAGAACCCCTGCCTTGGACCTCTTACTGATCATCGTAACAATAATAGCATCTCGCACTCATGTAGCACATCACAAATACTTTCTCATTTGTTCAGAGCTAGGTGCTATTATCGCCCCCACTTTACAGAGGGTTGAACTGAGGCAGGCAGAGGTTAAATAATTTTCCTAAGGTTACATAGCTTGTATGTGGCTAAGGTTGGATTTGAATTTAACTCGTCTAGACTCCAGCCCCTCACACTATCCACTATGCTACCTGGCTGCCTTTAAATAGCAACGTGGTACACACCCGCTACTGTTGTTATCAGTATTACTCCTGGCATGTGGAAAGAGAAAGAGAGACTGCCCTAAACTCAGGGATCTAGATCAAAGTCTTCCCTCTAACACCCACTGGCTGTGTGACCCTGAACAAGTCACAGCTACTCAGGGCCCTAGAATACTAACACCAGAACATGGAAAGTGCTGATCCACATGGGCAGGAGTTTCTTCTCTGGGGAATCCCCTCTATTTGCATGGTCCTGCAGATTCTACTTGGTGGAAAGTCTTAAAGGACAATTATAGCAAGAGATGTTACCTTTCTGTGAGGTCCAGTCTGAGGCAGAGAAGTCTGGGGACAGACAACAGGCCACTCAACTGCTGATGGAGTCTTGGCCATGGCGCCCCACGAAAAAAAGAAAAACACAAGATGGCCCCAGTCCTGGGTCACTTCCTTTACTGAGCCTTGTTATCTTCTCTGCAAAGTGAGGGCATTAGAGGCAATCTCTACGAATAGGTGAATATGAAACAAATATTCCCTTTATAATTCTTTACACCAGTAACTTGCCTTTTTTTTGATCAATGACAAAGAGCAAAGATCACACAGGATCCCGGAGTGGAAAGGGCCTCAGAGGACATCCAGCCCAGCTCTCTGCCTGACAAGGAATCTGCTTCATTTCCTCTCCGACAAGTGAACGTCCGGCTTCCACATCAATAAGGCACATGAAAGGGGACTTGCCAGCTCAAGAGGCAACAATTCATTCTCTAGTTTGAAACCTTTATTGAGGAATATTTCCTTACATTGAGCTTAATACTGTCTCTGCAGCTTCCCCACACCATCCCTAGCTATTCCCCCTCCCATAGGACAACCTTTCAAATACAAGAATGCAGCTGCCAGTCAACAAGTATTTATCCAGAACCTGTCATGGCTTGAGTCAATGTGGTGTAGATGGAGCTATGAGGTCCCAGGTTCAAGTCCAGCTCCTACCACATACAGTTTCGCAATGCTAGGCCAATAGAACAAATATCTCCAACTATCAGCCACAACAGTGCTAATGTTCAGAGAAGGTGCCAGCTGCATGGTGGAGGGAGTTTCTTCACCTGGGAGTCCCCTATATTTTAATCATAGGTGAAGGCCCTAGTTCTATCTGTGTCCTCTGTGCTGGGCACTGCAGATATCTGGGGAACAAGAGATACATAATGTTTTTAGTATTGTTCAGTCCTTTTCTAGTCATGTCTGATTCTTTGTGACCCCATTTGGGGTTTTCTTGGCAGAGATACTGGAGATGTTTGCCATTTCCTTCTCTGGTTCATTTTACAGTTGAAGAAACTGAGGCAAACAGGGTTAGATGACTTGCCTAGGTCACACAGCTAGTGTCTGAGGCTGCATTTGAACTCAGGAAGAAGAAACTTACTGACTCTAGGCCCAGAACTCTATCTACTGCTCCATGTAGCTGCCCATACATAATGTAGACATTTGTAAAATGAGAGGGTTGAGCTAGACCACAGAATCCAGGATCCACAGTGGGGAGAGACCCTGGAGACTGCTGAGTCCTATCTCTATCATTTTACAGATCAGAAAACCAGGACCCAGACAAAAGGAATGAATGGCTTGCCCAAGGCCATGAAGTTGATGTTAGCGATGGAATTTGAACCCAGATCCTCTACCTCCAAAGTCGCTGTTCTTGCCACTGTCTCATTCTACCTCTGGCAGAGCTAGATCTATATCTGGCCACTGGACCCAGATGGCTCTGGAAGAGAAAGTGAGGCTGGTGACTCTGCACAGCCCTCCTCATTTAAATCCAATTCACTTGCATGTCATGGCATCAACTCATTGATGTCATGGTCCTCTTTGGAACAAGGGACAAATGACAATCTACTCCAGCTCTGAGCTGCCATCGAGACCGGTGCCATTTGTGTGCCAGCAACAAGAGTGCAATGTGTCTGGTCACAATCTCCGTCCCTCTCGCAGATGACTCCTGAGAGCCCTTCCGACTCACTCGAAACATCTCCGTTGTCCATCTGTGTTATCCAGCCCAACACAGACTGAAGAAGAATCCCCCAACCATCAGAATGTATCCCAGCTGAGCCCCTGATTCAAGTCAGGCTCATCTCCATATTTGCTGTGTTATCTTTCATAAGTCAGCCTCTCTGGGCCCATGGGGCCTGGATCTCAGCTTTCATGGAGGGTCATAGGGGAACTTTCCCAGGCTTCCTCCCTCCTCCCGGTCTGGAGTTAGAATGACATGCAGGCTATCTTTCCCTATGAGGACTGAACAATTCAAAAGAAGGTATTGGAAAACGAGATCGAGGATGAATCTCTGTATTTCAAAAGCTGTTTGTTTCGGGGCCCATGGTCGAAGCCATCATTAGGATCTTGTGTGGGATGCGGCAGATGAAGCTGGAATGTGGACCAGTAAACATCAAAATTATTTGCAGAGGTTTTCCTTGCTCCAGCTGCCACCGGGAGCCAATCAGCGCAGAGATGCTGCCGGGGAAAAGAGGAAGGAAAGCCGAGGATCTATAGCAGATGTCTGAGGCCCGCGCAGCGTACAAGGCAGGTCTTTCAGGGAAACATTGCAATAATTAGTAGGCTGGTTTGAAGTCCCAGCGTTGCTATGAAAATTAAGATGTTTATAACTATGCAAGGGTTCTCTTTAAAAACCCTGCTGGGCTCCAAGTCGTGAGCAGCTTGGGTCCTGCACCCAAAGAGGCCTGGAGAGGTTGTCTGATGGATGTCTTGGGGCCCTGAATATCTGGGTAATACTTGTATATGCAGAAAATCATAATGTCCTAGAACATACAGCCTGGAAGAATCCTTAGAACACAGAACAATTAGGACCAAGGAAGAATCCACAGTGTCATGATAGGGAGATTTCAGAACATAGAACAGAAAGAAAGGAGGGAAGGAAGGAAGGAAGGAAGGAAGGAAGGAAGGAAGGAAGGAAGGAAGGAAGGAAGGAAGGAAGGAAGGAAGGAAGGAAGGAAGGAAGGAAGGAAGGAAGGAAAAAAGAAAGGAAGGAAGGAAAAAAGAAAGGAAGGAAGGGGAGTGGCAATTTTGATTTGAAGATCTTTCACACCCATTAATAGGTCATGTGACCTGCTTACCTCACAGGAAACCTAAGACACATGTGGTGGGAGGAGCTTCCTGAGAGGAAAAGGAAGTTATGACACAGAAAATGCTGAGAGAGAGAGAAAGATAGTGGTGGTGGCCGCTAATGGCTACCCTCATGATTGTTAAGAGCTGAACAGGCTGACTTAGCTGCACTGTGAGTTTGTTTTGAGGATGATCCCAGCAGGGGGTCAGAGAGGGTTTGGGATGGAGAATTTCCAGGCTGTGATATGGTGTTTTAACTTCCTTGCTGTTATGATAATGTGGGCTGACTGACTGTGGGAGCTGAACATTCAGTTATGGGATATGGTTTTCTGATGTCTGAATAAATGTTATACTTCTTTACCTTCTTTATGGAGAGACTCTCACACTTTGTGATACAGAATTACGTAGACATACTCACGATTATCGTAATGTTGTGTTTATTGCCTTACTGTTTCAGGAAGGAAGGAAGGAAGGAAGGAAGGAAGGAAGGAAGGAAGGAAGGAAGGAAGGAAGGAAGGAAGGAAGGAAGG
>CM053625.1:323970334-323999963 GCA_028646595.1 Phalanger gymnotis | reverse complement strand
GGAAGGAAGGAAGGAAGGGAGAGAGAGAGAGAAAAGAGGAGAGAGAAAGAAAAGAAGAAAGAGAGAGAAACATAGAAAAAGAAAGAGGGAGAAGTGGAA
Source organism: Phalanger gymnotis (assembly GCA_028646595.1). Taxonomy (NCBI): domain Eukaryota; kingdom Metazoa; phylum Chordata; class Mammalia; order Diprotodontia; family Phalangeridae; genus Phalanger; species Phalanger gymnotis. The sequence goes on along the minus strand of CM053625.1, from coordinate 323,999,864 downwards.
AAAAGAGAAAAAGGAAGAAAACATAACATATAAAAAGAAAAGTACATGTTAAGAAAGAAAGAGGAGACTTTTCCTTTGTAGAGCAGCCCCAGAAAAAGAAAAGAGATTGTTTGCTAAGAATCTCAACACAATTTCTTTCCTGTTGGTTGACTGTGAAATACAGAATTAAAAACAACATTCACATAATTTAAGGTCAAGGCGTGGGAAACCCTGTGGATTAAAGTTCCCTTAAGTCTCTGCTAATAGTGAATATTAGGGAAAGCCGATTGTCTAAACCAGTCCTCAGAGCAAAGCTCGTGAACCCATCCAGAATTTAGGAGGCGAAGTTTCTAAAGCAGATTAAGGATAAAAGACAATGTGATCTCAGAGGTAGCAGTAACCCTAAGGGCATTTGGTCCAAGCTGTACCCAAAAAAGAAACCCCACTATAACATCCCAACAAATCCTCATTCAGATTTTGCTTGAAGACTCCCCAAGTGAAGGGGTGCTCCCCCACTCCCGAGGCAGCCTGTTCCACTATCACATTCCCCTGTTAGGAAATGTTTCATGTTATAAAACTAAAATCTCTCTCCACTGACCCTATGCATGTTCCTACTTTGATTCAATTAAATTCATCAAGAACTTATTTATTAGGCACCTGTAATGTTGAAAGAAATAAGTCATGTAGATGAATCTCATCAGTCCCCAAAGGTTAGCAGATCATCTTCAGGTTCATTTGTCCACCCCTGACCTCTCTGTTGGCCTCCGGGCCTGGCATCTCCAACTGCCTATTGCACATCCTGGACTGAATATCCCATTGACACCTTAAACCCAACATGTCCGCCCCATCCCATCCCCAAATCATCTTCTCTTCCTCATTTCCTTATTACTGTCCAGGGCACCACCATTCCCCCAGGCCCGGCTCACAGCCTAGGTGTCATCCTCAGCTCCCCACTCTCTCTCACATCCCATAGCCAATCTGTTGCCAGAACCTTTGGTTTCTACCCTTTCTAGAATCTCCCACATACACACCCTTCTCTCTCTGATGCTGCCTTCAAGACCCTCATCACTTCACACCTGGACTATTGTCATAGCTGCTGGGGCATCAGCCTGCCACAAGTTGCCTAAGTGGTCTGATCATGGCTCCCTATTACCTCCATGACCAAATATAAAAGTCCTCCATATAGCCTCTATAACCCTTCAGGGTCTGCCTCTTCCTGCCTTTCCCACCTTCTTCTACCTCACCCTCCATCACATTGGCTTCATCTCCTGACTGCCTTTTCGCTGCCTAGTCTCCATACTTGGAATGTTCTCCATCCTCATCTCTGCCTCCTGGCTCCTCCAGCTTCCTTTCTGTCCTAGCTAAAGTCTCCCCTCCTGGAGGAGCCTTCATTCTTCTTTCCTCAGAGACTGCCTTCAGCCTAGCCAACATAGGGATCCTTACGTAACTGGTTTGTGTGTGGCTTCCTTGATGAGGTCTTTGAGAGCGGGGACCGTCTTCTGCCCTTCTTTGTAGCCCCAGCACTTGGCAAAGTTCCTGGTACACAGTAAGTGCTTAAATGCTTAAAAATTCTCTCTTAACTAGAGAGCTAGCCTTGGAATCAGGAAGATCTGGGTTCAATTCCTGCCATTGATACCTACTGGCTGCAAGATCCTGGGCCAATTACTTACTCATTCAGCCTTTCAGGCAATTCCCTAAAATTGCATATGGTAGAAGAGCCAGTTTGCTTCTCTGGTTGGGTAAGTTAGTTCTTCACTTAACACAGTGCTTAGCACATAGTAGGTGCCTCTTGTCTCTTGACTGACTAACAGCACCCTGCCCCATGAAATCATGGTCCAATTTAAATCAAACAGAAACAAACAGGGCTTATGAGAAGTAGCAGGACACTGTGTCTATGGAGCCAGCCAGCCTGAGCTAGGAAGGCCTGGCCAGGCTCAAGGCCCACCTTTGATACCTACTGACTGTGTGACTCAGGCTGGAGAAGTCACTCTCAGTTTCCCCAAAAGACTTCCTAAGATTATGAGTCACAGAATTATTGTAAATCTGTACCAGTGGAGAGCATTTCCATAATAGCAATTCCCTACACAAATGCAATCCTATTTCTAAGTCACCCTTCTCACCAAGAAAACAAAGTCAAAACCCAAAGCTATTTTAGCAGGTTCCCTGGCCTCGAGGTGTCTACATTGTACTGGGGTGTATACATAGATAATCACACAGAGAGAATGCACGCTGTACGACAAAAGTTTCAAGAAGGAGAGAGTCAGTAACCAAGGGGGAGGAGAGGGAAGGTACTTGAGCCAGGCTTTGGAAAAGCTGGGGAGTCTGCCCTCTGAGACCCCACAGAACACATTGAATCTTCTACATTCTCCCTCCAAATATCAGGCAGTGATCACACCCCACCCAAGTTTCTCCAAGCTGACACTCCCCATTTCTCATACTGGTCCTCAAACTTCTTGATCTCAAGCTCCTTCCCCATCCTGGCTGCTGCCCTCCAGGTGGTCTACAGACCATCCATGTCCTCTCTCAACTTTCGAGCCTAGAGCTGAATGTTCCAGGTACGGTCTGACCAGGCCAGAGGACAGTGGGCCAGTAGCCTCCTCATGGCCAGGAAGCTCAGTCACCTGTAATATTAGACAAGGCCCCATGGACTTCCTTGGCTGCTGTCTCTCTCTATTGACAATTAAGGGTGGACCTTGTAGCCTACCCAGACCTCCTGATCTCTTTCAGATGAGCTGCTGGCTAGCCATTCCCCCTCCTATCTTGAACCTATGAAGTTGATTCCAACACTTAATATTCATCCCTATTTGAAATAATCTCCTTTATAACCAGGCTGGGCTAGTGGGCAGGGAATTCGGAGCCTGAAGCCCAGAGTTCCAATCCCAGCTTGGCTGCTCACTCTTCCATCCCTAAATCAGACAAAAAACACAGCTTTAGACAACTCATACTACTATCCCCCAACCTGAGAGAAGCAGGGCAGTGGCCCAGGGTTCTGTGGGGCTCTGGCCAAGGGCCTCCTTGGAGAGCTAGGCTTTCTATCTCTGGGAGAAAAACTTTTGTGGCCACTTTTGAAAGCCTCAATGGATCTCAGGCAGGTTAAAGGGAAACGGTAGACACTCGTGGTGGGAACAGTCTGAGGCTTGGAGTCCAAAGGCCTGGGGTCTGGTTCAAGCTCAACACCCAAGGTCCTGTATAAGCATGGGCTTCTGGACCCTGAGCCTTTGCTTTCCTAATCTACAAAATGGGGATAGTCATTCCCACCCCACTGGCCTGTGAGGGCACTGTTGAGAAGTAGAACCTCCTATCTTATAAAACAATCTAATAATGATAATTATCCTTTATTTAGTGCTTTGGGACTTTCAAAGCACTTTACAAATATAACCTCATAAAAATCCTGGAAGTTAGGGGCTAGTATTATCCCCTTCTTACAGATGAGGATACTGAGGCTGTAAGCAGTAAAGTGATTTGGCCAGGACCACTTAGATCACATAGCTCAGGCAGAATTAGAGCTCATGTCTTCGTGTCTCCAGGTGCAGCACTCAGTCCACTCTCCCATCTAGCAGCAAAGTGATCAGGTGACCAGGATGAGATGTGGACACTTGACGTGTTTCTCCCAGAGAAGAGAAGAATTGAGGAGGGCAGAGGGGAAGCATCATCTTTGTTTCCAGGTTATCTTAAGGATTGCTGCATGAAGGAGGGATGCTGCTAGCTCTTTGTGACTCTGGGGCAGAAGTGCTGCCCAGGAAATGGGAGAAGGCTCAGGGGGACAGATGTTGCCTTCATATCCAAGTGTTCTCTCCCAGCCCTCAGAGTTCTGCAGGAGGTAATGCCCTGGATCCACACCCTGGCAGATGGTCTGGGGAGGCTGGATGGTGCCTCATCAGGGAGGCAGGAAGGAGGATGCCTGATCCAGCTTGGGGCTGGGCTACACAAGCTTTGACTTGTGAATGGCTCGAGGCTGATTCCAGGACCCTGTGATTCAAAGCAGATTATGGAGGCAGTCTAGGGGTGCTGAAAATCTCTAAGAGGCCATACATTGTAGAAACGTATTATGGCGAGGGCACTTTTTTACATCGGGGGTATTTTTTTGTCCAAGACACTTTGGGCAGGCCATCTGATAAAGCCTTGGGAGCCTTTCTTACTGCTGTATTTTAAAATCCATAGGATAAAACATACACGATTATGGAACAAACCAATTATATCACAAGTTTCTCCTATTAAAAAAAAACACCAAGTTTTTGGACCCATGGTTCAGGACCGCTCTGTTAGGGAACTTTAAAGGTCCCTCCAAGCTTCTCTACATTCTAGGTCCCTCCTAATTCTGCCACTTTCTGTTCTGCCTCTTTTTGTTCCATGTTCCTTTCAGTTCTAACTTTCCATGTCCTAAGGCCCTCCCAGCTCCGACATTCTGTGTCTTATGTTCTAAGACGACTCCTCATTCTGATACTCTCAGGTCTAGCATCATCTAGTCTATATTCTAAGATCCCTTCCAGCTCTGACCTTCTGTGATCCATGTTCTAAGGTGATTCCTCATTCTGACATTATGTGTTCTAATAGCCTGGCCTAATAGTCTGTGTTCTTTAATCTGAGGCTTGTCTCAGCTCCAAAACATATAGTCTATGCTCTAAGAGTCCTTCCAGTTCTGATATTCTGTGTTCTATGTTCTAAGGGTCTTCTCCTTTTGACATTCTACATCAATTTTCTAAGAGCCACTTTTTTGTGTAGCTCATAGATTTTGGCTTCAGCTATGGGTTAAATAGCCAACACAAAACCATCTTTTTAAAAACCAGACCAAAATGTCCTGGGTTTTGTACCCTTTCCAATCTCAGGCACCAAAGCAAACACTCCCACACATGATTATAGAGCCTGGCCATGCTCAGATGCTAACTGTACTGGGAAATCTGAAAATCCTTCACACAAGAACAGTCCTGTTAAAAACATTGGCAAAAAATGAAAAAGAGTAGATGGGTTTGCCTTGAACAAGGGGCAATTAGCTAACAAGAGGCAGTTTGGGTAATTGTCTTGCCTATGGCGAGCCGCTGCTTCAAGGGGCAGCTAGTGAAGCATGCATTCTCTGAACGTGCTTTAGAGGCTCAGATGGTGGTAGAATCCTCCTGAGAGATGAACTATCCAGGAGCCGCGTGTTACATATCAGGAGATCAAGTGTGTCCAGCTCCCTGACTCAGGCTGCCAAGATGTTATGATCCCAAAGTTCAAAAGTACAAACCAAAGTCCAGAGAGTTGAAATCACTTTCCCAAAGTCACCCACAACTGGTGGGAGGAAGGCCAGAACCAGGACCCCTGGGCTTCCCGACAATGTTCTTTGGCCCACATCGCTCTGACTCTCTTAGGACAGATATCCTCTAAAGTTAGGCTTTCTAGAGTGGAATAGACTGCCTTGATAGGGAAGGGGGAGGACGAGCAACGTGTTCACCCTCACTGGAGATCTTTAAATAGAAATTCAAGGAGCCCTTGTCAGCTGGGCTCAGAGAAGGGTGGGGCTAGGTCGCTTCCAGCCCTTAGGTTCTAGGATTCTAATTTTGGCTTCTCCTTAGTGTGGAAGCCCTGACCAACCTCCCTGTCATGAGAGATGGAAGGGTGTTCTGGGATCCTGGGTGGGCAGCTATCCCTGCTCCCTTTTTCTCATCTCAGCAACAGCACCATTTCTGAGTTGGTGGCTGGGGGATGGGGGAAGGCCCCCATGGTAGGGCTGGAGAAGTGAGATCCTTCTCCTTAGAGCACCTTACAGAGACTGGCCACATACCATGAAGCAGCACACACCTTTCTCAAGAATTTCATGGACTGCCTTCAAAAGGATGTCATCAAAGAATTATATGGCTGAAAAATGCTGGGCTGGATCTCAATAGCAACACAGCAGAGGAAATGAACAGAACTAAGAAAACAAGATACACAACCACAAACAAAAGAATACTCTGTAATTACAATGATTATGTGTAGACCTGAAGTTGTGAGAAGAAAATGCATGCCTCCTTTCCACAGGGGGAGGACCATGAGTGTGCAACATGGAATGCTTCAGTGGATTCTGTTGATGTGTCTGCCAGTTTAGCCAAACTGCCTTTTCCCTCTTTGTTTTGTTATAAGGGATGATTCTCTGGGGAGGGTTCGAGGGAGACATATATTTGGATATGAGAGGGCTATAAATGAAACAAAGATATTAATCACTTTTAAAGAATTAGGTGGGCTAATCACTTTAAAAGGGGGAGGGGTGACCAAATGACAGCTCATGTGTTCCATTGAATTCCTCGTGTCTTAAAAAGGTGAGAGAGGCCCCTGTCATTTTGGGTGACCCCCCTACAGAGAATTTATGGATGACATGGACAAGAGTCACAGAGAATGGCCAGACATGAGCTCCAAAAATCATAGACCTAGAGTTGGAAGGACCGCACAGGCCATCTGAGCTAACCCTCTCATTTTACAGAAGGAGAAACTGAGATCCAAGGTGATTAAGTTACTTGTCCAAGGTTACATCATAAGTGAGTGTCAGTGGTAGGATTTGAATCTAGGTCTCCTGAAAGGTAGTGATCTGCACTGTTGGACAGACTGTTCACATGCTTGAGGTCACTGATCACTGAGTACATTCGACTTCAAATCCAGCTTGTTTTCTCCTACAGCTCACTTCCATATCTGTCCCTTAGAAGAGACTAAAAATCCTTCAAAATTCAGTTTTTTTCATTGAAAAGGTGCTACTTTAAGTAAGTTGGCATTCCAGGGTTTGGGCTTATTCTAAAAGGAACATGTGCAGCTTCCCATCTCCCCCTTGAAATGCTCCAGTCTCAGAATCCTGGCTTTCAAAGACCTCTGCAATCTGTGAGAGAGAATGTGGTAGAGCAAATCACATGCTCAAGTTGGAGTCAAGAAAACCTGGGTTCAAATCCTGACTCTGAGATTTACTAAACCTGTGATCCTTGAGAGTCAGTATAGAGTAATGGATAAGGAGCTGGCCTTGTTGGCAGCCAGACTTGGGTTCAAATCCTGCATCTGGCACAAATTTGCTGTGTGACGAGGGGCAAGTTATTCAACCTCTTAGAGCCCCAGAAACCCTCTGAAACTCTCAGCTGCAGAGGAGTTGCTGACCTGCATTGGTAGAGAGAGTTTTCTCACCTGGGAGTTCCCTACATTGCTAATATCTCAGGTATAGTTTAAAAGAAAGAAAAGGGCAGTTGGGAGGCTCTGATTGTTCAATGAATCTCTGCTCTCTTCAAGTCAGGCCCTCTCTCCAACATTCTGATAGCAGCCCCGGCTCTCTCCAACATGCTGATAGTCACTCTCACCCACTTTCTCATCCTGCACAACACTTGACCATGTCTTCCCATAATTCCTTCAAAAGGGGTCCACCCAACATGCTGTGGTTATCCTGTAGCCACCAATGGAGCATGTGAGTTGTCCATTGGTCATCCTTTAAGCTCCATCTCTGACCAGTCCATCTTTTCTGTTCACACCTAACTCTCTTTCATGAAGTCTCCTGCATAATTCTTGTTTGGGCATGTGTTTCATACTACTCACACCCGCCATTGGCTTTTGTCTCTATGCACAATGCCTTGCTCATTCCCTGGCACCTGGTTGGTACCAAATAAAATGATGGACAGTAAATGTTGTTGAAATGAATCGAAGAATGACTGGGTAGAGAGCAAGAAGTACCACAAAGACAACTCTGGGCTGAAGCTCAGCAAGAGGCAGAAATCATCGGGGAGGCAAGAGAAATAAAGACAAATGAGAAGGAAGCCTTGAAAATGGCCCAACACAAGGAAGGAGCCTGGCGTTGGGAGGAGGCACCTGGAGACTACGAACACTTTCCTCAGTCAAGAAGGAAGCCCTTGAAAGGGCAAATCTGAATAATAACAAATGAGGAAATGGGTTCTATTTTAACACAAAGAAAATGACACGTTGCTGATGGGAGAGCCATTCTTGAATCAGAGGTCTGTGTCCGGCCAGATGGCCTACTGGTTAGAACAATAATCAGCAGTGGTATCAAGCTAGAAGAGAAATTTAAAATGAAGAAGAGCTATTCTGGGCAGCTCTATTCAATTAGTCCTTGAGATGGAGAAATCTAGCAACCAACATTCATACCAGTGAACAATATCGATTTCTTTGGAAAATCTTGAGGAGTACAGAAGATTATGGGTGATTGTTGTGTCCAGTTGTGTTTCAGTTGTATCCAACTCTTCATGACACCTTTTGGGTTTTTTTGCAAAGATATTGGAGTGGTTTGCCATTTCCTTCTCCAGCTCATTTTACAGGTGAGGAAACTGAGGTAAACAAAATTAAGTGACTTGCCCAGGGTCATACAGTTAGTAAGTGTCACATTTGAACTCAGAAAGATGAGTCTGCCTGATTCCAAGCCCATTGCTCTATCCACTGCACCACCTAGCTGCCAATTATGAGTAACATCCCATCCTAAAACATAGATAAGCAGTGCAATGTAAATCTAGTTTAAAGGAAGCTTAATGGGAGAAAAACAAACCAAGGCATCCCACAGACTTTGAAGGATTGAAAATGGGAGGACAATCAACAGAAGAAAATGGAAAAGTTGAGCAAATATTTTTATAATGACAATTCTGGACCATCAAGAACAGTAGGGCCACCACACTTTGACTCAAACATCACAAATGTGTTTTAGAGGAGGCAGACATGGCTTTGAGAAGAGAGAAAGCAGTAGGAATTTATAAAGTAGATCCATGCTGGAGTTAACACAATTATGAAGGTGTTGAGAGGTTAATTTGCAAGGTATCTGGAGGAGTTGAAGATACCAAAGGCATAGAAAAAATTATTGACTTTACAAAACAGAAAAACATACAACTTGTAGAAAGAACATCCACAAATACTGACTGTGTGCATACATTCTCATTTATCTAAATTGTTTATGAGAACAGTCTATAGGCTGATCAAAGCCGTACTCAGTCAAGGTTATTAGTAGGAACCAGACAAACTATTGCAAGTGGTATTTCACAGTAGATCTCATCTTCATTACTGTATTATTGGCAGAAAGATATAAAAAACCCACTGTAGCTCTTGTTAGTTATATTTCTAAAGCATCTGATTTAGTAGAAAAAATAACATGTTTTTGAAAGCTATCTTTAAACAAAGTTATCTCCCTTTAATATATCAGGATTATTCAACATTCCTTGAAAAATATACCAGAGATAACTTGGTTTGACAATTCACTAATCATTGATATCAGATGACATTTGCCATTCTCATGGAGGAAATCCAGCTGAGAGTACAGGTAAATGGGGTAAGCCTGAGGGATGGTGAGGAATTCTGGGTGTCAGTGATTATGGATAATACCATGCTATTTAATTCAATTCGGTTAACATTTATTAAGTGCCTACTATGTAGCAGGCATAGTGCTAAGGTCTGGGGATACAAATAAGAAGAAAGGCAGGGACCTTACTGTCTAATAAGGGGAGACAACACAAGGAGGCAGGAAAGGGGGGAAAGATGAGACACCAGTGGGTTCCTGACATGGGAACATCTTGTTCCATGGAGTTGAAACCAGGCAGATCAGCAGAGGCAAAGCTGAGGGTCCATTTCTGCTATCTACAAAGGAAGGCATTGGGAGGAATTTGGTACTTCTCCCTCTAGCCCTCCAGTTAGAGGGGAGAGGAGGCTGAGGGAGGTGGAGTCAATTAAGGCTTTAGTCAACAGTGTGGTGGTGAGATGAGAAGTGATGAGCTTCTTCTGGGAGGGACTGAAACCAGGCAGACCGTCCTACAAGAGTCATACAGCTGGTGAACATTAATTAAGCACTTACTTAAGGTGTCCACGCTGTGCTAAACAATGGGAATACAAAGAAAGGTAAAAAAAAATAACAGAAGCTGAGGTCTTGCCCTCATAGACCTTATAGTCTAATGGAGCAAACAGCATGTGGATATTGTATATCCACACTACGTACAGTGTAAATGAAAGTAATCCCAGAGAGAAGGCCCCGGCATGGGGAGAGGAGGGGGAAGAAAGGAACCGGGAAAAGCCTCCAGCAGATGGTACGATTTGAGCTGAAGGAAACAGGGAAGGAGAGAGAGAGTGTTCTAGGCGTGAGGAATGCATAGGAAAAAGGCACAGGGTCCAAGATCAGAGTGTGGTATGGGAAACAGCATCAAGCAAGCCAGTGTAGCGGGACTGTGGAGCACATGGGGAGGGGCAAAGTGTAGAAAGACTGAAATGCTAATAATAGTAACAATACCGATAACATTTATATAGCACTTACTGTGTGCCAGGCACTGTGCTAAGCTCTTCACGAATATCTCGTTTAATCCTCATAACATAACTTCAAAGCACTTTACCTGAGAGGTAAGGGCTGTTATTATCCCCATTTCACAGTTAAGGAAACTGAGGCAAAAGTTATGTGACTTGCCCAGAGTCACATAACTAGAAATTTTCTGAGACTGAACTCGAACTCAGGTCTTTCTGATTCCAGGCCCTGTACTCTAGCCACTGAGCCCCCAGCTGTCCCAACACAGAAAATACCAAGTGGAAGAAGAATACTTATTTTCCAGATTCTGTCTTGCAGTTATAATGAAAACCTTTAGAGTTTATCCATCATTATATATCCGCTATGAAGGTATAACAAATTGGGCCCACGATTAAATAGGAAGAAGAAATCAGGCTGAATTTCTTGTAGCAAGTGGCCAGTCTCCTTTCAAAGCACATCAGATTTTCCCTGAAATAGAGGCTCATCTTTCAAATAACACTATTCTTCCTGGGTTGGTCTCTAGCTGTCGTTGCAGTCGTATCAAAGAGCTCCATTTCTGAATAATTAAAAATGAGTATGGAGAACGATGGAAGGCCCAGGATGCACAGGAGCAAGCAGGAACCAAGATTTAAAGGGCAGGCAGGGGAGAAGGGGCAGGGGGCATAAAGAACAGAAAGAGGGGCAGCTAGATGGAGCAGTGAATAGAGCACCGCCCCTGGACTCAGGAAGGCCTGAGTTCAAATTTGGCCTCGGACATTTGACACTTACTAGCTAGCTGTGTGACCTTGGGCAAGTCACTTAACTCCAATTGCCTTGCCTCCCCCCTCAAAAAAAAAATAGAAAAAAGATGTTATCAGGGAAGTGGATGATTGGAAAAATAGGGTAGCCACGTGGTGGGGACTTACGTGTAGAAAGCAAATGATAAAGATGGTGATGGTAGTAGTATTTATAAAGTACTTAAAAGTTTTCAAAGCACTTTACAAATATCATCTCATTTAATCTTCACAACAACCCTAGGAGGCCAGGGCTCTTATCTCCACTCTACAAAAAAGAAAATGGAGGCAGGCAAGGGTAAAGTGCTTTGCACAAGGTCACACAGAGAGCAAGTGTCTGAGGCCAGATTTGAAGTCAGGTCCTCCTGACTCCAGGCCCTGTGCACTGCAGTTCCACCTAGCTGCCCAATATGTGCCCAGTTGGCATCTTTATAATATTAGAAAAAACTCAGCATTTTGTCTCAGCCACCTGTGGCAAACATAGTAAGACACTGGCAAGAGCTGCGAGGGTGAGCAGGTGTGGATGGATTGCAATTTGCACCACTGGAGGAAATGTTCACATCTGGGAGGTTTCAGACCAGGTTGAGTGAGCCATTTCGGTGGCCTGGTGGCCTCCAAGGAAAAGGGAAGCAGGTCAAGCTTGTATATGAGCCCCCCCAGAAACAATAGGACTAAAACAAGAGAACTCAGAATGGTTCAAAAGAACAGCAACCCAGAAAGCTGAGACTGCCCATAAACACTAAAGAGACAGGTTGTCAATAAAGGCAAGCCTTTGGAACACTCCCCTAAAAGAAGGCAGAGTGGAGCCAGCAAACCCTCCAAACGAGAGGAACACAAGACAGAAAACAATGAAAATAAACAAGGAAAGGCGGAAGCCCAGAATCAAGCCTTTCATGTTTCTCAGACAAGAGAAGACCATTGTCGGGAAAAGGAAATCTTAGCTTGGTCCAGGGACAGAGGGAGAAAGAAAGCAAGATCATCTCAGAACAAAAGGATTAGAAGACAGGGGAGAAGGGAAAGTGAGAGGATTTAATTAGAAACATTTGAAAGACCAACAGCCACATTCATTCCCAAGTGAATCAATATTGTGTGTGTGGTAGGGAGACTTGCTTGGATAGAGGTTGAGAGGACAAGTGACAAAGAGTCTGGAGATGTTCTGTCACTGTCCTGCCTTTGGGAGCAGAGGGGGAAGTGGTCCCTTCTGCCTTTGGAGGGAGTAGGAGGGATAGGGAAGGGAGATTGCAGGAAAGAGGAGCCAGTATCAGCTGACAGGAGGAAGGGACCTGAGGGGAATGATCCCAAGACAGGTGAGGCGGGGAGGGGAAGCAACATCAAAGTTGCACAAATGAACACTAGCAACAATGAAATATGAAATAGATTAGAACAGAAGATCCCTATGCATCCCAGAGCTAATATTGTCTATGATGAAAAGAGCTTGAAGATTTTCCACTGAAAAAAGGCGAAGTAAAGCTATGTACTCTCACTATTACTATATCATATACTTCTAGAAATGCAAATAGTGTAATAAGAGAGAATTTAAAAGTATAAATATCAGTCTATTCTGAACCAGGCTCTTTGCTAGATCATCATTCATGTCCTGTGTGAATGTACCTCAGGGTTCCATCGCTGTGTGAGGAAGTGTCAGTCCAGCCACACTCACTCTGAGCCAGGTTCTGCTTCTCACTCTCCTTCTACCTTTCCACTTGCCCCTTGCTATACAAGATCATCTTTCCTTTCCCTTTACTGCTCCCCTCACAACCTTTTAATCACTTTCATGCGTGATCTTCCCCCATAAAAATCTAAGTTTTCTGAGGGCAGGGACTATCTCTTTTTGCTTGTATTTATATCCCCAGCACTTAGCACAGGTGCTGGAACATAGTAAGTGTTTAATAAATGATCTATCTGTCTATTTATCTATCTACATATTTGTCTGTCTATCTTTGTCTGTGTCTTTTTATCTATCTGGCTATCCATCTATCTATCCATCTCTGTTTATCTTTCTCTTTGTTTCTCTATCTCTATTTGTCTATATATCTCTATGGATCTATCTATCGATCTATCAATCTATCTATCTATCTATCTATCTATCTATCTATCTATCTATCTATCTATCTATGTTCCATCATCCTGGCTCCTCTTCCCTTCCCTCTCTACATTCTCACTCTTGGTGATCTTTTCAGCTACCATGGGATCAATTATCATGTCTGTACAGGTGACATCCAAATCCACACATGCCCCACTCATTTCTCTCCAAAGCTCTGGTCCCCCAATACGGTTCTTTCATAGGCATCTCAAGCATGTCCAACATAGAGCTCTTGTTTTCCACCAAAATACATTATTTTTCCTTACTCATTTCTCCTGAGGGTTCCACCATTCTTCCAGTCACACATGGGCCAGGCTTGCAGTCATTCTCCACTCTGCCATTTCCCCCCTCCCCAAAGGGGATCAGTGGCCAAGCCTTGTCAAATCTATCTCCACAAAGCCTACCATAGCTTTTCTCCTACTCCATCTTCCCAATCCCATAGTGGGGTCTCCTCACACACAGCTCTAATGCAGAGCTTTGTCACCTCCTGCCAATACTATGATAATAGCTTCCTAAGTGGTCTGTCTTATTTCTCTCCCTCCATTGGATCCTCCAGACAGCTGCCAAATTGATATTTATAAAGCACGCATCTAACCATTTTCCTTCCCTAGTCAAGAAAGTTCAGGGGCTCCCTTTTCCCATTAAGATCAAACACAAACACTTCTTTTCAGTATCAATGGCCCTTCACAATCTGGATCCAATCTATCATCCCAGATTTTCCCTATTATTGCCTCACTTTCACCTCATCCACTTCCTAGCTATGTTGACCCTCTCAGCTGATCTTTTCTCTCAGTGCTTTTATGCAGATTATCCCCAGTGCCTGGAATATGCTCCCTCTTCATCTTCTCTATCTCTGAGAGTCCCTAGCCTTACTCAAGGCTCAGCTCAAGTTAAACTTCTTCCTGGAAAGATTTCCTGATCCTGCCATATGTCCATGCTGTCCTTCTCCCTGAGATGATAGAGGGCTATGTGTGTGTGTCCTACATAGCCTGATCATGACGTGGTGTGTCCTGCCTCTGGAGAATGTAAATTCCTTGAAGGCAATGATCATTCCAATTTGTCTTCTTACCTCCATTCTCAATACAGAGCCTAGGACTTAGTAGATGATCAATCAATTAGTCCCACCTCTGTCACTTCCTACCTGTGTGACTTCAGGCACATTACAGTGAGTCTCAGTGTCCTTATCTATAAAATTGGAGCTGAGGTTCCACAGGCTCTGAAGTTCCTTCGAGGCCAAACTCAATGCCAATGACCTCCTTCCCCAGGAAGAGCCCTCCTCCCCAGTGCCAGCATTGTCTGGATTCCAGTTGCATCCACCTGCGGGAGCTTGCCCTGTCTTCATTCACAGGTGGAACCAAGGTAGCCCAGCAGCTCATGGTTCAAGAATGCCTTTAGGAGTTGGACAACTACTTAGTTCTTGGCAGGCTGAGGCATCTCACGGTCATTGCCAAATGCTATCTAATCCTTTGGAATCACTGCCCCCATGGCTTGGCAGCCTGTTGACAGCCAGGAAATGCAGAATGATGTCTCTGCTAATCTCATCTCTGCCAATGTCACCAGGGATACAGTTCACAGAATCCCTGGGTCTCAAAGCTGAATTCATCACTGAGGAAGAATTACCCCTATACCAACCCTAACAAGGGATCTTTGGGCCTCTACTTGAATACCCCCAGGGAAAGCAGACTAATTACCTACCAAGCTTTGTGGGGTAGGAGATGTTGGATCTGGATTCAGAAAGGTCTGTGTTCAAATCCCAGGTCAATCACCTCTTACCTGTATGACTTTTATCTGAGCCTTCTCTTATTCACCAGGAGAATGAGGACAAAAATGGTTCAGTAACTCCTTCAAGAAGCAGCATAGTCTGTGGATAGAGGGCTGACCTCTGAGCCAAGAAGAGTTTGGTTCAGATCCTGCCTCTGGCACATCCTAGCTGTGTAATTCTGGGGAAGTCACATTCTCTCAGCATCCCACGTGATTCTATAAAGCTCCAAGTTCTAAATATGATCTCTATCACTGAAGGGAGTTTGCTCACCAGAAATTTCATATGTGATGACTTCATTCACAAACAGCCTGTGCCCTCTGGCCCTCACTGCCTCAAAATGCCCTTCAAAGGGGGAGGTGAAAATGAGATGATAGATTTAAAGTACTTTGTGAACATTAAGGTACCGTATTACTGCATTTTTGCTTTTACTTGGTGTTTTTTTTTTTTTTGCTGTAGTACTTACGTGGTACACTTACATAGTACATGCATACTCTATCTCTGATTTTACAGAGAGAGAAAGTTGGGTCTAGACAAGGAACCGACTGGCTCAAATTCACTTCACAAGTTGGTGCTGACCTTGAGTTTGGACTCCGCTCGTAGTTTCACCATAATGCATTTTCCTCCACACCATGAGATTTCACTTTGGAACATTGAATTTGTTTGAATGTTGAGCCCTCATTTTCCTCTCTCCAATCACACCCTGTGTTGGTAAGCAAAATGGGCTCCTTAGCACTTAGTTCAACAAGTGCCCTTGAAGAGTTTGGCTTTTGCTTTTGTTGAGTAATTCAAGGTGTAAAGCCTATGTGGGTGTGAATTGGCAACTAAGGTGGGGCCCAAGGTGGGGCTAACTCCAGGAAGGGGCTAGTTTACATGTCTGAGACAGCAGAGGCTCTTAGACCATGTGGGTTTAAATCCGCCTCTTTGTGACGATTTTAGGTCACATGGGTGAGTCGCATGTGTGACTCACCCCTGATGCTGAAAAAGATATAAAAGCCAGGGGTTGGCCTCTTCTTCCTGGGAGCTCTTTGTCACAGCAGTGGTGGCGCGTGACTCTAGGCCAGCCCTTGTTCTGAGCTTCCGGGCTGAACCTAGATGTTGGTAACTATGAATCTATATTGGGTCTGTCTGTTGATGTTTGTGATTTGTTTGTAATTTGCTCTGAAGTTCAGGGTGCTGGCTTTTTCCCCTGAACTAAGTGAATGATATTTGTATGCTGAATTAAAGTAAGCTTGCCAACCCCTTAACCTTCCTTTCCTTATTAAGGCAGATCAAAAGAACCTGTGTTTTTGCGGCGTGCTGGCAGCTTTCTGGGTGCTGGTTGTTGGTGGATCTTGCACCCCCACAGAAGTTGCAAGCCAATTGTTAAAACACACCCAAAGCTCCTGGTTCTGCCTTCTGGGGCTCAGAAGACGAAGACTGATCCTTCTGCCTGATGGCCTGTCAAATGGTAGAACATCATCAAGTCTTCTCTTCTCCCAGCTAAAATCCCTTGTTCCTTCAGTCCAGTACTAAGGAACTTTTTAAGAAGATGATGTCTGAGGATGCTATTTGGATTTCTACCTCCTAGCTTTAGAACCTGAGGATGATAAGCTTTTATCTAAGGACATAGCTCATAAAGCAAGAACAAAGTCCAAGAAGGACAAATATGCTTGGCATTATACAGATCTGTTCCAAATGGCTTTAATCTAAAGGAGGGAGAGAAAGTGCCCAGGTAAGTCTACAGGCAGAAGAAGAAGAAAATGGAAGTGGAAGAAAGGCAGTTTGGAAGCCCAGAAATTCACAAGAAATGAACTCAAACTCCTAAGAATTAGAGCTACCAAGAAGAAAGAGTGAAGAGAGATTTAAAAATGGCCTGGACAAGCTGGAAAAGAATGAGTTCTCCATTTCTGGATGTCTTCAAATGAAGATGTGCCAAGGTCAGGCGTGCCAAGAGGAAATTCTCATTCGAGGATGGCTTGGCCCAGACACACCCTGATTCTGTGATTCTCTGATGCAATGTGTCCACACTGGACAACATCTCCTGTATGCTTTCTTGCTTGCCAATGTCCCTCCGCAACTGTGCCACCAAGATCTGAGCACAGGACACTTCAAATCTCCAAAGTGAAGCAGGTGGATGCATTGGCCTTTGGCGTCCACCCCAGGCTCTGTGATCCTAAGAACAGAGAGGCCCACCAGTGACTCTAGTTTTGGCCATAGCACACCAGAAAACAAAGGCAGGAGAGCCAATCACCCTCAGCCTTGCGCAATGCCCACATTGCCTGGCACCACTAATCCCTGGCATACATAGAAAAGCAATTACACGGTCCCTGCCTTGAGACTGGCTGAGAGACAGGATGCAAAGAACTAGGTATAGACAATCTCTGAGGGAAGGGGATGGGGCAGAGGGTTCGAAGAATCACATTGTTTTCAAATCCTTTATGAATATTACAGACAGTGAGGAAGAGTGGTTACAGAACCAGCCCCAGAGCCAGCAAGGCCTGGGCACAGCCCCTGACATATGCTAGCTGCATGGATTTCAGCTTGCCTCAATTTCCTCTCTTTAGCAATGGGGTAACAGCACCTGCCTTTCAGGATTGATATGAAGATCAAATAAGATTGTGATTGTAAGGCCCTTAGCGCAGTGTCTAGTACACAGGAGCTACATTAATGTTTATTCTCTTCCCCTCCCCATCTTGAGTGATCTCCACAGAGGGGTGTTTCCAAAAGATGGAATCTCTGTGAAATCAGGTATGCTCCAGCAGCCTCGAAGGAGGTAGCCAAGGGCCAGCCCAAACAGAGACAAAAACAAGCCCAGTTTCAGAGCTAACATGTCTGCCCCACCCCCCCACCCCCGCCACGGCACTGAGCATCCCACATTCTTGGAAGGCCTCTGAACAGCTAACCTGAAACTGGCTCTTAATCTGACAGGTATTCGCTGAAACCCCAAGCTGATAGGGCAGAGCCCTGTCCACCTGGGGTAGGGAGCTATGAAAAATAAAGACAATTTGTTCAGTGTTAGAAAATTCATGAGCTGCAGTGAAGGAGAAAAGCTGAGATATAGAGGGATCATTCTAGACTGGCTGGCAGTCAGGTTCTGAAAACACGTGGGGCTGTGAGCCTGGAAAGACATGGCATGAAGTGATGGCATCAGGGACAGAGGAGACTCGGGGCTACAGAAACTGGTCATGGATACTGCCAAACATTCTTTCCTGAATCCTTATCTCTTCCCAGAGCTGACACAATGGTACCTTGTCCAGCCCTGTGCTCATTAAGTAGCATTGAAACGAAACACCTAGATTAGATAGAGATGGTTTCTGAAGAAAAAGAAAGAATGTAAGAATCTAGAGAAGAAAACAGAGCAGAGTCTGCTCAGAATCACAGAGCAGGATTGGAAAGAGAGATGGAGAGACAGACAGACAGACAGACAGACAGACAGACAGACAGACAGACGGACGGACAGACAGACACACAGAGACAGAGAGAGACAGAAACAGAGACACAGAGAGATGGAGAGAAAGAGAGAGACGGATGTAGATGGGGGAGGGGAGAAAAAAGAAGAATGGAGAGAAATAGACAGAGGTGGGGGAGAGGAAAGGGAGAAAAAGATGAAATGAAAGTGAGACAGAAAAGTTAGAAGAGAGACTTGAAGAGAGAAAAGAAGCTGTGAAGTCAAGGATAAGGAGATGGGGGAACAGGAATTGAGAGGAGTACTGGAGAGCCTCATGGGACCAGCTGAGATCTGCTATCTTTCTGTAGTTCAACATTGCAAGGCTGGCCCTTCCAGCTCTCCACATTTCCTCTGAGGTATCTGCTTGCAATCTGGCTGCCATTCACAAAGGGTGGGTAAGACAAGGGAATTTCTAGAATCCTTTCTGTCTCTGGATTTGATGAATTGGTTTTAGGCCGGGGAGCTTCACTCTATGTTACCATCTTATATTTGCAGAACCTTTTCTCTGTTCCCACTCCCTGGCACAGATGCCATCCAATCTTCCAGTCACTCTGACACAGAAAAAAGAGAGAAAGGGTTATTCCCATTTCACAGATGAGAAATCTGGGCATGAAGGTGCACATGGGGTCTGAAACATCTCCAGCTCTCAGTCTCGATCACATGTTCTCTCCCCCAAACTTATATGAAATCCTCAGGATAAAAGATAGAGTAAATGCTGGGCAACTGTGATCAAGCATCACATGAGAGGCAAGGCACCTTGGGTATGGAGGGGGTGGAGGGTGAGAAAACCTAAGGTCAGAATTTGTCTTGGAATCCCAAGATCTGAGTTCAAATCCCACGGTAGATATTTAGTAGCTGTGCATACTGGGTAAGTCACTTATGCTTTCTCAGTTTATTTCTCCACCTATGTAATAGGAATAGTGATAGGGATGTTGTGAGGAAAAAACGAGTTAACACACATAAAGCACTTTGGATGCCTTAAATAACTGTGTGATTAACCTGGATTTTGATGCCTATGCAGATCACCTAATATAGAGATACCCGGGTGGGCAATGCCAAGGGCCTGCTTCTGGGAGGAGACTTCCTGAGGTAGTCTATAGCATGAGTGAGGCAGCCTCTGTCCATCAGTTGTCTGGATGAAAAGCATCTTTAAATCCATCCAATGGAGGCGAAATCTCTCTGGCATTTTCCAGGGATGAAGGGGTCTTTCACCCCAAGCATGAGCACCCCACACAAGCTGGAAGTGGGAGAAGAGCCACATCACCCTCTCCTTCAGTCCTATGGCCCCCAGAAATGGGCTTGGGGTTTGGGTTTTATTTCATTTGTCCCCTTCAGTTCTAAGTGAAGGGAGTGGTTCCCAGGTCCTAGGAGTGGGACCCTTAGCAATCTTGGAGCCAGAATTCCAGGCCACATATTACTACCAGAGTGGCAGGGAATCTCTGAGAAGCCAGGGTGCCAAAAGGATTTGAAACTTGGTGGGACTAATGCTATGGAGGAGCTAAGTTCTGAGTCAGAGTTGCCTTCCTCTCCCTCAAAAATGAGACAATGAAGCCATGGATTATGCCCCTAAGGTGTTGGGGAAAAATATTTTTAAATTCATTTTTGCTCTAACTTTGAAGTAAATATTTCCTTTTAAAAGCTAATCTGACTACTAAGTAGTTAAATGGAACTGGGGTGCTGGGGACCCCTAAAGTTAGGGATAGTACAATCAGTGGCTTGAGGCCCTAATCCCTTAAGGATGCTGGAGAACCCTGGAGGAGAGAAGTTTAACCTAGCTGGCTCTCAGGGCCAATTATTATTATCCAGAGAATCCCAGAGCTCACAGGTTCCTCAGCACTCATCTAGTACAAGGTGTGGCCTGCTGAGTTATACCTTCCACAAGGTAAATTGCCTGCCTGCCCGAAGACCTCCAGTGATCAGGAACCCACAACCTCCAAAGGAGCCCTGACCACTCGGAGTCAACTGTAATTGGTAGGGTATTGTTTTCCTTACAAAATAATAGTTACAACCCTAGCAATAATGATATGAAGGAAAGCTGCTGATATGCAGGATCACGTGTTCTTGAAGAGATGTCTCATCCCACATCAATGTCCAATCAATAGCCTCCTTTACAACCAAGTGCCAGAGAGTCTGGAGCCCGAGGACCCTTTCCAGACCCCATAAGGGAAGGATCTTGGGTGGGCTTCATTTTTAATCCTACAATGTCTATGTTCAACCATCCTGGAGCTGGAGGACCCTTTCCAGACTCCATCAGGGAAGGATCTCAGGTGAGCTTCATTTTCAGTTGTGCAATGCAAAGGATGTTGTACTGTCCTGGAACCTGCAAGGAGAGAGAGAACCAGAGAGCTGGTCTGTCCCATTCATTCCTCCAGTAGATTCCAACACAAGATGTCATCTTGCAGTTTTGCCCAGTTATGAAATTTGGGCTCACTCCTAAAACATGTCAGACAGACCAAAGCTTGATGAGTTGATCTCAATGGCCCCCCCCACAAGCTCATCCTGGAAGGCTGTGCATTCACATGATTTGCAGCAGAGAAACTTGAAATTTCAAAAATAATTCATTTTCTTCCTGTGCCCCCACATCATAACATGGCACTGACCTTGCACTCTTGAAGGTCCTGCCAGCTCTGGGACGTCCTACTGAGCTGGAATGCTATGAGAACAAGCTCAAGGCTAGACTGTCTGTCTGCCATTTGAGGTTTAGCCTGGCTAGGCGGAAGGAGGGAGGGGTGGTCACCAGCACCTGATTTGTTCAGCCACTGAAACTCATCAAACTGTCTACAAAGATATGCAGGCTGTGAGTGGACCCTCATAGAGGAGATTGTAGATTTTTTTAAGTATCCAAAAAGACTGTTTATATTTGATATCATGAAAAAGTATTGTTTTACTTCTCCTCTGTTAACTTGGACATGTTGGATAAATTAGGAAAACCAACAGTTCTGAATAGATGATCCACAATGCATTGCCACATCAGTGAAGTCAGTCTGCCCAGCACAGAGTGGACAAGGCACCATTGTGGGGTCTCAGGGAATAGATAAGAGTCTGAATGGAAGAATGTTCATGTATATCCATGACCAACTGCTGAGGCCTCTAGTGCCCTTGACACCACCATCTTATGCTACATCTTTCCAGGCTCAGAGCCCAAAGAGTTTTCCAACCATAATTTCCAGCCAGGCTAGAAATAAGGGGATTTGTTCTGGGTGAAGACATCAGGAAGACATTTGCATTTTAGCCTCAAGATAGAAATGTACACTGGAGGTGAAAGCTCTTCTAGTTCTTAGCACTCATAGCCATCTCCAGTCATCCTGATTGATATCTGGCTGCTGGACCCAGATGGCTCTGGAGGAAAAAGTGAGGCTGGTGACTTTGCACAGCACTCTCTCGCTTAAAACCAATTCACTTGCATGCCATGGCATCACCTCCCTGATGTCACACGCCTCTTCGAGAATGAAGGACAAACAACAACAACCATATTTAGTGCTGAATCTGGAACAGAGGATACGCTTGTTGACTTGACTTAACTTGACTTTCTCTATTTATTGTATGGAATCATAGATTTAGGGTAGAAGGAACCACAGAGAAAATGGAAACATCACAAATATACTAGGATTGATGCTATTGTTAGAATTAACAATCATTTTTCCTGCTGTTGGTAAGCCGATTGTATAGTACAGATATGCACATACTCCTAGGATATGCATTTACTGTGTACTGAATGTTTCATACATTTAGACACCAAAGTATTGGGTCAGGTGGTGTTTTATGTTGTATTATGTTTATTGCATGGATTATTAATGCACATTGCTTTGAATGGGACTGTGGGATAATTTTCTGGGATTCACCACGCTTTTTATTTTAAAGCATTTGGGTGTTTGTGTGTGTGTGTGTGTGTGTTTGTGCTTTTGTTATCCAATTCCAGGTCTCAAGCACAAGCTGGCTAATTTTTGGAAGGGAGTACAAAATTTATACCCCTGAGGAGAAATATAACTCCTCAGCTCCAGATTTGCTTCCCAAAGAGTGTTGCTGTCAAGAGGCCAGAAACCATCAGAATCTAGAAATTGGCTGAATAAATTCATACTAGAGTCTATCAGTTCAGTAATGTTTTTTTTTAACCTGGCTTTGGGACTTGTGGAAAAGAGAAGCCAAAAATGTTAACATATTGCATACTTTGAGAGAAGGGCACATGGAGAGGGTGAGTATGCGTGTGTAATCTTTGAATGCTTGTTCTCCTACCCCCTTCCTTTGGGGTTCTGGTGGCCTTCTATTGCAATATGGTGGTCATCAAACACATTAGGAAGCTTGCTACCAGCCCCATCTGCCAACTTGGTTAGATAAGGAAGAGACAAGAGACACAAAGGTCTGGCCTTGCCAGCTGCTAATCAGAAGTGGTCAGTGCTCACATATTATTTACACCATCATTTCATTATGTATATCCATGTGGCTGACGATATGTGATTAATGCAGGCAGGGATAGAGATTTGGGAAGATGTTTTAACACTTTAAAGAGACACGATACATCCCTCTTATAGCAAGGATCTTCAGCATAGACTGCCTTTAAAAAATAACTGTTGTGAGTTTTATTTGAATTCCACACTAAATCCTGTTCATATATGCTGTGTTCTCTTTTTTGAGCTTTAAAGTTAGCTTTTTTGTTTTGTTTTCTTTCTCCCGATAGTTATAATTCTTCTATGCAACATGACTAATGTGAGGATGTGTTTAATAGGAATGTGTATGTAGAGCATATATCAGATTGTGTGCCATCTTGGGGAGGGAAGGGGGAAGAGGGGGAGAAAATGTAAAAGTTATGGAAATGATTGTTGAAAACTGAAAATAAATAAATCGAATAATAAAAAATAAAGTTAACTTTTTAAAATTCAATTTTTTATTTCAGTTCTAAATTTTCTCCCTCCCATATCCTTTACCCCACCTACTGAGAAAGCAAGAAAAACAAAAGTTGTTACAATTACATATAGCAAAACAATTTCTCAAAATAGCCATGCTCCCCCCTCCAAAAAAAAGTCTTAATCTGAGCTCTGGAGATGAATAACATATTCCATCATGAGTCCTCTGGAATTATGGATCTCATAGTGTTGATCAGAGTTCTTAAGTCTTTCAAAGTTGTTTATCTTTACATTATATCTTTACATTACAATACTATATAAAACTGTTCTCCTGGTTCTGTTCATTTCACTTCGCATCAGTTCATACAAATCTTTCCAGGTTTTTTCTAAAACTATCCCTTCATAATTTTTCATAGCACGACATTCTATCACATAAATACACCATAACCTTTCCAGCCAATCTTCGATTGACAAATACTTCTTGAGTTTACAATCCTTTACCACCACAAAAAGAACTCCTGTAAATATTTTTTTTTCACAAATGGTTTCTTTTCCTCTCTTTTTGATCTCTGGGAGCAGTATTGCTGGGTCAAAGGCTATGGACAGTTTAATAGCTTTTGAGGGATAGCTCCAAGTTGCTTTCTAGCATGGCTAGGCCAGTTCTACCAATAGTGCATTAATGTACCTCTTTTCCCACAATCCTTCCAGCATTTGTCATTTTCCCTTTTATTAGTCAACTTTTCAATTTTAGGGGCTAAAAGTGAACATCAGAGTTATTTCAATTTGCATTTCTCCAATTCTTAGTCATCTAGAGCTGCCTCAAGAAAATTACTCAGGTTAAGCATCTCTGAGGGTAAGGCTGAAGGAGAAGGAGAATTCAGAAGTGTTATTATAGTTCAGACCAGAAGAAATGAAGGGCTGGCTGAGGATAGTGGTGCTGGTGGGGATGGAGAGAAAGGCTCTGATGGGAGATACATTGGACCACAGAACTGATAGGAGGTGCTGATGAAGCCAAGAGAAGTAGCAAAGTCAACTCAAGGTTCCAAGCTTGGGTGATGGAGGATGGGTGGTGCCCTCCACAGAAACAGAGACTACAGAGGACCGATTCCACAGAGGAAGATAAAGGGCTTCATTTCACAGCACAATTGAGTGCCATGTTTGAAGACTTGGGGTCATTCAGATGAGAACGTTGGAAGCAGAAGAGAGACTGGCCCTCTGGGAAGAGAACAGAAGAGTTCTGCAAGGGTAGGTGAGGATAACACTTGAAATTTCCTCCAAATGATGAGGCTGCCAGAAAAGCCTCATAATCACAGCTCCCATTGATAGAATGCTTTTAAAGATCAGAAAGAACTTCCCATCCATTACCTCATTTGGTCCTTATAACAAATCCAGGAGGTCAGTGCTGGCAGGTGAAGAACTTGTGGGCCTGGGGCCATGTTGTTCTCCAGCAAGAGCAGGAAAAAGTGGTGACTCCCCATGACTCCACTCACTCTCCCTGTGAGTTCCCAGATCAGAACCTCCTCCCCTGGCTCCGACTGTCTTACATGGATTGTCTCCCCTTACGGGAATGTAAGCTCCTTGAGATCAGAGACTGTCAGACCTCTCGTATCCCTGGGCTTAGCACACAGTAAGTGCTTAATCAATGCTTATCATTCATTGAGGCTCAGGAGAGCCATCATTGCATAGACAGTAAGTGAGGCAGGATTCAGATTCAGTTCCTTCTTGAGCCCAAGTCCACAACTCTTATCTACCACTGCTCAACTCCCTTGAATGGGAATGGATGGCCTCAGTTTCTAGAGTTTCACCAGCACAAACTCGTTACCAGATGCAGCCAGTGACATCCTTTTTTTTCTTCTTCTTTCTTACTGCATCTGGAGGAGCAGGCCTTAGATTCTGGTGGGTCTGGAACCCTCCTGTTTGCCCTCCATCTGCTCAGAATAGCCCACGAAGCCTTGCGGTCAGTTTACACTGAGTCAGCTGTGTATTATGATACCAGCTTCGCCTGGGTGTCTTCTCTTTCTCTCATTAAGTTGTTTACTTAAGCCACCAAGGCCTAATTACTAAATGACAGGCCTGTCAGAGGCCCCATTTGTTTGTTGTCAGAGAACAGATTCCTTTGACTGGGAAATGAGCCTCCAAGCCTGTGTGTTTGTGTGTGTGTGTGTGTGTGTGTGTGTGTGTGTGTGTGTGTGTGTGTGTGTGACTGAGATGGGGATGGGGGAGGGACAGAGATGTCAATGCTGCCCCCAACTTAATTACCCCAGATTGGTCCAGCCAATAGAGAGCATCACTATTCAGCCCTGCCCAGGCTCTGCAGTAGAGGTCAGCTGAGGACAGGTGGGCCACACATCTGTTGTCACCCAGACCCAGAGTCCAGCAGATGTGGTAGGGAGGATGGGAAGATGAGCAGCATCTTTGAAGGTAAAGCCTCAGGGATAATGTTTTCAGATGATGCAGGGCATGGGATCCTGGTGTGTTTCCAGGAGACTATAGCAATGACAAATGCTTAGATGGATGCGGGCACATTGGAAAACATGACAGGCTTCTTCAGTCAGAGGCTCAGAACCAAAGAATCTCAGATAAGAGAGGGGTCTGTGAGTACATGTTCCCACCTTGTACCTGACCCAGATCCCCTCAACAGCAACCCTCACAAGTGGTCCTCAAGTCTTTGCCTTAAGATCTCCAGGGAGAGAGAACCCACCACCTCAGTTTCTAGGAAGTACCCTTCACCACTGCCATTAAACATAAATTTGAGATAACACTTAGTCTTACAATTATCAAAATACTTTTTGAAAAAAATCCACAGGCTCTAGATTGAAAGCCCCTGATTTGGCCCCCACACCACAGATCAAAGATCAGAAACTAAAGGCCATATATTTAGAGGAAAGGAGGAAATGGGATCTATAGTAATAAACCCTGGATTTCAATTACATCGTTCCTCTACTAAATGCCCAAGTGGTCTTGCATAAGCCACTACTCTGTCCAAACCTCAGTTTCCTTTCCTATCAAATACAGAAATTTGACTACAGTCTGCATGGTCTAGAGAAAAGAGTCCTGAACTTGGAGTGAGAAGGAAGCAGGACTTGAATCCCATGGCTCATGTTTACTTAACTGTGGGAGCTGAGCATGTTGTTCAACCGCCCTGGGCTCCAGTTTCTAAATCTATAAAATGGGAATATTAGAGGCGTACTAAACTCAGAGGACTATTATAAGGATCAACCAGTCAATAAATGTTTATTAAGCACCTACTATGCTAAGCACTGGGGATACAAAGAAGATTGCAAGCCAGCCCCTGGTGTCAAGAAGCTCATAGTCTAATGGGGAAGACAATATGCAAACAACTATGTACAAACAAGATACAGGCAGGAAAAATTGAAAATAATCAGTAGAGGGAAAGCACCAGAACTAAAGGTGGTTGGGAAAGGCTTCCTATAGAAGGTCAGAAAATAGATTGGCACTTATTGAGCACCTATGATGTGTCAGGCTCTACACTAAGTATTAGAGATACAAATATGAAGAAGAAAGCCAGTCCCTGACCTCAAGGAGTTTAAAATTAAATGGGAGAAGACAACATACAAACTAAAGCTAAAAAGCAGGGAATGGGGGACAGACAAAAAGTGTCACTTAAATCTAAAGAAATGAGTATCAAAGAGAAGGGACCCTTTGTCAGTATCAAAGGCTGTAGAGAGATCAGGAAGGAAGAGGATTGACAAAAAGCTGTTAGATTTAGTCATGAAGAGATACGAATTAATATGTAACTTTAGGGAGAGTAGTTTTAGTTGAATTTTGAAAGCAGAAACCAGACTCCAGGAAGTTAAGAAGAGAGTGAGAGAAAAAGAAGTGGATATGATACTTAATGCAGATGGTTTTCTCAAGAAGTTTAGCTATGAAAGAAAGAAGAGGTATGGGAAGATAACTAGTGGGGATGGTTGGATCAACGGAGGGTTTTTTGAGCATGTTCGACATGTGCGAAGTGTGGGTGCCATAGTGAAGCAGTCAGTAGGCAGAGAGAGATTGAAGATTAGTGAGAGAATGGTGATGATAGAGGGGGAAATCTGTTAAAGAAGATGGGATGGAATGGCATCACTTGTTCATTCAGAGAGATTTGCCCTGGCAAGGAGAGGGGTCACTTCTTCATGTGAGACAGAAATGAAGGACATAGTGGAGGAAGACATCTGAGTGAAGTGAGGTGGTAACAAGGGGATAAGAGAGAAGTCTCAGCAAATATCCTTATTTTAAAATGAAATAAAAAGGAAGGTTTCAGCTGAGGAGGTGTGGGAGGAGGAATACAAGACAGCTTTGAGGAGGAATGAAAAGGTTTCAGAAAGTGAGGATTAGTGAAGCATAAAAAAATGGCTTTTTACCTTCTAGACCTGTGGCCTTGGGCAAGGCATTTAATCTCTGTTTGCCTCAATTTCCTCAACTGTAAAGTGAGGTTAATAATAGCACTTACTTTCCAGGGTTGTTTTAAGGATTAAATGACACAATATTTATAAGATATTGAGAATGTTGTAGAGGAGATTTTGTTTTCAAGAAAGAATTGGACAAGTTGATTACTGAGGTCCCTTGCAGCTCTGAGGTTCCATGATGTATCAGACATAAAGTGGGGAGGAAGAGCTGATGGAGGCTCAGTAACTAGAGTCATGATCCAAAAATATTTTGATGGGCTAAAATAATGTGCTGAATTTAGTAAGATGATGTCGAATAATGATAATTAGAAAGTCATACATTCAAGTTAAAACAACATCCAGCTATGTGACCTTAGGAAATTCACAAACTTTCAGGATCTCAGGTACCCTTTCTGTAAAATTACAGGATTATATTAGATGACCCCTTGGATCTCTTTCAGTTCTTATATTCTGTGAAGGATAGATTGTGAAGGTGTGGCTAGAAAAGAGTTTGTTTGTTTGTATAAGAGAACTGATGGTTTTAGTAGACTGAAATCTCAATGTGAGTCAAAATGAGACAGCAGCCAGAAAATAACAACTGATAATTATAGTTATTTTGAAGTTTTCAAAGCTTTTTACATATGTTGTTCCATTTCAACCTCCCAGTAATCCTGAAAGATAGATATTATAACAATTCCCACTCACATTTTACTAATAGGTAAACTGAGGTGCAGAGAGCTTAAATGAATTTCCCATGGTCATATAGCCAGTAAATATTAGAGGAGCTATCTGAATTTAGGTCTTTCTGACTTCAAATCTAGTACTCCATTAGTCATATGATATAAGCCATTTCTTGTGTCCTGTAGATTTTTATCCTGTCTCTAGCTTATTTGTATACCTTCATTTGCAAGTTATTTTCCCTATTAGACTGAGTTCCTCGAGTATAGGGACTCACGTCTTTTTTCCTTTCTTTTTCTGTTTTATTCCCAGTATTTAACACAGCACCTAGCTCGCTATATGAAAAGAAATATAATGCCTCACTAAAATCAAAGCCAATTTGAAGGAAAGAATAAAAATGAGAAGCCATCATGCACAATAAAGGAAGGTCCAACTTCACCTTTTAAATATGGTGTTGGTATTGAAACGGGGGAAACAGATAAAAGAACAAGCATTGACAGATTGCCACCACTCTGGGGAGTTTGACTAGTATAAATCAATTGCCACAATGAGAACAAAAGAGCATAGAAACTTCCTCAGAAAGCAAACACTGCATGTCTTCAACAAGGAAAAACATAAGCCAAGGGCAACACTGGTTTAGAATATAAATTCACTCATAAAACTTACAAGAGGAAGATGGTGGAAAATTATGAGTAGAATCATTTAATAAAACAAGAAACAAAGGAGGAAAAATAATTTTAGCTTAGTAAAACACCCAACTAAGCCAGATAGTCCTTCAAAGGAGGGACAAACCTGAAAGTAGCACAATGAGCAAATGAAATGTCTGCAAAACCCTTCAGTAACAGACTTTTCTCCACCCAGAGCATGGAGTCATCACATTTGGACTCAACATTTCAGTTGCTTCTATGCTGCTTGGGGAGGCAGAAACAACATCATTGAAAGAAAATATGGAAAAAGCAATGCATCTAGAAGGCCAAGTAGTCACTGAAATGGTTCATCCTGGAGGAAACACAACTTTGGAGTCATCAAGGGGATTAATTTCCAATGCCTATCCTAAAGAGAAAAGTTATCCAAAATAAATCTTTGATGAAAAAAGCACAGACATCATTCCTACAGTAACAGCCAATCATCAATTCTTCTGACCTTGTCTCAGTCCTCATCCTTCTGACTTCTCTACAGAAGTCTTTGATAGGAGGCGGAGCCAAGATGGCCGCATGAAAACAGCGTCTTGCCGGAGCTCTTTCACAAGTTCTGTCGGATTCCTATAAAAAAGTGAATCTGAGCAGATTTGAGAGAGTTAGAAATTGCGAGCACTCTGACTGGGGCAAATTTCCCAGCCGGGAGAATCTAAAAGGCTGAAGGAAAGATTCTGTAGGCTAGGAAAGCGCTCAG
>CM053625.1:323950074-323969834 GCA_028646595.1 Phalanger gymnotis | reverse complement strand
AGGGTGAAGAGAAGGACTCGTGGTCCCAGGGAATCACAACCCCCTCCCCCCAAGTCTTCTCTAAGCTAAGCTTCCCCAGTTCTTTCAACTGCCTTTCATGGATCTTCATCTCTGGTCCCTTCCCTAGCTTGGGTTCCCTCCCCTGGGCACTGTCTAGTTCATCCCTGTCCTTGCTAAGGAGTGCTGTCCAGAATGGCATGCCATCCTCCAGAAGGGGCTTGAAGCAAGGCTCTAAGAGTGGGAAGGGACTTTGGAATTGAGAGCTAGATCGTCAGTTTAAGGGGAGAGTCAGAGCTAGTCAGAGGAGGTTGGCCACTTGAGATTGCACCAGTCACAGACTTTGAAGGAAGCAGACACAGAAAATCTCAGGATCATCAAAGGCAAAAGGAAATCAATGGCCACCTAGTCCATTTTGGGGCAGGGCCCAGGCCAGTCCTCCTTCTTTCCTGTCACAGCTCTCCTGTTGAATCTCTAGACTTTGCCACCAGGTCCCATCCCCCCACTTTTGGCTCACTTTAATGTATTGTCCTCTCCCATTAGAACATAAACTCCTTGAGGACAAGGGCTGTCTCATTTGTCCTTTCAGATCTCCCATCCCCCAGAACATTCTCCTCCCCAGACTGAGCATGCTCAGCTCCTTCATGTCATGCTCATGAGACATAAACATGAGGCCTTCTACCATCTTGGCTGCCCTCCCGGACCCAGTTCAAGAATAGCAGCATCCTTCCTAAAAGGTGGGGCCTTGAAACGTATTCACAGCACTCTAGAATAACCTACAATAAGCATTTATTGAAGGTCTAACTATGTGCCAAACAATATTTCTAAGCTCTGGGAATACAGACCCTCAAAATGAAATGATCCAGGCTCACAGAGGGCCTTACATTCTATTGGAGGAGAAAGCATGCACACATATGAGCTTATTTGGAATAATTCTGTGCAGAATGTGTAGAAGGAAGTTCAGTAAAAGGCAGCTAAGGAGGAAGGGAACTAGAAATGGGGGTGGGGTCAAGAGAGGCTTCAGGTAGAAAGCGGTGCTTGAATTGCATTTTGAAGAAAATTGGGTATTTTAGGAGCTGAAAGTATAGAGGGAGTGCATTCCAGGCATGAGGGATGGTCAATGCAAAGGCCTGGCTGTGGGTAAGATGGAGGAAGGGAGGAAGGAAGGAAGGAAGGAAGGAAGGAAGGAAGGAAGGAAGGAAGGAAGGAAGGAAGGAAGGAAGGAAGAAGAAAAAGAGGGATGGAGGAAGGAAGGATGGAAGAGAGGGAGGGAAGGAGAGAGGGAACAAAGGAAGAAACAAATATTTGTTAAGCATTTATTTTGTGTGCCCAGTACTAAGCCCCAGGGATGCAAATACAAGCAAAAAGGAAGACAATCTCTGGCCTCAAAGAGCCTCCATTTGAATGGTGTAAGCCAACACACACAGGGGAGGCTGGGGAAGGCACCTGTCCCAGGCATGGGAGATAAAAGGTCACATGTGAGGAACTGAGAAAAGGTTGATTTGTCTGGACCTGGGGCGGGGGGTGGGGGGGGACCTTCAGCCTCGAGGCCACTCAGGCCACACCTGTGAGAGTGGTGGCTCAAGGATGGATTTCACCCATTTCCCAGAGGAGGAGGCTGAGTCTCAGAGAGGAGACTTGCCTGAGAAGGCAGAGCTAACAGGTGGCAGAGACAACATTTGCATCCACTTCCTTCTTCCTCACGACCTCTCTCCATGACTCTCTCACCAAACAGAGTCCTCATTCTTCCCCACCTTCCTTATCTCTGCTGTAATTTCCTGAGGAGGCACCTTGGGTTGGAGCTGAGGCCCTTGGGCTCAGTGTGAAAGGGTGACCCTCTCTAACCTGAGCAAACATCCCCAGCTCCTCCTGGCCCAGCCAAAAGGAAGAGTTTTCCTGAGGTGTGTGTTGACTTGCCCAGGAATGCATCTTCCAGGGGGGTCTGCACTTGCCCTGTGGAACTGTGGAAAAGAGCTGGGTCTGTGCTCAGAGAGTATGGGTTCTCAGCTCTGTGTCTTGTGACCTGGGAGTCCTTGGCCTCAACCTCCCCAGGCATCTGTTCCTCCAGGTGTGAAATGAGCCAATAGGACCAGAGACTCTGAGAGGTGCCTCGTGGACTGCATCCTCTGCTACTCCATTGCAAAGCCCCATTTCTGTTGCCTGGGAGAGATGGACCAAGCAGCACCTTCTCAGGTGCCCCTCCTCTTCTCCCTCCTCCCCCCTCATTCCGACCCTCAGCATCTCTCAGCTGGGGCTTTGCTATAGCCTCTTGGGACTTCCCTGTCTCCTATGTGTCCCCTCTCTGGCTTGTCCACCATAGACATCCAACTGATATTCCCAAGGTGTCATGAGAGTGCCTGGCTCCAAAAGCACCATGGCTCCCTATGGCCTCCAGGAGAACATGAGAACGTCTGGTTGGTGTCCCAAATCCCCCTCCATTTACCTCTGGGCATTTTCCATTGCACTCACCACCTCTGACACAAGCTAGCACATGTTTCTGGGCAAGTCACTTAAACTCTCCATGGTCCAGGAGGCTCTGAGACTATCGATTGAGAAAAGGGACCAACTTGTATTGGTGGAAGGAATTTCTTTACCTGGGAGTTCCTGTTGTGGGAATGGAATGCGATACCACATGTAAAGTGCTCAGCCCAGTGCCCCACACACAGGAGGTGCCCAACAAATGCCTGTTCCCTTCCTTCCCCCAGACCAGTGGAGTCCTAGGTAGGTCTCCTGCCTGTTCCTATTCACATCTTGTTTCACGCACATCACTGGTATGGAGCCAGCCAGCTGCTCTCTTCTTGTGCCTTAACACAAGCTCTCCTGTGAAAGCTGGATGGCCCTCCTTACTAACCTCCCCCTTTGGAATCCCTAGTCCTTTACAAGCTTCAGCCCCATGAGGCATCACCTCCTACATAAACCCTTTCCTGACCTCTAGGACTGTGGACATTTCCTAGGCCATTGAAGCTCCTATCTATACCCCAGAGCTAAAGGTCAAAGATAAGGCCAGTTGTATGTAAGCTGACCCCCTGAATTGAACTGAATCTCTGTTTTAGAGATTGTGGAAGCTGGGGCTCAGAGAGCGGGGAGGGACTGGGCCCCCCACCCAGCCAATACGTGTTGGAGTTGTTGTGATTTCAAGATCGTCTCCACCTCTGCCCACTCCTCAATTACCAAATTTTCCCCAAGCTCTCTGTGTAGACTCCCTGAAAATACCTTTACTGCCTGCTCATCTTGAACCAAATCCTGTTCCAAAGTTTGGCACCAAATGACCATGGCTCCCCTCTCCCTTCCCTGCCCCTCTCCTTTGAGAAGACGGGCAAGAGCAGCATTCTTGGCAGGTTTCAGAGAGGCCTCTGGGTAATCCCTTGAGCCCCCAACAGGGCTTGGGTTCGCTAATGGTTCCTTTGATGGAACAGATAAAGGCCGAGGACTTTTCATTCTCTAACAAAAGTCCACAAACACACAAGCTAACTGATTCCAGGGCCCGGCCATATCTGCACTACCTGAACTATGGGAGTCTGTGAGAGGAGGCCTGAGTCAATGAATAACTTCCCCCGCCTTGAGGTCCCAGAGCTAATATTTGTCCACATTTGCTGCCTTTAAAAAGAGAAAAAAAGAGCCAGGGGCAGAGGGGAGACAATGTCTGGGGAGTGTTGATCTGGGACAAACAGACAGTGTCCGGCCGGTATTTGAACTTCAAACCAGCTCCAGGGCCAGGGAGCAAGGGAGCGGCACAGGAGCAGCCTGCATCCTGCAGGAACAGCCAAGGAGGACGAGGCCAGGGGGGCCTAGATGGCTGAAGCTGATACCTCAGATAGTCCTTTTATGGGTGAGAGGGCCCTGGATGTGACAGGCAATGGTGAGGAGTCCCCATTGCACAAACTCGGTCACCTCAGGGTCTGCTCCCTGAAAAGTTTATGTCAAGTTGGATGGTGTCAAGAGTGGTGGCATACTGGGGCTGGATAGAAGGTCAGAGATGCCGCTTCAGGAAAGCCAGGGTGCCAAAGTTGTTTTAGCCTCTCACTGTGTCCCTGCTACATTTATATAGCAATGAAATGTTTGTAAAGCACCATATATGCACATATATGTGTGTGTGTGTGTGTGTGTATAAAATCTCATTTGATACTTGAAACAAGTCTGGGATATATGCTCTATTATTACACCCATTATATATATATGAGAAAACTGAGGCTGAGAAAGGCTCTGTCTCATCCAAGGTCCCATTGCCAGTAAGTGTCTGGAACAGGATTTGAACACAGGACCTCCTGAGTCCAAGTTCAATGTACTACCCACTGTGGCCCTCGGCTGTGCTGCATCTACGGCACCTATTACCTCCCTGGTTCATAAAGAGACTCGCGTGAGATGATGTCTAGAAAGAGCTCTGTAAACCTGGATGCATAGCAGTGCGGGCTGACAGCATTCTCATTCTACATAGCTTATGTTGAATGGAAACCACTCAGAAACCATCCTGGGACACTCTCCTATGTATGATTTTCAGGTAAATGAGGGCTAGCCCATGGAACACGTCCAGAGCTGTCCTTCCTGCTTCTGGCCAGCCACGAGCGATTCGGCCTGTGCCTGCCTGGGAGAGGATGAGATCCTGGCAGCTTCCAGTCATCATGGTGACTCCCATAGAAGAGCTGGGTGCCCTGAGGTGACAGGCGGTCCTCTCACTGGCCAGTGAGCAGGACTGGACCACTCAAAAGAGAATGTGCCCAGCCCACCTCTCCTGTCTTCTGGCTTTAGGTGGAGGTCCAACTGCAGCTTGCCTTAAGCAGGACATGAGATCAAGATGCCACATGGTCAATTTACCACCAAACTGGGGGATGCCGGGTGGGGGGAGCTGGCCCTTCCCCAGTCACCTCTGGAAGCAACTTGGAATCATCCTGCCGTGGTCCAGAGAGAGAGGCAAGGGAGGAGTGAGGGCGCAGCCACTCCCCTTACTCATCAGCCCTGTGAAGTGGAGAATGAAGGCACCTCCTCCTCATCTCAGAGCACCAGGTCCTTTCACCCTTGCATCAGCATGGGAGCCCCCTGAGGGCTGGGACTGTTTCCATCTTTGTCTTTCTGTCCCTAGCATCTCAATGGGGGCCTGGTATGTTTTTGTTGGTGTTCAGTCATTTTTATTTGTGTCTGGCTCTCCATGACCCATTTGGGGGTTTTCTTGGCAAAGAGACTGAAGTGCTTTGCCATTTCCTTCTCCAGCTCATTTTACAGATGAGGAAACTGAGGCAAACAGGGTTAAGTGACTTGCCCAGGGTCACACAGCTGGTAAGTGTCTGAGGCCACATTAGAACTCAGGTCTTTGTTACTGTAGGCACAGTGCTCTATGCACTATGGGAGATACCCCCTAGTGCCTGGTTTATAGAAGATGGGTAACAAGTGCATGATGCTATGTTCCCACTGCCCCATAAAGTAGAAGCTCCTTGAGAGCAGGGAATGATTTTGTATCCCCAGGAGCTAATATAGGACCTAGCACGTGGTAGGGGCTTAATGAATGTTTGTTGGTTGATATGATGTTTAAAGTTTAGTGGTCTGCCGTCATCATCACCATCATCATTTGACAGAGGGAGAAACAGAGGCAGAGATTCTCACCCAAGGCTATATATCTAAGAGAGCAGCACAGCTAAGATCTGGAGCTTGGTCCTCAGCCCCACACCCCAGGATCCTTCCATTCTGACACACTGCCTTCCTCATCCCTCTCCAATCCTACTTGGAGCTCCTTCTTCCCTTTGCCCCTCCTCTGCCCATACCACTTGGACTCTGCCCTCCTGTCCTCTCCTCTTTGTCTTCATTCCTTCTTATTCAATTCAACAAGCACTTATTAAGTGCCTACTGTGAGCTGGGCTCTAAGCTCCAAGGGGAAAAACCTTCCACCATTTCCCTTCCACCAGGGAGATGATGTGGACATGGACAAGTCACTGGGGATGAGCTGGGCCTCCCCACCTATAGCAGGAAGGAAGGGGAAGAAGCAAGAGGGCCAGGCCTGGAGGCTCCCCTTGTCGTTTTTAACAAGTCGGCTGGGTGTCACCACTGTGGATAGGGCACCTGGCCTGGAGATAGGAAGATCCGAGTTCAAGTCTCGCCTCAGACACGTGCTAGCTGGGTGACCCTGGGCAAGTCACCTAATGCTGTTTGCCCCAGTCTCCTTCCTCATCTGTAAAATGAGCTAGAGAAGGAAATGGCAAACCATTACAGTATCTCTGCCAAGAAAACCCCAAATGGGGTCATGGAAAGTCAGACACGACTAAAAACTGACTGAACCAAAAATACTAGAGAGAAGGGGCCTCTTGGTTATAGGAGGTAAGTGGTCCTTCAGCAAGGCCAAGCCCCAGTACACCCATCCTGTATTTCTACCCTTGGCTTCCCCAATTGATGCTTTTCAGCAGCAGCTCCGATGTGTTTTGTGTTTTGATGAAATCACTGCCTTTGAATGCCAAGAAATTCTCAGCTGGAAGCTGGAGGGGAAGCGTCTGGTGGCTCGCTCCAGAGCAGAGGCTTCCAGCACATCTGTGGGGCAGGCATCCGCCAGCCGGGCCAGGCTGGGCGCTGGAGTGCCCCCAGCCTTCACTCACTCACACCTTGTAACTCGCAGGGGGCCTGGGGGCCCAGTGCCAGGAGCCTCAGCCAGGAGAGATGTCTGGGACTTTACTGTTTGGCCCGTGTGGGCCATAACACGAGAACAAAGCAAAATCAGCAGCCTGGCCTAAAGGGGGTGGGGAGAGGGCTTCAATTACTCAAATGAGATAATAAAGTTCTTTACTGATGGGGCACTGGCCAGCTCACCCAAAGCTTGGGCTCAACCAGCATTTCCCAGCACACACTCAGCCAAGAGAGAGTCAAGGTCACTGCTCTCAATCGACTTATTAACAGCCTCGCACCTCACGGGGTGTCTTTATTCCCCTCCAGTGAGACAGTGGAAGCTTGTGTGTCTGGGAGGAGACAAAGGCAGCAGGGGTCCTGTGGCAACACTTGACCTCCTTATCTGTCACATTTCAGCTGAGGGTCTCATCTCAAGATGGATAGAATCAGTAGGTGCAAGAGCTAGGAGGGACCTTGGCACATAGAACAAAGAATGTCAGTTTGGAAGCACTTAAGAACATAGATCATAGACTATCTGAGCTGGAAAGGACCTTAGGACAGATAATGTGTGGGCTGGGAGGGACATTAAGACAGAGAATATAGAATTCCTGAGATGGAAGGATGCTTAGAATATAGAACATAGGATGTCAGAAATGGGAAGGATGGTAGAACACAGAACCTCAGAGCTGGGAGGGACTTTAGAATACAGAACATTAAATTTCATGCTGAGAGGGACCTGAGACATAGGACATAGATGGTCAGACCAAAGAGCCCATGGAACATAGAATGACTGAGCCAAGAGGGACTTGGTTAGAACAGAGAATGTGGTCATCTTCAGGGCACCTCCCATGGTCTCAGCCTAAACAGTGATTCTCTCCCCCTCTGTTTCTCTTCTTCAGCTTAAACTTTGGCCTACACCTTGCTCTACCAGCTCCCTGGATAACCCAGCCCTTGGGTCCCCTAGATCTGGGATCTTTCTTCTGACCATGCCCCGGAAAATGTGGTACCTAGAACAGGACAGAGTTGGATTCCAAAATGGCAATTTGTCTACTGATTTTAATCAAGAGACCGGAGACCATGGCCTGACCCACAGACTCTTGGAGGTGGGTACATTTCTCCTGTTCAAGGGTCATAGGACAATTGCATTAGAAAGGAAAGAGCCATCAGAGGCTATCTTGGCCAATATCACTTAGCAGTGGAAACTGAGGCCAGGGGTAGAATCCACATGCTTGGGGCAGGAGGTGCCAGCATTTGGGAAAAGTTCCCCCTGGACTATTGCAATAATCAGCTAGTGGGTCTCCCTCCCCCACTCCGGTCCACCCTCCAATTATCTGCCAAAGTGATCTCCCTAAAACCTTGTCAACCCTCTAGTCAATAAGCTCCATTGACTTCCTCTTGCCTCCAGGATGAAATACAACATCTTCTGGCTGGTTTTTACTAGCCTTGACCCTTCCTACTCTACCTGTATTCCAACATCTTACACCCTACACACACATCCGCATCCTCTGTGACATAGCAACATCTGTCTCCTTGCTACTCCCTGAACTAGACATTCCATCTCCTGACTCCAGACATTTTCACCAGTTGTCTCTCCATGCCTGGAATTTTTAACCAAAATCTTACCTTCTGTAAGAAGTTTTCCAATATCAGTGC
Source organism: Phalanger gymnotis (assembly GCA_028646595.1). Classification (NCBI taxonomy): domain Eukaryota; kingdom Metazoa; phylum Chordata; class Mammalia; order Diprotodontia; family Phalangeridae; genus Phalanger; species Phalanger gymnotis. The sequence continues at coordinate 323,961,602 of CM053625.1, read as the reverse complement.
CTTCCCTCTGAGATGATCCATTTATCTTGTTCAGATCTAGTTTGTACATATCTGTTTACATGTTGCCCCTCCACCTTGAAAGCATTGACTAGTTTTTGCTTTGTTTTGTTTCTTTTTGCCTTCCTTTGTGTCTGCAGTGCTTAGCACACAGTGGGCACTTTATAAATGCACGTTGATTTGCTGGCTTCCATTTCACATTCTCCAGGATTCTCAAATTCTTTTTGCTTGTATCCCAGGAGAGTAGGAGATGAGGGTGGCATTTTAGCCTTCTGAGCCTCTAGGCAAGGTTGAAAAGGCCCAGAGGAAAATGTAGATGGACACAATTAGCCTTGGCAATCTTTTGCTGAAGCACTTTTTAACTTTCAAAGTTGATTTTAAAAGCCTTAGAAACTTCCTGGCTGTGGTGTCCAATCCAATGTTGTTGAAAGTTCTTCAAATGCATTGGAAGAGCCCTTTTAAAAGTTAACCTTTCTTCCCTGCCAAACTCCACCCCAGAAGACAGTTTTACAGCATTTAGAATTCTCTCCAAAAGCCCATCCCTGAGGAACATGCTGACAGACACCCAGCACCAACAGCCAGCCCAAGATCACAGCTGGGTTTGTTTTTCTTCACACTTGACTAAAATTGACACAGGTTTCACTATCATTCCTGCTTCTGAGACCCCCGGATTTAAACATCAGTCTAGGAACTTGGCTCCCTGCCACCACCACCCCCTGCCTCCCAGGCTTGCCTTTCCTCTACTGTATTTTCTCCTATTTTGTGTATAAAAATCAAAGAATTACAGACTTTCTGAGTCACAGGGCATCTAGTCCAATGCTATTTGGACATGACTCCTACTAGGCTTAGAGTCCTAAAGCTGGAACTCCAGAAGCCAGCTAGTGCAAATCCCTCCTTTTGCTGAAGGAGAAAACAAGAATCGAGAAGATATGGGGGCCTTTGCCAAGGCCATATAAGTAATAACTATCAGAATAAGGATTTGAACCCAGATCTTGATTTCAAAACTTTTTTTCCCCCACTGGATAATTCAAGGGGTAAATGAAGGCTCAGCTTGAAGACCTCCAGTCATAGGGAGCTAACTACCTCATGAAACATCCCATTTTCTATATTTTAAAAAGGTTTCTTTTTTTTTCCTTCCCCTAGGCTCAAGTCTAAATCTGCCTCATCATTCTTGGTTCTTCCTCTAATGACAAAGGAGAAAAAAAAAGTATGGACTGTGGCAGGATGTAGTGAGTTCCCCCTTCCTGGGGGTCTTTAAAGAAAGATCACTTGACCAGTTGCCAAAGACCAGACTTGTTCAGGTCTGGGTTAGACAAGTCAGCCTCTGAGGTCCCTTCTGTTTTGGAGATGCTGTGATTCTGGGAATTCCAGTCTTCCCTCCATCAGAGAAACTTTTGAATATTTGAATACGCTCTCATGTCTCTCCAGAGTCTTCATTCCCTGAGACTAAACACCTCCTATCATAGGCTTATAGATTTAGTGAGAGGAGAGACATCTGGAGTCACCTAGTCCAACACCCACATTTTAAAGTTGAGAAAACCCAGGGCTGGTGAATGTGACTTGTCCACAGTCACACAGACCATGGTACTTGCCAGATCTGGGATTTGGACTCCAGCTCCAGACTCAAAGCCCTCCTCTCAATGGTCTCCAGTTCACCAATGTCCTTTTTAAGCTGTAGTAACCAAGACACCCTCCAGAAAAGGTCTGATCAGGGCAGAATGGAATGGGACTGGGACCCCTTTATTCCTGGACACTTTGGGTGCATGCCAAGATCAAATCTGAGTTTTGGCTGCCATATTCCACTGCTGACTTAAGTAGTATCTCTAGTCCCCTACACCGCCCCCCATCCTTTCCCCAGGGAATGCTGTTGAGTCACACCTCCTGGCATATAGGACTTTACAGTTATCCCTCCTGCTTTTCATCTCATTAAATTTAGCCCAAGGGTCTAGCCTCTTGAGTGCTTTGGGGAAGTTGTGGTCACTTTTCATATTTCCTCCTCATTAATATGTCTGCATGTTTAATCTGCTGGATTAAACAATATGATGTGTGGGCTTTCAGGCAACACTGAAAAAGCTGAATGGAAAAGCAACACAGCCCATTCCTGATTCATTTGTTCCCCAGTGTTTCCAATTAAAAAGCTTACAGGGGGTCCCAGAAGCCAGATGTCAGAGCATGGATAGAAGATGTGAGCTGTTAGGAGGAGCTCTCTGGGGTGGGAATTATTCAGATGACTCCCAAGTGACCTCCCTGGAGATGTTGACAGGCTGCATCCAGCCCTCATGTACTGGGAATGGAAGGCAATGGAGAAACTCTGTCAGGGAAGTGGAGACTGGCTCGGCGCTCCAAGGAGACCAACCAGAAGACATCGGTACCTCAGAAGAAGCCCCTTAAGACGTTATCCTGCCTTGTCAGAGCACCTCACATGTCTGGGATTTCAGTTTACAATGACCACTCCTCCAGACAGCCAACAAACATTTATTAAGCACCTCTTGTGTACCAGGTACCATGCTAAACTCTAGGGATACAAAGAAAGGCAAAAGGCAGTCCCTGCCCTCGAACGGCTCCCGGTGAGCATCTCTGCCAACATCACATAGTTCATGAAAGTCAAATCCCTCTTCCAGAGTTTCCTATGCTACATGACTGTAAGTAAATCACTTCATCTCCCTGGGACTCGGTTGCTGAATCTGTAAAATGAAGTGGTCAGGACTGATGATCGCTAACATCCCTACTCGACAGCAACAGATCAACAAGCAGACCTGAGTTCAAATCCTGCCTCAGACACTTACTATGCTGTAGGACTCTGGACAAAGTCAATGCAGCTCTCAGCCTCAGTTTCTCCACCTGTAAAACATAGATAACAATGGGCTTTACCTCCTAGGATTTTCGTGAGGATCAAATCAGATAGCATTTATTTTGCAAATGAGATACTATTTACTTTGCAAACCTTAAGGTGCTGTATAAATGCTAGCTATTATTGCAAGCTATTATTTTTTTACCAAGTGTTTACTATGTGCCAGGCACTGGGGATATAAAGAAAGGAGAAAAAATACCTCCCCTCAAGGAGTTCACATTCTAATGAGAAAGAACTATGTATAAATAAATTAGTTAAGGAATTAGTTAATTAATGAGTTTTTTGTATAGCGCTTTAGGACTTCAAAACCCTTGACATTGGTTCTTATTCAGTCTCTGAGCCAGGGCTTACGGCTCAGCCACGGGAATGGCCTCTGAGTCCTCAGTGATGCTGGGTCAGCCAGATGTTCTGCCTCCTAGACCCCTCCCAGACTGAGAGCTCCATGAGGGCATGTTCTCCCTTCACTTCCCAATGCATGGACCTGCACACGGTAGGTGCTCAGGAAATGCTGGCTGAGCGAATATTGCTGCTGTTGAATCAAGCTCCCAAAGCCTCCAGGGGAGGGAACGTGAAGCTTGGGCATCTTCCTGATGCTGGTGCAGGCGCCCACGCTGCAGCAGTATCAGCATCAGGGGAGCTTCTGATTAGGAGATGCTAAGAATGCAGACCTGGCTCTAACTCCTTTGTTCTGAAGAACAACAAGCTCACAGAACAATTGATTTTCCTCTGCATATGTTGGCTTCAGATTTCTGGTGACGAGGAAGGCTCTGGAGATGAGCAGAGAGGTCTCCAGAGACGCCTCAAGGGAAGCTTCCTCCTCATTATTAATTAGATATGGTTGTCCTGGGGTTAGGAAAACATACAGTAATACTGTGGTAGCTGGAATTCAAAGAAAACTAATTGTAACAGATGACAGTTCTGGAGTCATTTAATGTTTGCAAAATTATTTAGATGCATGGTCTCGTTTGATCCTCACAACAACAACCCTGATAGGTAAGTGTTGTTTTCATCCCCTTTTGTAGGTGAGGAAACTGAGGCTTAGGGAGTTTAAGTGACTTTCCCAGGATCACTCTCAACTAGTAAAAGTCTGAAATAGAATGTGAACTTCATCTTTTCCCTCCTCTTCCCTTCCCTTTCCTTCTCTTCTCTTTTTTCCCTTCCTTTCTCTTTTTTCCCTTCCTTTCTCTTCCCTCATCTTCCTTTCTCTTCTCTTCTTTTCCTTCCTTTCTCTTCCTTTCCCTTCTTTCTTTCTCTTCTCTTCTCTTCCCTTCTTTTCTCTTCTCTTCTTTCCCTTCCTTTCTCTTCCCTTCCCCTCTTTCTTTCCCTTCTCTTCTCTTCTTTTCTTTTCTCTTTTTCCCTTCCTTTCTCTTCCCTCATCCTTCCCTTCCCCTCTCTTCCCTTCTTTTCTCTTCTCTTCTCTCCCTTCCTTTCTCTTCTCTTCCCTTCTTTCCTTCCCTTCCCTTCCCTTCTCTTCCTTTCTTTTCTCTTCTCTTTTTTCCCTTCCCTCTTCTTCTTTTCTCTTCCCTTCTCTTCTCTTCTTTCCCTTCTTTTCTTTCTTTCCCTTCCCTTCTCTTCCTTTCTTTTCTCTTCTCTTCTTTCCCTTCCTTTCTCTTCCCTTCCCTTCCCCACTCCTCCTCTTTTCTTTTCTTTTTTCTTCATTCATGAATGAATCCATTATCTTCAAAGAAAAATGTCCCTGTCCTTCAAGACATACCTGGACTCGGATCAAAAAAACTGTTTTCCAACTGGAGCTGTAACTAGCTGGTTGTGTGACCCTAGGTAAGGGATTTTCCCTCTCTGGGCTGCAGCTTCTTTATATGCCCAATGGAAAAATGAGTCTAAGTTTCTACAAAAGCCTCTGGAGAGCCGCCATTTTTGAAACAGGACCTAAGAAGTCTAACGCCTCCACCCAGTCCCAACAGGCACTACAGATGACATCCAGTGGGGTCCTATTGGTGTTCTTAAAGGACTCCTATTATTCTCTTAAATAGTGACAAATTTCAGGTTTCTCTCAATGTGCCCGACCCTGTGCTAAGCAAGAGGAATAAGATGACCTCCATACAATGGAGCTCTAAACGCTGATGGAACAGGGGAGGAGAATGGCCTAGGAGTCAGAAGACATGGGTGTGAGTCCACTTCTGCCACTAGATACCTGCCCAAGGGACCCTCACTTTCCCTCTCCCAGAGCTCCAATGTTGTTCCTCCATAAAATAAGTGGTTTTGACGAATACTCTAAGTTATCTCCCAACACCCACATTCTCTTTTCTAAAGCTTCTCCTAGCTCTGACATTTCTTATTCTCTGTTCTATGGCTCCTCCCAGCTCAGACCTGTTGAGATTCTCTAATGAAAGCTTCTTCATCAAGGATAGCCACATTGAAATCTTTCTTTTCTGTGGCCTCTCCGATTAGACCTAAGGCCTAAGGAGGCTTTGCAAGCCCCAAAAAGACCAGGGAAAAGGTGTTGGCCTTCAGTAATGAGCCCCATTGGGCTTCCTCTATTGTACTTCCCATGATTTCTAATGGACCATCAAGTCTGAAGTCCTCACCCAGGCCCCTCCCCAGATCAACTATCTTTCATCTTCCTGGATGCACAGGCCCGGCTCACTACAGTCCAGTTGAAATTGCATCCCAGGCTGTGGTTGGCAGAGAAGTTCCTGGTGGTTTTGTCTCCTGGTTTCAATTTAGCCCTGGCTCTCCTCTAATCACCGGCGGGGAGTACATTTCCTAATAATTTCTGCCTAACCAGTATCTCCTTGAACATACTTCCGATGTTTCTGGGTTTGAAGCCCTGCCCCCAGGGTGGCAGGAGAGACACTCAGAGCCTTAATTATGAGCTGCCTTTGAAAACCACAAATAAAAGCAAAACACCAATTAATTCCCTCCAAGGATTTAGCAGCAGAAGCCACCACCTTGCCCCCTCCTCAGCTATACGAGACCTGAGCTTGTCCCGGCAAAAGCAGGGAGCTCCAGTGATCATCCGGAAAGTGTCTGAGGCTTTCTTAATCACTTCCTCTGACAGGCTAATGTCTTGTTTATAACAGCCAACAGCTCCAAATTTAATAATAATAATAGTAATAAAAATAAAGGGACAGAGAGTATACCTAAGATTTCATTGGTCTGGGGGCTCCCAGGTAAGGAAACTCCCTTGTACAACACTGAGGTTTCTAGAGCTGCCTAGAGGATTGAGAGGCCAAGAACCATCCCCAGGTCACACAGCCAGCATGTAGCAGCATTTGGCATGACATTGGTGACAATAATAATAGCAACATGGCACCTTAAAATTGGTGAAGCATTTTAACCTCACAACAGCCTGCAAGGAAACTGAGTCTCAGCTTGACTTTCTTCACAAAAACTCCAGGAAATAAAGATATTCCCATTAGGCAGAGGGGGAAACTGAGGCCAGAGAAACAAGGTTGCTGGCCCATGGTCACACAGATGTTAGCCATCTGGACTAAGACTGGCTCCCAGGTTTGCTAATTCTAAAACCAATGGATGGTCCTTCCACTGAGGTACACTGCCTCCCCCCATCTTGGGCATGGAAACTATCTACAGGAACCTGGAATGTCCGTGAGGATTCCATCCCAGCAGCATGGTACCTTTTCCTAGGCTTAGGAGGTGAGCCAACCATGGACAGAAGCAGCCCCTGAATTCTGCTGGGCTGGGTTTTTCCACGGCCCAAATGTTCAGGCCCTTTTTCCACCCCCGTCTGGTCATAAGGCTTAATTTGATCCAGGCGGAAGCTATTGCTCGGCCTTGTCTCGCTTAATTTAATTGGGCCTCCAGAGGCTGCTCTCCACGCAAAGCAATCTGGTCTGCTCCTTTTGGGGTCAATGTTTCTCTTGACAGAAACTTCATCTAAATTACTATTGACATGAGTCTGAAATCATGGAATGTCAGAGCTGGGAGGGGCCTTAGACCACAGAATGGCAGAGCCAGGAAAGTCGGTACAGCATAAAACAGAGATTGTCAGAGCTGGAAGGAATCTTAGAACATCGAATGTCAGAAGTGGGATAGAGCTTAGAACAGAAGATGTTGGAAGTGAGAGGGAGCTTAGAACACATCCCAAGTTACAGCTGAGTGGAACCTTAGAACTTGGAAGTTCACAGTTTAGGGGGTAATAAGAACACAGATCAGAGAATGTCAGATCTGGGTGGGTCTTTGGAACAGAGATTGCTAGGGCCAGAAGGGACATAGAGTTGAGGTCTCAAAACTAGGTAAGATGCTAAAATACAGACCATGGAATGTCAGTGATAGAAGGAACTTTGAAATAATTTAGGCCAGCTTCCTTAGAGCAGCAGAGTGTTTGGTGGGGAATGCACTGGACTGGTAGTAAGAAGGCTTACAGTATGCTATTTTTATTTCTTCAAGAGTTTGCTCCCCTGAGAAATGGTACCCTATATAATTTAGTAGTATCAAAGCTTTGTAGAGGAAATGTTTAACCTACTTAGGAGCATACAGTGATGTCACATGGAATTATTTATAGACATATGCTGCTAACAAGACAAATAGGTCACCAGATTCAGAGCTGGAGTGGACCTGGAGGTACCCCCCACCACCACAATATACCAGAAAAGTCTTTGCTTGATGACCAGAAATAAGAGGGGTCCTGCCACAGCCAGAAGCAGCTCATTCCACTAATTGTTAGGTGGCCTTGCCTTAGTGCACCTCTCGGCAATGTCCCCTGGAGGCTCCACTCAGGACCCTAATCATGCATCCCAATAGCCTTTCTCTCCTCTGGTTCTTTCAAATGATTCAAGGCTTTTCAGGCTCTGGGCTCTCTCCAGTTTATTCAGGGATGTCCTTCCTAAAATATGGTGCTCAGGTCTGAGCACAATACCCCAGGTGTGATGTGGCCAGGGCGGAAGATGGGACAAGATCATTTCTTTTTCCTTAGAAGTTGTGTCTCTCCTAATGCATCCTCTGATCACAGGAGCACACTTAGCAGCCATACTGTCGATGCATACTGAGCTCGCTGTCCACTAAAACCCCCAGATCATCTTCAGCTACCTTCTTATAAAATTGGGAAGATGATATTTGAGCACAAATACAAGACTGTTGTATGTGCCTTTTAAAGATCACCTGCTCCAATCCTTTCATTTTACAAATGAGGAAACCAAGGCCCGAGCACATGCAAGGTCACACAGGGCACTCAGAATTTGAACCCAGGTCATCGGGCCCCACATTCAGGGCTCTGTCTCTGGAATATCGTGCCTCTAGGAGGCGTGCCTTATTTATTTCACTCTTGCCTGGAAATATTCCTAAAGGTGTATAAGGAAGATCCTTCGAGGATTCTAGAGCTCCTGCCCCACCCTCCTCATTCCTCGGCCCTAGTCTTTAGTCCCATCGGCCTCCTCTCCCTCCCCCAAGCAGGGCTCTGGCTTTCCTTCCTCAGAGCCTTTGACCACACCATCCTCCATGCCCACCAAACCTTCCATCTGCACTCCTGTCCTTGCCTGGTGCTACAATGCCCACCTCCTCCTCCAGGAAGCCCGCCTGACCTCCCTCATTTCCCAGAGCTAGAAGCAACCTCTCCCTCCCTAGCCTCCATTGGACTTTGTACCGATGTCAGAGCACTAGCACTAGCAGACTGAGATCTCTCTGTGGGCAGGGTCAGTCCCCCTCCCTGGCCCTGGCATCTCCCCTGGTGCCCAGCACAGCCTGGGGCCTGAAGCCAAATGCCCACAAATACTTTCTGGGCACATAGAAGAATTCAGACTCACAGCAAGCAGCTCCCCCAGTGGAATCAAACTCATGGAACATAACCAACTTTATGCCGTGCAAGGCATAAAGTGCTGGCCCTGGAGTAAGGAAGACAAGAGTTCAAATCCAGCCTCAGGCACTTACTGGCTGTGTAACCCTGGGCAACTCACCTGACCTGTGCCACAGCTTCCTCATCTGTACCAGGAAGACAATACACCTTCCATGGTGACTGTGAGGATAAAAGGGGATAATATCTGTTAAAACGCTTTGTGAATCTTAAAGCAATACATAAATAGCTGTTATTATCATTATTGATGTTATTGTATAAGGGAGGAAGAATACAGGGCTTGAAGTCAGAACACCTGGATTCGAGCCCTATATCTGCCCCTCAACAGTTGGGCAGCTTTGGGTCTCAGTCCCTTCACCCATCAAATGGGAACAGTATTCCAGGCTTTTCACTTCAGAGGTTGGTTTAAGTATCAAACGTCATAACACCTGAAAAGTATTTCCTGATGACCAAGCTCTGCGTAACTGGGAGCGATTATCATGAAACTAAACTTTCTGTAAAAATAAATCCATACTCAATATCCTCAGACTGTGAGAGCAGTAATGTAGTGGTGTTCAGAGAATTACCCTTGTGCTCCCAATCCCTGAAATGTTCATTTCTTTACTTACCTGTGCACTGGCAGCATCTCCCTATTAGTCTTAGAAGTCAGGGCCTTTGTGCCTGGTACCCTTAGCACCTAAGACAGTGCCTCACCCATAGTGGGCCTGCAATCCATGCTTTAATTGAATGGCATGGATGGACAGTTCCTTATTACAAATACCCAGCTACAAAAACAACACTATGACCTAACATCGTAAGACTTACTGTTTTTCAAAGGGCTTCTCTTTCCAAAATACCTCCTGTAGTGTTTGGGGTGAGTATATAAATGTCCATTTTATGCTGGTGAAAACTGAAGAGTTGCTTGGTTTTTACTCCAAGTTCAGCATATTTTTCCTGACTTGGAGTCTGGGCTTCAGATCCCGGATCTGCCATCTCCTCACCATGTGATCCTAGGAGCAGCTCGATCCATTTGAGCTCTGTTTTCTCGATCTTCCAGATAGAGATACCAATACCCCTCTCCTGTCCCACACACACCCTGCACAGGGTTATTGTGAGAAACAAATCAGTTCATGTGGGCAAAGCATTTTGTAAACATTTAACTCTTCAGCTATGCCAGAGATTATCATTAGCGCCTCCTCCCTCACCTCTTCCCTCCCCTCCTGTCCGGTCCCATTACACAATTTCCTTCTGTCTGTTGGAACTTTGGGAAGGACCCCTGAAGCTTCTAGAAAGACTGAGCCTTCAGAAGCAGATGAAAGGAGGGAGCCGGGAAATAAGAGACCTTGATTAGAGCAGCCGATCCCTCAGCAGCCTTCTCTACCTGACAAGGGTCATTCTGCCCCCTCCCTTTGAGGAGAGGAGAGAAAAGAGACCTCTTTTGAATCTTGCCTATTTTCCGTTTCCCTGATCTCACCTACCTCACAATGAAATTCCTGAGAGAAAGGACTAGTCTGAACAAAAGGTACACCAGTACTAAATACAGTAAGCACGGGATCTGAGTGGACCCCTGGTGTCCAGCTGAGCCCTGCCAGAGGCTTAGAGAGGTTATCTGATTAAGGTCACCCAGCTAGTGACTAGCAGAAAAAGGGCAAAGTCCTGGCTCTTCTGTTTCCGAGTCAAAGCCTCAGCCACAAACCTCCTTTGTGAAATTCTCCTGATCCTCCCCTCCCCCCACAGCCCAGCCCCAATCTGGAAGTGATCTTTCCGTCATCTGATCTCAAAGAATGCACCACGCTCTTGCCCTGCATTCATCATGTTCTAATCTGTGCCCCAGTGATATGCGCATGTGGCACCATCCTGGCTGACTGGAAAGCTCACTGGCCTCGGGTTGGCAGTCCCTGCCCTCTCCCCTCTCAGGGAAAGCGGGGCAATATTTATGGTGGGTCCTTGGGTGTCTCTCCTATTTTCTGTGGTCCTTTCAATATGGCTTCCAGGGGCGCAAGCAATCATTTCTGCCGCTTCTTTCAGCCACTTGTCTACCTCAGTCATCATTGATGTCTGCTCCCTATCAGCAGCTTGGGTTCTGGCTGAACTGTCCAGAGGTCACCTGACTTTGCAGAAGTGTAGTATTGTGTTTGAAGTCATAAGACTTGTGTTCAAATCCTGGCACAGCTGCATGCTACCTGGGTCACCTTGAGCGAGTCACCCCACCCATACCCCACCTCACTTTCCGTAGGACCCGAAGGGATTTCCTCATTGCTACAATGAGGGAGTTGGGCTCAGCGCCTTCCAAGGTCCTTTCCCGCTCGACGTCTTTGATCCAATGAGCCTAATTCACCGATGATAAAATCCAAAAGAACCAACAAAAGCCCCCATGGCCTCAGCTACTCCAACCCCACATTAGATAACGAGTCAGATGAGCTCGAGCCTGCTGTAGGTGAGACAGGCTCAATCTTTCGGTTTGATTTTCTCGCAATCTTGTTTGGCCTGGAAAGGACAGACCAAGAATTACTATGAGGGAATGAAGGCCCAGGCAAAGGCAGAAGAGGTCTTGCTGAGCTGCAGCCTCTGCATGAGTGGGTGATGAACGAGCCCCCATCAATGACAAGACCCTGGAGAGCAGGAGCAAGACCGTGGGACTGGTGAAGGACAAATGTCCTGATCATCGAAAAAGAAAAGGAAGAGATTGGAATTTGCTCCAACCTCCACTTCCTCGCTTCATTCCCCCACTACCCTATACCCCACCTCTGCTTCCTGTGAGACTTGAAAATTCTCTCCGATTAAGAATACTCCCTCCTATTCCCATACCCTAGAACAGGTCCCCGTCGCCATCTCTTTCATAAGGGGCACGGGATTGAGAACTAAAACACAGGGTGGTGTGGGGTGGCGGCCAGAGTGCGGGACCCAGAGATAGGAAGGCTTTGGTTCGAATCC
>CM053625.1:323935403-323949574 GCA_028646595.1 Phalanger gymnotis | reverse complement strand
ACGTGCCCAAATGGCACAGCTGGTAAATGGCAAAGTCAGAATCACAGGGTGTTCCATGTGGAGAAGTAAAATACTTCTTTTTGCAGCTGAGGAAAATGAGTTTAGGAAGATCGTCACAGGACTGTGAATTTAAAGTCAGAAGGGACCTTGGAGGTATTTTTAGAGGTCAAGTCCAACCCCTAACTTTGTAATTGAGGAATCTGAGGCCGACACTCAATTACTTACCCAAGGTCACACGAGTGTCTGAGTTTGAATTCAGATCTTCCTAATTCTCAGTCCTGGCTGAATTCACTCCTATCAGCTCGTGATCTCTCTTCAGATTCAGTCCCAAGTGGCTGGTTTCACTTTCCCCACTGAAGCATGTTCTTTGCCTAAGGTCAGTCAGTCAGGAAATCAATAAGCATTTATTGAGCCCCTACTGTTTGTCAGGCTCTCAGCTAAGCACTAGAGATAGGAAGAAAGATGAAAAAGGGTTCCGTTTCTCAAGGAGCTCACAATCTATCTAATGGGGAAGACAACATGTTGAGGACTATGTACAAATGAAAGATGCTCGTGCAGCATAAATTGGAGATAGATAAGCTCAGAGAGAAGGCACCAGCATTAAGGTCACAGGGGGATTTGAACCTAGGTCCCGCACCTCCATGTGCTGGGATAGGCCACAATGCCACGCTGTCTGGCTGTAATGATACTTTAATGTACTATAACCTGCTTCTGGTTGAAAGAATCCGGCTCATTTCCCCCCTTTCCTCCTCTGGGGGAGGCAGCATGCCTGGGAGATGAGATAATCCCCAACAGGTAGATCAAATAGGCAGGAGGACTTTGGAGGACCCGGTGCCATGAGCAGAGCCTTCGGTGGCCCAGAGAGCTGGGCTCCCAGCCTGACGCTGTAATGGGGTAATTAGCCACAGGCTGGGGTGGGGGGTGGCTTCTCCCACCTTCCTAACCGGGGGCCAGGGAGGCCCCCGCCAGGCTGAGAGTCCTGGCAGGCTGGGGCCAATGGAACAGGGAGGAGGAAAATGGAGGCCCACTGACATCTGCAATTGAACTTTCTGGAAGACAGATGCAAAGTTTAAACATCTTAACAAAAAGCAGGCGGCGGGCCTTTCTCTGGGCCAGGGTGAGAACGCCAGTGTTCGAGCAACTCTCGGTGTATTCGATGAGCGACTAAGAGGCTGACAAGCTAACACTTCACTTCCTTCCAATTAGGAGGCCTGAACATCAAAGCGGAGGCCCTGCTCTGCCGGGGCTTACTCGAATGAATTAGCAAAGAGAATAAGGCCAGCAGCGGTCTTCTGGGTCTCCCCCCCCTTCACAGCCCAGCCCTCCACAGGCTTTCATAAGATGTTGGAGGTCAGGGGGTTCGGGTCCCTGACTGTGAGCGTCAGGAAGCTGCCCGAGTGGTTCAACATGTGTGGGGTTTGTGATGCCATGGCCTCCAGAGCATCCCTAAGCCTGCTCGCCCCCTGTCAGCCTCAGTTGATGGAGAGGCAAAGCAAAGCCTGACCCTTTCCGTGAGCCAGGAGATTCTAAGCTTGGCCTACGAGGCCTGATGCTCCCACAAGGTGGGCCTAAGCCTCTTTGGGCTTCCAGGAGGGCTTAGGAATAGAAGGAGAGACGGTGTTTAAGCTCTCCTCCTCTGCCCGAGCACATTTCCAGAGGTCTGAAAGATGCCAAGGGTAGAATAGCATTGTGGTTTGATCAGTTTGGGGTTTTTAATTTTTATAGAAATGCAGAATTTTGGAATTAGCGGTCAACATAGATTCCAACCAATCTCTGAAAAATGTCTTGTGTACGACACCCCCAGCAAGAGGTCACTACTTTACTCATTCCAGATTTGCAGAGGACAGGCACCCCTACTTCCCAAGGCAGCCCGCTCCATCTGGGGGTGGCCCGAAGGCTCAGGGAGCTCCACCCCCACCCCACTCCATTTGGCCATTTGGAACAAATTTAATCCCTCTCCCAAGAGCAGGGATCCAAATGCTTAAAAATAGTTTCTCACCACAAAGCCAGACTTAATGAACATTTTCAGACCTGTAAAATGAACCATGATGGACTGAGGAAGGGTCCAAACAAAAGTTTGTATGATAGCAACAAAACACGGGACCCATCAACCTAAACTGGGGAGCTTCTGTGTCAGGGAGCCCTTATGACAGTTCAGTGAAGACTAAGGACCCCTTCTCAGAACAATGTTCTTAAATGCGTAAAATAAAATGTATAGGATTGCAAAGGAAACAAATTGTGTTGAAATAAACCAGGTTAGAAGATGTCATGTGAAAAACCCCTGCCCTAAAGGATCTATATAAAGATTTTTACTAAGAGAATCTTTACTAAAAGGATTTTTAATAAGGAAAAAAGGAGAAAGAGAATTGATAGTAATTTAAATAGGGTAAAAATCCTGTAGAAATACGTTTGAAACAAGCCCCACTTGACCGAGTAATAATAAAGGTTATTTGCCATTGGACTGGTCAAAAGAAAGCAAAAGTGGCTTACCTCCAGAGGGAACCTATGAAACAGCTAAGATCCAAGAACAGAATTAAAGGACCCTCCATAGGCAACATCCACATGACCTCAGCCAACAATACATCAACAAAGAGGCATCAAACACGTGGCTAGATTGCATGGATTTGTTTGTAGGAACAGAGAGATTTACTGTGGTAATTCAGGGCTGGGTCATTGCCACCAGAAATCACACAAGGCTTATATACCTAAAGAAGCTAAACTTATAATAAATGTAGATCATGCAAGGAAATCATAGAAGCCAGCTCTGCAAAATATCACTCCTGGCTGTAGAAATTTCACACCCGTTGAATGACTAGGAAGCTGTGACCTGGTGGCTAGAATCAGAGGCTTCTGTTTGTCATGGACTGACAGATGACAAACTCTATATCACAAATCTAGACTTCAAAGGATACTAGAGAACTCAACTAATAAACTGCGCTGGAACAGGACTCGTTATCACAGACAACTATTGTCCTCAATCACTGGGACATCCATCTGTAAGTATTTTAACGTGTTTAATAGCTGTGACTATCTCACATACTTGTACTCTCCAAGATACATGGAATGAAACATTCCAAAATACAGATTTTGCAAAAGACATCAAAATCCTGTGGATCCGGATGAAGTAAATGTCTGTTGTCCTTTCTGTTAGCAGACTTGAATCAAGGATAATTTTGGCAAGCCTACAGAGGATGAGCTCACATTTTAACAAGTTATTCCAATACAAAAAACAGTCATTGAGCTACACATAGAATAATCTGTAAGACATTATATAATGTGTTACCTTATATAATGCCTTACATTATATAATTACATTATATAATAATGTCCCATAAAAGAATGATGAAATGATAGTCACTTGTCTCAGAACTACTTCTATCTGATTCTATCTGACAGATTCTATCTATCCAAAAAGCAGATGACAATAATATTAATAATAGTATGCCAAATATAACAGTAGGCAATTTACTTTTAGATGGAGTATATGAAATGGTTAAGATCCAAGGGTAGAAGTCAAAAGGCTCTATATGAGTGGCATCCATAGGGACTCAACCAGCACCATTATCAACAAAGAAATGTCTTGAGTCATGTGAATTTGTTTATACATGATGGGGTCTGACATATAGAAACAGAGGGTCTGTGATGTCATCACACCATTAGAGCATCACCCTCAGAAGTTGTCCTCTGACTTTCTTTCATGTTCAAAGGTTATGTATTCAGCATGGTTATTATAATTGTCAGGGGTTTAAGGCTAACGTTGTGTCTATGGCTACTACTGCCATGTCTTATGAGCCCACCCCAGTGTTCTTCTCAGGAAAAAATTAGGCCGTAGACTTAAATCTCTTTTAACAAAGACATTTGCTGAGATAGTATAGTTAGTCAACAAATTATTATTAATAACCTACTATGTGCCAGGTATTGTGATAATCACTGGAGATACAAAAAGAGATGGAAGAGGAGCTCGCAATCTAACGAAGACAACAAGGAACCAAATATGTAAAAGAAGCTATCTTTAGTAGGATGAATAGAAAATAATGGAAAGGAGGAATGCACTAGAATTAAACGAGTCGAGAAAGACTTCCTGTAGAAGGTGGGATTTTAGTTGGGACTCGAAGGAAGCAGAGAGCCTAGGAGGTAGAGTTGAGGAGGAAGAATATTCTAGGCCTGGAGGACAGTCAGAGAAAATGCCTGGAGCTAAGAGATGGAAGGTCTTGTTCAAGGAACAGCCATTGCCAGTGTCACTGAATCATGGAGAACATGTCAGAGCATAAAGTACAGAAAGACTGGAAAGGTAGGGGTGAAGGCACTAGGTTATGAAGGTCTTTGAATGAAAAACACAGCATTTTGTATTTTATCCTGGAGCCAATAGGGAGTCCCTCAAATTTTTTGAGTAAGGGGTGACATGGTTGGACTTGTGGTTTAGGAAAATCACTTTAGTGGCTGAATAAGGATGGATTGGCGTGGTAAGAGACTTTAGGCAGGCAGACCCCCACCCCCACCCCAGCAACTATTGCAATAGTCCAGGCATAAGGTGATGAAGGCTTGCATTAGAGTGGTAGAAATGTCAGAGGACAGAAGATATTGCAAAGATGAAATCAATAGGCTTTGGCACCATATTGGATTTGGGGAGAAAAGAGCATGAGGAGTCCAGGATGATGCCTAGGTTGTGAGCCTGAGGGACTGGAAGGAGGGTGCCCTCTACAGTAATAGGGAAGGCAGGAGTGGGGACGGGTTAGAGATAAAGACAATGAGTTTCATTTGGGACATGTTGGGTTTAATAAGATGTCTACTCAACATCTGGTTCAAGATGTCTGAAAAGCATTCAGAGATGTCAGATTGAAGGTCAGCAGAGAGGTTGGAACAGGATAGGTAGATCTGATGATCATCAGCATAGAGATGGTAATGAAATCTATAGGAGCTGATATGATCATGAAAGGAAGCAGTTTAAAAGAAGAGAAAAGGGCTCAGGAATCCTATGGGAATCCTAAGGTTAGAGGGCATGACCTGGATGAAGATGCAGCAAAGAAGACTGAGAAGGAGTGATCAGAGAAGCAGGAATAGAACTAGGAGACAAAGATGTTCGGAAAATCTAGAGAGGAGGGAGCATCAAGAAGAGAGTGATCAACAGTGCCAAAGGCTATAGAAAAGTTGAGGAGAATGAGGATCAAAAAAAAGCCACTGGATTCAGTACAATGACAACAATTAACGTAAAACATTCTTCCTCAAACCTGGGATGATGCTATCCACAGATGCTGACAAAAACTTTCTGGGTTATATGGCAAGAGGATGTTATCCCCCAGGACATCAAGAACCCTCCCATCATCCTTCTCTATAAACATAAAGGAAATAGATTGTCCTGTGACAATCATGGTGGGGGAGAGCTCTCTCTCTCTCTCTCTCTCTCTCTCTCTCTCTCTCTCTCTCTCTCTCTCTCTCTCTCTCTCTCTCCTCTGTTATTGCTGGCAAGATTCTTGCCAGAGTCCTCCTTAATAGGCTGGTGCTTTACCTGGAAGATGGTCATCTACTTGAGAGCCAGTGTGGCTTCATAAGATATGGTCGATATGGTGTTTGCTGCCTGACAACTCCAGGAGAAATGCCACAAGCAGAAGTCTGTACACAATGTAGAATGACAATGTAGGACATAAGAAGGCTACACCCAGCAAAGAGAGAACTCACAACTCCTCATGCTGGGAATCCTGTCTCTCTTTGTAGAGTTCACAAACATCTCCCCTTAGGTCTAGCTCTTTGGAAAGTGGGCCAACTTTCTGCCATGAGGGGTCATGATTCCTGAAGCTGCCTTTGTCCATGGGTGACTGTCTTTCTGCATCTGTCTTTGATATGTCTCTGCTTCTGGCTAGATACACTGTCTGCTGCTGTTATAGTATCTCTAGCTACATGGTCAATAGACAGCAGGAAAATTTTCCAAAAGTTTCCTCTTCCCCCTCCCTGCAAGAAAGATTCCCTCTCAAGAGCCTGGTTGTCTTTCACTTTTAACTCTAAGTTCCCAAACAGATGAAATCTCAAACTGAATCATCTAGCCCAGGATAGATGAAAACCAGGCTGGCTTGCTGGTTTTGTATGTAAGTGAAAAGGGTATGACCGATTCAATGAATCACAAGATGTTTCCTGCTCATGTCAGTTCCCTTTTATCTCATGGCCAAAAGCCTGTACTGTCTTCAAGTTGACTTAAGGCTTATTCACACATTGTGGTAAGGTTGCAGGAAAATTCAGTAACAACTACTCTTTTACGATTACTTTCTGAGGCCATTGAGTAAAGATTGATTCTGTGATTCAGTAAATGATATGTTTGCATTTGCAAAGGCATCAGGATAAAGAGCATCTCGTTTACACATTAAAACTTCATCATGTCCTTTTACTGATTATATTAATTGAGATGAGCAGTGGAGCCTACTTCTCCCCTTTCATATATCATCCTCGTCATCCTGTCTGCTGCTGGAGCTATCCCAAAGATGCTTCCTGTCAGCTTTACAGAAGATGAGCTAACGTCCCAATACTTTTATCCCATTATAAGAGATCACTGCATCCACCCATGCAATTGTTCACCTACATGAGACATAAAGGAAGATAGTAGGATAGGGACTTATCCCTGGCCTGTTTCTATCAGCTCTCCATTAAGTAAAAGATGTGAAGAATAGGGAGAATAATGATTTGAACAAGTAAAGGGAAACAGGATGGATTCCCTTTAGGAAGTTGTCTTTATCCTTTCTCAACAACTACAAACTTGTAACTTAAACAAAAGCCTTTTTTTAAGCAACAAGATTCTTCTGTTGCTATAGCATAGCAGCGAGTCTGAGAATTCTATTTTCAAAATAATGGAAGTTGAGGATCACCCGAAGAGTGATGGAGAAGTATGTGGTGGTCATAAGCAGGCTGTGAGAAAAGATGGGTGATGAAGTGGTAGAAATCATGTATAGTGTGTATGAAATTGCACCAATACTCACCCCACCCCTAAACTGGAACTGACTCACTTACTCTGCCCCCCATCTGCTCTGGAAGATTAGACCAGTTCCCTCAGAAGGGACAGCCACATATCCCACACAACTCATTTTCAGGATCCTGTGGAAAATACACATCTACATCTACGTTTATAGTTCCTGAGCCCTCATAGTGTATTGCCCATTCACACTAATCAGTCACGATGCACCATTAACTCTTAAACATGGAACATTTATTGAACAAGAAACCAAAAGCAAGAACAATGATAATATAACTTTACGAGATATAAGGCAAAAGCAGGAATAATCAAAACATAACAGGCTATACATAAACCCAGGTCACATTCTCCTCCTTGATGCATATAATGTTTAAAGAGATGGGGTAGGGAGAGGGAGTGGGTGCAAATCTATAGAAACCTACTTACTTTAATGCTGCTGAAGCAGTGTTAAATTCTTTTAGCTAGTAGTAACCATGAATCTGGGGCCTGAAGAGCTTCACAATTTTGCTCCCTGGAGTAGGTGCTGAGGCAGCACAATACTCTTTCAATTAAAAGCAGTTGTCTTTAACACTATCACTTGTAAAACTATTCAAGTCAATACTCTATAGGCTTTGTATGGGTTCCACCACTTGAACCATAGAAGGCAGTAAAGTGCAACCTAGACAAGTCTTTCAGAGGTTTCTTCTCTCAAATCAAATGAAACTAGATGGCAAGACACCCTTTGCAACCTTTTCCAATCAGCTTCCAACAGTTTTTTTCTCCAATCAGATCAGCTCCCCCACATCAACTGCAGTTTACCTATCTGTTATACTTAAGTTCTATCAGCTTATCAGTTCCATTCACTTCTGTGTTTTATCTTCCATCAGCAGCATTTCTCCTCATCTCTGAGTTTTCTCAGTTGACTTGTTAAGCTGTGGCTTATCATCATCTGATCCAACTCCTAATACTTCAAAATCAGGACATCTTCATAGTGACATATATCTAACTCATGTTGAGAGACTTGAAACCTACATTTCTATTAGATATGACACCAAAAGTTATTATTCAATGACCTGACACTTTCAAAACAGTTCTTTAGTTCAAGGTTTCTCAGCAACAAACTTCCAAATACTAAAAACAGTACTAAGCAAATTAGCTGCTGGGAAACAATACATCGCAGTCATCTGTCAATACTTTTACTTCAAAAAGGGTCTTTTAGATCTCCTCAGAACTTTTATCATAGGGACACTTGTTCTTAGGTCTTCAAAACCGTCTGCGTTTTTCCCTGAAGGTGTTTTTCTCTTTCTTTCTCACACCAAATAGCCTTTTTTGTCCCTCTTTAGTAAATAAAATATCCATGTAAGAAAGGGACAGTACTTTATACATGTACAATCATTTTTGGTTCTTTGTATATTCGAATGCTTATTGATTATTGCTTATACTATTTTAATGTAGAGTATAATATATATATATGGTATATAATGTATAGTATAGTATAAAAAAGGAAAGATCGATCATTCATGGTGCGAACATGAAAGACAACCAATGAATAGTCCACATACTGTATTGGTATCCATGCATTATCAACAGAAAACAAAGAAGTCTTCCAGCACATTGAGAGGTCTCCTTTATTGTATTTATGGGAAAGTATGGTAAAAATGTACAGGATGAAGAACTGTGAGTAGATTGAAATTTACTTTATTAGAAAGAATACTCACATGGAAGAGACCACAGATCTATTGGCATATTTGAGTAATAAGGACAATGACAATAATGGTGATGGTGATGACAACGACCATAGGCTGGGTGATGAATGGTACCATCTTCTGTTGAATAAACATCTGAAGTCTAGAGGCTGGGGTGGTGAATCACCAGGCCATCCACAGCATGGTCAACTTTTCATCTGCTACAGCCGGCGTCAAAGATGCATCAATGAAGATAATGACATCTTCGGTAATTGGGGAATAATATTCAGGGTGAGCCTACCTATACATAAAAGAATATGAAGCAAGTAAACAAAGTACATATAAAGTCTTTGGGGTGCCAGAAGCTGTGGGCATCAGAAGAGGCTTCCTGTGGAAAGTGGTGCTTGAGCTAAGCTTTGAAGGAGGCAAGAGTGTCTAAGAGGCAAAGGTGAAAAGGGGCTGCATTCCAAGGTTGAGAAACAGCCAGTGCTATGACACAAAGACAGCATGATCTTTCATTCCATGAAAAGATATTTTTATTGCCTTAGGATAAAAGGTAAAGCAGACTCTGCCAACTTCTTCCTGTGGCTCTCCTAGGAGAGCTCGTAAGCTATTCTTTCATTCAAGTCTAATTTCCTCCTATGCTCTGTCTTTGTCTAAAATGAGAATGTCAGCATTGCTAGGATTCACTCTCCATTCAACCACAAGATGGAGAGAGTGGGCATGCCAGTCCTGGGAATGTCTGAGCAGAAGACCAAGATACTCTAGGATGCTACAGTGACTTGAAATGGACTTTTCCATTCTTGTTTTCAGGAGTCATTAGAACACACTATCAGAACAGCAATAGAATATGTCGGCTGTGGAGTAGCATCATCTGGTAATGTTGCAGAAGCAGTCTGGACCAGTGATAATCAGACCAATAACAAACGGCAGAGCAATTGGAAGGAGTGTATGAGTCCCAGAGGACAGACATGCTATTTTGAAACAAAATGATAATTACAAGGGTCTCGTTGCCACCCAAGTCTCATCCTGATGCTATTAAGGCATGGGAAGAAAGGCCAAAATACCTTCAGAAAAGAAGGGCCAGTGTCTCATTTGCTCCTTTCATCCTGGCGTCACAGAAGCGGAAAGTTGGGCCACAATCTCCTTTGGCCAATTTCATCCGTTATTAATGCGATGAATAAGACATTTCCAGACTCTTCTCCAGGAATTTCTTCATCAGTCACCATTAATTGACTAGGTCATTATGTTTTAAGGGCTTATTGATGACTCCCTGTGGCAAAGGTTCCTTTAGCTCATGAGACTATACATACCAGTCAGGGGTGGGCTGATGAATGTTTAATAACCAGATCTCTGCAGAAAACTGTATGCACAACACACTTTTAGTTTCAATCTCTATTGTTACATTTCCTCTATCACTTTCTTAAGTTTAAACAATCAACAAAACAATAAATAAATTCCAGATTTGTAGCATTCTCCAATTTGAGCCATGTAAAGCCTCACACTGAAGATTCAAGAATGTGATCTCAAGAGCCTGTCCACACTGGCTCCCACCCATCCCTGACTTCGTGCTTTCCCAGGAGGAAAGTTCAGAGGTGGGATGGAGGGTTCTCAGTAAGCAGAATGTTTGATCTGTGAAGGATCTCAGAGACAAGAAAAACTTACATCCCACAGGAATTCCCTCTATGCCATCCCCAACAAGTGATCTTGCAGCTTCTGCTTAAAAAGCTCCAAGGAGAGGGGGCCCACCACCTCCCAAGGCAGCCTTTTCCACTTCAAAACAGGTCTTGATTTTGAGAAACTTTGCCCTGATGTCAAACCTAAATTTGCCCCTTTGCAACTTCTACCCAATAGTCTTAGGTTTTGCTTTGTTGTTTGTCCTTCATTTTCAAAGAGGACCAATCACATCACAGGGTGATGTCTTGACTTGTGCTTGGATTGGATTTAAATGAAGTAAAACAGCACACAGCCATCAGCCTCCATCTTTTCTCCAGAGTCTTCAAATTCCAGTGGCAAGACAAAAGAGAATTGCCAAATAATGTCGATCCCACCTCTAACACAGCTCTAGCCTCCAGCCACTTCTCTGCTAACGTAGCCAATACCTCAGTACAGACCCTCACCAACACTCACTTAGATTATTGCATCAACCTCCTAACTGGTCTCCCAGGTCAAGTGTCTCACAACCTCAGTCTATCTTACACCCTACAACCAAAGTGATGGGACCATTTGACTCCCCAAATCCAGCAGCTCCCTGTTGCCTCTAGAATCAAATATAACCTGATTTATTTAGCTTGTAAAACCTGACACAACCTGGTCCCAAACTATCCTTCCAGTGGCATTCTAGATTATTCTCCTCCAAACTGGGCAATTCAGATAAACTGACTCTCTGACTCTGGCTAATCCTTCCACAAGACCTCCATCACTCATCTCCATGCCCCAAGCCTGCAATTCCCTTCCTCCTCATCTCTGCTCCAAAGGATCTCTCTTTTCCTTTAAGACAGATTCAAGCACTACATTCACAAAGCCTTTCTTGCTTCCCCCAACAGCAAGTGTCCTTTTTCCTAAAAAACTTGTATTTAACTGCTTTGTATTTCTTGGCATTTATTCTTTTTATATTTATTCAGCATTTGCATAAACCTGTACTTGTATTTTCCATTAAGGCCTTAAGCTCTTTAAAAACAGAAATTGTTTCTTTCATTCATTGTATTTGTATAATCAGAACTTAACACAATACCTAGAACACAGTGGGTGCTTAATAAATGCTTGTGGATTGTTGATTGAGTGAAGACAAATAGGACCAATCTGATGCCTCTTCTGTGACTGCCTTTCGAAGACTCTCAGCGTCCCCCGCTACCACCATTATCGCCTCCCTGCCTCTATCTTTTCTTTTCCAGACCCAACTGGTGGTCAGTTCTGTCAACTGATCCTTCTTTATCAGGGACTCAAGACCCTTCCTCACCCTAGAAGCCCTCCTCTACAGTCTCGGGCTCAGCAACGTCCTTCAAAAACCCATGCTGCCCAGAAATCAATCCAATCCTTCAGGCAAGGTTTTAGGAAGGCTCAGGACTGTAGCGTCTCTATTTCTGGAAGCTCTCCAAATGCATGCATTTGCGCTGGCTGGCTCCCATATCGGGACTGCTCTCTTCCTTATCTCTTGCCTTCTGGTTTCCTTCAAATCCCTGCTCAAATCTCACCTTCTGCAGGAAGGTTTTCCTACTCCCCCTTAATGCTATGCCTTCCCTTGGGGTCTTAACTGCAACTTACCCAGTCTTACCCATCTTGTTTGCATGGAGCTTTTTGTGAGTCTTTCCCATCAGACAACGAGCTCCCTGAAAGCAGGGACTGTATTTTGTCTTTCTTTGAGTCTCTAGCACTTAACGCAGTGTCTGGCACACAGTAGGTGCTTAATAAATGCTTATTGACTTAATGTAAGTCAAGATCCCAATAGCTTTTTTTTTAATGGCTGTCTTATCACACTGATGGCTTATGCTGAATTTTCAACCCACTAAAACTTTTGGATCTTTTTAAAGACAAAGTGCCAGGAAGCCAAGCTCCCTACATCTTGCATGTGTGTAAAGTCAATTTCTTGAACTCAAGTGTACTACTAAAATGATCCTAGTATGGTGAATGGGATTGAGTGCTAGGCTTACAATGGAAGCCCAACTTCAGACCTTTAATAAAGCCATTTAACTTTGTGAAACCTCGATTTCTTCATCTAGAAGACAACGATTTTAAATAGGACGACCTTCCAGATTCATTCCAGCTCAAAATCTACGTGCCTTCATTCGTTAGTCATTCAGTCAACATCCCAAATACATCCCAGTATCATGTCACACTCTGGAGTTCTGTTTGCAGCCTTGGGGTGGGGGTGGGCATGGAGCACACGGCAGATAGTTTTCCTTTTCTGTTTCTGGCTCTTAGACAAGATCAGGGCAGGAGCTCCGAGCACAAGGATGCCTGTCGGCTTCTAGTTGGGGAACATTTTTCACAGATCCAAAATCAGGTGCTTTTTTTGGAGATGCATCATCCATCCCCCACCCCCACCTCGAGTGCAAGTGTTGCTGAGTGAGTCATCAATTACAAGTAGTTAGAGATTCAAAATATTTAGTTTATTGTTTTTTTTTTTCTGGGAAGAAAAAACCCAAGTAGACAGGATATAGCTGCAAGAGTGATGCGCACAGAGCTGGAAGAGGGAGATGCCGTTTCTACTTCTTACCAGCAGTAGGCAAGGTGCCAACACTGACTGTGTTCTTGAAGCCAGCAAGATCTACGTTTCCATCTAGCCTGAGATGCTCAGTACCCAGGAAGCCCAAGGAAGGCCACTTAACCTTTCTCTCGGCCTCAGTTTCCTCATCTGTAAAATGTGGATAATAGCACCACCAAACTTACAAGGTTTGTGGAAAGAGCCAATGAGATAACACACAAAGGACTTCATGAAATTTCAAGTGTTCTCTGTGTTAGCTCTTCGTTGTTATTACTACTACTACTGCTGACTGTGTGACATTGAGAAAGTCACTAACCCTCTCTAGGCCTCAGAGGCTTATACTAGATGTTTTCTCCAAGGGCTCTTTCAACTCTGAACCCTATGACCTGTTGGGATCCATAATCCTCTTGAGACAATCATAAATCTCGGTGACTTTCTCTTTGATTATCCCCAGAAAGCAGCCATAAGTGGTAAGCTCTGGGAATACTAGAGGACATCTTGGACTCAGAATTGTGACACCCTCAGCTCTGTCACTTACTGGCCACGTGACCTTAAGCAGCTCATTTCATCGTTCTGGGTCTTGGGCTCTTCATCAGATCCATTGGGCTGATTCTGTTACCTACCTCACAGGATTGTTTGGGGGATCCCAGAGTTTGGGGGACTACAGAGGTCCTCAAGTCCAACCCCCTCCTTTCACAGAGAAGGGGAGGAGAAGTAATTGGCCCAAGTCACCCCATAAGTAGCACAGCTGGGCTTTGATCTTAGAGTGTCCTTTCCACTGGTCCAAAGAGTCATGAAGGTCAAATGAGACGCCATATAAATAGAAGCGTTAAGACTTTAAAGAGAGTTAGCATGGTGGCTAGAGAGCTGGTGTAGACGAGAGGAAGGCCTGGAGTCAAGTCTTGTCTCAGACGCTTACTAACGTGGGACCCTGGGCAAGTCACTGAATCTTTTAGGGCCTTCGCCAATTGCCAAGACTACAGGGTGCGGAGAAGGCACTGACCTGCACTGTCAAGGGGAGTTTAATTACCAAGAGGTCCCTTTAACAGGGAAGTCACAGGTCAGCTTCCTATCTCAATAGTATTCTCCTCCCAACAACCTAAGAACATTCACAGTTATTACTGATGTTACTATTCCCATTTGATAGCTGTGACAACTAAGGGCCAGGTCCAAGTCACCACTCAAATGATAATACTAACAATGGCTCATGATGGTGAAATGCACACCCCCCCCCCAACTCACATTCACAAGTATACTAGGGAGATGCCAAGACTAGCAAATTAGCCAAACAATAGTGCATAAGGAGTGTGTACCTTCAGCTTCTGCTGACATTATCACTTAGGTTACA
>CM053625.1:323904834-323925190 GCA_028646595.1 Phalanger gymnotis | reverse complement strand
GTTCTGCCACTTTGGGCCCAACAAGAGCTCATGGGATTTCTAATGCTTGGGGGAGGAGGGGTGAAGGTTAAATTCCCTCCAGGTTCTCCAAGACCTCTGAAAACAAGCCAAGGATAAAAAGCATTCCAAATCCTCTCACTACCCACCCCCACCCCACTCTACCTACTTGAATCCAGAAGCACAATCATTCCCCTTTCACCACTGGGAAACATGTAAGGGACAAAGGACAGCTAAAGTGCGTTATCGGAAAGATGCCACTTTAGCTGAGACAAACTGACAAGTAGAAGTGCAGTCCAGGAATGCTTCCACACCGATGATGAGGCCTTGCTCCAGGGGAACAGGCCAGGGAGCTCTTTAGGCCCTCAACAGAGGCCTCAGAAAAATTCCAAGCCATAGTGGGGCTCTACTTGTGCTCCCTGGAGACAGAGTGGGTAGAGTGGAAAGAACCCCAGTTCTGCTTTCAAAGGTCCTGGGTTCAAATCCTAGTTTCACCACTTATCCCTGAGTAATCTTGGACAGCCACCTTAACCTGGCCCATCTTCAGTTTCTCCATCTTTAAAGTGAGGAGAATGGAGCTAAATGATCTCCAAGGTCCCTTCTGGCTCTAAGATACCTGGTCCAATGAGCCTTGACTACTCTTTGCTCTGCTCCCCGCCGTTTGTACGGTCCTCACGATGGGACTGTTGAGTTCCTTGTCAGCTTGATCAGGGCCCCGGCCTAGGACCTCTCCCACCACCAAGTGTAAGGGGTCTGAATCATGGTCTTCATAGGGATGGAAGTCTTGGGGCCCAAGCTTGACTCTCCAGTATGATCTGTATGACATTTATTAAGCACCTACTATGTGCCAAGCACAGTGCTCAACTATGGGGAATACAGAAAGAGGCAAAGGACAGCCCTTGTCCTCAAGGAGCTCATGATCTAATAGGGGAGGTGACAAGTGGCAAGGTTTTTCCTCCCTCTGACTTCAGTTTCTGTATCTGCAATATGGGAATGAAAGTAGGATTATAAACTCACTCATTGAGAGATGGAAGGGATTTTAGAGACCATTGAGTCCAAAATGTTCATTTTACGGTTGAGAAAATTGAGACTAAGTTTGGAAGATCATTGAGATCTGGAAGGAATCTTAAAGGATATTTTACAGATTGGGAGATGGAGGACGGGGAAGTTTAAGTGATTTGCCTGAGACGACCCAGATAGAAGGGACGGGCAGGCTTTATCGCTGAGTCCTGGCCCTGTGCTCCTTGTCCTATCTATCACGCCACACTGCCTCAAAAGAACACTCATGATTTCTTCCCCCCTGTGCCACCAGGGACAAGAGCTTTGTCTAAGCCTCTCCAGAGGCTTTGAACTTGTCGTGCTATGAGTGTGAGCCACACAGTAGGCTTCACATCTCATCAGCTCCATGACAGAGAATTATGATGCATGGGGAGTCTTGGAATAGAAAATATGAGAGCTGGGAGGAATCTTCAAACAAAGAACATAAAGTATAATGTCATCTCTGGAAACCCCTTCTACTTCAGAGCCCTTCTTTTAAAGATGAGGAAACCGAACCCCAGAAAGGTTCTGTAGCAGAGCTCTGACCCCCCACCCGGACTCCTTTTCACCCTCATTGGGATGGACATTTAATAATGATGATCATCGGTAGCTAGCTTTTATAGAGCTTTCTCCAAGGTCTACAAGGCATTTTACAAAGACATTCTCATTTGATTGTCACAACAACCCAGGCAGGTAGGCACTGTTACTATCCCTATTTTCTGTTTTTGTTCATTGTCTTTCAGTTGTGTCTGACTCTCTGTGACCCCATTTTGGGATTTTCTTAGCAAAGACACTGGATCAGTTTGCCGTTTCCTTCTCCAGCTCATTTTACATATGAGGAAACTGAGGCAAGCAGAGTTCTTACAACTAGTACCTGAGGCTGGATTTGAATGGAGATCTTCCTGACTCTAGGTACAGAGCACTACCCGCTATGCCACCTAGCAGCCCCCAGAATTCTATACCTGCAGCAGGTGGAGTCTGGAAGAGTGGGATAGAGAAATCTCACTATGGGTCCTCTCCTGCCTGGAAAAATTCAACAGAAGGATACTGAGGCACTGCATCCCTATATTCTGCCCCCTTCCCTACTCCAGGGATGGGCAGTTAATTGACTAATTGGGTTTACCTTAAATATCCCATCTGAGTTGCAGGTTAATGAATTCCTTCTTTTCTTCCTCCTCCTCCACTCCTATTTCAATTGGTGGTCCCCATTCTTGCTCCTTCTAGCCTTTCATCTGCCAGAACCTCTTTCTGGAGCCAAAAGATCAGGACTGGAGGAACCTTGTCAAGTCACAGGGTGGGGACAGAGTGATGATGGGCGTATCTGGTATGTGAATTCTGAGCCAACCAGAGCTGAGGCGAGGCCACTCTGACATGTCTCAGCTCTGCTCACAGCCCACTATCAGTTCACAATGTGCTGACCTACAAGGGGCAGGCTTCCCCTGAGATTGACCCAGCTTTACCCAAAAAGGATCATCTAGGAGAGACCAGAGGCTAGTTGTATTTTGTATGGAGAGTCAATGAATTGAAGTCAATGAGGGGATGCCTTTTTCCCAAAGGCCCACTGCCAGTGTATAAGATCTGAGCTCTAGAGGGGGAAGAGGTCTCAGAGGCATCGAATGTAATTCTTTCATTTTATGAATGAGGAAACTGAGGCACAGAGAGGTCGAGCACCTCACCTAAGGTCAGACGGGTAGTAAATGTTAGACCAGGATCCAGGGGGTTCCACTCTCCCCTGCTTCTCCTCTGATCTCACCAGGCCTGGCTCTTCACTCTCTCCTGATTTAGAGGCAGGAACTCCTGTCTTCACATCCCAGCTTGACCACTTTGTAGCTGCAGAATCCTAGAAAAGCCATTTCATCTCTCTGAGCCTCTGTTTTCTCCTAAGTAAAATTGAAATGATACCAGCACCTACCTCACAAAATGGTTCCAAGGTTCAAAGGCAGTCACATATCCAAATGCTGTTTAAATGCAGTTCTGACTATCCCAGTGCCGTGGCGTCTTGGTATAGTGAGCACGTTCTCATCAAGCCAGAGTCAATCAGGCTTGCTACTTGTCCCAGCAGTGTGCTAGGCACCCACCTTGAAGCTTTAGGGTATCTCTTCCCTAATGGCCTGAGGGTGTTCCCCTCAGGCTGTTCTCTACCATGCTGTTGGCCCCCAGCGAGTCACTAGCACCTAGTTCCACGTAATCACTAAATGTCAATTAACTTTTATAAAGGGGCATTTATTTCGAAAAGGTAGCCATAACAAAAGTAGCGATGTTTCCTCCTAATACCTTGGGGGAGCACTGTATCTTGGGTTATCTCGGTTTCTTGGAGAAGTGGACTCAGACCAAGCACGATGTCTACATAGTGCTGGTACCACCAAGTTCACATCCACGTGTGGCATGATTGGTGGATAAATCCTTGTCTCTGCTACCTCTGGCCTGGGTCCTAAAGGTCCCTCTTTAATTCTTGGGGCATTGATGCTGAATTGGCTACAAGACTTAAGAAGGACTTGGCTCCCAGACTCCTGGTCACTCAGAAGGCTCACTCTCTTGACATTTTGAAACTCCTAAGATTACAGTTAAGAGCAAATATTGAGGCAAAGGATCCAGGCCGTTTTCCTTGGGGCCTCAGAAGGAAAGGACCTACTGTCTCTTTCCTTGTGCACTCTCACCAGATGTCATCGGCAGAGTCCATCCAAGAGTGGAAGAAATCTAGAGCGACTAAGGCCTTTCAAAGGTCCCATCAGCTCTGGTCCTGAAATCGCAACCAGTCAAAGAAGCTACTGTCCACCATAAGGTTAGTTAACTGGAACTAGTTTATAGAATATCTACAGATGCACCAGGATTTCTCCAAAGTATTGCCATGACACATCAGCATGGCTCTCCCTTAAGCAGACTCCCCAGCCTCTTCCACACTGGGAGAAGCTTCAGATGCACTCTGCACATGTGCCAGCTCCCATTATGCCAGGACTGTAGATTTGAGATCACATGTTCAAAAGCTCAGAGCCCAAAGGGTCCTTGGAGGCTATCAGTTGAGTCCCAGGAAGGGGCAGTGACTTATCCAAGATCATACCAAAAGTGTCTGAGGTAGGATTTGAACCCAGGCCATCCTGACTCCAGGGCTAGTCCGGTAGCCACCATGCCATGCAGATGTTAACTACAACACCAACAGCTGACATTTATGTAATGCTCTAGGATTAGCCGATCACCATCTATACATATATAATTATTTGTGCATATACACATATGTGAATCTCTGAAGTAGGGACTATTGGCATATCTTTCCTTTTCAGTGGACAAAACATGCTTAGAGAGCCCCTGTGAACTGTCCATGGTCCCCCAGCAAGCATCCACTAATCCTTCTCAGTCCATTGCTCTGCAGTACATGCATTGTGGGCCAGAGGGCAGGGGCCCTAGCTCTGGAGAGAGGTGACCTACCTTGGTCCCCTGCTCCCTCTGTGACCTCGGACAGGCCACTTTGCTTCCCTGGACTTCAGTTTCCTCCTCTAAAAAATGAGGAGGTTGAACACAATGACCTCTGAGGTCTCATTTTAGATCTGGAAGAAACAGTAAGAAAATATTCTACAGACTGGGAAATGGAGGCATAGAGAAGCGAAGTGATTTGTTGAGACTCCTATGCATCTAATAGCACAGCTACTATCATGTAGGTTCCAAGACAGTCTTGTCAAGCACGATGGTGGCCACTCCTCAGTGGACAAGCTTCTCTGCACCTGGCCATGCTAGCCCTTGGGTGACCGGGACACAGTCAAACCCTGAATCCATGCTCAGGACTTTGCCAGTTCAGTAGAGCCAGCCTTTGTGTGTGCTCCTCTGACTGAGATCCATCCCCGTATCAAGGGGAGGCTCCAGAGGAAACTCATCGGTGTGATAACTAGGCAGTATAGAAGGTAGACTTGGAGTCAGCAAGACTTGAGTTCAAATCCTCCCTCAGGTGTGTGATCTTCAGTGAGTCACTTAATCTCTCAGCCTCAGTTTCCTTATCTGCAAAACAAGTGTAATGATAGCACCTACATCACCGGGTTGGGATGAGGAGCCCGTGTACGGTGCTTTGTGAACTTGGTTGTTATTGTTTTCGTTCAATCATATTAGGTCATGTCTGATTCTTCTTGACCCTATCTGGCATTTTCTTGGCTAAGATCCTGTTATGGTTTGCCATTTCCTTCTCTAGCTCTTTTTACAGATGAGGAAACTGAGGCAGACAGGGTGAAGTGACTTGCCCAGGGTCACACAGCTACTAAATGCCCAAGTCACATTTGAACTCAGGTCTTCCTGATTCCAGGTCCTGCGCTCTATCCACTGTAAAACCTTAAAGGACAGTGTAAATGTTAGCTGTTATTATTTGGAGGAAAATAGCAACAAAGGGAATAGGAAGGGATCCACATTGGTTATTGAGAGCTGAAAAGTATTTTAGACCATCTGCTATCATGAGTAGTGTTTGCTGCCACCTGGAAAGATTTGCTCCCCATGGTCTTTGGCTTGGGATAAAAGAGAAGAGGAGCTAGAGATGGCCTCCCCAAAGCTTCATCTCTGCTGAAGTTCATACATCGCCACCGATCAGCGGTCCCCAGAGATATGGCCCAATCTGGGAAGCAGCTGCCAGGGAGAGTAATCAACCCCCCTCCTCCCCTGTCCCCTCCCGAGCTGCCCAGGGTGATCTGGTGACCAGATAAGGGTGGTCTTCCTGCTTGCCATCTGTCCACAGGTCAGGAGGGACAAAAATTAAAAATAATTATCTCTAATGAAAGACTAGATGGTAAAAGGCCAAGGCCTAGCAAAGATGACCATGTTAGGAGACAGCTCACATCAGCGGGAAATGGAAATTGGGCTTCTTTGACCTTTGATCTAAATCATAGGATTTGGGGCTAGAAGAGGCCTCGGAGGTCATGCAGCCAGGCTCTTCATTTTACAGATGAGGAATCATCTGGGGCGGGGGCGGGGGGGGCAGTGGTGATGTCCAAGGTTAGGCAGGTAGGAAATAGCAGTGAGGAGGGTTTCAAAGAGAGCCTTTTCCTCTTGCCTCCAGAGCCCACCCCTAGCCTGTACCATGTATCCAGGATACCCAGTAACTATGGTTTGGCTCCCCAGACCAGGCCCAGCACCCAGAGCTACAGCTTCCCAGCATGATTCAGAGAAAGGGGCGAGATCTCTCAAATGTCTCTACCGCTGAGGCTGATCCATCCTTGCCGAATTTCTGGAGAGGCAGGAAACAGCTCGTCATGCTTCCTTTGGGGCTGTTTTTTTTTTGTTTTTTTTCTGTGCTTAGCACAGCGGTCTATCCACTCTCCCTGCTCCCCCCATATAGACAGCTGCTCCCAAGCTGTCGTCGCTCCTCGATGCAATTTTTAGGGGTAAGAAAAATGTGTGCCTGGGACCAAATCATGACTGCCATAAGATGGAGGACGGCTGAAACAGTGAGCTGGAAAGAAAGGATTTTTGGTCCTCCAACCTTGTTGGATCCCAAGAGCCCTCCTGTCCAGCGCAGCTGGACAGCTCAGACTTATCTGGAATCCCAGAATGTGAGGGCTGGAAGAGATCTCAGTCTGGACTTGCTCTCAGACCTCCAGTGGCTCCCTATTGCTTACAAGATGAAGGCCAACTACCTCAGCCTGCCATTGAAGACTGTCCACGGGCTAGGTCTGATCTCCCTTACTCCTCACTGAAACAAGAACTGCGATCTTGGAAGGAATCTTATCAGTCATGACCTAACCCATACTGGAAATAAGCATTTGTGGCATTATATGGCCAATAAATGAAGTCTGGCCTTTATTTAAAGATTGCCAATGAAGGGTCCTTCACTTGGCCAGTGGGACCAAAGACCATGGCGGGAAAAACTAAACCTCTTCAGCTCTAGAATGCCCACCTCCACTGTCCTGATTGGGGAATGCTTCTCATGGCCCACCCTAGCTAGGAAATCTCCAGGCCTGCTTCCCTTTACTCCCTGGACCTCTTTTCACCAGCCACCTTTCTGGAATCAAATGAGTTCCGCCATGGCTCCTGCAAAGGGCTTGTCTCTCTATGGCTCTACCCACATTTACATTTCTTTCTAGACAAACAAACAAAACCATCTCGGGCCGCCATTGAATGCCCTCATTCAGCTCCTTGAGGGCCGGGACCGTCTTAACTTTTATATTTATGCCCAAGCACTTAACATAGTATTTGGCACATAGTAAGCAGTTTATAATTTTTCAATCATTCCAAGGGGAAGAGGAGGGAAGAAACAAGCATTTATTAAGCACCTGCTCTGTGCCCGGCACTGTGCTAAGCAGTTTACAAATATTATACTCCTTCCAAAGGTGGCCCATTACCCTTTTGTATAGTCTTAACTCATTTTAAGTTTTACCTGATGCTAAATGTAACTCTTTCATTTCTACCCACTGTGCCTTGTTCTTCTCTCTAAGCCCAAACAAAACAAGGATACCTTCTTCTATGTGCCAATCCTTCAAATACTTGAAGGCAGCTGCCATGTTTCTCTTCTCCATGTTTGGCATCCTCAGTCCCTCGCCCTAACAGATTCCAAACTCTCCCAGCCTTAGTGGCTAGTCTTCAGGAGTGGCTGTGCCTGGAAACAGCCACTGCTCATGTCTAGTAATCTGGCGATGAGCCTGTCTGCATTTAGCTCTGCTGGTCCCTACGTGACATGCACAGTCCATCATTTATCCACACTTGAATCCTCTCTGGCTTCCTGTGACCTGACAGAGGTTGTAATCTCTCTGAGCTAACCTTCCCAAGGCTAGGGTCACCTCTGTACCACAAGGAGAAAAGGAGGCAGACTTCAGTGGAAAGCCCTCTTGAGAAGCCAGCTGAAATGAAAGCTCAGATGGGCTTGACCTAAATGACATCTCAGATCCATTCACCTCCAAGGCTAGACAATGGACCTTCCAGGGTAGAGATCCAGCCCAGAGTGCAGCTAAGGGTATGATCTCAGCTGTTCATTCATCCCAAATATGGGCACAAGTGGGCAAAACAGATATCCCCATATAGCGCATCCTCATTGTACAGCTGAGGAAATGGAAACTGAGAAAATGTAAGTTATTTGCCCAGGGTCACTCAGCTAGTCAGTGTCAAAGGTCAGATTCAGACATAGGGCTTCACTGATGCCAGGTTCAGTACTTTCCTGGTGAGTGAAAAGATCTAGAGAGGAACAGCAAACTCGGGTTT
This sequence comes from Phalanger gymnotis, assembly GCA_028646595.1. Classification (NCBI taxonomy): domain Eukaryota; kingdom Metazoa; phylum Chordata; class Mammalia; order Diprotodontia; family Phalangeridae; genus Phalanger; species Phalanger gymnotis. The sequence goes on along the minus strand of CM053625.1, from coordinate 323,916,991 downwards.
GAGCCTCCATCTCTCGACTTGCTAACTGTGTGATTCCAAGCTGGGTACCTACAATTTCTGGACCTTGGCTTCCTCCATTACAAACTGAAGAGCTGATCTAGATCACCTCTAAACACTCTCGCAGCTTTGATTGTGAAAGAGGTTTGGGAAGGGGGAGCCTTTTTCCCATCAGGAACTGGAGTCCTCTTGGACTCCTAAGGGCCTTGGGTTGGGCCACGCCCTGGTTATGGTCCCTGTTCAAGTCACCTATTTCCCAACTGTATTTGTGGAGATGGAGGAAAATGGTTAAACCATCCCTCCCTAGCTCTCTTCAAGGCTCAGCTTGAATGCTAACATCAGTAGAATGAAAGCAAACTCCACAAGGGCAGGAAATATCCCACCTCAGCCTCTGTATCGCCAATACCAGTGAAATATAAGATCTCTAAAGACAAGAATGGTTGAATTTCTGTCTTCTCATCCCTAGCCCTAGCAAATAAAATGAAATAAGATTTGCAGAAAGTCCTTAGCATGGCGCCTGGCACATAGTAGGTGCTATATAAACACTTACTTCCTTTCCACCAGCATGTAGCCTGGCACATAGCAAGTGCTTAATCAATTAAATTTGTGTTCATTCACTCATTCATTCGTTCATTCATTCATTCAAAGAATGCCAGACCTGAAGTCAGTAGACATTGCTGAAGATTATCTCTGACCCTTAGCTGATATAACCTTAGGCAAATTATATCTGGAAGTCCCAGTTTCCTCATCTACAAAGTGAGCATGAGAATGTTTTATTTTGTTTATATTTATTTTGAACATACACAAATATGCATTATATATGAATAAATGCATGTATATGTTATATGTATGTAAATATGCATATGTGTTTATATATGAATAAATGCATGTATATGCTATATGTATGTAAATATGCATATGCATATATATTATATATAAAATTATACATAAAATATATAATGTCTTCCCTGTCAGCACATAAACTCCAAGTGAGCAGAGGCTGTTTCCTTTGTTGTATCATATCCCTAGTGCTTTACATGGTGCCTGGCACAGAGTAGGCCCTTAATAAATGCTTGTCTGATTGATCTGAATTGAATTCTGGAGCCCTTCGAAGACTACAAAGAGCCTTCCCTTCAATGACCTGAAATCATTTCCGTTCAATCATCTGCATAATGGTTTGTGCAAACAGCGTTGTTCCCATCTTACAGATGAAGGAATACAAATAACAACAACCCTTATTTCTCTGCCACTTGAAGGTTGGCCAAGTGCCCAGCTCGCAGTGACCCCATGAGGGACACCGGGCTCTTTCTGTTCTACTTGGCAAGTGTTGTTTCCCCCTGTTCTACAAATAAGGAAACTGAGGGTCCGAGCAATGCAGTCACTTCTCGAGGGGCACGGGGATTAAATGTAAGAGGCAGGATTCAAACCCAGGTCTCTTGTCTTGCTAGTCAGTGAAGGGTGTCGAGCTAGTGAGCACTGAGCTCCCTGAGATCCATAGCTAGTGTTTGGTAAACTCTAAAAGGTTATATAATGTGGGAAATTATTCATCCTAGAGAGCATGAGGCCCTTCCCCATGCTAGTTGCCTTCCTCCAGCTCACTTTAGCTTGTTGGTGCCCTTGGTGGAAGGTGGGGCCCAAAACTGAGTACCGTCCTCCAGAAGTGATACCCTGTGGGACAGAGGGGTTCTCCCCTTTCTTGTGCTGGATGGAGATCATGCCCCATGAGATGCTCCTGGCTCCCGGCCTGAAAGGACACCCTCTCCTTCCCAGTTTGCCCAAGCAGGCATCAGGCAGATTTGATCATCGCTGCTCCCAGTCCAGCACAAAGCACAGGGGTGAGACATTTCCTCCCGGCCATTGTGTGGGCCCACCTCCCATTGTTCTCAGGCACCAATGCCCGGAGCACAAAGTCTGGCCAATTTGGGGGTGGGCACCTTGCCATGCTAACAGATGGGCATAAGGAGAGACAATAAGGAGAATTGAACGTTCGTCCAACATGGGCTGGAAGAGGCTGGTTTTTCTTTCCCTTTCCCAGCTGAGTCTGTCAAAACAGCTGTCACTCCTGAGCATATGGGCCAGCGGTGAGAGGGTGAGGACATTGATAATCCCCCTCTTAGGGAGATTAGCTTTAACTAGTAATGAATGAAAAAGTAAAGTAGCTCCCATAATCAAACGAGTGTTTAGGGCAAGGGGTGTTAAAAGATTGACTCCCTTCCTACTCCTTGCAGCCTGGAGGTCTCAAAGATGAATTTGTCCTCCTAGCCCAGTCTCAACACCAAGCATCGAAGGCCAAAGTAAGCTTCTGGGCTGAGTGTGGCTGGGACGGATTGGGCTGAGGCTGGACCCAGGAGAGCCAGGCAGGCTAAGACCTGGCTGGCCAAAGACAGCAGCTTCTCCAGCCTCCTAAGGACACACTCTGCACCAGCCCCTTCGAGTGGGCCAGCCACGCCAAACCTGTTAACTTCATTACCTTGAGAAGTCAGCCGTTTGGCTGGCTTAAGAAATGACCTGACAGGAGAGGTCATGGATTGAATAATGTCATTTAACTACTGGGTGAATTAAAGTGGTCATGCTGCTTTGATGGTGCAGGCTCTTCAGAGAGCCTTCTGGCTGGGTTTTCTCTTACAAACAGCAATTTGCACCAAGAAGAACCCCTGACCCAACCACCCATTATAATAGGTGCATTCATTTGCACACTTCTCTATTCAATAGGTGCCTCAACAAATTTTTTTTTAAAAAAAAGAAAGAAAGGTCCTGCTAGTTCACCGTTTCTCTCTGGGGACTGGGCCATTTCTGTCCAATGTTGTTCTCATTCTATGCTCTATAGCGCTTCCTTGTCTATGCGATACAGTGTGAATGTCTTTGCTTAACACAAAAGCCCTAGAAAATGTGGCTCCCACTTACCGTCCTAGCCTAAGTTCACCCACTCTTCATTCCAGCACAATGAAAAGACATTGTGATATAGTGAGACATATAGCAGGAGGGGCTTGGAGCCTGCCCGGAGGATCATGCAGAAGGACGGACACATGGGGGCCCAGACACACATGTGCTCAGCACCAAAGGCCTTTGGGGTGACACAGAAATCACTTGACCAGTTGGCAGCACAGAGGGATCTACATCAAAGGGGACTGGCCACTCAGCCAGAGAGAGGGAACCAGTCAGTAGGCCTTTAGAGCAATGGCTTTACCCTCTCACTCTCTCTCATCCCCTCTCCCTTCTGTATCCACCAAACATGAGAGGGTTCTGTGGACTCCTTTGGACTTCTTTTGGCATGGGAAATAGTCTTCATCTCTCAGAATTTATGTATATATAGTAGAGACAAGTTAAAGCCTGGAAGTCAGAATCTGGCTCTCCCATCTGCTTTTTATTTCTTTTCGTGATCATGGGCAATTAAATAGAAATATTGAGAGGTAGACCTTCTGAATCCAGTGGCTGCCTGGGGGCTTTGGGAGTTGCTGAGTTCCTCAGAGATGATTGACACCATGCAGAGCTTCCCAAAACTACCTCCTTGGCCATGGATGAGCCCAAGCCGGGACTTGCTGGAAAACATAGACTTCGAGAAAGTTGTTTAGACAGTGCAGAACCAAGGTGAAGGTGAAATGACTGTTCAGCAGTCCCACAAAAAAAGTATTTCATGTTTTATTACAAGTATCACCCTCCCAGGGGAGTTACATGTTACTGTCTGTCACTCCATGTGTGAGTCTTCTGTCTTGAGAACCTTTCTTTCACATGAAGTGAGTGACCAGCTGGCCTATGTCTAATCTACACTGTTCCCTGAGGAGCCTTCCAGCCCCTTTTGAAGAGATCCTAGGCATAAGCTAAGCCTAAGAGTTACTTAAGATATCATTGAAAACCCAAATTCAAAGAATAATAAGAATTAACAACAAAATCAAAAGTATAAAGGTCTCACCACTGTTAAAATCCAGTGGGGCTGGTTCTCTCTTGGGGCTTTTTAGACTTTCATTGCCCTAAAAACTTGATTTTACTGGGAAACCATATTCCACCTGGTCTTTCTTGATAGGGTTTTTTTATACTTTAAACAGTTTCTAAATAAAGTTCTGTATTTTAAAGAAGCAACAGGAGGAGGAAGAATAGGAGGAGGAGGAGGAGAAGAAGAAGAAGAAGAAGAAGAAGAAGAAGAAGAAGAAGAAGAAGGAGAAGGAGAAGAAGAAGAAAGAGGAGGAGGAGAAGAAGAAGAAGAAGAACTAGAAAACTATGGTTCCTGCCTTCAAAGAGTTTGCATTTTACTGAGGAGGGTGGGGGAGGGGTCTAAGAACATATGCACAGATATATCAATGTCAAATTCAAAGTATTATTTTTTTTCTTTTTTGAAGAAGATATAGTCAACAGGTGAGGGTGGGGAAGGTCAGGGAGGCCTCATGTAAAAGGTGCCACCTGAGCTCTGCTCTGAAGGAAGCTGGACCTTCTCCTAGGTGAAGCAAATGAGATAGAACATGGAGGGGGAGGGAGAGGGACCATCTGTGACAGAAGAGGTGTGTGTGGGAGCTCAGCCTGTGGCTGGGGGCTTTCCTTTGCCCTAAAAACAAACAAAAAGCCATTTCCCAACACAGTTGTTTGACCCCCTTTAACTCAGGACTGAACCTGTCAAAATAGAATTTCCCCCTCTTTGTTCCCCACTTTGAGGAAGACCCAGCTTTAAACTCAAAACATCTCCTCGAGGGAAATAGGGTATGGGACAATATTAATTACATTCACAAAGGAGGAAACTGAGTCCCAGAGAAGCTGTGGCCTACCCAGGGAAATAGGGGCCAGCCCAACAGAAGCCTGTGGTGCCCAAGGCATTGGTACTGGAGCCCAGAATCCTGCCTCTGACCCAATCTCTCTTCTGCCCTTGGTAGCTAAACTCCCCCAAAAGGCATCTACACTGGGCATCTCCACTTCCTCTCTGCTCATTCTCTTTTGACCCCTTACAATCTGTCTCCTCACCCCATCCTTCCACTAAAACTGCCCTTTCCAAAGTGGCCAATAATCTTTTTAGTCCAATCCAAAATGATCTTTTCTGCATCCTCATTCTCCTTGGCCTCCCTGCAGCCTTTGACTGTGTTCATCTCTCCCTCTTCTGGATCCTCTCTTCTCTCTGGGTTTTTGCGACCCTTTCTCTCCTGCTTCTCCTCCTTCCTCTCTGATGTCTCCTTCTCTGTCTCCTTTGCTGGATCCTCCTCCAGACCACACCCTCTAACCCCAGGGTCCTGCCCTGGGCCCTCTTCTCTCTCTTTACTTTCCCTTGGTAACTTCATCAGCATCCATGGATTTTATGACCATCTCTATGCTGGTGATTCTCAAATCAGCCTTTCCTGCCCCAGCCTCTCTGCTAACCTCCAATGGCTCATCTCCAATTGCCTTTCAGACATCTCCAACTAGATGTCCAGTAGACATCTGAAACTTAATATGTCCAAAACAGAACTCATCATCTTTCCTCCCAAGACTTTCCCCTCCTACCTATCCTATTACTGTGGAGGACCCTTCCAGTCCTTCCCTTCCAGTCCACCCTTCCAGTCCCTGAGGCTCCCAACCTAGGAGTCATCCTGGGCTCCTCACTCCCTCTCACCAGCCACATCTAATATGGTGCCAAAGCCTGTGGATTTCACCTTTGCAATGTTTCTCAAATATACCCCCTTCTCTCCTCTGTCACTGCCGTCCTCCTGATGTAAGCCTTCATCACCTTGTACCTTGATGACTACAACAGCCTGTGGGTGGCTCTGCCTGCCTCAGATCTCTCCCTGCTCCCTCTATCTTCCATTCAGCCGCTAAAGTGATTTTCCTAAAGCTGAAGTCCAGTCGTGTCACCCCGCTATTCAATAAACTTCAGTGGCTCCCTATTACTTCAAGGAACAAATTCAAAATGCTGTTTGCATTCAAAGCCTTTCCTAACCCAACCTCTCCTACCTTTTCTATCTTCTTACACCTTGCTCCCCCCACCCCACCCCACTCCCACACACATACTCTTCAATCCAGTGACACTGGCCTCCACCCATTTCCACCAACAAGACCCTCCATCTCTCAGTTCTGGGCATTTCCTCCAACTGTCCCCCATACCTGGAACACTATCCCTTCTCTGCTCTGACCACTGACCTTCTTGGCTTTCTCTGAAGTCTCAAGTAAAACCCCATCCCTATAGGACATCTTCCCCAATCCCTCCTAACCCCAGTGCCTTCCCCCTTTCCTATTTATCCCTTAGGTAGATTGAGCCCATGTGTCAGTTCCTCATCCCCTCTCTTAGACTATAAGCCCTCAAGGGCAAGGACTGTCTTTTGGCTCTTTTTGTATCCCCAGTGCTAAGAACATAGTAGGCATTTAATAAATGTTTATTGAGCAAATCTCACCCTATCTGTGTAACATCAGGCAAGTCCTGTCTCTCCCTCTGGACCTCATGATCTGTGAAGTGACAAGATTGGACTTAACAAGGTCCCTTCCAACTTTCAATCTGTGACCCTGTGGAAGCTTGCTCTTTGGGGTCTCCACAAAGAGCCTGGATGGCCACTTGTCCAGGAGGTCATTGGCAGTGGGGCAGGGGGATGCTTCCCATGTGTCTGCCAGGCTAACTGTCATCGGTGATTGTTTCCAGCTCCTAAATCCTGGAAGCTTCCTCTTCCGTGACTCAAGACGTCAAGCTCCCAAACAAAGTTTTGTTCCATCCTACCAGTCCTAGGACCTGAGGCTTCTGGCTCCAAGGCACGGGCACTTTCCCTCTTACCTGGGAGGCAGAACCTTAGTCATAGCTGTAGGACTTTGCAAGGCAGTCCTTGCACAGCAGATACAGAGGCTGGATGACCAGTCATACCCAGCAAGTTCTGGATTCTGGTACTGCCGCAGACACTTCCTACTTGGGTGACCCTGAGCAATCCATGTCCCCACGGGGTGAAAGGAAAGCCTACAACTTGACACAGCAGAGCAGGTACTGCTCCACTCTGACCGCAGAAATCACCTCCACTCCCCAAATTCCAAGTCCAGTCCCAAAACTGCCTCACCGGAGCCTCCCTGCTCCCTGGGATTGGGGCACCCCAGGGATTATTATCCGTCCTTGTCCTTTGCAGATAAGGGAACTGGGGCTCTCGAAGGTCTTATAAGGGCAGATCCAAATCGAGATGGCAAGTTGAGTGCAACTTTTAATCTAGTACAACCCCCATCTTTTACAGAGAAGGATGCTGAAATACATAGAGGTAAAAATGACTTGCCCAGGATCACACAGCTAGACTTGAACCCAGGTCTTGTGAATTGAGAACCAGTGCTCTGCACACACTGCTTGGAAGAGGGATCAAAGACAGGTATTTTCTGACACTAAGTCCAGTGTCCTTTCAAGGGATTAGGGAATAAGTATTTATATAGCACTTATTATATGCCAAGCACTATACTAAGCCCTCAACAATTATTACCTTATTTAATCCTCACAACATCCCTGTGGGGTAGGTGCTATGAATATCCTCATTTTACAGATGAGGAAACTGAGGCAATCAGAGGTTCAGCAACTTGCTCAGCTTTCCACATCTAGTAAGAGTCGGAGGCTGGATTTGAACTCAGATTATTCTGAGCCCAAGCCTAGGACTCATTGTATTCTAGTGTCTCTAGTTGTCACTACCCCATGAAGCATTGCTCTCATGTTGCCAGCCAACTTGGGGACACTGGAAATGGGGCCCTACAGGGTCAGGCATAAATCATCCCTACTCTTCGTCTGTCCCCACCTGGTGACTGGTGGGAAAGGGGCTGATGGGATGCTGAGTGTGCCAGGTCTAGAGCAGCCTTCAGCCATGGCCAAGCTGGAGGCATCAGTACCAGCCTCCAGGGCCAGAGCTGTACAGGTGTGAGGCATGCATGGGCAGGGTCAGGATGGGCACTAGGCTGCTGCAGCCCAGCCCCTCCCCTGGACGACTCACCGAACTGGTTCCTCCCTTTTCCCCTCCCCCTCCCCCTCTCCCCAGAAGATATGTGCCTCTTTCTGGCTATTTATCCCTACTTTCAGAAGTCTGATTTTGTATTTGTTTTTACCTTGTCTTTTAAGCCAATAATTATGGTAAATGCGGTTAACCATTGATTGACTGAGTTACATATGTCCTTGCTCAAACAGAGTAGAAAGAAGCCAAAAGGGCATATTTGGGAGGATGGCGAGTGGTAGAGAGGCAGAGAGATGGAGAGAAAAAAGGGGGAGATAAAGAGGAGAAAGAGACAGAGAGAGAGAGGTGGAGAGACAGAGGCAGACAGACAGACAGATTCATAATGATGACATATTTCCAGAGTGGGTTCTGTGGCTGGGGGCTTTAAGATGAGACAAACGGAATTTTTATATTCATTTTCACAACTTCTCAGGTGAAGAAGAAAGACCCCTCATCTCAGAGACATCCTTACACCAGGACCTCTCTAGAGCATGAAAGCTTCAGCAATTAGCTGAGGGGGACCTGCTGGGCTGATATTAGAGGCAGACCCTTTCCCCCACTTTTTTTCCCATTGCTTCTGGTTTGAAAAGATAAACTTCCTACAGAGGGGAATGACCAGGGAGTGGCAGCCCAGCCCACGCTAGGGTAACAGCAGGTGGATGGAGAGCCACCTTGACTTCATCACAGCCCAGCACACACAAATGCATCACTGCTACAGTTTCATCCATTGAGGCCTTTGAGTCTCCCTCCTTTCCTGGGCCATTTGGGAATAGATACACTCATGGAACAGGATAGTGAAACTCCGATTGAGAAATGTTGACCTGAATCCTGGCCTCCCGCTTCCTACCTGAGTGACCTTGGCCTCCCTGAGTCTCAGCCGGATCTGGCCCCTGAGCTCTCGCCCAATGGCCCTGAGAGATCCGGCCTCTGATGGCCCTGCTGGCAAAGACAAAATCCCCCCAGCCCCGCTTTTGTGGATGGCAGAAGTACAAGCTCTCACAATTCCCCATTAATTGCTGAAGAACTAATGAAATGCCCCACATCTCTGTTCAGTCGGTTTTATGATGTGCATTTTACTACAGGACAAGCTGAGTCATGCATGAGCCCCCAGAGCTGTGGGCTCTTGGCTCTTGACAAAAGACATTAATGATTTCTCCATAAATGCAGCGCCCCAGCCCACAGAATTCCAAGGGCTTCATAAATGCTTTCTCATGGATTCCCAGTGCCCTGAATTTTCCAGCCAGGTATTCCCAGAAGCTCCCAGCTGAAGGGGAACTTAGGGATGTTCTCATTCCAATCTCCTTAATTTACAGATGATGAGACTGAGGCCCAGAGAGGAAGGTTGTTTGGACAAGGTCACCAAGCAGCCATTAGAAAAAGGAGTTGAATTCAGGCATATTTTTATCTGTGCTGCCCTATATCAGCTTCAGAGGTCCACCCTGACTTACACTCCATTTGAAGACCTCTAGAGATGGGGAAATGAACAACCCCTAAGGCAATCCATTCTACTTTCAGATAGCTCTGTTCCTTGGGAAGTTCTTCCTTAGAGAGAGCTGGATTCTGCCTCTTTCTAATTCTACCACTCAGCTCTCTATGGTCAAGCAAAAGTCCAATCCCTTTTTGATTTGACAGCCTACCAAATACTAGAAGCAGTTATAGATCGTGGGCTTAGAATTGGGAAGGACCTCAGAGGATATCTTATCCAGCCTCCTCATTTTACAGATAAAAAAATGGAGATCCAGCCATATGAAGGGACTGACTTGTCCAAGGTCACCAGGTAGTAAATAGCAGGGGCAAGATTTAAACCCAGGCTCTTCTAACTCCATGTCCAGTAGTCTTTCCATGCACTGTGATCCAAGCCTCTACCCCTCAGTCTTATCTTTTCACTCTTTTTCTCCAGTTCCTTAAACAATATGCCACTATTCTTGTAGGATGTCCCTAATTACCTACTCTGGACTTGCATCCATCTGCCAATGTCAACTTCCCTTTTTCCTGAATGTTGGTAAGATGTCACATGGTCTGGTGTCCTTGGTGGCTAAAGAGTAAACACTGTCGAATACTGCCTAGAAGGTGATGAGGTCACGGCCAGCGTCCGAGTAACACTGCTCCAGAATTCATGGTTCCATCTCTTAAGAAATTCAAGATTTCTGAAGATCCTGTGCCTGTGCATGAGATGTATTTCAATTGTGGTTCCTTCGTGAAGAGAAAAACACTGGGTGCAACCCCTGAGCATGTCTGGGTTAACCCCACTTAGGCCAAAGTCTGATGACTAAGGCTCAGCAGCAAAGATGGAGATCAGAGAAGAGGTGTGGTTCTGGTCATCGGGTTGGGGGCTCAGAGCAGATTCTGATTTGGCGTGTCCACACTAGCCACAGCTCCTCGGGGAGACTCAAAAATTCAGTTCAGCCAGGCAGAAGGAGTGAGAGCTTGGGGACAAAGAGTCTCCACTTGCAGAGGAAGCTTGGCACTTCTCTATGACTTCTTCTCATTAGTGCCATGTGCTGTAGCCACCCTCCAGGAGGGTTCCTAGGATCCCTGTCCTTCTCATTGCTCAGACCCCGGGTGGATAGTGGTCATTGACCCCATCTGATGATTCATGGCATAGATAAAGGCAGAGACAATGTATTCCTCAAACCAACAGATGACACAAAGCTGGTGGGGGGGGGGGAGCCTAGTGGGGAGGGCGGGGAGCTGACACACTGCATCGAGATTCGGAAAGATCTTGACTGGCTAAAATGCTGGGGAAAATTTAATAAGAGGAAATCAAATAGGGAGAAATGCAAAGTTTTACATTGAGGTTCAGAAAAATCAGCCAATCTGAGATGAAGAGGGTACAGTTGAACATTAGTTTGTCTGAAAAAATAAATTTGGAGATTTTAGTAGACTACAAGCTTAATAGAAGTCACCAAGGTGATATGGTATTACATTTATCCAGTTCCTTCAGTAGGTCCACATGTACCACGAAAGCTGTCGCAATCATGGACTGCACTGGGGCTCAGACAGAGTTTCTAGGACAATGGAGGTAGTGAATCCACTGTCACCAGAGGTCTACAAGCTGAGTCTGAAAGAATGCTACTTACCTACTTACCAATATGGTCTAGGGGATTCTGAGGTCACTTCCAACTCACAAGTTTGGTGATTCCTTGATTATCCATGTGGAAGAGAAGAATAAAGCTAAAACTCCCTTATGACAGTGCTTTGTGAGCCTCACACCAGAGGCAGGCATGAAGGCACCTCAATGTTCTCCCTTCTACCAGGGAGGCTGAGACTGGTAGATCACTTGTGGGCTAAACCCATCCCAGGCGTCTGCACTAAGCAGCACCATATGCCACGTCCCCAGGAGCAGGAGGGCCACCAGTGTACCTCGAAAGGGGTGAACCAGCCCAAGTCTGGAAGGAAGCATGTCAAAGAGTCTGTGCCCATCAACAGTGGGATCTGGCCTCTATGTGGCCATGACTTCCTGCCTGGGTAACATAGGGAGACCCAGTCTTCAAAAGAAATGTAAACAAATTTTAAACAAAATTTTACAGCATAATGTAGCCACATTGGCATAATACTAAGTGCTAAGGGTACTCAGGCTTCACTTTTATAATAATTATGTTATTATAATTTCCCCCTTCCACCTTGTCTTTCTGTTGAATTACCTGGGAATTTTCACCAGAAACCACAGGAAGTGATTTAATGTTGTCCATAATGGCCTGGTCAGCACAAATAGACAGGGCCCCTGAAATGGCTCTCAGACAGGAGGGAATCCCCTGGGGAGGCCTTGGCTCTCCTCCCCTCAGGGCCACCAGAACAGGGTACCCAACCACTGGCCCTTCACCTTTTGTGGGTTTTTTTATTTTTGGTTTGGTTGTTTGTTTGTTTTTTGTTTGGTGGGAGGGAGCAGCAACTTGTTTGATGCACTACCATGGAAGGTGGTAACTGAAATGTGCTCCGGAGACTCTCCAAGGCACACTGGCATAGGGGCTTGGGAATAACGTTTGACCATCCCATTCCCTGAACGATATTCACCGTGTTTCTTCTAGTACCCCTCATGAACTCTCAACACTCATGGTTCTCGTGGAACATTAAAGCCAAACATAACATTAGCACATGGATCATGGAAAGAAAGAACTGGGAAGGAATGTAGAACATGGAATGTCAGAGTTAAGGGAGACCTTAGAGCAAAGAACCCTGAATGTCAGGGAGGGAGGGAAAGAAGGAAGGAAGGAAGGAAGGAAGGAAGGAAGGAAGGAAGGAAGGAAGGAAGGAAGGAAGGAAGGAAGGAA
>CM053625.1:323880559-323904334 GCA_028646595.1 Phalanger gymnotis | reverse complement strand
TAGAAAGACTTACATGATCTGATGCTGAGTGAGGGGAGCAGAACCAGGAGAACATTATACACGATTATAGACACATGGTATCTGTGATCACTAAGTTTGACAGACTTGGCTCTTCTCAGCAATACAAGGTTCTAAGACAGCTCCAAAAGGCTCATGATGGAAAATGCCATCCACATCCAGAGAAAGAATCATGGAGTCTGAATGCAGATTGAGGCAAACTATTTGCTCTCTTTTTTTCCTTCTCTTTTGGTTTTGTTTCTTCTTTCTCGTGATTCACTCCATTGGTCATAATTCTTCTTTACAACCTGACTATTGTGTAAATAAGTTTAATGTGAAGGTATATGTAGAACCTATATGAAACTACATGCCATCTTGGGGGAAAGGGGTCGGAGAGGGAGGGGAGGAAATTTGGAACTCAAAAACTTGTGGAACTGAGTGTTGTAAACTAAAAATAAAAAATAAATAAAAAAAAGAATGCAACCCGCCCCCCACCACCACCAATGGCAGGAACTGTTTCATTTTTGTCTTCGCATTCCCAACACCCAGCATGAGTTTGCCTATTGGCAATGCTCCTTCATTATTCCTGGCTCTGCCTCTGGAGCCAAGAAGGATAAAATTAATCCCTCTCCCCTATGACCATCCTCCAGATATTTGATGACAGCTATCATGTCCCCACTGAGTCTTCTCTTTACCACATGGAAGACCAACATTTCTTTTCATCAATCATTTCTCGTCCTGGCTGCTCTCCTGTAGATGCTCACAGGTTTATCAATGCCCTTCCTAAAAAAGAGAGCCCAGAACTGAACATAGTCAATCTAAATAAGGTCTAGTAAAGGCAGACTAGCATGCCACCATCTCCTTCAAGTTCCTGGTTCTGCTCAGTGGTTAGCGCTCTCCTCTCATCAAGGCCATTTGGTTTGTATTAGTCTATATGGGACCATGTTGAATGTCCAGTAGAATGGAAACTCCTTAAGGGCAGAAATTGTTTCATTTCCCAATACCAGCAGAGGTTCTGGAACATAATGAATATTTAATCATTTTTTTCATTCATTCAAAGAAATGAAACAGCTTTGACACAAAACAGATGAATAAGAATTATGATAAAACATAGAGGTAACATAACATTAGGTGGCACGGTGCGTAGAATGCTAGAGCTGGAATTAGGAAGCCCTGAATTCAAGTCTTGCTTCAAATACTTCCTAGCTATATGACCCTGGACAAGCCACTTCACTGCTGTCTGCCTCAGTTTCCTCATCTGTAAATGGGAGTCATAATAGCACCTACCTTCTAAGGTTGTTGTGAGGATAAATGAGATAATATTTGTAAAGCACTTTGCAAACTTACAGAGCTATATGATTCAACAAATTCAAACTCAGCTCTGATATAGGATAGATGTATGAAACTGGGCAAGCCAGTTCTGTCATCCATAAAATGGGTATGGTATTATTTGGTTTTGTATATGTTGTTTTGTACATGGCACAAAGGACCCTTGGGCCTGGGAAGATGAGTTCAAGTCCCACCCCTGACACATACTGGCTGTGTCACCCTGAGCACTAAGTCACTTCATGGCTCACCAAGCTGAATCTGGGCAACTCTTGAGACTACAAATTACAGAGAAAGTGCACACTTGCAACGACTGAGGAAGCTTCCTCATCTGGGATTTCCCCAGACACCTGTGAAATCTGAGATCCCATCTCTGGTCCTATTCCAGGACTTACTTTGTATGTTTTTATATGTGTCCATGTTCTTCTTCCTGTTGGAACATGATCGCCTTGGGAGCAGGGATGGTTTGGCTTGTCTGTGTACCCTCGGCATGTAGCACAGAGCCTGGCACATAGTAGGGGCTTCCTCAGCACCTGCTGAAATGAGTAGTACGTCACTGCCCAAGATCTCACTGGCTTCCTTGGGTTCTTGGTCACACAACTGACTCATCCTGAGTTTGCAGGCTACTGAAAAACCCAGATACCCTCAGCAGAGGACACAGCAGGGAGAAAGAGCCAGGCGGCTCTTACTGAGAAGGGGCTCAGCTCCCCTCCCCCAAGCCAGCCTGGCAATCGAACGAGGCCCAAGGCCCATCTGTTGGCATCCAAGAGCTCTACCCTCCTGCCTGCCCGCCATGGACAAACTTTCCCAGCTCTGTCTGGCATTTGGACTTTCATATGGATCCAGGCGATGAGCTCTCTTCCTCCTGGGCCCTGAAGCTATGCAGCGAAATAAACATCCCAGCTAATTCAGTATGGAGACCAACATTAATAAGATCTGAGATGGAGGAAGATGGGTCTGAGCCAGAGGGAAAGGTAGTTTAAGGTTAAGAAATCTGGCCAGGGAACCATATGCTGTCTGAGCTTGTGAGCATCAAAGAGCCAGACTGGAAAACTATAATAATATAATCATAATTAATAATAATTAATAAAATCATGCATCCCTGCTGTTACCCCAGGACATAGAACCATAACAAAATTAAGACGTAATAGGCCAATTAAGTCATTTACTGCATCCCCTGCCAAGGCATGGCTGCCCCCTTTTGCTGGGTCCTCGAATTGGTCTGGTCCCCGGTGGTCAAGAGCACAGCTTCACAACAGACTGTGTGCAAGGGAAGGTGGCCTGGGGAGAGGCTGTTCACTGACCTCTGATCCCTCTTCTCTTCTCAGGATCCACATGGTGGCTTTGTCTGGAGCACAAGAGGTCTGTCCCGCTCTTCCGGGGAAACTTGTTTTTTGCCTGTTCCCACAGACACAGAAGGGAGTCTCCAGGCCCCTGGGCATCCCTTCTCCCAGCCACCTATCTCGTCAAGTCCGTTGATGGGACAGGGGCAGGGGCAGGAGAGCTAACTCACCAGCAGGAAGTGAGGAAGTTACAGGATAGAAACTCAGCTCTAATTAAGTCGGGACATCTCCCCAGCCCCAATGAGTCCTCATGTTAATCTCCTTTCTTCGTCTGCTCTTATTGGGGAACTAGTCTGACCCACTTACGGTTCTGGAGTCACTATAGCACCAACCATTTGCCTTCTGGCAATGTGGAATGGGCCACTGTGTGGGGAATACCTTGGGAGTCTCCCTTCACAAGAGTTCAGAGTGTCCCAGGGCCACAAGATCAGCCCACTGAGCAATCTCTGCATGACCTCTGGTTGGGTGTGTTCTAAAGAGGATGACCAGGCATGGGTCAGCCTAGGTGGCCTCTGAGGTCCCCCACACCTCTAAGGGCCCACAAATGGCCCAAGTTTCCCAGTTTGAACAGAGATGTGTCTCCATGAGATGGTCGTCACCAAACACCGAGCGTTCTGGAAATGGGGCAGACCTCAGCTAGAGCTCTTTAGAAACTGCTTTGAATCAGATAGCCCAGTGGGAGCACCCATTGCCACAAGTGTTTTTGGGGGTGGGGGAGGACTGGTCATTATTTGTTTATTGTTTGTTTTGGGGGGTTCAGGTTTGTTTGTAATGGATTTTAGAACTCAGATACAGGGGGCGGGGGGGAGGCTTCATAAAGTGTGAGAAATGAAGAAGGCTTTAGGGAAGAGAATGTCAGGGTGGGAAGGGGCCTTTGAATAACATCACTGAGGCAGGACCTTTGGGCCAGAGAATGGCAGAGTTGCAAGGAGACTGAGGGCACAGATTACGGAAGTCAGGACTGGATGAAGCCTTAGAACATGGAACATGGAACATGGAACATGAGGATGGGAAAACATCTGAGAATACAGAATTCCATCGATTTTTGATCAAATGTGAGAATTCGTTTTGCTTGACTAAGCAGATGTAAGAGTTTGGAGGGTTTTCTTTTTATTGTTCTTTGATGGAAAAGATTGGGTGGGAGAGAAAATAAGTGCTTATAAATGTAAATACATACATACATGTATGTACACATGAATATGGAAGGAGGAGCTCAGAGAATGGAGGGTAGGGCCAGCACAGTGAGGGAATGGGCCTCAGCACAGCAGAGCAAAACAGGAAGTGAGACAGTCTGTTCCAAATCTATCATTTTACAGAGAAAGATACTGAGGTTCAGAGAGGCCTATTAACTGTCCCTCCAGTTCATCACACCAACTGTTGGCAAAAAAGAGTTCATGGACCCAACTCTTTCGACTTTCAACTCAGTGACAGTTGTAGCATTTAAATTTGACAAATATTTATTAGGCACCAATGAGGGGGCGGGGGGAAGATATGCCTTCAGAAAGTTTAAAATCTAATGGCAAAGTCAAGACATGGACACAGATAACTCTGCTCTCTGTGTCTATCTCTCTGTCAC
The DNA here is from genome assembly GCA_028646595.1 of Phalanger gymnotis. Taxonomy (NCBI): domain Eukaryota; kingdom Metazoa; phylum Chordata; class Mammalia; order Diprotodontia; family Phalangeridae; genus Phalanger; species Phalanger gymnotis. The sequence goes on along the minus strand of CM053625.1, from coordinate 323,900,092 downwards.
TCTTTGTCTCTGTCTTTCTATGTCTCTGTGTGTGTATCTCTGTGTCTCTCTTCCTTCTCATCTCTGTGTCTCTGTCTCTGTCTCTCTGTCTCTCTGTCTCTCTCTCTCTATCTCTCTCTCTTCTCCCCCTCCCCCACCATTCTAGCCAGAGAGAAGCACCACATGGGCAAGTGCTCTGACATTCCCCTGGGCGTTCTATGAGCTCATCTCCCACTCATCTCTAGGAGCGGTTTTCCAATCTGCAGAGATAGCGTTTCTGTTATTTCACACCTTTGTGTCCTCTGTAATCTTTTAGAACCATCCAGTCTGTGTGATTTACCACCTTTTATGGTTCCCAAGACATAACATCATTTCCTCTTAGAGAAAGCATTCTTCCCAGACACCTTTTGTCTGCCCATTACAACTGTTTCTGGGATGCCCCCCATCCTCTTGGGGCCTCAGACTTGAGGCCCTTCTTACACCCTCCAAAGCTGAGTGCAACCATCCTTGGGCCTGACTCCACCAGAGCTCTTCACACTTGCCCTGAGAAGGCTCATTCAAGAGGACCCAGGCTGAGGAGCCTTTGGTTCAGATATCACCAAGCTTGGGTGACTGTTGCCAGAAAGGACCCAAGCTACTGGCCTGCCTGGAGTGGGGGCCTGTGGTCTACGCTGCTTGTGCCTTCATTTGGGTCCTCCCTAGCTGGATCCCTGCTTTTGTTATATGCTCAACCTCTACTATCTGGCTTCCTTTGCCGGCTTCCTGCCCCCAGCCTTAGTCCTGACCATTCCTAGCATCTCGTTTGAACTCTCCAGATTCCCCCTCTGCCAATTCACCAATGTGGGGATGTCACTGGGGCTGTCTCTCTCACCTGTACCTGATGTCGCCATCTCCACTGCCATCTAGGACACCTCTAGGTTTGGAACGATGCGGCTTTGGACCTTCGTCACTTCTCAGCTTCCCATTTACAGAGATTAATCTCCCAACACTTCTATTTTGGGATGTTGAGTTAATAGGAACAGAATAAAACAATTTATAAAAAGCAAGCGGGGCACTTAACAGTGGCTGTTTAATTAACATTTTGCTTTTCTTTATATTGCTGTGAATATTCTGTCTCCTCTGTTCGTCTGAAAAGTTAATTGTTCAGAACAAATGCATGTCTGTTAAGACCTCTTCCAAAGAAATCACTCCAATGGCCGGCATTTAAAACGCAGACTCCAAGTTCGAGAGACTGAAGTTTTTTCATTTAAATCCTTAACACTTGGACCTAGTAGAATGGCTAGACCACGGGATTTGGAGACAGCAAGACCTGGATTCAAATTCTGCTTCAGACGTTTATTATGTTTGTCAGCCTGGGCAAGTTACTCCCCTTCTCCGTGCCACACTCCTTCATCTGTAAAATAAAGTGGTTGGAAGGGGAGATATCTAAAGTTCCTTCCTAAACTTCCATAGCTTAACTCTATGATCCTAAGACCTTTCCCACGGCTGGACTCCCAAATGGAAAATGGACTAACAACTACCAGTGCAGCCTAAGGGGACACCAGAATGTCTGCTGGTGCTACTGAACAAACTGAGGGAAAACAGAGGCGGTTCACTCTTTGAATGATTGGATCATTCCAGGTCCACTCCACCCTGCCAGTGCTCTTAGGATTAAATGCAGGCTTGTCCATCGTTTAGGAAGGTGGACAGACAACTCTGCCTGTCCTAACAATTGGCTCTCAGCCTGCTCCTAATGAGAGGAGGTGAGGGGGATAATTGCTTTAGAAAGACCAGCATTACCCTGTAGGTGGATGTCTGGGGAGTGGGGAGAGAGAGGGAGAGGAGATTCCGGCAGGCAAACAAGTTTGTAAAGCTCAACTCGCTTATCTCTGTTCTCTGGGTTTTCAGCCTCCTTGGTTGGTTCAAGATTTGTAACCTGGAGAAGAAAATACTTAGGGGAAACATCACCCATCTAGCATTTATTAAGTGCCTACTATGTGCCAGGCACTCCTAAGTATCTGAAGGGCTGTCCTATGGCAGCAAACTCCAAGAGGACAGAAGTGGGAGCAATGACTAAAGCTTCAGAAGCAAACAGAATCATGGGATCTCAGAGCTGGTTAGGAGGCTGACTCACATCTGAAAAGGAATTCCATCCATAATATATCTATAACATAACATATCCATAACATTGGTGGTGAGCTTCAAACCAAGGCCGCAGGACCACCAGTCAGTTATGTAATAATAATATAATAATTCTAAAGATGTGGTCCAAATGGGGCAAAGAGACAGAAGAGAGTGCCACCTCCTTATTCCTTTCTCCTGTACACACAGCCTAGGAAGGCACATATTCCCTTTCTTGGCTGTGCTATCATGCTCTTGATGACCATTGGGCTTACAGTCTACTAAGACCCCCAGATCATTTTCATACACACTGTTTTTTTTGTCACATCTCCTCTATCTGGGACTTGTGAAAATGATGTTTTGAATCCAAATGTAACGTGTTAAATTTATCTATATGAACTTTTATCTCCTTAGAGTCATCTCAATGTTCTAGCCCTTTGTGGTCATTTTGAATCCTTACTCCATTATCCAGCCCAGATGGTACAGTGCCTACCCAGCACATAGCAGGTGCTTAATAAATGTTTATTGATTGACTGGCTGACAATGTGCTACAGTAACTATCCACAATTTCTTATCAATTAGTATTGTGCAGATATGGAATGAGTGGCCTCTAGAAATAATGTTTTCAATAATAATAATAAAGTACCTACTATGTGTCAGGCACTGTGCTAAGTGCTTTGCAAATAATTATGTCATTTGATACTCATAACAACCCTGCTATTATGATCCCACTTTATGGACAAGAAAACTGAGGCAGACAGGGTTAAATGACTTGCCCAACGTCACATAGCTAGTCTGAGGTCGTATTTGAATTCAGGTCTTCTTGACTCCAAGAGCAGCGCTCCATTCACTAAGCCTCCTAAACACATATTACTAAGATTCCTACACCTGGAACACTTAAAAGAAGTTGTCTGAAGGGAAAGAGCTTCTGGCCCAGAGGAGCCAGGTCCAAATCATCCAAGGCTGTGGCCTTCAGCACATTCGTGAACCTCCCAACCTTCTGCTCGGTGTCCACACGATGAGGGACCTGGACTGGACAGATTCTGAGGTCCTGTCCAGCTCCCATCTGTGATCCCATGATCCAAGATTCAGTCGCTCTACCAAATGTCTCTCCCGAGCCCAAGGGAATTCCAGAGCAAGATTAACCTAGACAGATTTCTTCTGGTGCTCTGGACAATCTGTTTTTCAATAGGATCCTCCTACTTGCTTGGGCCAACAAGGGTGCTTCTCCACAGTGATAGACATCACAGGACTTTGGGAGCTTGAGGGGACGGTCAGCCTGAGCCCCCAAGGCTGATGAAATGCCCTCCTTGGCCTTCCCTCTCCATACTGGTGAAACTGGGCTTTGTATGACAGACACACGGTGAATTGCTGGGCCTTTCCAACCGGGTGGGGCTGCCCAATGTGCTCTTCCGGCCCAGCCTTCAAGATACCAGAGTCACATTCTCCAAGTAATGAGACATCAGAGCAAATCATCAGTGGAGGAGAAAATGATCACATCCATGGCTCCTTCCAATGGAGATGTCCACCCTCAGGCCCCCTTGATCCAAAAGGCAGAAATAGCCAGATGAGGAGTCAACATCTTCTCCAACCAACTGAACAATGGGGAATTGTAGTTACTGCAGCAATTTGCTGAAAATGGAAGTGAGTCTGGCTGAGACATTTGCTTTCCCCTAATTGCCTATGGAGCTTCCAAACATCTGACTCCATGGGAGTGAGTGACTAGCTTCTCTAGCAGAGACCTTCCCACTGGACTCACATTCAGGGGTCTGTCAATCACAGGGCCAGCCTCCCTTTCAAGATTAAGCCTTATTAACCTCCTGACTGGATTTGACTGATGATCACCACACCCCAGACAAAGGAAACCCCTCCTCGGGTTGCCAATCCTCTCATCCTGGTTGAGAGCCCCCCAAACTCTCTGGCACAGATGAAAGGATCAGTTAAACATCTATTCCTTGTGACCAAGGCAGTGAAGATGACATTGTAAAAAATAAAAATAAAATAGGGAGGCAAGGCCGGTGAGAGCTTCTGCTGACCGAGAGGTCTAGAAACCACATAGGGCATGGAGACAGAAGTGTACAAGGCCAGCCCTGCAAAGGGCTGAGTCCAACATCACCTTGGCAGAGGGATCCATTTCCCATCCTAGAATCCTGTTGTGGCTGTCCAGATTCGGAAAGCAAGTCTACCAGGACTGGGAAACTCCACTGGGCTAGACCAATATAGCAGACTAATTCTCCCCAGTCGGTGAGATGGCAAGGAGCAGGTCCTGGAGGGATTTTGTTTCACTTCAGAAGCAAAGTATCTCATTGTACCATCCCAGGAGGGGGATAAAGAAGGCAGGAAAGATTTCCCAGGAGAGAAGAGAACCATAGAATCTCAGAGCCAGGAAGGAATTCAGAATGACGAACTGAGAATAGATAGGATATAAGAAAATAGAACCCAGAATGTCAGAGTTGGGAGGACCCTTAGAACACAGCATATAGATTTGTAAGTACCTCAGAGCATTGATGCCAGAGATGATAGAAGCCAGAGAATAAAGAATGATGGAAGGAAGGAAGGAAGGAAGGAAGGAAGGAAGGAAGGAAGGAAGGAAGGAAGGAAGGAAGGAAGGAAGGAAGGAGGGAGGGAGGGAGGGAAGGAAGGAAGGAAGATGAGCAGGGTAGATGGAGAGAGGAAAGAAAGAAAAAGAAACAGAGATAAGGGGAGATAGAGGAAGAGGGATAGACAATGGGACAGAGAAACACACTAAGACGAAAGAATGAGAGAGAGAGAGAGAGAGAGAGAGAGAGAGAGAGAGAGAGAGATAAAGAGAGAGGGAGAGAGAATCTCAAGGAAATAGATTCCCCAGAATACTGTAAATCTGGTGGAATTTCTCTCCAGGTGTTTCCTTTTCTATGGGCAGAAAGACAGGCACTGAAGACCAAGCCAAAACCGAGGAGGAGGAGGAGTAAAAGGCAGAGGATGAGAAGGAGGTAGAGGTGGAAGAGGAAGACTCCAGACCCGAAAGCATCCTTCTCAGAGCCCAGAACACAAAGCACATGCTGTCAAAATGAGAATTTCAGGGGATTCCTGAGGAAGAATTTCTGAGACAGACCAAGGGCAGCAAACACCCAACCTTGAACTGCATTTTTCCCATGCTTCTTTGGGAAAGGAGCCACCTGAGGGAAGTCAAGACCTTGGGACTGAATCCCTGCCAGACTTAAAAAGATCTTGTTGGAGTAGGCAGCACTTTGGAGATGGTCTTGCTCAGATATTCTGGGAACAACATCTTTGATGCAAGGTCACCTGCAAGCCTCTTTTACCCCAATATTGGGAAGTCATCTTTTTCTGGTAAGCAACCTGAAGACTTTATTTTCACCTCCATACCCCAAATTTCATGGAAAAAGAATGAGGTCCAAAGTTGATTTTTTAACCCAAACATAAGACTTTACATTTATCCTCAATCTATTTCATCTTACCATCTTCAGCCCAGAGTTTTAGCCCATTGAGAATTTTAAGTATCCCTCCCAGCTCTGTCATCTGCCAATTGGACAAATTGGACAACCTACGTTTTTCTTCTAGTTCTTGAGGATGTATCCTGAGCCACTACTCACTGGCAGTAATCTGTCATGACACACACCTGGAGGAAGGAAAATTCATCTTCCCAAAGGCTTCTAAGATCCTTTACAATTCAGAATCTCTGATGCTGTGGTCTCCACCTGCGTGAGGGTCCCTTAAGACAAGAAATCCTTATTCTGTCAACTTTGTATCATCAAGCATTTGCATTTTCTATTCAAGTCAAAAAATATATGAAGCGCCTGATGTGTGCTGCCCCCCGCTGATCTTTTGGTGTGATTTCCCTTAGTTGACCCATAGGAGGCTCTGAGGGAAGGCCAATCTTCTCTTGATGGCCCCAAGGGAAAAGATGATGTGTCTTACTAGAACTAAATCTCAGAATCACAGAAGGACAGAACCCAGGAGCAGGGAGGGACATACAGCTACCAGGGAATCAGATCTTTGTCATCCTGAGCAAATTCACCCTCTTCCCTGGGCCTCAGTTCACTCATTTGTCACTTGATCTTCAAGTTGAAAGAATCCTGACAAGACCCGGTTATTTGTGCTTTTAAAAAAATAAATGTTAAATGTTACTATAAAAAAAATGTTTGTCATGGACGAGACAACATAAAGGCTGGAGTACTAAAGATTAGAAAAGGTTGTTTTTACTGTTGAGACACACTTTTTCCTTGATGGCTATTCTGTTGTGTCATTTTAGTTGTGTCAGACTCTCCATGACCCCATCTAGGGTTTTCTTGGCAATGATACTGGAGTGTTTTTTTTTTCCTCCAACGCATTTTACAGATGAGGAACTGAGGCAAACAGAGCTAAGTGACTTGCCCAGGGTCACACAGCTAGGAAGTATCTGAGGCCAGATTTGAACTCATGAGGATGAGCCTTCTTGATTCCAAAGCCAGTGTTCTACCCACTGCACCACCTAGCTGTCTTTAATGGCTATACCTAACCCATTGTCAGAAGTCCACTGAATCTGTGAGATCTGAGCATCTTCAGCTATCTGTAAAATGCCTGCTCTATTTTATTTAACTTCCAGTCATCCTGAAAGCCTCATCTTTATTGAGGAAATGATGAACTTCGGTAAATGAATTAATGTATCAAGAATCAAAATTGTTCTGAAATTGTAGAAGTTCCCAAATTGAAATAAAATACTGTAACACAGCCTGGCACCATGCCACTGCCACAAAAGGTTAAGAAATGTTTTCTGAAAGACAAGCATGCTTCGGTGCCTTGAAAATTCACCTGATTTATAGACCCCATCTAAAATCTAGGGGCTATAGGCTATCTAGGCTTGGGAAAACAGACTGTTCCTCAAAGACACATTTAATATACAACGTGACCAAAATGGGGTTTCACAGTATGTAAGCTAAAGGAGATATGTCAAAGTCTCCTGAACAACTCAGTGCCAAACCATGCAAAGACAGGCACTGGGACAAAGGGGAGGTAGGTTGATATGAGGGGGAAGCGGGCTTAAGATGTTTTTAAGAAGTCGTAAGGTATATTTTGTGAGTCAGTTAATGGAGTTATTTTACTTTGCCCCAGGTACTTAGGTTATGGAACCTAGAACCTAGAAAGTTAATCCAAGAAGGGACCTTGGATAGCACTTAACTCTTTCAAGTGACAAATGAGTGAACTGAGGCCCAGAGAAGAGAGTGAATTTGCTCAGGACGACAAAGTCAGTTAGTTCCCGAACTGAACCTTGCACTACCTTCACCTATGAGGAATTCTCCCAATAAACCTTAAAAGGGCTGTTAACGGCACTTGCTCCAACAGTCTGGGTGCACATCCCTCTATTGGAAATGCCCCACTATAGGTACAACTCAGACTCCAGTTGCCCCCAATTCTAAAGCTGGGCAGAAAGGGATGGGGCGGGGATTGGAGGGAGCCAGGTAGTGGGAAAGATGTACCTGGCCCAGGCACCATTCAGCCCAATGTGCTTCCTCCAAGAGCTAAGTGGAATGTACTGGGAGGAAAGAATTGCTACAGTGTCAGGAATCGTGGGCTCTGAACCGTGCTCTGCTAGGGACTTGCTGCACAGCCTTGGGTAAATCCCTTTCCCTCTCCAGGCTGCAACATCCCCAAGTCTAAAATGAAAGGGTTGGAGCAAATGATTTCTAAGTACTTCTCAGTTGTGCCTCTTTGCTCTAAGTTTCCTCCCAGTTCTGACAGTCTATGTTCTAATACCCCTCCCAGCTCTAACATCCTATGTTCTAGGGTTCCTCCTAGGTCTGAGATCTTATTTACTAAGGGTCCCTCCCAGCTCTAACATCCTATATTCTAGGGTTCCTCCTAGATCTGACATCCTATTTACCAACGGTCCCTCTCAGCTCTAACATCATGTGTTCTAGGTTTCCTCCTAGATCTGACATTCTATTTACTAAGGGTCCCTTCAGTTCTAGGGTCCCTCCCAACTCTGACATCTTATGTTCTAGGGTCCCTCCCAGCCCTGACATGCTGTGCTCTAAGGTCCCTCCCAGCTCTGCCATGCTGTGTTCTAGGGTCCCTCCCAGCTCTGCCATGCTGTGTTCTAGGGTCCCTCCCAGTTCTGGCTTCGCATGCTCTCTACCATCTCTGACGTTCTGCTCTCATCCTCCACCTCCACCTTTTAGACACTATTTCAGTGAGGATTGTTCTCTTCTGTTGAGCAGCAGTCACAACACGGCATTTCCCTTGCAAAGGTAGATGACGGACTGGGGAACATGCAAACACATTTTAATTAAGGTTGGAAGTCCAAACAGCTTTCTGTGCATGATTCACTCAATTTCAGCTCTGTTCTCCAGAAACCGAAGGAACTCAAGCTTTCATCGGGCGCCAGGGGAAGCGTGGGCAGAGCCTCCATAAAGGAACAATTTTCTCTTGTTCCCAACATGTTGGGAGGTTTTCAGAGGTGGGCGGGGGGGATTGAATACAACCCCCCCATCATTATCCTGGCCTTGGCTCCATTTCTAGGCATGTCCCTCCCCCCTCCAGCATCTGCATTCCTTTCGGGGGCCTCCTCTGCCCCCAGCCCTTTGTGTCCCCACGAAAGTTCATGTGGCTCCCATTCAAGCTTGTAACATGACTCAGGCCAGGCATTTAACATACCTGTTGGGGAGAAAGCCTCCTCAGAAGGGAGGTAGTTGGGGGACTTTGTGCCCTGCACATTCTCCTGGACAACCCTTCACCTCTTAATCAGCAGCCTGACCCCAAGGAGGGCTCGCCAATGGCACGTTAATTACCAGGTCACAAGATAAAAGGGCCAGGCTTGCCCCGGGTCCAGGTCCTCTGGAGGGAAATGAGCTGTGATTTACCTGCATGAAAGCAGAGGAAGTGCCCCCAGATTATCCTAATTGGGCCAGACCTTTCACATCATGGAGAGGCCAGCCTGGCCCAGGGGAAACCCAATCCGTCCCAATTGCTGCCCCAGTCACTCAGGCACAAGAATGAAGAAGGGGGTCGGCACCTGGGCCCTGTGGGGGCTTCATCAGCGGGAGCTGGATCCTCATCCCAGGCCCAGAGGCCACACAGCTCTCGGGGGTCTTGGCCTGGGTTTTCTCAGCCTAGGTGAAAGGAGCTGTCCTGGTTGGGGATGGGGGCAGTGGATTGCGAAATTTCTCTCTTCCTGCCTCTGGGATCTCAGGAGGAAGGGATTCACTGTGCAAATGAGCCCAGGCTTAGGGGGTGCAAATAGCAGATCTCCTAGGACTTCCTGCCTCAGTTTCTTCATCCAGAGAATGAAAAAATTAGATATGATGATCACTGAGGTCCCTGCTCTGATTCTTATGTAGAGCAGAGAGAGAGTATCAATCCACCAATCAAACCACAAGCATTTATTAAGCACCTGCTGTGTGCCAGGCATCTCAGGACCTAGGCTCTAAGTGAAAATGGCCCTGCCCTCAAGGAGCTCCCACTCTTTCAGGAGAGGCAGCATGTACAGTGTGCAGAACATGGAAGCATGTAAATACATGTAGATGCAGGAAGCCCAGTCTTCTGTTCCCTCCCCACCATGCTGCCAACAACCGTCCCATCAGTGACAACACTGGTTTTTAAAGGATTCCAAGGTGCGAGCGCTTTTCTGACAATAGTGCTGAGAGGTAAATCAAGTCACCTTCCAAACTGAGGCTAACACTGGGAAAGCAGCTTTGCCGGGTCTGAGTTTAACCTCTAAGCGTGGAGAGTTATCTTCAAAAGCAGCTATTTGATGCCATAGTGCATAGAGCGCCTGACCTGGAGTCAGGAAATCCTGAGTGCAAATCCGGCCTCAAACACGCACTAGCTGTGTGACCCTGGACAAGTCATTTCACCTTGTTTGCCTCAGTTTCCTCATCTGCAAAATGATCTGGAGAAGGCAATAGCAAACTACCCCAGTATCTTTGCCAAGAAATCCCCGAAAGGGGTCATAAAGAGTTGGACATGACTAAACAAAACAGCCAAAGTTATATTCAAATCTCTTAAAAGATGTGATGTAGAAGAAAAACAAGACTTGTCCAGCTTATCCCTAGAAGACTGAACAAGAAGGAAGGGCTGGAGCTGGCAGAGGGTGAGATGTTGTGCAGATAAAAAGAAAAACTTACTAAAAACAAAAAATACGGCTATCTCAAAGTGGGATGGACTGCCTCGGGATCTGAAGGTCTTCAAAGGAAGCCTGGATGACCCTGTCAGGGATATGGTATGGGTAGGTCATACTTTGAGTGAGCCCTGAATGAACCACACATCTCCTGTGGCACCACGGTGCCTCCCTCTCTAGGGACAGGAAGGGGTGGGGTATCTCAGCTGTGCTCAGGTGAGCTAAACTGCTCCAGGTTGAATCTGGCCCTGGCTCCATGTTCACAGACTCCCCCAGTCCTTGGGGTGAACTTTGTTTGGACTCTGGAGCTACCTGAGACACACATACACACATACACACACACACACACACACACACACACACACACACACGAGAAGAAGCTAATTCAGTGCTAAACCACAGCTGCTCTCGCACTGCCTACATCAGAGCTATCCCAGGCTGTTGGCATTTTGTCCCAGGGAACTGAAATTGAGAGGATGCTAACAGGCCTGGAACTCTTCTGGAGCTGTAGGAACAACTGGGCTTAGTACATAGATGCAATTATAACTGATCAAGATTGGAAGCTCCCTAAAATGTATGGCTCGTCTGCAGGGGAGAGACACGTGGAGAGATGAAGGAGATGGGAAATGAAATATTTTAGCATAAGTTTAAAAATGAAAGACACCTGATCTCCTCCTTCCAGCTGCCACTGTCTTCAGCCTAGACTCCTAGCGGTCTGCATTTTCTCAGAGTTTCTTCTGCTATCTGAATTTGTGGGGCTATTTTATGCCATCTACACTGATACATTTTGGATGGATTATCTCAGGGGCAAAGGCTTCTAGTCATGCCTGGGACAGGCTCAGGGGTCTCTCCCCAGCACTGTCAGTCACCAAACAGCCCCTCACCCAGCAGTTCTGCCCAAAAGATGTGCCAACTGCCTTCCCTTCTTCTCCCTTCTTTCCAAAGTACGTGTAGCAGGACCCAGGCAAGCACCAGGTTCAGGTCACCTCACCCTCCACCATGGCCCCAGATGTTGTGCCTGAGCCTGCTTTCTCATCCCCCCATGAACCTGGAATTTCATTTCATTTTCACAAGCATCTATTAAGTTTCTATTCTGTGCCAAGCAGTGAGAGGGCATGGCACGCTGCCAAGGACAGACAACTGCCTTCAGACTGAAGAAGACCTGGGCTTAAGTCCCATCTCTGACACATTCTGACTGGGTGACCCTGGGTGAGTCACTTACCTTCCCAAGGCTCCAGACATCTAAGACAAAACTTTTCAGAGAAGGAAAAGATCTGCTGTACATTTATAGAGGGATTTCCCTTCCTGAGATTTCCCTATATGTCATTTTTAAAAACATTTTTATTTAAAGTTTTGAGTTCTGAATCCCATCCCTCCTTCTCCTACCCCATCCCTGAGACAGTAAGCAATCAGATATAGGTTATACATATGCAATTATGTAAAGCATTTCCATATTAGTCATTTTGTACAAGAAGACTCAAATGAAAAAAATGAAAGAAAGTGAAAAGTCGCCTGCTTCAGTCTGTATTCAATCAATATCTGTTCTTTCTCTGGAGCTGGATATTCTGCTTCATCATGAGTCCAGGATTTTCTTGGATCATTGTATTGCTGAGAATAGCTAAGTCGTTTCAATTCTTCATCTAATAATATTGCTGTTACTGTGTGCAATATTCTTTTGGTTCTGTTCATTTCATTATGCATCAGTTCATGAAAGTCTTTCCAGGTTTTTTGAAATCATCCTGTTTCCACTTCTTATAGCACAATAATGTTCCATTACAATCATATACCACTGCTTGTTCAGTCACTCCCCAATTGATGGGCATTCCTTCAATGTCCAATTCTTAGCCACCACAAAAAAGAGCTGCTATAAATATTTTTGTACGAATAGGTCCTCCCGCTCCCATTTTTGGATGTCTTTGGGATACAGACCTGACATTGGCACTGCTGCCTCAAAGGGTATGCACAGGATATGAAATTTTTTAAAGTGTCAGGTATTATACTTGGTGCTGGGTTTTAAAGACAGAAATAAAGCCCCTGCCTTCAAGGAGCTCACACCCTAATGGGAGATCTGATACATACACTGATGAGAAAATCCAGGACCAAATCCAGAGGGAGAAAGCAGAGCAGGAACAACTCCCTTAGTAGCCCCTCTGTATTGACATAGATGTCCCCTGAGGGGAATTCCAACTCTAGGATCCCACCATGCCCAGGTCTGAGTGATTGTCTCCAGGTCCCTTCCAGGGAACTCCCTCTGGATAACTGACTTTAGGAAAGTCAGGTTTTCCTCATCTGGATTTCAGCTACAGTGGTAGTGATGGCATCAGAAGAGGGCCAAGCCTCTCAGAGAGGGTGGGGCATCTCCGAGGTGAGGATGAGTGATCCGGAGCAGGGGAGAGGGAGCGCTGCAGTATCTGGCATAGAGTCCGAGTCAGGAGGTCAAGGAATGTACCAAAAATGCTTCCTGAATACTGACTATGAGCCAGGCACTGTGCTAGCAGCTGAGGATACAAAGAAAATGCAAACCCACTGTCCCTCCTCAAGGAAGTCTCATTCTAATGATGGAGACATCCTGTAGTTGAATAGACCCATAAAGATATATGCAGTGCAGCTACAAAATCACCTTAGAGGGAACAGCACTAGCCACTGGAGGAGTCAGGAGGCAGAAGACCCAACCCTCTGGCAGATCCCAGTGAATACAGCTTCTGCCTTCTATATTGCCCCTCCATTCATACCCTATATCAAATGTGTAAGCGATTTTAGAAATCGTCTACATTACTTTCCCTGATTTTACAGCAATAGAAACCAAGTTCCTGAAAGGGGCAGGGCTGCACTGATGTCACAGCAATGGTATGCTCACTCTGGTGTCAATATCTTTGAAAGCCAGACAGTCATATTTCTCAGCTTCATCTTCAGCAGAACAGGCAAAATACACATAGGAGCCTACATCTAGAAGTGGACAGGATCTCCTTCAGGTCAAATGACCAACAATATGGAGAACTAGGCATTTTCTCCAAACCTCCTGAGCTCTCAAACCTCTCTAAAATAAAAAATTATGTCCAAAAAGTTAAGATATTGAAGCTATCTGCATGATCTAAGATGACGAGAACCCTAACAAGGCAATAACCCAATGAACTAATAGCAGAGAAGGCTAATTTCTAATGTTTAACTCAATATCAGCTCTCCCCTCCACCAGGCCTTATACCCAAACAGGGTAGCACAATCCAACCTATAGTCTTGTACTCTGGGAACCACTCAGCAATTCCTTTGATGCTGCTTCAGTCTCTGCCAGTACACCCCCCCACACACCTCATTCTCACTCCACTATTCTGAGGCAACAAGCCATAGAACTCAACTCTGTCCCTCAATACACACCCTGGGTGATAGAGGTTGGGGGCAAGAAAGTGGGGAAAATAGGTAGCAGCATCACTGTTGTAATGAAACAGAGGGAAGTGGAGCAGGGCATCAGTAGAGGGTGTGGGTGCTCCACCAACCCCGAAGGAAAGGGGACTGGTATCTAGCTGAGGCTAATTCTGATCTCCCAGAAGTCACTTGGTGCAAATACCAGTGAAAAGTGAATTCTCTGTTGTGGGAAGATGCTGAGATGGCCTTGAGGTCCAGCCCTGACAGTCACCAAAGGGGAAGGAGTCAGAAAATGAGAAATGGAGAAATACAAAGCGGGAAAAAGACTGAAATTACCAAATATCTCAGGAGAGAGGAAACTAAGATAAAAAAAACCTTGATCGCAAGCAGATAAACTAACAGGGAAGACATCAACAAAATCTCTGAATAAATACTGTAAAACAAAGGAAAATAAATCTATATTTGAGGGAGATGACCCTGTGAATTCCCAAAAGAATATGGAACCACAGCATGATGTTCCTGAATTGTCGAGAGAGGAATAAGACTCATGAAAGAATTTAAGATGAAATATTGGCATAACAGAAAATTTCTGTATCCACAGCAGCAAATCTCCTTAAAGAAGCAAAAGAAATAATAACTAATAGAAGATGCAAATATGCAGAAGAGAAGAAAATCTGGAATAAGAGAAACAAAAAGCAATAATGTTAAAAGACAATACAGCCTCCTATACAAGCAAAACATATTGATCTCAAAGACAGGGTACAGAGAGACAATTTAAAAATTACATTTCTCCCAGGAAACACGACAAGTGAAAAAAACCTGAAGACTATAATACAAGAAAACTGTCCAAAACTTCTGAACACAGAAAATAAAGTGCCAATCAAAAGAATTCTCAGGTCATCTGTGGGGGAAACGGGGTGAGACCTTTTTTGCAAACTCTGAAACATACAGTGGTTAAATTAAATAATTACAATGACAAACAACAAATTCTTAAGTGACCAGGAAGTAGACCTTCAAATATAAAGAAAAAGAAATTTGAAGAACACATGACTACTCTTCCCTCACCATGATCTGTGTCCTGAAGGACAAAAGAGCTGTAGATACAACCTGAGGGAGTTCTATAGGGCAGAACAGACAGTCCTTGAAAACATAAGAAAAGAAGTTTTTGATAAGGGAATGAAAAGACAGAAGAGAATGTTCAGAAATAGAGCAAGTCAAAGGTACCAAAGATGTCCTGGTGAGGTGACAAAGAATCAGTGGAGAATGCTAGCCTCCATGGTGGGATTATTCAATAAGCAGAAATATTTAAGAAAGGACAGTAACAAGTGGGCACATGTACTGAAGAGAACACTTAGGGTGATGAGAGGATTGGAGATCAGGCCATGCAAGGATCTTTTGAAAGAAATGACAACTTTTAGTCTAGATGATTTTTTTTTTATTTTAATGACTTCATGAAGTATTTCTTCTTCAACTTAAGGAACTCCCAGTGTGGTAAGACCTTCCATTCAAGTAAGGTTGCAAGCCACAACCGCATCCTAAATTATTAGATAAAGCCTGTGGGGTAAGCTGAGGTGCACAAAGATAAAGGGACTTGCTCAGAGACACACAACTAGTGGCAGAGGCACAATTTGATCTTCTAGCCTCCAAGCCCAATGCCTAGCTACTGCACTAACCAGCCTCTACAGAGACTAGTAATAACAACCATGACTCTAATTGCTATGGCATGTTAATGTTTTCAAAGTACTTTGTATACCCAATCTCATTGAGCCTCACGAACCACTGTGAGACAAGGTCTGATGGCATTATTATCCTAATCTTACAGATGACAAAACGGAGGCCCAGGAAGGCTGTGTCTCACCTGGAGTCAGGGTGGCATAATCCAGATTCAAACGAGGGCTCCCTTGAGTCTGGGTCTAGGCTTCTTTCCATGACACCTTTTGCCATTCTACTTCTCTGACAGATTAGCAAAGGAGAGAAGACCAAGGGGAGCATCTGAGCTGTCTTGAAATATTCAGCAGGCTGCTACCTGGAAAAAGAATGAGACTACTTTTGTTTGGCCCCAGAGGACACAACTAGGAACAATAGGAAGGAGATGCAAGGAATTCAATTGAGCCTCAGGACAAAGTTCCTTCCAATTCCATCAGTGTCAAGGATGATGGGACTGCCTGGGCAAGGACTGGGTCCCACTCACTGCAGGTCTGCAAATCATGACTGGGAAGGTGTTGTGCACACTGTGAGGGAGTCTCAGCTTCCTCAAGTGAATGACCTGATTTGTCGTGGAGATACTTTTCAGTGAGGATTGAGACTAAATGGCTCTGAGCTCTCTCATGTCTCTGCTTTCTGTGAAATGCTGGAAATTGCCTGAGCCCGTGTAAGCTGCTTTCCCAGAAGTCCTAGGGTACAAGACCAAGATTTGGATTCAGCAAAGCATGTGTTCGAGTGGAAGCTGGGAGTCTTCTTGGCTGGATGACTAAGAGTGAGTCATTTCCCCTTTCAGAAGCTCCGTTTCCTTATCTGCAAAGGTAGAATAATAATGGAAAGCTCCTTGAAGGCAGGAACTGTTTCACTTGTGGTTTTGTGTCTTCAGAACCTAGGACAGCGCTTGGCCTAGAGGAAATGCCTTTATATCATTGATTGAGTTATTGATTTCACTTCCTTATTCTGGATGATATTGTGAGGAAAGCACTGGGAAATGTATAGCCTCAAAGAAATGAGAGTCCCTATTATCATCAAGGTGTCTCAAATCTGAGAATCAGCCTCAGAACTGGCCTGTGGATGCTCCAGGAGTGGATCCATGCAGGACACCATTCAGAGCTCCTCTGGTCCCCGAATACATGGATGATGATCAGGGTTTGCTGCACACACACACACACACACACACACAAATAGGTCACGGAGGATGTGGCAAATGGGGCTTCCCTTCCTCGCCTAGGGCTTTTGGAGGTCTTAATGGAGAAGAACAACAACCCACAGCTTATCAGACCAAAACATGAATTTCACCATTCTGGGTAATCTTGTGGTATCCCCCAAAATAATAACACCTTGTGATTTTATAGTACTGTTCTCAAAGGAACTCAAAGCCTCAAATGATCTCATCAGCTCTCATATCCAGCATACAGTGAAAGAAGTCATTGCTTTGAACCCAGTTTTACAGAAGCAGAAACCGAGGCCAGGTGATTCACTCAGAGCAACCGAGTGACTCATCTTTGGGGCTGGGAACGGACTCTTAATGACCTTGCTTCATGTTCTTCCCACCACCCTGCTTTGCCTCATCCTATGAGTGTCAAGACATTAACACCTTACTCAGAAAAAGAAAACAACTCTTAAAGCTCCCGTGGGTCCATAACATCCTGACTGAATCCTACTATCTCCTGGAAAGAGTCATGGAGCCTCAGATAGTAGTCATGATTCTTCTAGACATTATATGTGTCACTTTGGATATATCCCTGGCTCTCTCTGGCCTCACTTCTACTCTCTCAAAAATTAAGGGATTGGACTAAGTCATCTCTAATGTCACTTTGGACTTGAAAATATTATGTTAATTTTTCAAAATAAATTTGATTAGGGGGTGAATGAAAAAATACATGAAGAAAGGTGGCCTAGCAGTACCAGATTTCAAATTATATTACAAAACAGTAATCATTAAAACCATCTGATACTGGCTAAGAAACAGAATGGTGGGCCAGTGGAAGACATGAGGTACACAATGCACAGTAGCAAATGACCATAGCAATCTAGTGTTTGATAAACCAAAAGATCCAAGCTTTGGGGGTAAAAACTCAACAATTGACAAAAATTGTAGAGAAAACTGGAGAGCAGTTTGGGAGAAACCAGGCATAGACTAACATCTCAAACCCTATCATAAAACAAGGTCAAAATGGATAAATGATTTAGACATAAAGTCTGATATCGTAAGGAAGTCAGGGGAGCATGGAAAAATGTACCTGTCAGATCTATGGGTAATGGAAGAGTTTATAACCAAACAAGAGATAGAAAGAATTATGGGAAGTAAAACATGTAATTTTGGTTACATGAAATTAAAAAGCTTTTGCATAAAACAAATTTTTTCTTTAGTCATGTTCAACTCTACATGACAAAATCCATGGGGTTTTCTTGGCAAAGGTACTAAAGTAGTTTTCCATTTCCTTCTCCAATGTGTCCGCATTTTACAGATGAAGAACTAAGGAAAATAGGGGTTAAGTGACTTGCCCAGGGTCACATAGCTAATGTGTTCAAGGCCAGATTTTAATTCAGATCTTCCTGACTCTAGGCCTAGCACTCTATCCACTGTACTACCCAGCTGACCCATAAATAAAACTAATGCAGCCAAAATTAGAAGGAAAATGAGAAGACGGAGGGAAAAGTCTACAGGAAGTTTCTCTGACAAAGGTTTCATTTCTCAAATATATAGGGAACTGAGTCAAATTTATAAAAATACAAGCCATTTCCCCAGTTGACAAACGGTCAAAGGATATGAACAGGCAATTTTCAGAACTCAAAGCTATCAATAGTCACATGAAAAAGTGCTCTAAATCGCTACTGATCAGAGAAATGTGAATGAAAGCAACTCTGAGCTACCACCACACACCTCTCAGATTGGCTAACATGATAGAAAAGGAAAATGACCAATGTTAGAGTGAATGTGGGAAACTTGGAACAATAATGCACTTGTGGAGTTGAAAACTGGTCCAACCATTCTAAAGAGCAATTTGGAATTATGCTCAAAGGACTATAAAACCATGCATACACCTTGATCCAGCAATACCACTGCTGGGTCTGTATCCCAAATACATCCAAAAAAAGGAGGGGAGAAGTATCTATATGTGCACAAATATTTATAGTAGCTCTTTTTCAGTGGCAAAATGGAATTTGAGGGGATGTCCATCAGTTGAGGAATGGTTAAACAAATTGTGGCACATGATGATGATGGAACACTATTGTGCTAAAAAGAAATGATGACCTGGATGGTTTCAGAAAAACCTAGGAAGATTTATACAAACTGATGCAAAGTGAAGTGACCAGAACCAGGAGAATGTTGTACATAAAAGCAGCAACGTTGTAAGGGTGATCAGCTGTGAAAGACTTAGCTACTCTGATCCAAGACAATTCCAAAGGACCCATGATGAAAAGTACTCTCTACTCCCAGAAAGAGAACTGATGAACTCTGAATGCAGGTCAAAGCATGCTTTTTTGCTTTCTTTATTTTTCTTATTTTTGTTGCGCTTTCTTTTGCACTCTGGCTAATATGGAAATATTTTGTGTGACTTCACGTGTATAAGTGATATTGAATTATTTGCCTTCACTAGGAGTGGGGACAGACAAGAGGGAGGAAGAGAATTTGGAACTCCATTTTTTTTAATTAACGTTTAAAAATTTACGAGTAATTGGGAAATATTTAATGACATTTAATAATTTAGTGACAAATATATGATAAAAAATAAATTTGACCTCCCAGATCTGACATTCTCTGTTCTTGTGTTCTAAGGTACCTTGTAGCCCTGAACTTCTCTGTTCTATGTCCTGAGGGCCCTCTCAGCTTTGGAATTCTATGTTTTATATTAACCTTCACCTTCATTATTGTTCCTTCACTAAAAGGGCAGGTATACAATTCTAAATTATTCAAGGAAAAAAGTGACTATGTGGTTTGTAACATTTGATCCAGAGATCCCACTCTTGGATCTATATAGGAAGGAAATAATTGTCTGCAAGGAAAGACCCAAACACACTCCATGCAGCGTTATTTGAAACCACAAAAACCTTGAAACAAAATATGTTGCCGAAAATAAGGTAAAGGGTGAACAAACTAGTATATGAATATAATGGAAGATGACTGCTTGATTAAAAGGGGGAAAAGGAAAAGGTTGAATGCAAAGGAGCCATTGAAGCATGCAAAGATTTGTAGGAAGAGATTCAGAAGGAAGAAAGTGGAACCCTGAGAACACAAGGGAGCTACAGCAATGTAAACAAAATCTCTTGGAGAGGCACCAAGGGTCTAGTGG